>CM071835.1:107012582-108232582 GCA_036507285.1 Trichosanthes cucumerina | reverse complement strand
CAAAAACGAAATGATCATCAAACAAGGCTGTAGTTTTTAGGAGAAAAAATATTTTCGCATTATGTTCTATTGAAGACTTTCTATTCTATACAAAAGAAAAGGCTAAAAAAGTAAACTACTCTAATTAACCATAAACCGTTGGGATTAAAGAAGGCAGTAAAACATAATAAACCTAACTTTCCTAAAATGATATTTACAATAATATCCGAACTTTGACACTCAAATTCAACGAAGAGAAGGTAGATAGGAAGATAAAGAAGGAACTCAACATGGCTTGCCTATCCCCTTTCTTGCTTAATCTCCCAAGTGTGTAAAGTAATATCTCATGAAAATGCTCTCTCCTCTCTCCTCCCTCCTCTCTCCCCAACCGATCACACCACCTCGCCGTTAACTGATCTCTCCGGCCACCATGACTCAACCGATCACCCCACCTTGGAACCATTCTACTCGATCGGTTTCAATTGGCCGCAAGACTTTCTCCATTGCTTTTGATGTTCCATCGCGGGGAAGTAAAGAAAAAATCACAGAATTTGGGAGACTTTCCTCTCACTCGCTTTCACTATCATGGCACTCTCTCGATTGGATGCTTTCTTCTTCTTCTTTTGAATCCCTCTTTCGCGATCCCTGGTCCTACAAATTCTTTTGGAAACATCAAACAACTGAGGACACGTTTTGAATAGAAAAACTTAGTAACAAATTTGGCTTCTACGTGGAAGTTACTCACCTATGTCAATCCGGTGCAAGGAAGAAGCTTCTTATCCCCTACGAAGACAATAAACAAAGTTGGTTCTCTTTCCTCTCTCTTATTTCAGATTATCCGGGTGAGGCGCACAAAGCTGTTGATCTTGCACAAACCTTCTTCAACAACGCTGTCAAAAAGGGCAACCACCAGATTTTTAATTCACAAGCTGGCAATGCACAAGACTCTTTGAGTCTTTGGGCCGATCACCCACCACCTCACTTTATCAATTGGAGCGGTATTCTGATTTGTCAAAAGATGATGGAATCCGACTCTTGGTTGAACATTTGCGCAACTATCCAAGAAAATTTCTCACCACGGTGTACCATCAATCCTTTTCAAGACAACCAGGCTTTGATTCATCTCTACGACCCCTCAATATCTGCACGTTTATGTCAAAACTCCTCTTGGCAACTAATTGGAGCTTTCAAGTTAAGATTTCAAACAGTCAGTACTAACTCTTTGATGCATGATAGGAAAATAACCTCACATGGTGGCTGGATCGATATATTGGATCTTCCTCTCACCCTCTGGAAGAAGGAGGTTTTTGGTTTCATTGGTGATCAGTGTGGTGGTTTTCTCCAAACGGCCAACCATACCGAGAGATGGTTGTACTTGGTGGCGGCGCGCATCAAGGTCAAGGAAAACAACACGGGTTTCCTTCCGGCCGTGGTATCTGTTTCGACTTCCATCGCCGGCGAAGCAACTATTATGCGGATCCAACCGTTTTCGGTGAAGAACCGTGGGGGTGCGATTAATTCGAGACCGGCTTCCTCAGAACATTTATTGCGATTGATGGTAATTTGAAAATGCCAGATTCCTCGGGAACTATAATTGAAATCGAAGGTAATCCTTATCAATGCTGTGATTCGTCGAATTTAAAAGGGAAGAAGATTCCTGATCTAGCGATCGGTAATCACGACAATCATGGAATTTCTTGCACTGATTCCCCCTCTCAGATCCCCTTGGTTTTGAATGGAAATACACAACATTCACAGAAAATCTTCGATGAGCCAATCCAATCTTTTCCCAAACCGAGTCCTTTAGCCAACCAAACCTTCTTCCTCCACGTGTCCTGAAGCCTCAACTAATACGTTCTCACCAAATCTCACACGACCTATTCCCAAACCGAATCCATTAGCCAACCAACCTTCTTCCTCCACGTGTACTGAAGCCTCAATTAATCCGTTCTCACCAAACCTCACAACCTACATTATCCACAATATCCTTTGCGGCCGGCTCCTCCATTGTTGACCACCCCACCCTTCAACTAGGTTTAAAAGGGTCAACGCCACTGGAAAACCCCAATCTACCCTTCATTGTTTCCGATACAGAAGCCTACCTATCTAGCCCCACTTTTCTCAAATCCAACCCCGATTTCGAGTTTCATCCATTACTCATTGACCCTGTTGTATTCGACGATAACCCATCCATATCCTCTGCCCTTCCCATCGACATTTTACCACCAGTCCCTAGCGATATTCAGCCTTCACCAATCCATCCCGAACTTGACTTGCTTTCATCAAACCCTTCTTCTACCTTACTTCACTCTCCACCGATCATCCATATTCATCCTCCAATCTCAGTTCCTTTTGATTTTAGTGTAGTTTTAGTGATATTGCCAACTACCTCACGACACATGGTTTGTGTATAATGACCATTCTATTGTCTAAATCAAAAAAATCATACAATCCAACGAATAAGAAAAATAAAATGTAGAGGGAATTGCAAAATTTGAAATCCGGTGTTCACTATGATAAATCGGATGCTTTGGCCTTACTGGAGGGTTCATCAGGGGATCAATGAAACTGGTGTCCTGGAATGTTAGAGGGTTGGGTTCATGGAGAAAACAAGCTTTGATTAAACGTTGTATTATTCAACAAAATTCGGGTATTGTTCTTCTGCAGGAAACAAAATTTTCTGCAGTTGATCATCACTTCATCAAATCACTCTGGAGTTCGACATATTTGGGCAGCCCTAAACGCAGTTAACTCTTCTGGTGGCATTTTAATTCTTTGGAGTGAACCCGACTACACAATCAAAGAAGTGATAACATGTTTGTACTCTTTATCGGTCCACATTTTTTTAGCTGATGGTTTCTCTTTCTGGCTCACAACAGTATATGGTCCATCTGGGAATGGTTTTCATGCTGATTTTTGGAATGAATTGGATGACTTGGTTGGTTTGGGTGGAGACAATTGGATTATTGGAGGGGATTTCAATGTCACTAGATGGACTTGGGAGAAATCACATGACAATTCCATCAGTATAAATATGGATACTTTCAATAAGTGGATTTCAACTTATGATTTGATCAATATTCCGTTGCAGAATGGCCGTTTCACTTGGTCCAACACTCAATATTGCTCTCTGTTGGATAGATTCTTAATTACCGAAGGTTGTTCCAACAAGTTTGGCTCAGTTGTTCTCAATCGTTTGGCTCGAATTACATCGGACCACTATCCGCTTGCTTTGATTTTTGGTAATGTTGTTTGGGGACCCTCTCCTTTCCGTTTTGAGAATTCGTGGCTCTAGATTGAATCAATTAAAGATGTGGTATCAAATTGGTGGAGTCAGAATCACTTTGAAGGTTGGTCGGGACATGCTTTGATGCAAAAATTAAAAGGCCTCAAACGAGTCTTATTAGACTGGAGTAAAGGTAACTGTTTTGTGGCTTCTAAATTCCATTCCCTTGTTTTGCAGTTGCAAACTCTTGACAATTTGGAGGATAGTGGGCCTTTAACTACCCCCAGATTGAAAACCGTCATCTTTTACATGATCAAATTGAATCATTGATTGCACAAGACCATGTTTATTGGCGTCAGAGATGCAAGCTGAAATGGCTTAAGGAAGGTGATGAAAATACTAATTTCTTTCATCGGATCTTGGCTGCGAGGAAGAGAAATAGTTCGATTACTGAAATCTTGTCAAGAGAAGGTGTTAGTCTTACTTCTGCATCGGATATTGAATGAGTTTATTGATTTCTACTCGAAATTGTATACCAGAGATGGTAACCCTCGGTTTCTGCCCACTAATTTTGATTGGAGTGCTATCTCCTAGGAACAAGCAACGACTCTTGAAGTTGCTTTTACAAAAGAGGAAGTTTATCATGCTGTTTCTTATGTGGGTTCCAATAAATCCCCCGGATCGGATGGCTTTACAGCTGAGTTCTTCAAATTCTTTTGGGATATCCTTAAATCTGACATTTTGAGCCTGGTTCAAGACTTTTATTCATCCGACATCATCAATGTTTCATTGAATGAAACCTATATTTGATTAATACCAAAGAAGTTTGGGTCAAAATCTGTGACCGAGTTCTGCACTATAAGTCTTATCTCTTGTGTTTATAAAATTATTGCGCGTGTCTTATCTAATCTCTTGAAATCTGTTTTGCCATCAACAATAGCAGAAAACCAGCTTGCTTTTGTGGCTAACTGACAGATTCTCGATGCGTCATTATTGGCAAATGCACTAATTGATGACTAGAGCATTCGAAATATCAAAGGAGTAGTTATAAAACTTGACCTTGAAAAGGCGTTTGATACAGTTGACTAGGACTTTGTAGATGTAGTGCTGGAGGTTAAAGGCTTTGGGGCAACTTGGAGGAAGTGGATTTGGGGTTGTCTTACGAGTGTTAACTATTCTATCATTATTAATGGTCGACATCGTGGGAAGATTATTCCATCTCGTGGTATCCGACAAGGTGACCCTCTATCCCCGTTTCTCTTTATTTTTGTCTGATTGTTTGAGCTGCCTATTGGACTATGGTGCCAGATCAGGTAGTATTTCTTCTCACTCTATTGGTAACACATCTTTTGCCTTAACTCATTTGCAATTTCCGGATGATACACTCCTTTTTTTCAACTTCTGATCATTTTGCCTTGCAACGTCTCTATGAACTGATAAATTTTTTTGAGAGGGCTTCTAGTTTAAGGGTTAATCTGGCGAAGAGTGAGATGATTGGCATACATATTGATCAACCTGAGATGGATAGGTTACTGACGATCTTTGGTTGTAAACAGGGGTTTTGGCCAAGCAGTTATCTGGGCTTGCCATTGGGAGGTAATTCCCGAATGGTTTGTTTTTGGCAACCTATTATAGAGCGTTTGAAACAGAAACTTCATAATTGGAAATATGCTTTTATTTCCAAAGGTGGTCGGCATACTCTTATTCAAGCCACACTTTCTAGTATGCCTACTTACTACAATGTCTCTTTTCAAACTTCCGTCGAGAATAATTTCAATGCTGAATAAAATTATACGTGATTTCTTCTGGGAAGGAGCTAAGGGTGATGGTGGAGTACATAATGTGAAATGGGCAATTGTTCAGCTTCCTAAGCTCATGGGTGGTCTTGGGATTGGTAATTTTGCACATCAAAACTCGGGTTTGCTGGCTAAGTGGATTTGGAGATTCATGCATGAACCTGACTCCTTATGGCGAAAATTTATAGTAGCTAAATATTATGGTTCTTTGACTTCAGTTGACTGACCCTCGATCATTATGAATACTAAACACAAATCACCATTGATATCTATTTGCCTTTTATGTGATTTGGTGATTCGGCGTTCTACACGTTGTATTGGGAATGGATGCTCCACAGCTTTTTGGAAGGATCATTGGCTTAGTTGTGGACCTATTGCCCTGGCTTTTCCACAACTTTTTAGACTGACTTTGAACTCTGATTTGACTGTGGCTAATATGTGGAATTTGACGGAGTTGGCTTGGGACCTGCATCTTCGACGTTATTTAACAGATTTAGAAATTAATGAGTGGACATCTCTATCTCATTTATTATCTACTGTTCGTTTGTCGAATAGACTGGACTCTTGGGCATGGTTATTAGAGCCTTCTGGTTTTTTCTCTGTGAGATCTCTCACTGCTGATTTATTGGATTGTGATGATCTGGGGCGAAAGGATACCTATTCAGTCATTCGGAAGGATTCTTACCCAAAAAAGATTAAAATCTTTATCTGGGAGCTCAGTTTAGGGAGCTGTTAATACTGGTGATCGTCTTAAAAAACGAATGCCTTACATGAACTTATCCCCCTCTTGGTGTCTTATGTGCAAATTGAACTCCGAATATGCGGGTCATCATTTTGTACATTGCCCCTTTTCTTTAAATTTTTGGTGAAAGATTTTGAATGCTTTTGGTTGGTCATCGCCATTTCCGATTAATATCTTTGATTTCCTATCCTCCGTTTTGGTGGGACATCCTTTCAAGGGCATTAGGAAAATCATTTGGCTGGCTCTAGTTCGAGTCTTTCTTTAGAACCTATGGATTGAGAGGAATGGCCGATTATTCAGTGATGTTTCTTCTACTTTTGATCGTTTTATGGATAATATTCTTCTAAATGTTTATCATTGGTGTAAGGATATTTATCCAATTAACTTGTTTAACTCTTCTTTTTTCAATTATAATTGACAATTTTTCTTGTAATGAACCTTTTGGTGTTTGGAGTTTTCTCCATTTCATTTATCAATGAAATTGTTTCTTATATAAAAAAAAAAAAAAAAATCTCCCAAGTGTGTAGGACTTTCTCTTCCTTCTCCTTCTCCTTCTTTCTCCTTCTTATTCTTTTTCGTGTGTGGTGGGACAATTGAGGATTGAATCAACTAGTTTTAAGTTTTTTGGGATCTTCTGCCAGGGCAAGTCAAGGTCGGACTCAAAATCTGGAAGAATGGCTATTTGTTGAGCTGGTAGTAACTCCTTTTAGTTGATTCAATCCTCAGTTGTCCCAACATGTTAGCTTTCACTCAAGATTCCTTGGAAGTGATTGAGTCTACAGAGAAGATAACCATGGATTTCCTTTTGGTTTGGAGTGAGGATAAAGGTGGTTCTTTTCTTCCCATCAAATTCACTGATTTTTTTTTAAATTTATTATTATTATTATTATTATTACTACTTTTTTGTCTTAATTGGTTATGAAACATATTCAAAAGGAGTTTGGCCTTAAGTGGGGAAGTGGCCTTGAGTCTAATGATCCCACCGTATATGCCTTTTTTTTCTTTTTCTTTTGGATAAAGAAACAATTCCATTGATGAATGAAATAAGGGAGAAAAAGACTCCAAACACCTTATTGGTGAAATTACAATAAAATTCTCCAATTAGAAAATAAAAAAAAGATAGACTATAAAAACTAAAGAGCCATACAAGTTTGCACCAAAAAAATGCCTTTGAAAGAATCAATTCAAAGGATCTATTAAAACTAGAAGATAGATATATCCCTGAAAATTTGGCTATTCCTCCCCAGCCAAAGGTGCCAAAAAAAAAACTTACCGCCCCTTCAGCGATCTCTCTGCCTTCTGTATATTATTATATCCCACCATATATGTCATTGGATCTTCGGGGGTTAGATCAAAAGATTGATATACTAATTGAACAATTAGAAGCAGAGACAGGAGCCCGTGGACTTTGTTTAAAAAACTTACCGCCCCTTCAGCGAGCTCTCTGCCTTCTGTTTAGGTAATGGAGAGACCTCACTAATGGGGAGGTTCCCTTATATCTCCTGCCTTATTTGTTGGTACACACACCTAAAGAAGGTCAAAATTTCCTCTGATCTCTATTCTGAGGAGGCCTGAACAGTGCGGACAGGTTGAGGCAAACCATCCTAACTGTTTTCTTGTCCCTAGTTTGTGTTTCTTGTGCAAACAGGATTGACGCAGCAATGGTAGGAGTCATGGAAGTTTATATAGAGCTTTTGTAGTTTACTAACATTTCAGAGGTCCCATGTATGCCTATAAAAATGTCACTATAATGTATAAAATGGAATCAAGAATTCTCCTATATTATGTCTCACATTATTGGACGTAACTAGGAGATAAGGCATCTCCTTCCAGAGAGCATACTAGATCTGAGAATATCAAAATCAGATCCTCATTGTACATAATAGAGTTCAGCTGAAATAAAGCATCCATCACTGCTTTCTTCTGGGCCATTCTTTTTTATAATAATATTCTTGCAGTTGTTAAAAGAAACTAAAGGTGGTAACTGATGCCACATGTTAATTTGCCTGGTGAGTTCCTTTAAAGACATGAAGTCCTACTTTTAACATGCTTCATATTAACCCCATGACCTAGTGGTTAATAAGGACCCATGCAAATAATAAAAGGCTAAGGGCTTAGAGGGAATGCTAAGAAGCACAAACACAAACATGCGATACGACACTACATAGACTCAATGACATGTCAATTCTCAAAAAAGTAGGACACAGTCACGTTAGTTTTTTAAAAAAATTATACAAACATGTGTGCATAGTTAGACATATCTTGCAATTTCTTACCTCCTTAATCTAATTTGTTATGTTTACTTACATATTGTCATATTGCTTTAATCTAATTTGTTATGTTTACTTACATATTGTCATATTGCTCGGGTGAGAAGAAAACTTTATCTTAAATTAAATTGATTTGGGCCCCCAAGGGGCAGCCTCGTCGGTAAGGACTCGAGGTATCTTGGTCATACTAGCCTAGAGGTTTTAGGTTCGAGCTCTCGAGTGAGCTTAATAAATAAAAACCCTTGATGTCTCCCGAGTAGAGATGTCCATTTTCTTCGCGGGGGCGGGGAATCCCCATTTATGCGGGGAACGGGGGAGGGAGCGGGGACTATTTCTTCCCCATTGGCTAAACGAGGGTGGGGACGGGTTCCCCGTCCCCACCCCACCCCGCTCCTTGTCCCCGCTTCGATTTATTTATTTTTTTAAAAAATATATATTTATATAATAAACCATAATTCTAAATTTTTATTAATGTTATTTTATTTTTCTAAGAAAATTGAAAAAATGCCTCTTAAATAGAAATCTCTCATTAAGAATTAACTATTTAAATAATTTTTTTTTTTAAAAAAAGAAATTATTTAATAAAATTTAGAAAAATAAAAATGATAAACGGGTAATTATTCCCCGCAAGGAACCCGATCCTAGCTTTTTGTGGCAAGGGTGGGGTGTATTATGTTGTGGGGCCTGTGGGAAGGGAGGAACAATAGAGTTTTTACAGGGATTGAGCGTTTTTCGAGCAATATTTCATTTCTTATTTGATTTCATGCTTCTTTGTGGGCCTTGGTGGCGAAGTTTTTTTTTTTTTTTTTTTTGTGTAATTGCCTATTAGGTCTTTTCTTAGTTAAGGCCCTTTTTGTAGTTGGCTTCATCCTTTTATGGACTTCTTTTTTGTATGCCCTTGTATTCTTTTATTTTTTTCAATGAAAGTTTGGTTATTTTTAAAAAAATCCTATGAGTTACCTTAGAAACCAAATGTAGTAAGGTGAGGTGGTTGTCTTGTAAGAATAGTTGAGGTGCATGCAAGTTAGCCTAACACTTAGTGATTAAAAAAAACACAATGATGTGATATTTGTTATATGATTCTTGTTGACATATTAATTAATAACTTTGGAGGCCGTACTTGTTACTGCTTTCTCATATTTCAGAGAATGTGAGAGTACCATTAGGGTTTATGGGAAGACTAGTAGGATATTAGTAAGGGGATAGTGGTAATTAGCTAGAAATGACTTGGTTATAAATAGAGGGAGAGAGGGGGATCATTGTAGTTAGATTGTCCATGGTTGAACTTGGGAGAGAGATTTCCCTCTCGAAAATTTATTGTTATATTGTAGTATCTCTTTGATATTACAATACATTAGTATCTTGTGTTTTCTGTGTTTGGGTACCAAACAGGGAGTTAACTGTTTGTGACCTATTACAAATACATATGTGGATATTTTCTATGTTTATTCTAACTTTCTTGTTGCAGGGTACATGGATCAGAATTTGCTGAGATGCCCCTTATTGCAACTTGTAGTAAATATCGTCGCCAGGGAATGTGTAGGCGTCTACTGAATGCTATAGAAGAGGTACTTGTCCATTCCTTTCCATGAAACTTAACACAGGCAATAGTTTTATTCATCATATTTTCTATATGAAAAAGGGTTCATCGTTCATTGTTGAAAGGAGAGATGTAATGAGGTGAAAGAGAAAAAGCTATGTACCTCACTAATCAACATATATAATAGGTCGTGAGTCTGGAAAACCAAAGAACTACCCTACAGCTTGGATGCATAACCAATTTTAACAACTACGAGAGAAAAAAAGTTTTGATGTTCAATGACTGACTACAACAAGTTCTTAGTTTTTCGATTAAGGAAACTTTTTTCTATGTATCTTGACCGCAATAACTTCATCATAAAAGTTGTATGTGAGTAGGGATTACAAAACAAAAGGGCTTCAAACCAAAAGATGAGCCAACCAAAACCAAGACTAACTTTACAATCGAGTTTTCAGTGAGAAAAATGGAAGAAAGCCAAAGGGGCCTACAAAACAACTCAATAGGGGGAGCCAACCAAAACTCGGACTACTTTACAAAAAGTGGCTTCAATCCAAAATAACACATCCGGAAAAATAATGAACTCCATAAAAGTAGATACCGAATAGATCTATTAAATGTAATTCAATATCAAACCTGTACCCAAGACCTCTCCCCTCTAAAAGATTATCCTATTCCTTTCGAGCTAAGACCCCCAAAAAAGGGTAAAGAAAGCAGCTCACTGAAGGAAATGACCTTTACTACGAGAGTGGATGAAAGCCTCCCTTCTTCAAGGTGAAATAACAACCTCTATTTTTGAGCCAAGCAAACACCAAAATCTTTCCAAAGAGTAGTTGTTAGATTCTTTTCCAACTTATTCCCAAAGAACAGTTGTAACGTAGGCCCTCCATTATCTCACACTTCACTAACTCTATTTTAACTTTTGAGCCTAGGATTCAAATTTGAAGTCTCTTCCCAATAACAAGAACCTGAACTGGTTTTGTCACCACAGCAATTGCATTGCTTTTTGAAGTCTCCTCTATTATCTTAGTTCACGGCTCTAATTGGAGCAGCCAACACAATCTTTTCGTAACTATTCTACTTTCTTCTTTCCTCGCAAACTTAGATTGGAAGGCGTTTTTGTAATTGCTAGCCTTTGGGGAAGGGACATGGCCCATTAGGTTGTTCTGGTTTAGTCCTCTCTTCCTGAATGAAATGTTCTCATCTCTTATTAAAAAAAGAAAAGAAAAGAAAAGAAAGTTCATATTCATGTTGGTGGGTAACAATTCAAATTTGGATTTTGCTATATGCACATTTTAGTACATCCTAACCAATGTAGATTTTTTTGTCAAAGTCTCCTTTCATCATTATTTTTGTGGGTGTTCCAGATGCTATTGTCTTTTAAGGTGAAAAAGCTTGTGATAGCTGCAATTCCTAGTCTAGTGGAGACATGGACTGAAGGTTTTGGCTTCATACCTGTGGAAGATGTTGAGAAACAAAGTCTTCACAGGTTCAATTTGATGGTGTTTCCTGGAACGATACTACTAAAAAAAGCCTTGTATGTAAGTGGTCAAAATACAGAGAAAACAGAAGGCAAGTGTCATTTGTTCCCTATGCTAAACTCATCTGTTATGTTAATTAAACTGCATTTATCTGTTAAAATATTTCTATTGGAAATGATGTAACATTGTTTCATATGAACGGATCAACTACTGCAGGAATTCATTCAGGAGGACAACTTGACGCTGATTCAAAACAACAATGTGATGTTTACTCCTGTCCTGACGAAGCGTGTCCTAGAATGGAAATGAAATGTTTAAAATATCAAGAATTGCAAGAACACAATGGTGAAAAGACAACGAACAATCACGAGGAAAGTCCAGCTCCGATCGATTCATCCACGTTGCAGTTGGTTGAATCAAATAAAATGGATACTTCTTCAGAACAAAAGTCTGTTCAGTCAGTACTACAATCTGATGGAAACTGTTGCACTGACAAAGTTGGTGCCACAACTGAAACACGCACCACCCACGAGGGGAAAGAGTCGTTAGATGTAGAAGTTGGCGCAGAACGCAGCGTTCAGGTTTCGGAAGGAAAGAGCTGGGATAAAGAAGTTCATGCAGCCGCTATGACAAGATTAGTCGAACCTTTTGTTCTAACTTAGGCAATGTTGTAATGCAGAGGCAAGAATCGAACTTTAGAGAGGGGGAGTAGAATTAAAGAGGTAAGGTAAAGTCCAGGAAATGAGTTTGCAGGACCATTTTTCAAAGCTGTCCAGTGAACATGAATTTCCAACGTTAGGAAATGACCAAGTTTCAGGTTAAGATGGTTTTTTTAAATGTAGGATCTGCAGGTATGTTTGTTTGATGAAGCATCTTTTTGTAGCCTGAAAACAACTCCATTGTTGAATGAAAAGTTGAAATCTGATCCTATATAAAGAAAACTGTTTACCATGCAGAGAACAATCTTATTTGTTTATTTCCTAGAATACCACCATGAAGTTGAGGTATAGATCCTTGACACTTTTTTCAACAATAAGGGAAAGAGGATAGGTGCTTCTTTCCCTCTCCAAGAAAGAAGTATATATATATATATATATATTAGGAGCTGAAATCAGTATTTATATTATGGGCAGGAAGATAATAGTTTATTTCTATTGAGGATAATTATTTAGTTTTTAAAAATTAATTCGGTTTTCTTCTAATTTTTGTACGATGGTTTTCATTTCACTTAGAAAAACATTTGCAATTTTAGTTGAATTCTAAAAATAAAAGCAAGTTTTGGAAAACTATTTTTTTTTAGTTTTCGAAACTTTGTTTGGCTTTTGAAAACAAGTTTGACTTTTAAAAACATAGGTAGAAAGTCGATAATAAAATAAGAAAAATTAGAAGTAGTATTTATAGGCTTAATTTTGAAAAATAAAAAAGTCAAAGGGTTATAAACAAGTTATTATTTTTTTTTTAATAGAGTTTTTTTGGGAACTTGTCAGAGTGTTAATAGTTTGTTAGGGTTGGCTGGTCTATTTAATAGAGGTAGTTTATAAGTTAGGCAGAATTTTGGTTGGTAATTGGTCCATTGTGGGACTTTGGAGAGAGATAACCCTTTAAAAGGCTATTATCTTACCTGCTTAATTTCTCTTTGATATAGTCATAAAATTTCACCATTACGTTCTTATTTTCAACATTCAAATGTGTTCAAAATAATCTATTCTTTTTTAGTTGAAACAAGAAATGAAGTGGAAATTCAAACTTCTAACCTTTAGGAGAGATTTATAAAATTTAATTAGTTCTGTGTGTTTAGATTGATTCAAAATAATCAAATTAACGAATAATTATACAGGGCATCCAAAAAAAAGATATTTTTCAAGTATGATTACAGGACAAAGTTTAGAATTATGGGAGTACCTACTCCTCTTGTCATACCATAATTTTGACTTTATAAATTATTATGAGAGTACTTACTGTTTGAGGTGTTGGTGAGTTATAATAACATGAGTTATTATAGTCTGTGAGTTATTAAAGTCCGTAGAATCATATAATATTATTTAAAATGCAGAGTAGTATAGTCTGAAGTTATAACAGTCTGTGTTTGGATTGCAGTATTCCACAGGTTATAATAACTTAAGGTAATTATAACTTGTGACCCAAACTGACCACAATATGTTAAAAAGCAAGGATGTTGAAAAAAATATACTTAGACACTTTTGTTCCTCTTTAAGTTACTAAATGACTTTTCAAAAAGAAAAGATTCCAAAGAGATAAAATGGGCAAAACAGGGGTCCTGTCCTGTCGGCCACTCTTGGAATCAATTCTTATCTTGTAAATTATTGTCCTGGTTGATGCCTCCCTCATACTAATGTTATAAGAAGGGCATCAGCCACGACCATGAATGGTATCAGAGCCTTGAGCTCAAACTTCTCTCTAAGAATTCTCTCTCTCTCTCTATGGAGTAGATATCTTCTATGAGCTTAAGATAAGTAATAACTTGTTTCTATAATTCTTTTCTTGCTTCTTAGTCGTGAGTTCTTAATCAACCTTCTCGAAATGTTCATTTGTTATTATCTCTCTAATCTATAAACTCTTTTAAGACAAAGAAATAATTTTTCTTAAGCAGCATGATACAGGCGTGGTTAACCTTCATGCCTGAGAAAGATTATTTCATTTTCTTAGAAGAATTTATAGATTTAGATCGATTGATGCTAACTTATGAATTTATAGATTAAAGAAATGATTAAATCAAGACTAAGAGCCAATAAAAGCTTTATAGAAAACAGTTGTTATAAGTCTTAAGTTCATCTTCTCCATTCCTCTTTCCCCATGCTTTCCAAGATAATGAAAAAACTCTCTTTTGGCCCAACGATAATAGATGATACAGCTTCAACTTCCTCAAAAAATTCTCAGCTTGATCCTGAGAATTTAGACAAAATTCTATCAAACACAAAATGATAGAATCTCAAATATCTCAAATTGAGAATAGACTACAAAATTGGTCTATTCCCAAACTTGAAGTCAATACTATCTACAAGATAAGTCCATTTAATTTCTCAGAAACTGATGTAATCAGAATTTCTGAAGATAATATTCCAATGGAAGACGACTTTACTGAATACCGTCTTTTACTAAATGAAGACATCGATATGTATCGAAGATACTTTAAATATCTACATATTGGATGTATTCAATTAGCCATAAAACCTCTTTTTAGAACGGGATTAGATGTTCCCATCTATATCGCCCTAAGAGATAAAAGGCATCCGAACTTCTCGGACTCATTATTGGGATTGTTGGTCAAATCTTGAGAATGGACCAGTTTTTCTTTTTAAATGCAAACTGGTTTTACCATTGCTCTTCAAGACAAGAATATCTTTGACGTACTAAGTCTGGATGTTCGAGGAAAAGGATTACGTCTAAAGGATGGATCGTTTCCCTTTGCGATCATCTTTAGATTGTATTACAAATTGATGCACACCAACTTTTCCCCAAAAGCTTTGGGTGTGTCACCAAAAATTATACCATGCTTATGGAGGTCAATCTCGAAAAATCATCGATGATCGTCCCCCGTGAAGCTCAAATGGAGTGATCTTACCACGATCCTATATGGAGTATCGAGCATGCCACTCTCTCCCAAAAAATAGGCGAGCACTATCGCCCATATAATCTGAATATGATGATGGACATGTCGAGGTTCAATTTCAAGAAGATGAACCAAGACGTCCCCGTATTCAAGAAATAATGAATAGTCGCCCTAGTGTATGTTCGACACTAGAACAACTACTAAAGAAAGACCAATTAGCAGGTCTAAATCCATGCGAACGTCTGTAGACTTTGACCAACCAGTCCCAGACATTCAGTATGAAAGATCCGAAGGTTCCATTTCTCCAACTCAAACCGACATGGAGAGGAAATCGGGATATATATATAATCAAATCAACGTTTCTCTCTCTGAGAGATAGACGAAATATCTATAGATTTACTTAATTAGGTGAAAAAATGTATGATGACTACATCAACACTTATATTCACCAAGAAGATTCAAGCGAACAGGCCTGCATTCACGATGAAAGAAGAATTTCTCGCCCTAATGAGGCCAAGAAAGCATCAAGAAGAACTAAATGTTCTAAAGAAACCCATTACGTGGGTCACTTCCAGTGGAAAAGAAGTTTCTTCCGATTATCCTCCTGAGGAAGAAGCCAGCTTCTCTCATCCATTGGTACCTACTTCTACAATAATCTCTTCACCATACAAAACTATCGATGAAGAAAACCAAGACTGTTGGAGTCGAGAAATAAAAATATCCAATAAAGAACTCAACTATTCAAATAAGGTCCTCACCACCTTATCAAAAAGCGATTGAAGAAATAAAGTCCGATAAAATCATCAAGAATATCATCAGACCGGATCGTCTTTGGATTACCAAAGATCGACCCCTAACAGCCGGTAGATAGTCCAACCCAATGTCTATGACCTTAAGATAGGAAAAGTAGACACAAGAAGATCTTCTCCGAAATAAATAGGAAGATCTCCAAGATGAATATTTCTGCAGATCAAAAGGATGTGCCAGAAACATCAAAGAAAAGTATCAGTTTTGGAGTTCCCCAAAAACCAACTGGTAGCATCAATATGATTAGAGGAATCGACGATTCTTCTACTTCAAAAATCCTTCCTATCAGAACATACAACACTGATATGAAGAATCATTACTCCAAACCCTCTCCTCCCGATTTAGGATGGGATGATTATAAACCAGAATCCCGAGATTTCGACGGAAATTCTGTCATCACTTGGAATATCGATGGTTGTTCTGAAGGACAAATGATGACCATATTCCAAGAAATGTTCGTCGCTGCAACAGCTTATAGCAGCAAAAAGCTTGACCAGCGAGACATTGTAAAAGCTCTCACTTCTGGTTTCACTAGAAATCTAAGGAGTTGGTATCATAATCAGCTGACTGAAAACAGTCGAGAAGCTATCAACAATTCAACCACCCAAAGGGTTGAAACCAAAATCAATCCAAACGGACAAGAAGAACAGTATTAGATTAGTGAATCAAACGCTGTTGATAGTCTTGTCTATACAGCAATCAAACATTTTGTGGGAAAAACAACCCTATGGAGCGATCGGTCAGCTAAGCTCTATTAGGACTAAAGTGCCACAAAATGAGTGATTTCAAATGGTATAAAGACACCTTTATGGCCCGACTTTATACATTAACCACATGTGGAGATGTCATTTGGAAACAGAAATATGTTTCAGGACTTCCTCGATACATAAGTAAAAAATTCTATACCACCGTCGTCAGCGCGTCTGGTGGAATGGATATCGATTGGGAATCTCTTACTTATGGAGATATCAACAGTACTGTTCAATCAATCTGCCTAGAATTATGCCAAGACCAAAAGCATAATTCAAGGATGGCCAGAGATTCTGATTACAGAAGGGAATTGGGATCCTTCTGTAAGCAATACGGGATGGACAATACCCCTCCATCAAAAAAGAAGAATCATTCGAAGAAATCTTTTGGGAAAAGCAAGAAAAAAGAATTTTCGAAAGATTACTCTTACAAAAGAAGAAATTACAGCAGACGAAAGAAAACTTCTTCTTCAAAAAGAAGTGCAGTTTGCTTCAAATGCAAAAAGAAGAGACATTATGCTAATAAATGCCCCTTAGTCAAGAAAATCAGTAAATTAGAAATTGAAGAAGAGACAAAGCAATCTCTCCTCAATATTCTTGGGGATAGCGAGATGTCTTAGATGAAGAAAACTCTTCTGAAGACATGGTCAACGAACTAAAAGAAGAATCTTCAAATGAATCTTCTTATTCAAGCGATGATTTAGACATTGATGATGTCATTCCTTGCAGTGGATGCATTAATGTCTTAACAAAATCCCAGGAAAATCTTTTGGATTTAATAGAGAGTATTCGGATGAGAATACAAGGAGAAAAATGCTTCTAAAGTTAAGAGAAGAATTAGAAGCTCACGATAACGATCAGAGAAAGCCAACCTATTTCAACTTGAAAATGTGTTGAAGAGGTTAAAAGAAGGAGATTCTCGAGTCCTCGCAAAAGTCTCGGACTTCTGGATGGAGGTAAGAAATCTCAAAAGAGAAGTTCTTTGAGAATAAGCAGCGGATAGCTAGTCTTGAATATGCCTTTGCAAGGTTTCAAGACCAAGCCAAGACAACAACATTGATGATCGCGCAGAGTCATCCTATCCACAATTTGTTAATGAAGATAGTATCAACTACATTAACAAAGTTTTCAATCGAGAAATGGTCACAAAAGTCATTATAAAAGTCAAAGACTACAAGATCAAGGTAACAAATTCTCTCATTGATTGTGGGCGGATCGAATGTCATCCAAGAAGGACTAATACCTTCTAGATATTTTGAGGCGACAAAAATGCACTTTTTGAGAGGAGCCAATAATCAACCACTCTCGATCAATTACAAAATTTGGGAGTACATGTGTGCAACAAAGATGTGTGTTTCGTTAACACATTCCTCCTAATGAAGGGTTTGAACGAGGAAATGATTTTGGGAACACCATTCCTCACCCAACTCTACCCATTTACTGTTTCTGAGAAAGGAATTTTGTCTCAGAAATATGGAAAGGACATTATCTTTGAGTTCTGCCATCCAATGACTCCAAGATATATTTCAACTATTGAAGACGAAATCAACAATCGTCTCAACAAAATCGCAAAGAAAGAAAGGCAAATAGAATTTCTTCAAGAAGATATCAAGTGCAGAAAGATATCCGAAGAAATCGTAAAGTCTTCTGTCCAAACAAATATTCAGACGATCCTAAAAAGAATCGAGTCTGAAATATGCTCAGATATCCCAAATGCCTTTTGGGATAGAAAACAACACATAGTGGATCTCCCCTATGTGAAAGATTTTGATGAGGCCCATATTCCGACGAGAGCTAGGCCCATTCAAATGTCAAAAGAGCTCGTCCAGACTTGTAAAAAGGAGATAGACGATCTACTAAAAAAGGGCCTAATAAGCCCATCAAAAAGCCCATGGTCTTGTGCGGTTTTCTATGTTAATAACCAGGCTGAAAAGGAACGGGGAGTTCCTAGGCTAGTTATTAATTACAAACCTTTAAATAAGGTACTCAAATGAATTAGGTACCCAATACCTAATCGGCAAGATTTGCTTAAGCGAATAGCTTCTGCAAAGATCTTTTCAAAATTTGACATGAAATCGGGCTTTTGGCAGATCCAAATCAATAAAAAGGATCGTTATAAGACCGCTTTCAATGTACCATTTGGACAGTACGAATGGAATGTAATGCCATTCGGAATTAAGAATGCTCCATCAGAGTTCCAAAAGATCATGAATGATATTTTCAATAAACATCAAGACTTCACAGTAGTTTATATTGATGACGTTTTGGTTTACTCTCAATCAATAGAGGAACATTTCAAACACTTGAAATGTTTTATCTACATCATTAAGAAAAATGGTCTTGTAGTATCACTACCCAAGATCAAATTATTTCAAACAAAAATACGTTTCTTAGGATACGATATTGATCAAGGAATTATCAGGCCCATCCAGAGGTCTCTAGACTTTGTGGATAAATTTCCTGATATTATTCAAGACAAAACCCAGCTTCAAAGGTTTCTTGGGTGTGTCAATTATGTTGGAGATTTTATAAAAGATCTTCAGACAATTTGTCTCATCACTATATGATGGACTAAAGAAAAATCAAAGCCTTGGAGTGACAAGCACACTAGTGCTGTCAAAACAATAAAAGCTTTATCAAAAGGCATTCCATGTCTATCTCTTGTAGATGGCTCTTCAAACATGATCGTGAAAACCGATGCCTCAGATCTCGGTTACGGCGGTGTTCTCAAACAGGAAATTAACGGAAAAGAATCAATTATCCGTTATCATTCAGGAATATGGAATAGTGCCCAAAAGAACTATTCCACTGTCAAAAAAGAAGTGCTAGCTATAGTACTTTGTGTTCAGAAGTTCCAAGGAGATCTCATCAACAAAGATTTCCTTATACGAACTGATTCAAAAGCAAGTAAATACATCTTTGAAAAAGATGTAAAGAATCTTGTTTCAAAATAAATCTTTGCAAGATGGCAAGCAATCTTATCTTGCTTTGATTTTCGAATAGAGCCTATAAAAAAGCAGAGATAATAGCTTAGTGATTATCTCTCGAGAGAACATCTCTCAAGAACAATCTCAAGCTCTCCTCCAAAATGTTCCCGAAAGCGTTCTCGGCCGCCCCAATGGGGCGGCCACCGCGCTCTCTCTCAATCAACCACGATCAAAGGGTTCCACAACAAACAACTAGTTCTCCTGGAACTAGTTCTCAAAGGGAAAACGCCCCATTACTCAAACGTCTCGCACTTCCACCCATGAATGCGGACAATTACGCTGATGGACCTTGAATTTGAAAAGCGGTGTCAGGGCGGCAGGCAAGGTTCCTCCTCAAGGAACTTATCAAGGACGAGGAAAGTCGAGCCAAGTCTCCTCTTCCCATATCTCAAACAGCCTTCATCGCTTCCACAAAGATCCGGTTCGAATCCAAAAAGGACTCAATCGTATGCTAGAACGATTAAACTCTTATTTTTCGAGCAAGGCCTCAAATAATGAGTTATCATACTAAAACTTCTTTGGAAGAAGCCGTTATTGAACCAGAATTTGATGGCCCCACTCCACAAGAAGCATGTGGACAACTATATCCTCGAGGCTTCCAATTTGTGCCCGAAGATATCTTTAAAACCAGAAAATTGTACGAGTTTATTCTGGTTGATACAAAATCGGCAGAGATTACTCATGTACCGGACAGAAATGATCCGGCAAGAATAATCTTTTCAAAATTAAAAATTTTTAGGGTCTTGACTCCATCCCACTGGCCTCAGGGGATGTCAGTCCCAAGAAAATTTTCTAGGAATTTTAAACCCCAAATATATAGCTACCATGACTACATGAAAGCATGGTACAATGTGTTTTGGTATGAATCATACAACCATTCTTGGTTTGTTACGTTTTGTAAAAAGTCTTACAAACATAACTTTCCAAACTGGTTCCAAGAGTGGTGGAGTTATTTTGGAATTTCACAAGAAATTTTTCCTGTAGAAATCCAAAAATCATTTCACCTATTTTCAAATAGTGTCCATTCGTCACCGCTTGCGATGACGTTTAGATTCTCTTTATTTTTTTCAATTACCTTGGATTTTTTGTTGGACTCACCAACTGGCTCTAAGAGGACAATTTAAAACTTTAAATAAAGTTTTAAAAATCAAATGGTGGGAAAAATTTGATGTATCCCATCTTTCCGAAGAAAGGATTAGCAAATTCCTTAAAGCTAATCCACACCATTCAAGAGCAGAAGAAGAACAACTTCTTCTTTAAAGGAGCTCACTTATTTCATCTTTAGCCGGAGTATCCACTACCTCTGAGCTACAGACAGTCATTCAAGGAGCATCTCAAAGAGAAGATGACAATGCTCCAGTTCAAGAAGGAATTTCCGAAAATGATGATATTATTTCGGAATCTTCCGTCAACGATATCGAATTTGAATACGATCCATATTTAAATTTCGATATTCTAGACCCATACTATGATTCCCAACCAGGATGAATAGTATTTTGTAAAAAAAAAAACAAATGTAAATATTATGTGATATGTTTGCACATTATAATCGTCGATCAAATTAATCTCCGATTAACGGGGGAGGTGATGAAGATAGCAGTTTTTGAAGTGGAATTAACCAACCCACAGGCCTGTATCTATCCACTTAGGATATTCGGTTAGAGGACTAAATCTAATCTTTTAAAGTCATTTCAAAGGAATTAGGGGAGTCATGAGTGGCGACATGGCGGGGGTAAGCGAAGAAGTAAGTCCCGGATCGCAGAACTCGTTTACTTTTTCCTAAGAAATTACTCAAAGAGATACAGATGAAGTCTGATGAAGGCCATTCATTAACAGCTGGGTGTCATCACCAGATCCGTCCAAAGAAGAGAAAGAGACGACCGACAATTATTATGAACAGACATCTATCCTTATCTTTATCTTTATTGCTTTTTCTTTATTTTTTGTCACGCGTGCTTTTCTTTTCTTTTTCTTTTGCTTTTAGAAAAAGTAAAGTGGGGGTCCTGTCCCACCAACCTTTTGTATAATTTACTTTTAAAAAAAAAAAAGATTCCAAAGAGATAAAATGGGCAAAGCAGGGGTCCGACCCCCACTTTACTTTTGTATAATTTACTTTTAAAAAAGAAAAGATTCCAAAGAGATAAAATGGGCAAAGCAGGGGTCCTGTCCTATCGGCCACTCTTGGAATCAATTCTTATCTTGTAAATTATTGTCCTGGTTGATGCCTCCCTCATACTGATGTTATAAGAAGGGCATCAGCCACGACCATGAATGGTATGTTCCTTTATTGATTGAGAGTAAACCAAAACGTCATCAATATAAACTATTGTGAAGTCTTGATGTTTATTGAAAATATCATTCATGATCTTTTGGAACTCTAATGGAGCATTCTTCAATCCGAATGACATTACATTCCATTCGTACTGTCCAAATGGTACATTGAAAGCGGTCTTATAACGATCCTTTTTATTGATTTGGATCTGCCAAAAGCCCGATTTCATGTCAAATTTTGAAAAGATCTTTGCAGAAGCTATTCGCTTAAGCAAATCTTGCCGATTAGGTATTGGGTACCTAATCCATTTGAGTACCTTATTTAAAGGTTTGTAATTAATAACTAGCCTAGGAACTCCCCGTTCCTTTTCAGCCTGGTTATTAACATAGAAAACCGCACAAGACCATGGGCTTTTTGATGGGCTTGTTAGGCCCTTTTTTAGTAGATCGTCTATCTCCTTTTTACAAGTCTGGACGAGCTCTTTTGACATTTGAATGGGCCTAGCTCTCGTCGGAATATGGGCCTCATCAAAATCTTTCACATAGGGGAGATCCACTATGTGTTGTTTTCTATCCCAAAAGGCATTTGGGATATCTGAGCATATTTCAGACTCGATTCTTTTTAGGATCGTCTGAATATTTGTTTGGACAGAAGACTTTACGATTTCTTCGGATATCTTTCTGCACTTGATATCTTCTTGAAGAAATTCTATTTGCCTTTCTTTCTTTGCGATTTTGTTGAGACGATTGTTGATTTCGTCTTCAATAGTTGAAATATATCTTGGAGTCATTGGATGGCAGAACTCAAAGATAATGTCCTTTCCATATTTCTGAGACAAAATTCCTTTCTCAGAAACAGTAAATGGGTAGAGTTGGGTGAGGAATGGTGTTCCCAAAATCATTTCCTCGTTCAAACCCTTCATTAGGAGGAATGTGTTAACGAAACACACATCTTTGTTGCACACATGTACTCCCGAAATTTTGTAATTGATCGAGAGTGGTTGATTATTGGCTCCTCTCAAAGTCTGTTTTGTCGTCTCAAAATATCTAGAAGGTATTAGTCCTTCTTGGATGACATTCTGATCCGCCCCTGAATCAATGAGAGCTGTTACCTTGATCTTGTAGTCTTTGACTTTTATAATGACTTTTGATGACCATTTTCGATTGAAAACTTTGTTAATGTAGTTGATACTATCTTCATTAACAAATTGTGGATAGGATGACTCTGCGGCAGTCATCAATGTTGTTGTCTTGGCTTGGTCTTGAAACCTTGCAAAGGCATATTCAAGACTAGCTATCCGTTGCTTATTCTCAGCAACTTCTCTTTTGAGATTTCTTACCTCCATCTGTAAGTCTGAGACTTTTGCAGGACTGGGAGAATCTCCTTCTTTTAACCTCTTCAACACATTTTCGAAGTTGAAATAGGTTGGCTTTCTCTGATCGTTATCAGGAGCTTCTAATTCTTCTCTTAACTTTAGAAGCATTTTTCTCCTTGTATTCTCGCTGGAATACTCTCTATTAAATCCAAAAGATTTTCCTGGGATTTTGTTAAGACATTAATGCATCCACTGCAAGGAATGACATCATCAATGTCTAAATCATCGCTTGAATAAGAAGATTCATTTGAAGATTCTTCTTTTAGTTCGTTGACCATGTCTTCAGAAGAGTTTTCTTCATCGGAAGACATCTCGCTATCCCCAAGAATATTGAGGAGAGATTGCTTTGTCTCTTCTTCAATTTCTAATTTACGGATTTTCTTGACTAAGGGGCATTTATTAGCATAATGTCCCTCCTTTTTGCATTTGAAGCAAACTGCACTTCTTTTTTAAGAAGAAGTTTTCTTTCGTCTGCCGTAATTTCTTCTTTTGTAAGAGTAATCTTTCGAAAATTCTTTTTTCTTGTTTTTCCCAAAAGATTTCTTCGAATGATTCTTCTTTTTTGATGGAGGGGTATTGTCCATCCCGTATTGCTTACAGAAGGATCCCAATTCCCTTCTGTAATCAGAATCTCTGGCCATCCTTGAATTATGCTTTTGGTCTTGGCATAATTCTAGGCAGATTGATTGAACAGTACTGTTGATATCTCCATAAGTAAGAGATTCCCAATCGATATCCATTCCACCAGACGCGCTGACGACGGTGGTATAGAATTTTTTACTTATGTATCGAGGAAGTCCTGAAACATATTTCTGTTTCCAAATGACATCTCCACATGTGGTTAATGTATAAAGTCGGGCCATAAAGGTGTCTTTATACCATTTGAAATCACTCATTTTGTGGCACTTTAGTCCTAATAGAGCTTAGTTGTTGATCGCTCCATAGGGTTGTTTTTCCCACAAAATGTTTGATTCTTTGTATAGACAAGACTATCAGCGGCGTTTGATTCACTAATCTAACATCGTTTCTTCTTGTCCGTTTGGATTGATTTTGGTTTCAACCCTTTGGGTGGTTGAATTGTTGATAGCTTCTCATTGCTTTTTGATCGGTGATTATGATACCAACTCCTTAGATTTCTAGTGAAACAGTAAGAGAGCTTTTACAATGTCTCATTTGGTCAAGCTTTTTTTCGCTATATGTTCATTGCAATGACGAACATTTCTTGGAATATGGTCATCATTTGTCCTTCGAGAACAACCATCGATATTCCAAGTGATGATGAAATTTCGTCGAAATCTCGGGATTCTGGTTTATAATCATCCCATCCTAAATCGGGAGGAGAGGGTTTGGAGTAATGATTCTTCATATCAGTGTTGTATGTTCTGATAGGAAGGATTTTTGAAGTAGAAGAATCGTCGATTCCTCTAATCATATTGATGCTACCAGTTGGTTTTTGGGGAACTCCAAAACTGATACTTTTCTTTGATGTTTCTGGCACATCCTTTTGATCTGCAGAAATATTCATCTTGGAGATCTTCCTATTTATTTCAGAGAGAAGATCTTCTGTGTCTACTTTTCCTATCTTAAGGTCATAGACATTGGGTTGGACTATCGGCCTGTTGGGGTCGATCTTTGGTAATCCAGCACGATCTGGTCGGATGATATTCTTGACAGTTTTATCAGACTTTATTTCTTCAACTGTTTTTGATAAGGTGGTGAGGACCTTATTTGAATAGTTGAGTTGCTGTTGGATATTTTTTATTTCTCTGACTCCAACAGTCTTGGTTTTCTCTTCATCGATAGTTTTGTATGGTGAAGAGATTATTGTAGAAGTAGGTACCAATGGATGAGAGAAGCTGGCTTCTTCCTCAGGAGGATAATCGGAAGAAACTTCTTTTCCACTGGAAGTGACCCACGTAATGGGTTTCTTTAGAACATTTAGTTCTTCTTGATGCTTTCTTGGCCTCATTAGGGCGAGAAATTCTTCTTTCATCAGGAATCTGGGTCGGTTCGCCCAATCTTCTTGGTGAATATAAGTGTTGATGTAGTCATCATACATTTTTTCACCTAATTCGTCGTCTATAGATATTTCGTCTATATCTGTAGAGAGAACGTTGATTTGATTATATATATATCCTGATTTCCTCTCCATGTCAGTTTGAGTTGGAGAAATGGAACCTTCGGATCTTTCATACTGAATGTCTGGGACTGGTTGGTCAAAGTCTACAGACGTTCGCATGGATTTAGACCTGCTAATTGGTCTTTCTTTAGTAGTTGTTCTAGTGTCTGAACATACACTAGGGCGACTATTCATTATTTCTTGAATACGGGGACGTCTTGGTTCATCTTCTTGAAATTGAACCTCGACATGTCCATCATCATATTCAGTTATATGGGCAGTAGTGCTCTGCCTATTTTTTGGGAGAGTGGCATGCTCGATACTCCATATAGGATCAGCGGTAAGATCACTCCATTTGAGCTTCCTGGGGACAGTCATCGATGATTTTTCGAGATTGACCTCCATAAGCATGGTATAATTTTTTGGTGACACACCCAAAGCTTTTGGGGAAAAGTTGGTGTGCATCAATTTGTAATACAATCTAAAGATGATCGCAAAGGGAAACGATCCATCCTTTAGACGTAATCCTTTTCCTCGAACATCCAGACTTAGTACGTCAAAGATATTCTTGTCTTGAAGAGCAATGGTAAAACCGAGTTTGCATTTAAAGAAAAAAATCGGTCCATTCTCAAGATTTGGTGAACAATCCACAATAATGAGTGCGAGAAGTTCAGATGCCTTTTATCTCTTAGGGCGATATAGATGGGAACATCTAATCCCGTTCTAAAAAGAGGTTTTATGGCTAATTGAATACATCCAATATGTAGATATTTAAAGTATCTTCGATACATATCGATGTCTTCATTTAGTAAAAAGCGCGGTGATTCAAGAAAGTCGTCTTCCATTGAATATTATCTTGTAAATTACGATTACATCGAGTTCGAGAAATTAAATGGACTTATCTTGTAGATAGTATTGACTTCAAGTTTGGGAATAGACCAATTTTGTAGTCTATTCTCAATTTGAGATATTTGAGATTCTATCATTTTGTGTTTGATAGAATTTTGTCTAAATTCTCGAGGATCAAGTGAGAATTTTTGAGAAGTGAAAGTTTGTATCATCTATTATCGTTGGGCCAAAAGAGAGTTTTTCATTATCTTGGAAAGCATGGGAAAGAGGAATGGAGAAGATGAACTTAAGACTTATAACAACCTATTTTCTATAAAGCTTTTATTGGCTCTTAGTCTTGATTTAATCATTTCTTTAATCTATAAATTCATAAGTTAGCATCAATCGATCTAAATCTATAAATTCTTCTAAGAAAATGAAATAATCTTTCTCAGGCATGAAGGTTAACCACGCCTGTATCATGCTGCTTAAGAAAAATTATTTCTTTGTCTTAAAAGAGTTTATAGATTAGAGAGATAATAACAAATGAACATTTCAGAAAGGATTGATTAAGAACTCGACTAAGAAGCAAGAAAAGAATTATAGAAACAAGTTATTACTTATCTTAAGCTCATAGAAGATATCTACTCCATAGAGAGAGAGAGAGAATTCTTAGAGAGAAGTTTGAGCTCAAGGCTCTGATACCATTCATGGTCGTGGCTGATGCCCTTGCGACTCCCCTAATTCCTTTGAAATGACTTTAAAAGATTAGATTTAGTCCTCTAACCGAATATCCTAAGTGGATAGATACAAGCCTGTGGGTTGGTTACTTTAATAATTATAAATAGTAAAGTAATTAATTATCAAATAATATGAAAAGTTGAAATACAATTGTCATTTCATACTCCAAAATTTTTTCAAATTAGTAAACTAAATTTATATTTATTAAGATTGAAAAAAATTCAACATATAACAAAAAAAAAAAAGTTAGCCTACAACTATATAATTTTTAATTAACTAATAAAGTAATTAAAAGTAATAATGAATCTAAATTAAGTTAAATAACTTTTTCAAAATTAAAAAAAAATGAAAGTACCTATTTAATTTTTTAATTGATGTATTAAGAACGATAAAATGTAACCTAATATTTATTAAGAATGTGACATAAGAATAGTGCAATTTAAATATATCTATGGAGATTAAATGCATGAAATGTAAAAGATTTGTAGATAAATTAATGGGACAATTGGGTAAATAGCAAAATGAGCTTAAAATATTAAAAAGGGCAAAATAGCTTTTTGGTCCCTCAGTTTTACATTTGGTTTCATTTTGGTCCCTGAGTTTTCAAATTCAACAAATTTACCCTCAAGGTTTGGATTTAGTTATACTTTTAGTCCTTCTGTTCAAATTTTCGTTTGTTATTAACAAATCGCTCACATGGCATTTGTAAAATAATAATAAAAAAACTATTATTTATTATTTTTAATTAAAAAACTTTTTTTTTCTTTTTTCTTTCTCTCTTCTTTCTCCCACCCACCCTTCTCTCTCTTCTCATGCCTAACGATTTCTCTCCATGCGCCTGAATCCCAACCACTGTCACCCGTTGATGAGGCTCGCTCAACCCAACCGTTGTCTGAACGTCGCTCGCCTTTCTCCCTCTCCCTTCCCCTTTCTCCCTCATCGAATTCTAAGTTTGTAGAATTTCAATTTTTAGGTAATTTAAGAGACCTTAATTCTTCTCAAATGATAGAAGTTAGGATACCCTAACTTTGGATCGATACAAGTAAAATACCCAACCCCTTCCCTTTTCTCCCTCACTCAACGTTGCTTGTCGTTTGCCCAGTCGTCGCTCGTCGAAGTCGCACACTAAACGGAGAGCTTTAGTTTTTTCGATTAAACCTTCACACTTTGATTTTTTCGACTAAACCCACCACACTCTGATTTTTTCGATTAAACCCACCCCCTACACGTGCAAATCCGAAAAACAAGGAGGTTTTTTCTTTAAACCCACCAAGGATTCGGTCTCTTTGAGCAAATCGAAGTTCAAAATCTTCGAAATCTGCGATGGTTTTCTCGCTCTCTTCGATTAAGCTTGAAGAACCAACAAAAAAAAAACCTAAAATTCATGAAATTGAAGTTGAGGAAAAAGATTGAGGATGTTGTCAGAGATTTGAAGATTGAAGAAGAATATTGAAGTCGTCGTCGAAGATTGAAGATTGAAGAAGAACAACAATGGAGAAGATGGGAGAATGCGACGAAGGGAGAGAGAAAGAGATAAAAAATAAAAATAAAATGTCTTTTAATCAAAAGAAATAAAAACTATAACAAAATAATAAATCTTATATTTTTAAACTAAAAAATAAGTGACACGTCGACATTCTGTTAGTAATAGACGAAAATTTAGACGGGAGAACTAAGAATATAATCAAATGCAAATCTTAGGGGTAAATTTGTTGAGTTTCAAAACACAGGGACCAAAAGGGAACTAAATGCAAAACTGAGGGACCAAAATGATATTTTGCCCTATTAAAAATATAACAAATTATTAAGCTATTTGCATATATGGAAAATTTTCATTTAAATTACTAAAAAGTCCATGCACATGTCTTTAGCCCAAATGAAATTTGTGATTCATCTTCCTTCATTTCTTCATCAAATTATCTTTATTTTTTTTTTTTGTAATTTTTTTGTGATTTCTTCATTTTTCCAAGGTTTAGTCGATCAACTAAAGTCTAAATATCCTATGTTCAATCGATATTCAATGTTCAACTTTTTCTATAGTGATTGAAGTCTATCACTAATAGACTTCAATTACTATTTTATGATAGAAGTCTATCACTGATATAAGTTTATCACTATCACTGATAGATTTCTGCTTCTCTTATTTTATTGAACTTTATTACTAATAGACTTCAATCCCTATCAATGGGAGTAGTGCGTGATTGAAGTCTATCACATCTGATAGAAACATATATGTTAATTGCCACAATTATTTGAATCTTGAAACAACTAAGATTAATACAGGTTAATTTTCATCCTTGAATAAGTTAGGTTGTGTGATTAAAGTCTATCACTAAGTTGTTTATTTCATATATCAGTATGATAAGATTATTACTAATAGAAGTCTATCACTGATAGACTCATGACTATGATAAAAGTCTGTTAGCATACTATTTCAAGTCTTACTTCAGTTATACAATCTATTAGAATTTATCAGTAATAGATTTCAAATTGTGATAAGAGTCTATTAGTGATAGAATAAGCTCGATAAAAATCTATCAGTCTACTTCATGTAGTATTCTATGATAAGAAAGTCTATTAGTGATAGAAGTCTATCACCGATAAAATACTAACTATGATAAAAGTCTATCAACCTATTCCAAGCCTTGCTTCAAAAGTGCATTATACCACATTCAATCACTCATAAACTTCTAATTGTGATAAGAATCTATTATGATGATTTCAATTCTTCTAATAGCGTTCTAGCGGTGATAAGAGTCTATCAGGGATACAAGTCTATCACCGATAGATTCTGAACAATGATGAAAGTCTATCAGAGATAGAAATCTATCACTGATAAATTTTGAAAACAGTGATAAAAGTCTATCGACTTCAATCAAGGGTAAAATGAGAATTAAAAAACGTTATTTAAAAATTTGCTATATTTGTAATTTTTTTTTTTAAAAAAACTTGTTATATTTGCAAATAAGAACTCATATTTTGCTACCCATTATAATTTTCTCAAATTAATTCAAATTAATTTTTTAATCAAATTATATTTAATTATAAAAATTTTAGGATGCCAAATATTTTATAATTATTCTATTTCTTTCCACTTTAAATTTGTAGACTTCTCATAAAGTTTTTAATTGATTATAAATATTAAATCAATTAATTATGTGCTTAGGAACAAAAAGAACATAGTTAACTAGCATAAATGTGTGGTTATGACCAAAAGGTCAAAGTTTCAATTTTTTTTTGCTCCAAATATTATTAAATTAAAAATAAATTAATTATGAACAACAATTTCTATGGAATATGAAAAGTTGAAACACAACTAGTTTTATAATACGAGAAAATTAAAGTATATACTAATAAACTAATTCTAATGGGAGAGGATCCACTTGAAATTTTTTTGGTATAATTATTAAGCATTCCCTAGAAACACTATGAATATGAAAAAAAAAAGAACTTATTACTTTCCTAACCTATATGTCTATATCCATATGTTAAAACAAAGTTTAATTCACAAAAGAAAAAAAAACGTTTAAATTTAATGTAATTAGTTAGCTTAGAGATCCCAAATGGACAATCAAATGCAATCAACTAAATACATTACACACGAAATTAATTAAATCAACACTCATTGAATTCATCACTTTCATAGGACAAAATTTATGAACTAAAAAAATAATAATAATAATAATAATAATAAATTTAGGAAATAACAATAAACATTTTTGGTTAATAATACATCAATTATCGTATTTTTTACTCAAAAAAAAAAAGAAAAAAAAAAAGAAAAAAGAAAATCTCAGCTCAGTGCCCCCACCGGCAACCAAAAACCAGAGAGACTCTTTCACCGAATCGGAGTCTCTCTTTGAAAGTGCCATTTCCTCCGATCACAGTTCTTCACAGAAATGATTCGCCATCTTCCTTTTTCTTTCAATTCGATGTAATCTGAAGCTCAATTGGCTTTGCTTTACGCCATGCCTTCCTCGCCTAAGCTCTTCCACGCGCGCCACTCGCCCACTTCTCCTTTCTACTCTCGCAGATCCTCAGTTCTCGTTCTAGCCTCTTGTCTCCTCATCGGCGTTTCTGGCTTCATCTTCGGGCTTACCTCGTTTTTCACTCCTCGCCTCGGATATGATTGTTCCAACCGTCACCCGAGGACTGTCAAAGTCGTTTGGGAGAAAGCGGCTGATTCTGGTGCTGCTACTGGAGGGACTGGAAGCGATGCGAAGCGTCATAAAGTCATGGGGTTTGTGGGGATCCAGACTGGATTTTCATCTGTTGGTCGGCGGCTGTCTTTGAGGAAGACGTGGTTGCCGTCTGATCGGGAAGGGCTTCAACGGTATTGTTTCTATCTTCTTCGCGATTTGAATTTTTATGTATGGGTGTTTTGTGAATGTTGGTTGGCATTTTGAACTAGAAGATCCTGCCATGAGTTGGGTTCTTGGTTTTATCCTTGCCTATTGAATCTAGATCAATGTTGGGGTATAATTCTTTATGCTTGTAGATGTATTCGCTTGATTTGGGCAATGGCATTGGAGTGACGCACCCCTGAAATTTATACAAATCACACACTATTCCCAACTCGTGCAGCATTACTGTTATTTTCCATGTTATATTGATGTGCATCTATCCTAGTTGGTTTTGTGCTCATATTTTTTCAAACTCTGGATATTCGTGCGCTTATTATGATGCAACTTTCTGGGAATGATATGGTTTTTCATTTGATTCATAGTCGTGATTGTAGTAATTTATGCACTGACATCAGTGGTGGCTCCCAGTTTGGAAGAAGCCACTGGCTTGGCTTTCAGGTTTATAATTGGAAAGACAAGTGACAAGGTGAAAATGTCGGAACTCAAAAAGGAGGTAGCAGAGTACGACGATTTTTTGCTATTGGATATTGAAGAAGAGTATAGTAGGCTACCTTATAAAACGTTAGTATGGACAGAATTCTATTAAATGAAAATTGGATTCGATTGATTTTGCAATGACCGATCTTTTATTCTTAAATTACAGGTTAGCATTCTTTAAAGCTGCATATGCACTTTATGATTCTGAGTTTTATGTTAAAGCTGATGATGATATTTATTTAAGGCCAGGTGACTAGACTTTTTTAAACGGATTCTTTATTTCCAGATCTCCATGATATTTTAAAGATTTGATACAGTTGGTTCCATTATGCTAGATCGCCTCTCGCTTCTACTGGCTAAAGAACGCTCGCACCCTCAAACTTACATCGGTTGCATGAAAAAAGGCCCAGTTTTCACAGACCCAAAGTTGAAATGGTCTGATTTTTTTTTTTTTTTAAGTTTTCTGTTTATCCTTACAAATTTTGTTGTGTTCCATTTTTCTATATCTGAGGATCAGCTCTCTTTCCCTTATGTTATTTGTTGATGTATTGCTGTCATCAATAATGAGTGTGAAATCTAATAATGAAATCATAGCTGAGGTTGTACTTTTGAGCCTTCGACCTTAGGGTGGAATTCACCTGTGCTGGGATGCACACAATCTTCCCCCATGGAATAGTTAGGTGGGGGAGGAGAGCACCAAGAAAAAGTGTTGAGCTAGCAAGAGCCTAGATTTTATCCTGATCTCTTAAGGAACCATCCCCTTCTTAACACTGTCCCTGCAATTTGAAATCAACCAATTTTTTTTTCCTAGGACTTGATAATGCTGGAGAAGGCTCATATAAAGATTACGTTGAGACCCATAACCTTCTTCCATTTTGCAGCTTAAAAACGAGTTCAACTCTAGAATGGGGTTTTAGCTTGACAGTGGAAGTGGAACGTCACAATCTCCTACCAACTTTATAAAATTTATTTACCTCAATCCAACCACTTGTCTGAGCATATATACTAGCAACAATGTTGTGCCACAATTTAGTTGTTTCAATTGGAGCGAAGGGCCATAGACATTTGATTAAGAGGAACTTGTAGTACAAACGAAGATTGCCCAGACAAAGGCCACCATACTGAAAGAGGAGGGAAACAATATTCCAATCGATCACAATTTCCATTTGAGAACATTAGATCAGAATTTTTGCTATAAATTTAAAACTTTACAAGTACGTTAATAGATTAAAATTTTTTGGTGTGCATGCTAAGGTTAGTGGTAGCATTACCATACAACATTCCTTAGCTAAGAGATAAACGGTGCATATATACAGTAATTAATATAGGTTCCATACTACGAGAGGTATGGGGTCAGCTTGTCATATTACGAATTCCAGATTCCATTTGAGTTTTGATGATTCCTATTGATTATTTCCATTTTGTTTGATTGGTAACATATCCATACTGATCAATTTTTGTAGGTACGAGCCACTGTCTCCTTTGCTTGGAAATGAGTACTTCCTTCATGCCTATGGTCCAATATATATCCTCTCTGCTGATGTGGTGGCAAGCTTGGTTGCTCTTAAAAATAATAGGCAAGTTTATTTCTTAAAAGCTTTTAACATTTTGTGGACCTTTAAGCGTTGAGGTTACCAATTTTCTATTGAAGATTTTTTATTTGCTTCTTTTTACCCATTTCCAGTATACATAATACTCTGAATACGAAGTTCAGTAGTTAGTAGTATTTGTGGGGCATGTACTTGTTGTGCAGATCTTTGAGTTGATTGCTTTCCAAGTTTTATCAACCATACTAGTATCAAAATTGATCTTCATGCATTAGTCTCTCTTCTTTTTCCGTTGGTCTGTAACAAGAAAATTTTTGCTAACGTGCATTGGTAGTTTTAGATTTCTAAATTTATCTGTGGATGGAAATTATCATCTGTATAGTTGTCTCGGAGAAGCAAGTTATGATATTGAAAGAGAGTAGATTGATATGTTGGTTTGTTGTTGTCTGTTGAAATCTTTATGTTGTTCATAATGTGTCCAATTTCATGAAAATTGCAGTTTCCGGATGTTCAGCAATGAGGATGTAACAATTGGCGCTTGGATGCTTGCTATGAATGTCAAGCATGAGAATGATAAAGCACTCTGTGAACCAGATTGTTCGCCAACATCTATTGCAGTATGGGATATTCCCAAGTGTTCAGGTTGGTATTGTTATAGTCTAATATAATTAAACTTGGTTAGTTTCCAATTAATATAGTGAGAAGTTACATATGTTATAAATACACCACACTTTTATGGTTCACATCATAATACAATAAAACTGTAAAACTCCCTTTATACAATGCCACTTATACAGGTATTTAGAAAAAAGCTTCCTTATTACAATTCAAACTAGCGACAGAAATCCCATCCAACTCCCTATCTAAAAGATACCCATAAGGAACAATTAGTTTTAGTACAAACTAACACGTCCCCCCATTCCTTTGCACCCTGTGAAGCAATCTATTTTTCTTTCCATTTCACAAGAAAGATTTTACATCATTGGTCCACAGCTTTCTTGCTTTTTCTTTCTGAGGGATTCCACATAACAGCTTCATGCTCTATGTTGTTGAATGATGAAAGGAGGCCTATAAAAGTTTCACCAAATTCAGTTTAAAGAACAAGCATATGGAACAAAGTTGTTCAACGACATTGAGAAGGATTTAAACTCGAATAAGGACTTCTTTGCAAGTTCTCCGTTGCATTGAGACTCTAAATATGCTAACCAAACGTACACTTTGATCTTTTTTGGACAAGTTCCTTTCAAAATCTTTGAACGCAACTTAATATCCAACACTTTACCATCATCATTCAACAACTTGTGCTCAAATATAGAATTCATATAAAAATTTGGTCAATGTTTGTGAATTCTTTAATTTTCTGGTAATTGATCAACTTTCACGAGGATAAAGAACTGGAATGTTTCTATTAATTGCAACTCGGTATCTTGAGTATTGACTTACGCTAGAGATGATATATATCCACCGTTTCAAATCTCTTGAAATCCTTTCATATAGAAAGTATGCACTCTTTTGTTAACTTACTCTTGAAGTACTATTTAACAATCATAAAGCTTGGAGGTAGTTTTGTTACTTGAAACTTGAAGTACAATTTATCCAGTGACATTTACCATTGGCTTATTTGCAATGCAATGTAAATCACTGCACCATTGGATGAGAAATGTTGTACAGTGTAAATTTTCTGTATGCCTTGATAAAGTAGAAGTTTGATTTGGTTACTGAAAAGATGATCCTGTAAAATCAATGTTGTTTTTCAGGGCTTTGTAATCCAGAAAAGAGATTGTTGGAACTTCACAATAAAGAAAGCTGTACAAAGAGCCCTACTTTACCGTCCGATGACGACTCATGATAATCCCCATTTTCTCAAGGGTGTCAAGCAACGTCCATCAGGGAGTTTTCTGTTTAGTCCCAAGCATATAACGATCAATTTCACCCCCTTTAATCTTCAGAATATGTATTTTTCAAAAAGATTTCTATATTATTGATTTTATATTCTTCCTGATTCCAGGGGGGGCTTTAGAAATAGAGCAACAAAATAGGAAATGAACAGTTAGTTTTTATGATCACATTTTAGTGTTATTCCCCTAGTTCTCATTCTTTGATATCTAAGGCTTATTTACTTCTGCAGCGTTGTAAAATTGAGCAACTGCTATTGCCCTTCCTTTTCCTTTTTTTTTTTTAAATTGTGGCTGACATGCTTTTGAGTTTAATATCCTTAAGGCATCACTTCATTCTTTCACTCACTTTGCTCACCTTTCTGAAACCCATTTTGTAACTAACTTTCATTGAAGTAGAATGAAGTTTCCAATTGCACTTCTATATAGAATTACATAGAGAATGAGCATAATGGTTGGAGTTTCAGGTCCAGTCTCAGGTGATGAGTTGTGGCTTAGGAACAAGGCTGCTTAAGCAAAGCTTGTATACAAGTATGGCAAGCAACCAAAGGGTAATATTCTGATTGGGGTTATATATATGTGTGTGTATATATATATATTTTAAAAGCTAGGTTTGACTTGAAAGCAATCAATATCTTAATGGATTTGGAAATCATTATTGGCATAGTTGAATGGAGGGTGAACCTCAAGGTAACCAAGTGGAAATAAAAGGTTTGCATAATGATAAGCTCAATGATTGGCCGATTCTAAATTGTAATTATGCCCCCAACCACCTTTTTTATTTTAATTTACATGAAATTTGAGAGGGAATTGCATTTGGTTCTTAAGTTTAAAAATTCAATAGTTTAATTCCAAAGGTATGGAAAGTGGTTCAAATGGATCTTACAAGTCATTGTGTCGTTAGTGACATTAATGTAAAATGGATTAGATGTAGTGACCATTTTCAAGGTGATGGTCTTCCTAAATCTGTTGGCTATTAAACTTTACTATTTATGAATTAAGTCTATAAATACTACTTCTACCCATGGACTTCCTTGTTTTGTTATCTATTTTTTCATAGGTTTTCAAAAATCAAGCCAAATTTTGAATTTTTTTTTAAAAAGTAGGGTCTGTTTGGTAGGTAATCTGGATTCTGTTTTATGTTTTCGGATTCATTGAATTCAATGAATATGCGTTTGACAGACGTGTTTTCGAAAACTGTTTTCGGATTCTGTGATCCAAATAGTAGAAATTCTGAAAACAACATTTTTATGTTTTCATTGTATCCAGATTCTGAATTTAAAATTTTAAAATGCAGAATTATTCTAAACAAAGATAAAAATCTTAATAAAATATTTCATATTTATAAACTTAATTTACTTTGTTAAATTAAAATATGTATAATATAATATATTATAAAATATAAAATAATAATTATATTACATTTATATATAAAAAAAACATGTTCATAAATTAATTAATAATGTCTTATATTCAACCTAATATTTAGTTTTGCAATTACAACTAATTTTATGATCTATAAATTTATTATAGAACACATTTTAAACTACTGTTTAAAATGAAATCAATTTTCTAAATCTGCTACCAAACACATATTTGAAAACATCAAATACAACTCTGTTTTCATTGAATCCCCCGTTTTCAAATTTTTGTTTTCGGATTGCCTACCAAACAGACCCGTAGTTTTCAAAAACTTTTTTGGAATTTGGTTGAAAGATGAAACTCAGAGTAGGAAAATGATGGAAAAATAAACACAATTGTCCAAAGGCAAAAATTAAATGGTTATCAAACCCGGTTCAAGTTAAGTTATTTTTGCTAATTGAAGTGATAAATCAATTGTAGGAGTCTATGCTTTCAATCTAGAAAAATTATTGATGTCTTAACTGTTATGTTAGATTTAAGTGGCAATTCCATTAAACTCTTGTACCAATTGTTTTATATGAATTTAATATATATACTTCTACACTTGAAAAAAGTTCTACTCTAAATAATAAAACTCTAGTATCATACAAAACTTGTATGATGGGCTTTGAGTTAGAATTATTAGTGCCTCACATATATTTTCAATTGAATCTTCAAAAAATTGTGAACCATTCTATTTAGGGGGAACTTTATTCAATGTAGTACGATACAAAAAAGAGTGTAGATCAATAAACTTTAATAAATATCTTAATTGTGAATAATGTAAAATCTTTAAAATATGAAATTAGGAGGGAAAATTCCATGCAGGGGAAGAGGGAGAAGGGAAGAGATGAGAACTTAAATAGCTTTGAAGAAAATATTAGGAAGATTGTTTTAAGTGTTTTTTTAGTACGATAGGGTTGTGGAGATTCGAACTACTAATCTCATGATCGTTAATACGTACATTCAATATATTAGTTGAGTTTTAAACAAAAAAAATTGGAAACACCAGTAGGGTTGTGGAGATTCGAACCACTAATCTCTCTTTGGCGATAGTTGTACGTGATTAATGGGCAAAAACATTTGCTCGTGGCATTTATGAAAACAACATACTCATTTAAGAAAGTTTTGTTAATAATTCTTCAAAAGCAACTGAATTGGACTCATCTAAAATTTGGTCAAAAGAGTTAGGAATAACCTAGCTAGAGGGACATCTCTCATTCAATCTTTTCAATTGAAGAAAAAGGCTACCGTCCATTCTCAATCTACATTTAAGGAATTGTCTAGAAAGTTTTTAAAAATTTGCTTCGATTGCGATGTCTAAAAAGTCTAATTAAAAAAAAAAATAATAAGTCATCCAACACTCAATTTTTTTTTAATAGATCTTAACATATTAATTTTTTTTTTTTAAAAAATGAACTAATTTATTAGATACAAATTGAATTTGTATGTTTAACAGAATTACACTTCCAATTTTGTCCCATGTTAGGTCTATGAATTTAAAAAAATGTTGAATAGGTCAAAAAGGTATTAAACACAAAATTGAAACTTCAAGAACTTATTAGACACAAAATTGAAAGTTTAAGATATATTAGACATTTTTTAAAAGTTCAAGAATCTATTGAACACAAAATCAAAAGTTCAGGGGGCCTATTTTCGGGACTACATTTGTAATTTAATCTAAAAATTTTGTTTTCTTGTTTGTATAATATAATATGAACAAAGACATGTTTGATTAACTATTTTTTCTTCCTTCATCTCTAGTTTATTCTCATTAATAACTTGTTTATGAGAATAATCAATGTCTTTATTATTTAAAAAATATAAATTGCATACAAAGAGTTGCGCAATACCCTCAACATTACACAAGTCATCCATTTAATTAGTTTTTAAAAATACATTATAACAACTATTTTTTCAAATTAGCAACTATCTAACTTTCTTGTCTCCTTTTATTAATTTTTTTTTATCAACTTATCATATTAGACACATTTATAAGCCTATGAACTACTCATTGAATGATTAAATTTCTATCTCAATTATCTTTACACAAATTAAATCTTCAAAACATCCCCAAGAAAATCTCATAAACTTGAAAACAAGGCTTGCTTTGTTTTACTATCTGCCAAATGCATTTTTGATTGATGTAAAATTTTGTAATGTCAGGCAAAAGGAATCAAATGATATGCCTATTGATATTGAATAATAATACAAAAATTTGGTGCAAGCCTTTGTAGCATGCTCCTATTCAAATAATGGTACCATTTCAATACAGTGATTTTTTTTTTTTTGGTATCCAAGAGTTTTCTGGTTGTGATTTCCATGATTGAAAACAACACTTTGAAGTTCAATCATATCAATGTTAGCTAAAAAAAAAAAAAAAAAAAAAAAAAAAAAAAACATCATGACAACCTTGCAAGCAATACCCACTTTGGGAATTTTAATATTAAACTTTGATTTTTAATGCCAAGATGATCTTATTTAATATGCAAACATAATCTAGATTAAAATGAAGCAAATTATCATCTAATCCTACCATTTTGATAAAAATAGCAATTGTCATATTTTAATGAGATGAAATAATGATCCCATTGTTGTTCCATCACTAACAATGATTTAATGGATAATTAGGTCAATATAATTGGATAAGAATTTGAGATATTTGAGGTGGATTATTTTTTGGCTCTTGTGACTATCATATGATTGTAATTTGTGAAAAAGGTTCCCTTGCCTATCAAGCCAAGTTATGTTTTTTTCAACTTGGGATTTGATATTAAAACTTAGTGCTTTGCAAGAAAGGGAAGAGGGTTTGTTTATTGTTGACAATTGAGTCAAATTCAATCTTCTACCATCATTTTCAAAATGATTCAATTATATCCCTTTTGATACCCTCCTTAATGATACCATTTTTTGGTGCCTTGTATGAAAACAATTTTCATTTGCTCTTATAATATAATCTTAGCCCACTTTTTGCTATTTTCAAGTTGATTGATTGATTAATACTTATGTGGAGTGGGGAGGAGAAGGCTCTTAATTAGATTTAATTTTCAAATAGTTTTTTAAAGGACAATTTGTACAAGTATTCAATAAAATTTGAATATTGATGGATAAACCTATTTTACTTGTCAAGTCATTATTAGTAAATTGATCAAACTTTAAATCAAAACAGTTCTTATGTCATTACAATTCTGATTATCAAGACTTCTAATCTTTTTTGTACGTGATGGGTTACACGACTTGTCAAATTAATTAATTTTTTTTATAAAGTACATATAGGCTCATAGAAAGCAGCTTCCTTATGAGTTTCATCATGGTTTTTTTTTTTTAACAGCTGCCACATCTCCCAATTTACTTTGGTAGTTGAATATGATTTGTAACATGAACATTTGCAAAATGTAGCTAAGGTAAATTCCTAGGTTTGGTACCTTTTTACTATAAGATCAATCATTTTTATTATGAAGTTAGTTAAGGTAAAAGATTGTTTATGTGTAACAAGTTTGTTGTTTAGTTATAACCACTTGGAGGTTATTTTAACTTTTTCATAATAGCTATAGAAGTACATATGATGGGATTTGCTTGTGGAAGTAAGCTTTGTAGTTTGGTAAGGGGCTTTTTCTTTTTATCCTTTTTTTTTTTTAAAACATTTTTCTTTGTTTTTACATATAAAACAAGACATGAAAGTAAATTGGGCATTTGAGGTTTACTAGCTCATGTAGATAATAGGCCTTTGTTTGTGTCAAACAACTTTCCACACTTAGTATAGGTTTTTCCTCTCTCTATCCTTCTTTCTTTTTATTCTTTCTACTTCTATGGTAAGGTTTAATACTTCTTGCTATTAGATCTTGAGTAAAGTAAATATAATTCGAGAAGTTTGTGAATCTTTTTTTTTTCAACATGTAGAGGTAGAGATTCAAATCTTTGACCTTTTGGTCGAGGATAAAATGCTCTAATCAATTAAACTATACTCAAATTGACAAAAAACTGTGAATCCTTGTCGGAGTCTCAATTGAGTTAAAATTGTATTACTTAGAGTAAAAAAAACTAAGCCTTTTGTTTAGTACATGTAGGTTCAGAGCATAGTTTATTAGTGGTTAAAATACCTTAATTTTTTTAGAATTAATATATATATATATATATATACCTTTAATTTTGAAAACCTATTTTTTAGAATATGCTAGCGCTTAATTACTTTTACTAAATCACAAATGTTCCAATCAACCATAGATTATACAATATACAAAATTTTATAACTTATCACAATCCAAACACAAGCTACCCACAAATCTACACTTTTCAATTCCATGCCAAACAATTTAAGACACATTAAAATCATCCTAATTCAAAATGATCGAAAATTAAACAAAATCTAAGGAGTGTTTTGATGGGAGAGTTGGAGAGCAGAGTTAATAACTTCTCCTAACTCCTTATTTTACCTAAAAGTTTTTTAACTCCTATTATGAGCCTCACAAACATATTAACTTCTTTCACAACTCCTTCTTGTAAGTCCCACAAATTTATTAACTCCTTCCCGAACTCTCCATGGTGGATCTTACAACTTTTCTCTCTCTTTTTTTCTTCACCTGACCTCACTCCTACCTCTCTTTTCTCTTCTCTTCTTTCTCTCTCTATTTTTTTTAAATAATTTTTTTAATGTCTTAATTTAAAAAATTTTATTTATTTTTTATATAATTTTTCTTATCATTATTACTAATTACTAATTAAATACAAATATTTTTTATTTTTTTTTATATAATTTCAATATATTTTTAACAAATATATTTTTCTTTTTATTCTATAATTTTATTTTTTTAAATATAAATTATATAAAAATATTTTAGTTATGATACTATTATTACTAATAACAATTTTTTTAATTGATAAAAATCTTCATATTTCACTTTCTCCACATGTCATCTACAACTTTTTTCAAATTTAAAAGAAAAATTGCTTATAATAAATGACAATTTTTTTTTATGCTTATTCTTTTATTAATAGCTAAAATATATATAATTGTATGATTTGAAGATAAGAAAAACGTATTTTAAACTAACCCGTATTAGAATTTAAGAACATTAGTATTTAAAAATGCTAATGTATTAAAAATAATTTAATATTCAAATTGATCATATTTAAAATAAAAAGACAAACTATTTCTCTTTCCAAACTTAATAAAATAAAATTATAAAATAAATAATATAAATATATTGTAATTCGAACAAAAGTATATATAATATTCATTTTGAGTGGTGTTAAATACACACACATATTCATTTTGAACTTAATTATTTTAAAATAAAATAAGTATTTGATATTTTATTTTTTTCTACTTGATGATTTAAAACAATTTTACTTATTATTCTCAAATTAATTAAACCATACATAATCCATTACATTGATTAGTTAGAAAAATAAAATCTTAAATTATAAAAAGAAAACCTATTTTATTAAGCTTGAAAACAAATTTTAAATTAAAATTTTAAAATTGATGAAAACAATTGTTTAACGAAATTGTAAAATATTTATACAACAATATAATTTAAAATCTCAATTTAAAATTGACGAAAAAAATCTATATTATTTCTAGAATGAAGAGAATTATAAAGACATAAAAACATTGAAGTTTATTTGAATTCTTTTAAATTAATGGATCGAAATCTTTTCGAATCACATGTAATATTTAAAACAGTAAGACTTTCTTTTATTTAAAATCTATCCAAGGACAATGAATCATTAATATGGGAGATCTTAAAAAAAGAATATGGGATATTTTTTTTTTCATTTTTTTTCTTTAAAGAAACTTGTAAAATATACCTAAATTAATAAAAAAATAAAAAATATCAATCTTAGAATTCATAAATTTTGAGAAATGGTAGAAAAAAATTGTAAAAAATAATTAAAAAAAACTAAAATTAACTCAAACTTTAAAACTCTAAGTTTATCAAATCTGGACTCCAAACACAGATTTCAGAACTCTTGTTCATTGCAACTCCTTACCCCAAATACAAACTTCTTAACTCTAGAACTAAACAACTTTATACTTCAAACACAAATTTTCTTACTTTCTAGACTTCTATACCTCAAACACGACCCTGAAGAATCACATTCACCCTCCAAAACCTAATTAATGACTAAATTAGTAAGTTCATGAAATCAATGACAACATACACTAAGCACATAAATTCAAAAGCTATCATCAAATTAATAATAAACTTAATTAACTATATATTTGACATATCTAGATCGTTTCATTTTTTTTTTTAAAAAAAAACATATCTATTAAGTTAAACAAAAAGGGAAGGATAAACAAGATTGTGGAAAGGGTCAAAGGGAGAGTGTGAAAAGAAAGAAAAAGAAACCGACATTTTGGTTTAATATTTTAAATTAAATGAATAAAATGAAAACAAATGTAAAATTGCGAATAGCATTGTCCTTTCAGAATTTCAATACATGGTCGGTGGTTGGGTTTCCAACATTACAAAAAAAGTCATGATAAATAAATTAACTCAGTCATTGCAATTGCATATTATTCTTCAATCTTCAATACACAAAATTAAATTAAATTAAATTGTCAGCCTCTCAAACAACAAAGGCCACCAATATTATTGGATTCTCATTCTCAAAGTACTTTTTTTTTTTTTTACCAAGTGGGTATCACGTGCCTTTGCAGCTCAGTTTTTCTCAATAATTACAATAATTAGAGAGAGGGAGATAGATTGTGGGGTCTGTAATTTTTTTTTTTTTAAAAAAATTATCTGGGTTTTGAAGTTTTATGGCTGAATTTTTCTGACATACCTTATATATTGAAAAGATTAAATTACAATTTTAGATCATAAAAAAAATACAATTTCCGTTCCAAAAGGTCATTTTGATAATCATTTATTTTGAAAAAATTAAGCTGCCCTCATTTATAGGGTTTTTTATTTGTGTTTTTACATTTATTTTCAAAAATCAATCAAAGTTTTAAAAACTAAAAAAATGTAGCTTTTAATTTTTTTTTTTTTTTTGAAATTTTGCTTAGATTCAAATAGTTTCTTAAGAAAGATAAAATTATTATAGAAAAATTATAAGATAACAATATAATTTTCAAAAACCAAATAGTTAAAACTTAAATTTTTAGGTTTGTGTCTATTTGGTTACTGTAGTTTAAAAAATATTAATAAGTCTTTGAACTTTCAGATTTGTGTCTACTTGATCCCTCTAAATACTTAAACTTCCAATTTTGTGTCGAATAGGTCCTTGAATTTTCAATTTTATGCTAATAATAGATCTTGATCACCTATTCGACTTTTTTTTAAAAAAATTGAAAGTCAAGGATCTATTAAACATAAAATTCAATTTTTTTTTACATATAATAGATCAGTTAACTTCGAAAAAGTTCGCATATAATTGAAAGTTGAATAACCTTTTAGACATAAAGTTTATGGACTAAATTAGACAGAAAGATGAAAATGGAAAGATTGAACGTGTAAATTAACCCATTGAAAATTTAACTGTAATTGAGGGGTTGAATGGATCTTAATTGAATAATTCTCAACCAAAAAAAGGCCACATTTTGATTTTGATTCTCTTAATGAATACAATCACTTAAGAATGAGAGGTTATGGACAAACCAAACAGGCAAGCAGGCAGACAGGCAGCCATGACAGACAAATCTCAATCTCTCTCTCTCTCTCTGTAGAAAATGGAATCCTAGGTACCCAACTTTGAGCAGACAAGGAAATGTCATGACATAGATTAGTGTTTATTAATGAATCTAGTTTATGCTTATTCATTTCTGGTCAAAATTTTATTGAATACACACCAATATCACTCATTTAATTTCATCTTTCTTTGTCAATCTCTTTTTACTTTCTAAAATCCCCCATGTTAATTAGATTAGAACACATCAAAATTTTGTCCTTTCTACCACTCATTTTCCTTTTAGATTTTACCTTAAGTGACTGTTGTGGGATCTTAAACCCTAAACCTACCATATATATCTTGAGAATGTACACAAAACATAGTCCCGTTGTGGTATATAAGTAAGAACAACCGTCACAATTTGGCTACATTCTAATAATCGTTAGATACAAATTCAAAATTTGTTTCTCTCTTTAATCACCATTCGATGTAGGTTTGAAATACAAATTTTAAATTCTCTCTCATATATAGCAGTGTAGAATCGTCAGTCACATTGTTCCAACCATACCTTAACTTTCTTATATATTTTGGCATGAAAGTTTTTTAGATCTTTGAACTTTACAAAGTGTAATGAGTTTTTAAAAACTAAATGGTTATCAAACGGAACCTTAGGCTCCGTTTGATAATTATTTTGTTTTTAGTTTTTCGTTTTTGAAACTTAAGCTTATTTTCACCTAATTTCTCTAGAATAGAAATCATCTTCTTAAGTAAGCATTTGAACTCTTAGTCAAATTCTAAAAACAAATTCAAGTTTTTGAAAGCTAATTTTTTTAGTTTTTAAAAGTTGGCTTGGTTTTTCACATAGGTACAAAGTAGATAAGAAGACATATAAACTTATTGGTAGAAATAGTATTTTTAGGTTTAAATTTCAAAAACTAAAAACCAAAAACAAAATGGTTATCAAACGAGAACTTTATGTCTAAAAGGTTACACAAATCTAAGCTCTCGTTTGATAACCATTTTGTTTTTGGTTTTTAGTTTTTGAAATTTAAACCTAAAAATACTATTTCTACCAATAAGTTTATATGTCTTCTTATCTACTTTTGTACCTATGTTTTCAAAAACCAAGCTAACTTTTGAAAACTAAAAAAAGTAGCTTTAAAAAACTTGACTTTGTTTTTAGAATTTGGCTAAAAGTTCAAATGTTTACTTAAGAGAGATGATCTATATTGTAGAGAAATTAGGTAAAAATAAGTTTAACTTTCAAAACAAAAAACAAAAAACAAAATTGTTATCAAACAGGACCTAAAAGTTTATGGACCAAACTTATAATTTTAACTCTTAAGAATTTGCATCTAAAGAGGGGTTATCTTTATCTTTATTAAATGAAATGCGACATCCAAACCTATAACATTGGTGGTTTTGTAATGTTGCTTTTTTAATGATAAACACATCAATCCATATTGAACTTGGTTATTTATTTTTTTTCTTCTTCTTCTTTTTATTGCAGATGATTTATTGTGTCTGGAAAAATGGCTTTTTATAATTTAGGGTAAATTCCTTCTCTTACAATTTGAGAATCCTCACATGGAAAACATTCTAAATTGCAGCATCTTTTATGTCACTCACATGCTAATGCTTCTACCCCATCAATTTTCTAACCCAAAAAAAAAAAAAAAATCACATGTTTGGTTGTAGTTTTGTTCTGAGCTAGAGATTTAGAGATAAGGATATATAATTCAAATGATTAGCTAGGGCTAGTTGTAGAGCACAATGTAATATACAAAAAGGGAATAATTGAAGGGAGGATATTTTTTCTTTAAACTTCCTAAATTTATGTGTGATAGATCTAGTGTAAGGTCATGTACTTAAGTTACTATTCACAAGTGAATGAATATAATTAGAAGGAAAGAAAAAAAAAAGTTTTGTTCTTTATAGGAACAAGTTGAATAGAAACAAGAGAAAAACACTTTTGTTCACAATGCTCATGAAGTTTATAAAGACAAACAAAAGGCCAAAAACTTTTGTTATCTAGATATATGTTTTCACTTAATAATTAATATAGTTTGAAAAAAAAAAAAAACTATCTGCATAGCAATCTCCCAATTATCATTATTCACAAATCTATGAATTATGAAGAGGAAAATTTTTAGTACACATTCTATATTCACACTATGATACTTTATAATAATTTTTTAATGGAGTTGGGCTTCACATTTTTTTTAAGTGAGGTTGATAATCAATGAAAGTAGTATTCATTGCTCCTACAATACTTAAAATTTTTCCTAGATTATGAACGAAAAAAAAGTTCGATTACATATCCACGAGAAAGGAAAACAAGAGAAAAAGGCTCTTGAAAAACAATTATCTAAACACTTCTTTATTAATTTTTGATTAAATTACAAATTTAGTCTCTGAATTTTTTAGACTTTGTGTCTAACAAGCCCCAAAACTTTAGATTTTGTGTTTCAAGTCCATGCCCTTTCTTTCTTTCCTTTTTTTGGGTAAGTCTTTGACATACATGACATTTTTTAAACTCAACAAATTTATTAAACATAAATCGAGTTTTGTGTTAATATTATTCTAAACTTTCAACTTTATGTCTATTGTAAAATTTTAAAAATGTTGAATAGTATGGAGATCTATTAGACACAAAGTCAAAAGCTCAGGCCCCATATTTGTTTTTTTTATTTTTTTAAAAAAAATCATACTTATTTTTCTACAATTTTTATTCATCTTCTCTACAATGTTTTCCATATTTCTTGAGGTAACATTTGAGTTTCTAGCCAAATTTCAAAAATAAAAACAAAATTTTAAAAACTATTTTTTTTAGTTTTCAAAACTTAGCTTGGTTTTTGAAAACATAAATACAGGATAAAAAAATATATAAAAACATAGATACAAAATATTTTTAGGTTTAATTTTTAAAAATCAAATTGTTATCAAACGAGGCATGAACTTATTAGATACTTGAGACCCCGTTTGATAATCATTTGATTTTTTATTATTTATTTTTTAAAATTAATTAAGCTTATAAATACTACTTCCATTTATGAGTTTCCATATTTTCTTATCTACTTTTTAAGTATGTGTTCAAAAATCAAGTTAAGTTTAGAAAACTAAAAAAAAGTAGTTTTCAAAAACTCGTTTTTGTTTTTGAAATTTGACTAAAAACTCAAATACTTTCTTAAGAAAGATGAAAACTATTGTAGAGAATTTATTAGAAAACCAGGACAATTTTTAAAAATTAAAAAAAAAATCAAGAATAAAATAGTTATCAAACGAGCCTTTAATTTTTAAAGTTCTAGAACGTATTAGAGACACGTTCAAGTACAAAACCAAACTCGTGATTTAACCTTACTTTTTTATTTAAAAATCCAAAAAAAAAAAAAAAATCAATCCTCCAACTCCAAGAAAGTTGTGGATATGCACCACCCAAAAGGATGCCCTAGCCTAGAAGGAATTTAGAAAGAAAGAAAAACTCCAAAAGGGAATAATGAAAGGGAATAGATATGATTAGAAAAATGTCTCATCTATGTGGCAGTAGTCAAACTTTGGACTTGGTTGAATTGCATAAAAATGGCCCAAAAACTTGGAGCAAAAACACAAACCCTTTATGGCTTCATTACACAACAATGGATTTAACCCCAAAAGAAAGAAAAAAAAAAAACCCTATTCTTGAGATAAGGATGATGATGAAGATATGATGAAATTGGCCATTTTAGCCCATAAAACTAGCTGTAGAAAAGGATTCAACACTGCCAATTTCCTTACAACCCCATAAAATTTTATCATGGACTCACGTGCTCCATCACGTGCCCTCTTCCCTTTCAGCTCCATGACAAAAATTTTCTCAGCTTCCAAACAACTTTGACAGTACTGTTTCATCATCATCATCATCATCTTCTTCTTCTTCTTCATCACAATGTTCTTTCATTTTCCACCCCCAAAAATATTGGTTCTTCTTCTTCTTCATTCAAGTTGTTAGCTTTCTATGTAATTTAAAAAAAAAAAAAAAAGAAAAAGAAACCACCAATGGGTGAGATTAATAACATCAAATATGTTCTGTGTTTTCTTTTCTTTCTTTTCTGACCCTCATGATTGAAGGGTCAACATTGAAATCCTTAAAAATTTGAGGGGTTTGAGTTTGGTACTCTTTAATTTGTTAATGTCACCCACATGTCAGGTCAGAGCTAATGTCACCCAAAAGATTTTTTAAAAAAAAAGACCATTCTATATTTTATTTTATTTATTTATTTTTTTGGTGACAATCAATGTAATTCTTCTTTACTGGATTCCCAATAGTCTATGGGCTGCTCTGATTAAAATAGATGGATATTCATTTGGTTTGTATGAATATCATATACCTTGGAATTGGTCTCTAAGCTTTTTGTCATTTGTATTAATATGTGTGGGGTTGTCAGCTGCGGGGAAGGTAACAAATAATTAGTGAAAAAAAAATTGTGGGAAAATTCGAATCTCTCACGTCTTAGTCAAAAGTATATGTCTCTATCAGTTAAGTTACGCTAATCAAATTGTTAGTAGACTTGTAAAAGTTAAGAGATTTGTGTCTTTTGAAGGAAGAAATAAGTTATGGGTTTGCTTGGAGGATAGTTCAATAAAGTACTTTTTGATAATTTAGTTTTATTGAGCTAATTTTTTAATGTAAGTGTGTGAATAGGTTGAACTTGATCTCGGACTCGTTTGATGAAAAGTTGAAATTGTCACTTATTTATAGAAAATTGATCTAATCCATCAACCAAAATCAACTATATGGTCTAAAACTAGTCATCAAATGGATAAATTTGAATGGATCTAACATGCACCCCTATTAAAGACGGGGATGAAAAGTCTTCGTGGGAAGGGATGATAATGCATCAACTTATATAGAAATAACAATTCAATGATTCGAGAAACCGACATATCCATTACAACAAAACAAGTAAATAGAAAGACTCCTAAAAAAGAGTTATTCAATGTACTTACCCTAATTTTCCATTTAACTCAACTCCTAAACAACCTCCAAAAATTCAAACTATCTTTTTTCCTTTTTTTTTTTCTTTTTAGTTTCAAAAAGCAAAACACATGTTTTACAACCTCTCAAATTTTCTCCCTATATCATATAATGGAAAAATTGAAGTGTTTGAGCAACTATAGGTGGTTGTTAATTTGATAATATATGCCAAAAGAGCTTTTTTCAAAAGAGGGTCCTTTGTTTCTAAATCCATGTAATAAACCACATGCAATATGTTTTTTCCTTCCTCTCTTGTGACTATCACTACTCTAAACAATGTTTGTGCAAATACATGTGATAGATCTTCCATTATTGGAATCCAAAACCTAAACCCTAAGTTTCTTCCCCTTCTAATAATATCACCAATTCCCTTTTCATTTTGCTTTGTTTTTTCACAAGCAACCATATTCCTTGTGGTCATAACAAATAGTGATCCTCTTTTTGTTTATTTCGAAATCGTTACGTTAGGTTTTAGACTATTCTTCAAATTTATTTGGTCGGGTTGTTTTTCACATCAATCATCATCTGAAGTGTGTACGATTGTACATGAATCGTCCTAGAAAAGTATGAAAAGATGATTTCAAAGAACTGGAGAAGAAGAGAAAGAGAGCTTGCAATCAGACTCGTAACTAGTAATAATTTTCATTTGTGGTTGGAAATATTTGTTGGAAGTAGGTATATATTATTTATAATGTAGCAATAGTTATGGGATCATATATGATGATGATAATATAAAGGCTTCAAACAGTTCCATAGTGACATTATTTGCAACCATTCATTGGAATATAATCTGTAGAACAATTGACTTATAACCATATTGATTATTGAAGGTCCATTCAATTTATTTTTTCAAATTTCAGAATAAATAATTTGTCTGACTCGATTTTCATTTTCGGAATATTCTATTGGCATATTTATAATAAAGTAGGAAAAAGTAAATCAATAAATACTGTTGTACATTGTAATATTTATTATCATTGATCAATTTTTACTTTTTAAATGAGAAGTTTTATATATTAAAAACAAAAGAACGTATTTGGTTCTCTATGTAGAAGAGATTAAGAGTTTAGGTAAATCTAATATGTTCTAGCTAAATAATGTCGAGTTATCTTCTTAATTTTTTTTTTAGTACATCAATAATTTGGGGTGGGGAGATTCGAACACATGACCTTTTAGTCATGAGTCATATTTGATGTCAGTTGATCTATGCTCTTGATCGTCGAGTTATCTTCTTAATAAGGTTGGTTTTAAACAAACTATGGAATCTGATCAATATGTGATAACTAAAAAGGGAACTTTTGTTGGAAAAGGTTATATTTGTGATGGAATGTTTAAATTGAATATTGAGTATATTAATAAAGAATCAACCAGTTCGATTTATATGCTCTCTTGTTTGAATTTTTGACATGCTCGTTTGTGTCAGATAAATAGTAAATATGTAGGGGTGATGAGTAGTTTTGGATTAATTCCTAGTTTAAAAAATAATTTTGAGAAATGTGAAATATGCAGTAAAGCTGCTAAAATTACAAAAAGGACCTCATAAAAGTGTTGAAAGAAAATATACTGAATTACTATAGTTAATTCATATATACTTGTGTGAATTTGAGGGAGTTTTAACTAGAGGTGGAAATATATATTTTATCACTTTTATTGATGATTTTTCAAAATATACTCATGTTTATTTATTGAAAAATAAAAGTGATGCTTTTGAGAATTTAAAAAAGTTTCTCCTCGAAGTAGAAAATCAAGTCAGTAGAAAATTAAAAAAATTAGAAGTGATAGAGGTCGAGAATATGAATCATTTGAATTCAATTCATACGTTGAATCATTAGGAATAATTCATGAGACTACTCCACCATATTCACCTACTTTTAATGGAGTAGCTGGGAGAAAAAATAGAACCTTAATTGGTTTGACTAATACTATGCTATTAGAATCAGGTGTTTTTTTTAATCTTTGGGGTGAAGCGGTTTTGACTGCTTGTCATGTGTTAAATAGAGTCTACTAAAAAGACAAAAATTACATCTTTTCTGTTGTTGCCAAATTTTGGACAGGAGAATACACCTGACCTCCACGTGAAAACGACGGTAAATTTGTAATTCTTAGGGGAAGAACGCAACCTGCAAGACAAGGAAAACCTGGACACCGGTGTGGTGTAGGCCACACAAGCTCCGATGCCTAAGTCAGTGAGGAATCTTAGAGAGAATTATAGAGAAGTTTTTGTATAATGGTCACCATAATTAACTTACTTCTCTCTCCCCTCCTGGGAGAGATTAAATACTTTCCCCCTGGCGTTCTTTCGTGACCTCTTGGGTAAAGGAGAGATCGTGGGGAAGTTGAATATGGGCTTTCGGGCATTTTCGAGTCGCTGCGAGGTCTGGAGATTAAACTTGTAGTTGGTCGGCCTCGGCCTTGGCCGAGGCTGACCATTGGTTTGGGCCAAAACCCAAACCCAAGCCCATGCTTTGTGTCATAGGGCTTGGATAGAGCACAAACGGAAGTGCTTTACCCTGGTCGACCTCGGCCTATGCCTCGGCCGACCACGCGCTTGGGCCAAAGCCCAAGCGCGTCTCCTCGTTCCGTCTCTTCTTGGTTCTAGGGTCCTCTGTGGAGTTTCTTGGCCTATTGAGAAAAGGAAAAGTCGGGAGAGAGCTGGAAACAAGCCTATGGGTCGCGTGGGATTAAAGTAAGGCCCAGGATATGACCTTGGATGCAGTCGGCCTCGGCCTCGTAGAGAGGCGACCACCAGAGCTGGCTTAAGCTTAAGTCTTGACTTCTTTCTTGGGGTGTTGGGCGGGGTAGAGCCCAAATGGAGAGGTTACTACCTGCAGTCGGCCTCGGCTTTATGCCGAGGCCGACCACCATGCGCTGGGTCGAAGCCCGAGCACGCCCGCTTGTCTTGTTCCACCTTGGTTTGAGTCCTCTTCGATTTGCCTGTTTTGACCTCGTATTGGGTTTCTTATTCTGTCTAACTCTATGCGTTGCTCATTTGACTGCCCATTCTCGTTGGTTCAATTTTACCCCATAACATTAGCCCCCACTCCCTAGTTAGGATTTGAGATTTAGAGCTTGCGAATTAATAGCATGAAACCTGACTTGGGAGTAGCCTACTGAACTTCATATTCAATCTCATAGAATGTCAATTTCCCTGTTATTCAATTTGAAATTTTAGGTTCTCGTCACGCTTATTCTGCGTTTCAATTTGCCTAGTTCCTTAGTCTAATTTCCTCTGAGTCATTTCAAACATTTCGAGGGTTGCCTCGAATTCTCTCTAGTTATTGTTGTCCATCCTTATGAGGATATTCAGTCTCCTAGAGTGCCAATTTCTCCGATATTCAATTTTGAATTTTAGGTTCTCGTCACGCTTATTCTGCATTTCGATTTGCCTAGTTTCTTAGTCAAATTTCCTCGGAGTCATTTCAAACATTTCGAGGGTTGTCTCGAATTCTCTCTAGTTATTATTGTCCATCCTTATGAGGATATTCGGTCTCTAGAGTGTCAATTTCTCCATTATTTAATACAAATGTCGAGGATCTCGTCACGCTTAATTTGCGTTTTCGATTCTCCTAGTAAGGTTTATTGAGTCATTTTAGACATTTTGAGGTTGCCTCGAATTTTCCCCGATTTCTGTTGTCCATCCTTATGAGGATATTCAGTCTACTAGGGGTCAATTTCTCCGTTATCCAATGGGATTCTAGGTCAGTCGTCATGCTTATTCTGCATTTCGGATGTTCCCTTTTCCCTTAGATCATCCCAAGATTACTTCTCTTGGGGGTTTATGCTCTCATCCGGATTCACGACTTGTGTCGTACTTCAGTGATTTTGCATACTTGAGGTTGTTCTCAGGTTTAAGCGGGATTGTCGCTAACCCCTACGAGGATTATTTTGGACTTCTTATCCTCTCGTAGGAGGAAAATTTTGTCATCCAACAATCGTGTTGCTTCACATCGAGCTTGCCTCAGACCATGAGAGAAGAAAAATAGAAATTGAAGAATTGAAGTGGGAGGCTGGGGTTTGCTCGGCCTCGGCTAGGTTGGCCTCGGCTTCGATCGGGTCGGCTCAGGTTCGACCAAGTTGCCCTCGACCTCGGTCAGGTCGGCTCGGCCTCGGCTTATTCTAGTCGTCCTCGGCTTCGGTTAGGTCATCCTCGAGTTCGGCCAGGTTGACCTCGACCTCAGTCAGGTCGGCTCGGCCTCGGCTTATTCTAGTCGTCCTCGGCTTCGGCCAATCGTGTTGCTTCACATCGAGCTTGCCTCAGACCATGAGAGAAAAAAAATAGAAATTGAAGAATTGAAGTGGGAGGTTGGGGTCTGCTCGGCCTCGGCTTCGGTCGGGTCGGCTCGGGTTCGACCAAGTTGCCCTCGGCCTTGGTCAGGTCGACTCGGCCTCAGCTTATTCTAGTCGTCCTCGGCTTCGGTTAGGTCAGCCTCGAGTTCAGCCAGGTTGACCTCGGCCTCGGTCAGGTCGGCTCGGCCTCGGCTTATTCTGGTCGTCCTCGGCTTCGGCCAGGTTGACCTCGACTTCGGTCAGGTCGGCTCGAGCTCGGCCAGGTTGACCTCAACCTCGGTCAGGTCAGCTCGGCCTCGGCGTCAGGTCGGCTCGACCTCGGCTTATTCTGGTCATCCTCGGCTTCGACCAGGTTGACCTCGGCTTCGATCAGGTCGGCTCGAGCTCGGCCAGGCTGACCTCGACCTCGGTCAGGTCAACTCGATTTCGCGTAGCTTCTGCTTTTTTGTTCAATATGGAAGCATATCCCTTTAGTAGCACCCTTACTTAAGTAAGAGTTTCAGTTTTGAAAATTGTGCTTGAGTGATACAATTATAACTTGAGAAAGATGATTCATTCATAATAGAATATCATGTATGATTGAAATTCTAAATGTTGGCAAGCCGCCCTAGCGAGCGAGAGAATAAAATAAAGAAAAAATCTATTGATAATAGATTCTAAGGTGTTCTGCATTCCAATGATGGGAAAGAACTTTTCCCTTGTGATTAATTAGAGTGTATGTGCCAGGCCTGACGATTTTAGCGATTTGGTATGATCCTTCCCACGTTGAGCCTAGCGCACCAGATGATGGATCCTTGGTGTTTTGCATGACTCTTCTTAGCACGAGATCTCCTTCTTTAAAACTTCGTTTCTTGACTGTTGTATTGTAGTACCTTGTAATTACATTCTTGTACTCTCTTTGCTCGAAGGTGAGCTTTTTCTCTCCGTGTTCTTCTAGTAGATCTAAGCTTAGTCTCATTGACTCCTCATTCTGTTGAGGTCAAATTCTTCTACTCTTGCGCGAGGTAAACCAATCTCAAGCGGGGATGATTGCCTCAAGCACCATAAATGAGTGAGAAAGGGGTCTCGCTTTGTGGTAAATCTTGCGGTGGTCTGTATGCCCATAACACATTATGTAACTCTTACGCGCCTTGCTCCCTTTAGATTTTCAAACTTTGTCTTAAGATTTAATTTGATAATCTTGTTCACTGTTTCCACTTGTCCATTGGCTTGAGAGTGTGCTGGAGATGAACATCGATGGTCAATATTGAGATCTTCACAAAATTTTCTGAAGGTTGCATTATCGAATTGTTTTCCATTGTCTAAAATAATGACATTAGGAATTCCAAAACGAAATACTATATTTCTCCAAACAAAGTTAGTTATCTTCTTTTCGTGATTGTTGCCAATGCTTCGCTTCAAATTTGCTTTGTGAAGTAGTCCCTTTGCCACAGCTGCGAATTTAGTTTGTCCTTTACCTAGGGAAAGGGTCGATAAGGCATATTCCCCATTGTGCAAAAGGCCGAGGGCTCACTACACTTGTCAATGGTTCTGGCGGTTGCCTTGGAATTGGGGCGAATCGTTGACATCGATCACGAGGATCTTGCAAAATTTCTTGCATCCTGAAGCATTGTGGCCAATGATATCCTTGCTTTGTGATCTTGTGACATAAGGATCTTCCGACTGAGTGGTTGCCACATATTCCTTCATGGATCTCTCTCATCACATATTCCGCTTCATTTGGTGTAAAACATCTCAAGAGTGGCATTGAATAGCCCTCCTGTAGAGTTTGCCTTCTCTCGAGTAGGTAATGAGTGATCGCCTCTGTACTCGTTTGGCTTCGCTCTTTCTAAGGGTAATTTTCCTCTTTCAAGTATTCCAATATAGGATCCATCCGAGGGAAGAGATCTTCTCGGCCTCTATTTGAAATCTCTCGACTTCAGCTCGAGAGTCTTTCGGTTTTGGCGAGTTGTCTTCGACCTTTGCCTCATCCGGCTTGCTTCCCGATTCCATTATCTCTCTTTGCGTATGGATGGTTAAACACAGATTCCAAGCTGGAACTATTCGACTCGATTCGATTTCATAAGATCTTCGCTAATCGGGCTAAAGAATCGGCATTGGCATTTTGTGATCTTGGGATTTGCTTGAACTCGTGTTTGGAGAACGAGGCAAGTAGTTCCTTGACCTTTGACAAATATTTTGTCATTCTTCTTTCTTTAGCTTGATATTTATTGGTTACTTGTTTTCTTATTGGCGAGAATCACTCGGAACTAATAGATTAGAGATTCTTATCTCTTTGGCGATTCTCAATCCTGCTAAGAGCGCCTCATATTCTGCCTCATTATTTGACGTCTTAAACTTGAATCTGAGAGCATATTCATACCTTTCTCCTTCCTTCAGGGGATTCAAGTAGAATTCCTGCTCCGCATCCTTTGACGTTAGAGGACCCATCAACGAACAGTTTCCATGGCAGATTGGGGGGTTTCTGAATGAGATGTCTGCATCTCCATTGCATATTGGAGATGATCGATCCTTTCCCTCTTATGGTCGTCCTCGGCTTTCACGTGGTCGGCCTCGGCCTCGGCCTCGGCTTCGGCCTCTATGTGGTCGGCTTCGGCCTCTATGTGGTCGACCTCGACCTTGACCTTCATACGATCGGTCTTGGCCTTAGCCCCCATGTGGTCGGCCTCGGCCTTAGTTCCCACGTGGTCGGCCTCGCCTTTCGCGTGGTCGGTTTCAGCTTGTGAGGGGGTGAGTTCTACAACGAAATCTGCCAGTACTTGTCCTTTGATTGATGTCCTCGGTTTGTAGTGAATATCGTATTCACTAAGTTCTACTGCTCACTTCATTAGACGTCGTGAAGCTTCTGGCTTCTGCAACACTTGCTTGGAGGGAAATTCGTGAGAACAGTTATCTTATGCGCCTGGAAGTAAGGACGCAATCTTCTGGCTGAGGTAACTAGAACTAGTGCAAGCTTTTCTACTTGAGGATATCTAGTTTTGACCACTACCATTGCTCTCTTTGGTATAGTAGATTGGTCTTTGATGACCTTTCTCTTCTTTGATTAATGCAGAACTTATAAGAAGGTGTTAGAAGCTACTACATAAAGTAGTGACTCATCTCCTTTATTTGGTTTGGCTAGGAGGAGTGAACTTAGATAAACTTTTAGTTCTTGAAAAGCTTGTTCACACTCTTTAGACCATTCAAATGGGACCTCTCTTTGAGAATTTTAAAGAAGGGTTGGCACTTGTCGTAGCTCTCTTGCGAACACATGCTCAATCTTTGCAATTCTTCCATTGAGACTTTGAAGTTGCTTGAGATTGGTTGGGGAAGACATTTCTAAGATAGCTTTTATCTTGTCTGGATTTGCTTCGATTCCTCTTTGATGTACCATGAATCCTAGGAATTTTCCTGATGTTACTCCGAAAGCACACTTACTTGGGTTCAATTTCATCTTATATTTTCGAAGTATCTGGAAAGCTTCATGGAGGTCAGTTTCATGTTGATATGCTTTAATGCTTTTTACTAGCATATCATCTACATACACCTCCATATTCTTCCCTAGCAAGGGAGAAAACATTCGATTTACCATTCTTTGGTAGGTGGCTCCTGCGTTCTTGAGACCAAATGGCATGACTTTGTAGCAGTAAAGCCCTTTGTCAGTGATAAAAGAGGTCTTCTCTTGATCAGGTCCATACATCTTGATTTGATTATATCCAGAGTAAGCATCCATGAAACTAAATAATTCATGGCCCGTTGTTGCATCGACTAACTGATCTATCATAGGCAAAGGGTAACTGTCCTTAGGACAAGCCTTATTTAGATTAGTGAAGTCAATACACATTCGCCACTTGCCATTAGATTTCTTTACTAAAACCACATTAGATAGCGATTGGGGATAATGGACTTCCCTAATGAAATTGGCTCTTAGTAAATCATCTACCTGGTTGGCTATGATCTCGTTTCGCTCCTGATTGAATACACGTTGCTTCTGTTTCACTGGCTTGAAATCTCTGTCTACGTTCAACCGGTGCACCATGACATTAGGATCTATCCCTGGCATATCCTCATGAGACCATGCGAATAAATCTGCATTGTCCCTCAAGAAACTAATCGCTTTTTCTTTTCTGCTTAGCCCACAGGTTTGCTCCAATATTTATTAAATGCTGTCTTAGATGTGAGCGGATTGATTCTAATTCCTCGAGGTTGCCCTCTTTGGTCGGTTTCATCCTCCTGGAGTGAGAGGTGGCGGTCACCTTCTTTATTGTCTCATCTTGTAACCTTCACAGTCCGTGACCGCCGCCACGTGGCTTGAGGCGAACAAGTCGGCGTTGGCTTTATCTCGACATTTGGTCGGCCTCGGCCTTTTTGTGGTCGACCTCGGCCAGCGGCGAAGGTCGTCACCGTCTTCACGCGATCCTTCTTGTTTGTGTCGCCATGTAGCTTGAGCGGTGACCTTGTCTTTTCGGTCTTTGGTCGGCGTTAGCCTTCCTCTGAGTCGGCCTCGGCGTTCCTACGATCGGCCTCGGCGTTCCTACGATCGGCCTCGACCTCGGTATGAGGCCGGCAGGAGATATGTTTCCTCGCGTTCGCGCGATCTCGGCGATCGATCGAGAATCGCGTTGTTCTTCGTTCAAAAACATGTTTCTTTGCATTCTTCTCATCACTCTGGACAGGTTGACTTGGGCACTAGGTTCTCCAAGCAAGCGTTTGTTCGTCCCCAAAGACGACGCCAACTGTAGTTGCTAAATTTTGGACAGGAGAATACACCTGACCTCCACGTGACGACGGTAAATTGGTAATTCTTAGGGGAAGAACGCAGTCTGCAAGTCAAGAAAAACCTAGACACCGGTGTGGTGTAGGCCACACAAGCTCCGATGCCTAAGTCAGTGAGGAATCTTAGAGAGAATTATAGAGAAGTTTTTGTATAATGGTCACCATAATTAACTTACTTCTCTCTCCCCTCCTGGGAGAGATTAAATAGTTTCCCCCTGGCGTTCTTCCGTAGCCTCTTGGGTAAAGAAGAGATCGTGAGGAAGTTGAATATGGGCTTTCGGGCCTTTTCGAGTCGCTGCAAGCTTTGGAGATTAAACTTATAGCTGGTCGGCCTCGGCCTTGGCCGAGGCTGACCATTGGTTTGGGCCAAAACCCAAACCTAAGCCCATGCTTTGTGTCATAGGGCTTGGATAGAGCACAAACGGAAGTGCTTTATCATGGTCGTCCTCGGCCCATGTCGAGGCCGACGACGCGCTTGGGCCAGCCCAAGCGCGTCTCCTCGTTCCGTCTCTTCTTGGTTCTGGGGTTCTCTGTGGAGTTTCTTGGCCTATTGAGAAAAGGAAAAGTCGGGAGAGGGATGGAAACAAGCCTATGGGCCGCGTGGGATTGAAGCAAGGCCCAGGATATGACCTTGGATTTGGTCGGCCTACCGCCCGAGGCGACCACTGACGCAGGCTTAAGCTTAAGCCTTGACTTATTTCTTGGGGTGTTGGGCGAGGTAGAGCCCAAATGGGAGGAGTTCTACCACAGTCGGCCTCGACTATCATGCCGAGGCCGACCACGCGCTTAGGTCGAAGCCCGAGCACGCCCGCTCGTCTTGTTTCACCTTGGTTCGGTCCTCTTCGATTTCAGCCTGTTTTGACCTCGTATTGGGCTTCTTATTCTATCTAACTCTATGCCTTGCTCATTTGACTGCCCATTCTCGTTGGTCCAATTTTACCCCATAACATTTTCAGTTGTAGAAAGGGTATAAACCAAATTTGGGATATTTAAAAGTTTGGGGATGTTTGGCTTTTGTGAGGCCAACAGATCCAAAAAGACCTAAATTAGGGTCTAAAACTACCACTTGTGTTTTTCTTGGATATGCAACTCATAGCACAACCTATAGATTTCTTGATATTGAATCTAATGTAATTTTTGAATCAAATTATGCAATTTTCTATCAAGAAAAATTCTTTTTTAAGTCAAGAAATAGTGGGGTCAAAGTTGTGAACAAACTTTCTCTAAGTTTGATTCTTCTACTCCTAGTGATAATAATGAAAACAACTCTCAAATTGAATTAAGGAGAAATAAAAGAGTTAGAACTGTGAAAGATTTTGGTCCTGATTTTTATGTTTATAATATTCAAGAAACACCAATTTTTTTTATAGAAGATTTATCATCTCCATATGGAATTCTCTGTAAGGATGTTGTAAATTATGAAATGGAATCACTTATTTCTAATCTTGGAAACTAGTTGATTTGCCACCAGGGTTTAAAACTATAGGGTGTAAATGGATCCTGAGAAAAAAAATTGAAACTGGATGGTAGTATACAAGTATAAAGCTAGACTTGTCGCGAAAGGTTTTAAACAAATGGAAGACTTAGACTTCTTCGATTACGAGAATCGCATCTATTAGATTGCTAATTGCAATTGCTGTAATATTTGATATGAATATTCATCAAATGGATGTGAAAACAACTTTTCTAAATGGTAATTTAGAAGAAGAAATTTACATGAACCAACCTGAAGGTTTTATAGAGTTTGGGCAAGAAAACAAAGGGTGTAAGTTTACTAAATCCCTATATGGCTTAAAACAAGCTCCAAAGCAGTGGTACGAAAATTTTGATTTTTGCATGCTAAATAATGGTTATAAACCAAATGAATGTGATAAATGCGTCTATTAGCATATATGTTGATGGTTTATTGATCTTTGGCTCAAATATTTATGTTATAAATGAAACAAAAAATTTATTGAGAAGTCATTTTGACATGAAAGTTCTTCTAATTTTATTCTGAGTATGAAAATAACAAGAATCTTTAGATGGTTTTTTTCTCTTCCAACCACATTATATTGAGAAAATACTTAGAAAATACAATTATTTTGATTGTAAACATGTGTCTACTCCATTTGATTCTAGTGTTCACTTGTTTACCATTGAAAATAAAAGTCATGTAATTAATCAAAATGAGTATGCTGGCATGATAAGTAGCCTACGATATGCAATTGATTGTACTAGACTTGACATTGCATATGGAGTAGTAGTTCTTAGCAGGTTTACGAGTAAGCCAGGTAAAGAACATTGACATGTCATAGACCATGTTATGAAATATCTTTTGGGAACAAAAGACTATGGCCTATTTTATAAAAAATATCATGTTGTTGTTGAAGGATTTTCTGATGCTGACTGAAATACATTGTCAGGTGATTCTTTATCTACCACAGGGTATATTTTTACCTTGGGAGGTTGTGCTATTTGCTGGAAATCTAAAAAACAAACAATTATTGTCAACTCTACTATGGAAGCATAACTTATTGCTTTAGCTTTTGCTAGTGAGGAAACAAGTTGGCTAAGAGAATTATTATATGAAGTTCCAATGTGAGAGAAACCAATACCTCCTATCTTAATAAATTGTGGTAGCACTGTCGCAATTGGTATAGTAAAAAATCGTTTTTATAACGGTAAATCCAAACTTATAAGAAGAAAACACAGTACTGTGAAATCCTATTTGAGTATGGGATATTAATGTGAATTACATTAAATCTTGTGATAATCTTGCAGATCCATTCACAAAGACCTTGAATAGAGAAAGAGTTTGGAACACATCGAGGGGGATGGGGTTGAAGCCCTTATAATTGTCATGAGCCATATATAAGGATACACACCCAGTGATCAAAGATCCTGAGAATTGGGTTCAAAAGAAAAAACGAATTATAAGGTGGCCGTAAAAAATCACTATCTCTATTTATCGATCCATCCCTATGATGTGAGTACATTTATCCTATAACGTAGTGGAGGGTTGATTTTTTCAATAAACTCTTAATAAAATCTGTAGCTTTTATGAGTGGGGTGTCGTTGTTATAGGAGCAACCCTTGAAAGATTTTACCTATATGAGTGTGAGAGTGAGGTCGCTCTTTATGAGGATATGAGGCTTATTCTCAAATACGCTCATGAAATTTTGGGATCAACATAGAGTCATAATGTGCTAATCCCGAATAATTATGTGTGGATAATAGTTGTTCTATTTCCCCTTAAGTGTTAGAGTTCAAGTTAGAGACCACTATTAACACTGGAATGGAGATTATTATTTCACTAGTAAAGGTTCAATACAAAGTCAGACTTTTATGATGCATAATTATCTTTTTTTTGGTCAATTAGTTTTGATTATCTTAAATATTAAAATGAGTGGGGGAATGTTGTAACATTTTACTATTTATTATTATTTATTAGTTTTTACTTTTTAAATGAGAAGTTTTATATATTAAAAAGAAAAGAACGTATTTGGTTCTTTATGTGAAAGAGGTTAAAAGTTTTACAATTTAATTACTTAGTTTCATATTAAATTCTTAGATCTAAAAATTCCTATAAATACCTATCTCACAAACAATTTCAATACACAAAATCTTCAAGCTTCTTTTCTCTCTATTCTCATATTCTCTACTTTGATCTTTTAAGAGCAATTGACCAAAAGAATTGTGTTATTTGTTGGGAAGCTTTGAGCTCAACCTCTCAGTGCAAAGTAGTTTGAGTTACACAACATTTCAGTTGGGTTGTTGTATCTGGAGGAGCAGTGAGAGAAAGATTCACATGCAGGTGGTTGATAAATAAATATGATGACTTGAATCTCCTTAAAGAAATCGAGATACTCGCACCTCAAACCTGATTGTTTATGTGTTTGTTTCTCGATTTTTACTCTATTATCCTCTGTTATTTGTAATTCTCCCAACAAATACAAATATATGTGTGTAGAATTGTTTGAATTTTCATGCTTATTATCTTCGTCTGAGTCATCTTTATACTTGGTAGGCTTAAAGCTTATTTGGCTCGATTCTATATTTTCAAGATGTTTTGTTTGGTCCTTTTAAAAAGTGACTATTATGAATTTTATTTACCGAATTTTAACACAAATTTTCTACCCACTAAAATTATTTACTCTAAAATTATGACAACATTTTAAGAAATTTGAATAAAGTGTAGCGTTGTGCCGAAATATTTATGATTGAAGAAATGAGATTAAAAAAAAAAACTAAAATAGTCCTGTTTAAAAAATATAAAAACAAAAAATAGATATTTTGAAAGTGCAATGACCAAAATAATCAAAACTTAAAATACAAAATAGTAACTTCAAAAAGTATATCTACTAAAATAGGATTCAAACCAAATTTAATTTATTTATTTTTAAATTAAAATACTCCAATTTTCTTCGGGACATTTCATTAAATATATGCCTAATAGTTATAATAGGATAGGAATATAAGTTCTGATTAAAATAGAATATTTTCCTTTTTGTTCTACGGTCGATTATTATTTCATAAAGGCAAAAGAAAGGGGTAAATAGGAATTATTTAACTTTAATGAAATAGTGGTCAAAGCTTAGAGAAATGATTGATTATCGGATAAAGGCAGACAGGATTATCCAAGTATATATTTGGAGTATTATTCAATCAAATTAAACTTTGACTTGGATCTCTTATAAAACAATATGATTGATTTCGAGTCATATCGGTTATGCCATAACAACAAGAGATTTGTTCATTTTAATAGAAAAAAAAAATTCTAAATACCACCCTCAAACTGTATATGAATTGTAATCCTATCCTCTAACTTCTCATTTGATTGCAATTAAACCCTTAAATATCCTAAAATGAATAGACCGTTCTTAAATTATAAATATTATTACAATCTATGAAGAACTATAGGACTATTACAAATCAAATCCATATTTTTTACATCATTTTTTCCTTATCAAGATGTTGGTTTTTTGATAATTTATAATTCTATAGTTGGAGAGTTTGATGGTAACATTTCTTATCATTTGAGAGTAGTTTGTGCGTTTTGAAATCGTAACAATTTTGCAAAAGCTAGGTAATTGATCAAATGTAGAAGTGAAAATTTAAACCTCCGATTTCGAGGGAAATTAGATATAATTTTAACCATGGAGTTGGCATTAAGGGAGCGCTTGGAGAGCATCGTTTCAGAATCAAAACCCTTAGAATCGAAACCCTGAGGGGTCGTTTGGTTTAAGGTTTTATTGGATGGAAATGGGTAATAGATGCCTGGGAATAAGATGTCTAGGAATAATAAATGTCTGAGAATAAGATAACTGTGTTTGGTTCTACATGGGAATGTTATCAGATTTTTATGTAAGAAAATGATATTTTATATTTACTTGACGAAATTAATATATAAATCTTATATAATATATACTTACGATCTAATAAATAATGTGCAAATTTATTTTATGATATTTATCTTATAAATTTTATATATTATTATCTATTATTAATAAAATAATAAAAATGTATTTAAAAAATAATAATTAATTAATATAATAATAATTAGTGTTTTAATATTTTTATAATGAATGTTTATGCTTGTTTGATGAAATTAATCTTAAAACCATTATTTTATTAATTAATCAAAATTAATGTCAACTAATAAAAATAAATTAATTATTTGTAAATATTTTTAATTAAATAATTAATTATGATTATTGAAAATAAATAAATAAATAAAAATGTATAAATATTAATAAAAAAGAGAGATATATTAATAAAAAAAAAAAAAGAGAAATAGAGAGATTGATGGGTATAAAGAAAACTCATCATTGTTGAAGGGTATAGGAAACTCATCCACCATGGAAAAAAGTGATGGGTATAAGTGATACACATGCCCATGCTTGCAAACCTTGTTTCAAACATGGAGATTTAAAACCGTTATCCATTCTCATCCACAAAACCTTGCACCAAACGGCCTCTGAAAGGTTTGTTCTAAACGGTTTGAACCCCTAGAAATCAGTGTTTGATGTCTAAAAATTAACATAACAGTAGTGTTGGAATTAGCAAAACAAAATCATGCGATTGTGTTTCAAATGCATTGGGTTTTGAGCACAGTGACCCAACCCAACGTTTTGGGTTTGGATTTCAAAATCATCCAAACTCGATACATTACTCCAAATGCCCCTAATTTTCATCTCTAGACTTTTCCATTTGTTTGTTTCAGATTATTTCTATACTTTTAAACATTTTATTTTTTTATGAAACAAAGTTTAGTAGCTAGCTGGTATTTAATTTTTATGCTATACTTAAAATCAACTCAAGAAAGCTTTAGTTTCTGAACTCTTTATTAAATTCAATACATGTAATTTAAAGCACGATTTTATATCAATATAATGTAATATTTTTGTTCAAATGAACTAAAAAAATTTATGATGAAGATCAAAATATATAAATTTTTGCACAAAATGCAAATACTAAAACAAAAATTTAAAAGTAGAAGAAATAATCAAAGTTAAACGCATATGAAAATTCACGACAGAAAATAACATTTAAATTTTACAATTTCAATAACAATAATTTCAACAAACATTCAGTGCTGGGAAAAAAATATATTAATAATTATAACACCAACTTATTATTGTATGCATATAAGAGATGCATATTCAATTATTTCCAATCAATTTAAAAATATGTATACATATGGTCAAATCTTTTTATTATAAATTTATATTAAATAATTTGGACATGTTTTTTAGAATTATTATTATTACTATAATCCAAGATATATATTTAATAATTATTAAACCCTATTAATTCTCATGTGGGGTGACGTGATGGAATTCAGCTTGAAAACAAAATTCACAATAATCTTAATATGTTTCATGTTGCCTACATCTTCATCTCCAATTATTATTTAAAAATAATAATAAAACATTAATGTCAACTTCACATCAAATTGCATGGATTAAAAAAAAAGTTGTCAAATGAGGAAATTTAGTATTAGATGCCTTAGTCCAGTGAAAATGGAAAAAAAAGCAAATCCATCCACTCCAAAAACACTATTCTGTTTGTTAAAAAACAATCATACAATTAGATTTTGATAATGATTTTTTAAAAAACATATTTTAAAATAAGTTTTAATTATTTGATAATAAATTTTATGTTTGATTTTTCATATTTTAAAAAAAACTCGCAACAATTGAAAAACAAAAACATATTTTAAAAAATACTTAAAATAAATATTAAGTATTACAAAAATATCAACTTAAAAAACATTATGCAAAATTAATTGAGTGATGTTTTGATGGTGACACTTTCGATTTTAAAAGAAAAAGAAAATTTTAGGTTAACAAGAGCATAGCTCAACGACAAAAATTATGGATTCGAACCCATGATTTTTTAATTATGAGCCACATTTGATGCTAGTTGAGTTATGTTTTTTTGTTGGTGTATATATGTGTGTGAATCAACCTTTTTATGTTGTTAAACTAAAAAAAATACATATATAATTTAAAAAAAGAAAAAAAAAACCAATACTTTCCACTTTAGGTTTAATTAATTTTATCAACAAAAAAGAAAAATCCTCGACTTTAGGTTACAAAAAGAATAAAATAACTAAAAGGAGTAAAGGCCAAAGGAATAAAGGATTGGGAAAAGGGAAGTTACAAAAACTAATAAATAAATAAATGTTTTTTTTTCACATAAAAATACATAAATGTTAATACTTTGTATTTGGTTAAGTGTGGAAGCACATGGATTAATTAGTTTAATTATACACTAACCGATGAGATTACATTATTGCATGTAGGTGCCATTCCATGAACCTTCCCTTAATTTAATGTCTTTCTTTAAGCTCTCTCTTTTTTTTCCTCCTCTCCTAATTAAAAAATAATTCAGTACATTTTATTGGTTTGACTTATAGGTGTTTCATTGAGTTTTTTTCCAAATCAAAATGCAAAATGCAAACTACATAATTAATTAATTAATTAATTCCATATTAACTTATGGTACTTGATAGGGAAATTTAATTCTATTATTTAATGACAATTAATGTATAATAAAGAACAAATTTTTTCTTTGCAAATAATTCAAAGAGGATAAAGAGATTATTATCAAACTTTGAAAATTTTTCTTAGGCCAACTTATTAATGTAATGCAGTACTCTCCATGTGATTAAACTGTTGTGTGTTTTAGTATTAAAAAAATGTTAGTGTTTTTTTATCACTAAATCTAGAAAAGTTTCAACTATATCACTAATTTTTAAATTATATGTTGTTTATAATAATCCATAACATCAACGTCATTCATATAATGCTAATATGGCGTGTCTAGGCCAAAGTGAGCATAATTGAGTCGTAAATTGTAATTGACATTTACTCTGGACCAAAAGGTCAGAGGTTGAATCTCTCACCTCCAAATGTTATTAAACTAAAAAAAACGTGGTGTGTCCATTAGTGGGTATAGTTTACCTAGTGTGTCAACTTAACTACCAAAATTCATCTTTTTATAAATTCTTATAAAAAAAATACCAAATCTTATTTAATGAACATATGCTAGTACATCAATATTTTGTTAATAAATAGGAAGATTATGAATGAAAATCGTAGGCCACTCAATTGACCTATTGAATATGCTAACAACCACGAGGTCTATGATTGGGAGATCCCCAATCCTTATTGTACTAAAAAAAATGAAAATTGTAATATAAATAAAAATTTTCAATTGAGTTATCATGAACACTTTTTTTTATATATGTAAGAGTTGTGAGTGAAGTACTCAATTGAAAATATTAGTTCATATTATTTTAAAAGAGAATTTTAAGGTGAAATAGTCAATGAGTTATATATAGGTAGGGGAGTCAAATATAATTTAAGAATTTTTATTTCATCAAATTAGACTTTCGAGTTGTTGCCTTCCTCATTTATATATTTAAATTTAGATTTAATATTTTTACAACTGTGCAAGACTATTCTTAGATTTAAGACTATTTTAAAGTTGTATTGAGATTGCAATATTGTCTCAACATTTATATTATTGCTTGGAAAGCTATCCAGATTTATTTTTTATTTTTTATGAAAATTATTCATTGCTTTGCAAATTCACAGCGATCAGAAAAACAAGAACATGATTAGTGGGTTAATCACATTTAGTTTTTCTATTTTAAAAAAGGTTGAGTAAATCTATATAGGATTTGGTCATGAAAATCAGCTAAACGGAATTAATAATTAATGAAGTAATTAAGTCAGTAATTAAGATTAGGAGTGAAGTGGGGGAGTCATGATTCGTGTGAAGTTGAACCGTTAAGATGAGAGACATTGAAGACAAAATTGAAAGCCAAAAACTGTCCTTTTTGTTGGGTTTTATGCCGTGCATGGAAATTCTAACTTTTATTATTATTTTTTTTTTCTTTTCCAGGAAAATCAAAAAGAAAATCCTCGATAAAATTTTTGTTTTTTTTTTTTGAGACAACATTTACTTGGTAAGACACTGTCAAGTTTTGATATTCCCGCAATCAACAATATTAAAATAAATAAATAAACTTTGGTTATGTAGTTTGAATTTTTCATTTTTCAAACTCCAAACTTAAATGATCAAATTAATAGTTTTTTTTTAAAAAAAATGATCAATTTTATATTGTCCTAGTGAAAAATTGTCCAAAAATCGAATAAATCACATTTAAGACACTTGGATTAATATGAATACAATTTAGTGGATAAAGTATTATATTATGTCCCTTAAGATTAAGGTTCAATCTCCTAAAAAACAAAAAAGAGAGATATATTTAAATCAGGGTTTAAATAAGTCTATAAAGTAATAAAATTTAGGGTTAAAAAAGATTGATTGTACAAAATATATATATATATATATATATATATATAGATATAGATATATAGATATATAGATATATCTTTTTTAGTTCAACCATTTGGAGATAAGGATTTAAACATTTTAACCTCAAGAACAGATATATAATATCTCAAGTTAGGAAGTATATCATAAAAATCTAAGGGCATGTTTGGGGCACAGGTAACATGTGTTATTATAACATGTGAAATACTCTACATCCCAAACACGGACTATTATAACATGTGGAACACGGACTACTCTAAATTTTAAATAATATTATATGATTACACATATTATAATAACCCACAGACTATTATAACTCTTTGTTATTATAACTCACTGAACGCCCCAAACAACTCCTAAATTTATGCAAAAGTTGTGTAATTTATGATTTTTTTTTTTTTGTTAAATCACAAGTTTAGGCCTTGAATCTATTTGGTCCCTAACTTTAAAAAGTATCTAATAGATCCCTGAACTTTCAGATTTGTATCTATTTGGTGCTTGAACTTTGATATGTGTCTAATAAGTCCTTAAACTTTCAATTGTGTCCAATAGGTCCCTAAAATTTCAATTTTGTGTCTAATAAGTCTTTAACCTAGTTGACTTTTTTAAAATTCATGAACTTACTAGACACAAAATTGAAAGTTTAAGGTCCTATTAGACATATATTTATAGATCAATTAATTTTTGAAAAAAAATGAATATATCAGGGACCTAACTTAGATACAAAATTGAAAGTTCGTGGACTTATTAGACATTTTTAAAGTTCACGGACTTATTAGATACAAAATTGAAAGTTTAGGTACTTAATTATTTGACACTTATTAAAGTTTAAGGATCAAATAAACACAAATCTGAAAGTTTAGAGATTAAACTTATGATTTAATTTTTTTTTTTTCGTTTTTTGAGTTTAACAACATTTGGAGATGAAAGGATTCAAACTTTTGACCTTTGATTAAGGACACATGCCAATTACTATTGAACTACACTCAATTTAGCGTGTTTAGTTTATAAAAATTAGGCATATATTTAGCGTGTTTAGTTTATAAAAATTAGGCATATAAAATTAAATGGGAATTTTATAAACTCGGGTTTTATGTAACCTATGAATTTATGATGTAACTCGTGAAGTTCACAAAGGAAAAAAAGAAAAGAAAAGGAAAAAAAAAAATCGCCCATGTTCGTCTTCTAAACTTTAGATTATACAAGACTAGCCCAATTAAGCCAAACACTCCTCGTCTATAGTTCAACTAACAAAATTAGCACCCAACATCCTAGTTGTAAATTATATGGTCAAATCCAATTAAGAAACAATCGTTTAAAAAATAATGTTTATATCAATGTGTCAAAATCCAACTAATAAAATAAATAGTCAAAATAAACATAGCTCAACATAAATTGACATGTACTATTGACTAAAAGGTTATAAGTTTCAAATTTCAACTCCAAAATCATTTGAAAGCGAAAAAAAAAATTGTTGCTTACCCACAAAAAAGATTCAAACCAAGAACAATTATTCTTTTTTAAAAAAAGCAGCTCGGCTAATAAAAATTATCATTAATTTTTAAAATTATTCAAGTTCTAAAGGTTGATTTGGATGAAATTAGGTTAAATTTGACCCCTTCAACTATAAGTAATAGATATAGCTTTTCCTAAAACAAAAAAAAAACAAACAAACAAAAAAAACTAGATATAACTTTATTATATATAAAGTTAAAAATACCATTTTAGTTTTTGTAGTTTGAGTTTGTTTCATTTTAATTCTTACACTTTCAAATGTCCAATTTTAGTTTTTGTACTTTCAATAAAACTTAAAATTGTTCCCTATAGTTTGAAGTTAATTTTTATCAAAACTGATTAAATAATAATAATAATTTTTATACAAAAAAAATACACAATAAAAACATATTTTCAAAATTTATAGATGGAAAGCTAATAGCTATAAACTATTTTTTTATAGAAAAATTAATAATAAACTAAGAATAGATACCAATTTTAAATTTTATTGAAAATACAAGGACTAAAATTGAGCATTTGAAAGTACAATAACCAAAATGAAAAAAAAATTAAATACAAGAATCAAAATGGTATTTTATTAGAAAATTAGTCTCACAAAGGATGTATTGCACAATGTCCTTGTTAAATGCAACATAAAACTTTTTTTTTTTTCGATTCAATGCAACATAAAAGTTTAGTATCATAGAACTCAAACAAATTTGTAGACAAAATTCAATAATTAAAAGAAACAATTCAAAATATGAGAATCCAAAACAAAATAATATATATATAAAAGAGAGAGAGAAATATGACTTAAAGACTTTTCTTCTCAATAACCCTAAAGTTGCTGAACTTGTCTATTAAAGAGTGCCTTTTGTCCTAAAAGTACAAGGCAGGCAAAATGATATACATGGTAGACATAATGAAAATTTGATACTAGCATATGATACAAAAAGCCCCAATTATTTGTAAATAATTCATAGCCAAATCCTCTCTCTCTTGTTTTAAGAGTATAATATATAATAATACTAATAATAATAATAATAATAATAATAATAATAATAATAATGTATATTCAAACATGTGCCCTCAGATGTGTATAGCTTTGGCAGCATATACCTTATAAATAATTCATAATACATGATCATGAGAAGTAGAGACACACAAAAAAGTGTTACAAGCAATGATCACAAGTTTAATTTAAATATATTCTAAACACAAAAAAAAATGTCCACATATTTATTATCCCTAATTTTTTTTAAAAAAAAAAACATTGAATTGCCATCACTAATGCAAAATATATTAATTTCTAACTCATGTTAAGTTAATAATAGTTTCTATTGTTGTTGTTATACATATACTAAAATTAACTTATATTACAAAAGTAGCCATAGTTTAAATTCCAACACATTTGTTTTCTTAATAAAATATATGAATTATTAGTTAGATATAGTTTTCTTTTTCACACCTAGCATCGACTCTAATCAATGATATATATTAATGAAGAGTTTAATCTAAGCATATAACTCAACTCGTCATGGTATAATAACTTATTTTAGTGATAATTGAGTCAATCTAACCTTAAAATTTTAATTTCATTAAATTAAACCTTAAACGAGTACGTAGAATAATGATAAATACCCTAACTAATAGTAGCAAGACTAGACTAATTGTGTAAATTCCATTCATACCAGGATCATAATATTCTAACAACTTCCACAAATAGTACCATTTGAAAATACCAAAGATTTATTTTATAGGAGAGATTGCAATGAAAATGAGATTTTTTTTTTCTTTTCTAATTAAATTGAGGAAAGGAGAAGGGGCACAAAAACATGTTATTTGGGTATTGGTTCCTCTAGTATTAAATGCTATTTGGTTAGATTTCAATATCTTATTGTTAAGTTTATTTAGACACTTTTCTAAGTTATTATTGATATGGTTGGAGTTGAACATTGAATCTAACTTTTTCTAATTTTATCTTGAAAACATACTATCTTTCCTACCTTATTCCAACTAAGGACTTGAGTTTAAAGTATTCAAATTGATGGTAAAAATAAAATTTTATTGATGTAATTTAATTAGTATGGGTTAAATTATAAGTTTATTTCCTCAGCATAGAGAATGGTATGTTCCAATTCTTAAAACTTTAAAAAGTGTCGATAGATCTTCAAATTTTTAAATTTTGTATTTAATAATTAAGTTTCAGTCTATTAGACATTTTTTATTCTTGAGCATGTCATATACAAGCTTGAAAGGCCAAAGTCTCATTATATACCGAATTTAATTTCATGTCTAATTTGTCTATAATATCAAAAAGGCAGTAACATATCAAAAACAAAATTTGAAAGTTTAAAAACTTATTCAATATTTTTTAAAATTAAAAGTGTAGGTCTCGCTTGATAACCATTTGTTTTTTTGTTTTTTGGTTTTTCAAAATTAAGCCTATAAATATACTATTTTCACCCATGGTTTTCCATGTTTTCTTATCACTTTTTAGATGTGTGTTTCAAAAACCAAACCCAAATTTTGAAAACTAGTTTTAAAAAAAAATAAAAATTTTGTTTTTGTTTTTTGAATTTGACTAAGAATTCAAATATTTTCTTTAAAAAAATGGAAACCATTGTAGAGAAATAGTGAGAAAACAAACACAATTTTCAAAAATCAAATAGTTCTCAAACGGAAGTTTAGATATCTCTATCAAATACTTTTTAAGATTCAAAAAATTAGAGGCCACTATCATAAAAATAGTTAAGACTTTTTATACGGGGTTTTTGTAGGGATGATCTGTTTACCCGCGCATTAATGACATCTGACCTGACATTTTAAAATAATAAAAATTGACTTATTCTGACGTGGCAAAACGCGTCAAATTACCCAATAAGGGTAGTATTAAGCCTGTCTCACATGGTCACGCTCCCGCTCTCGCTTTCGTGGACTCGCTCTCGCTCACGATACAACATGTAAATTATCACTCGTTTACATTGACTCCCTCTCACATACCTCGCACTCTCGCTCTTGTAGGCGCGCTCTTGCTATGCTCGCTCACGATACGACTTATGCAAATGATCACTTGATCACTCGTAGGCTTGCTCTCGCTCACAATATACAACTTTACAAATGATCACTTGTTCACTTAACTCGCTTCCATCGATCATTACTTCTATCTAAGCGAGAGCGAGAGCGAGAGCGAGCCTAAGAGACTTAGAGCACGTTGCCCTCACGGTAATTTGGACAGAATGTACAGTACAAAACAGATCATATATCATTAATTTCAAAACACGGGTCAAACGACATTAAAGCGCGTGAAAAAATGTCTTCTACGCAAAATTTCCTTTTTATATCCAGACAAAACAACTATGCATCCTAAACACATACATCCTAATTCCAGACAAAATAATTCTACACCTCAAACACAGACTTATTTCTAACTTCTTAGATAAAACAACTCCAAACATCTTAATTCCTGCCCTCTGCGCCAAACAGCTCGTTAATGATTAAACTTGTAATTAACGAAAAGAAAAAAAATAGAATAATTGGAGTTTGGAGACAGGGGAACAGCAGCAATAAATGTTGAATGTCCCTCTCCTTGAGGCCGAGGGTGGACTGTTGAATGCCAATTGCTAATACCACCCATCACTTTTCTTTTTTCTTCCCCCACATTATTTCATTCACGTTACCGTTGTGATTTACCAAAAAAAAAAAAAAACTATATACTAAATGGGAAATTAAAAAATATATGTGATATAATTTTATTAATATATAGTCCATCCAAATCTCGTTATTTCTATTCCCTTGGTTTACTATTTGCTTCACCTATTTATTATTGTGTCAGAATTGGATGTCAAAAATTTGCCCGCACATATATTTAAAGTCCTGTTTGGCTTCCTTTTTCTTTCCTTTTTTTTTTTAAATTTCCCATTTGGAATTTTTTTGATTTGAATATTGCATGTCTAATTAATTTGGTTGAATGTCCAATCGCTTGCCAAGTTGTTTGTTACATTTGATATTTGATTTGGTCTTTGTTTAATGTTTATGTCTCTCGTCTTCCAAATTTGAATCTATTTTGACTTATTTTGGGATATGAATGGAATATCTTTTGGAAAACTAAAAATAGTCCTAATTGAAATGGAGAAAAGAATGATATTTTATAAACAAGTCAAAATTTTCAAAGAAATATTAAAAAAAAGCTTAAACGATTCTCTCATTACCTCATTATTAATTATTCCCGAGAAGCATAAAACGTGTCTAGTCTTCTTTCATTGAAGCCTAAACATATCTTCTATCTATAAGTTACCGAGATCACCTAACCATAATTTGATTGGGTAGAACGTTATTACCATTGGGTTAAATTATAAAAAATAAAAATATCTATGAATTTTACTCTTTATTTTAAAAATACTATTGTAATTCTTTTAAAATCAAAAGTTGCAATATTACCCTTGACATTTTATAAACGTGGAGTAAAAATCTATCGGAATGTTGGATAGAAAATCAATTTCCATAATGGTGACTATGAAGTTTGTTTGAATCATGTCTGAACCCATGTAAATTTTTTTGTCAAATATTCTAATGAAAATTTTCATTATAATGATAGTTTTAAAACGTTTATGAAAGGTTAAGACTAATATTACAACTTTTGAAAAAATAGAGATATTTTAAACAAAGAAAAAAAGTTCATAGGTATTTTTTAAAAATATAATTTAGCCAACCATTAAATTCATATATCTTCATTTAAACTATAATATTTTTTAAAAACAAATACAAAAAACCCTCCATATATAAAAATCAATCATAACCATGGGTCATTCATCCATTCTACCCATTTTATTAAACAAGAATTAAATCAAATAAAACTAAACATTATATATCATGTCTAGGTGATCACCAAACATTCATTCTCATGCCTAAATAAAACTATTCTACACAAGTACTAATTAGTTTCTATAACTATACATGTCGAGTTTATCTTATTACATTAATTTGGATATTCAAGTATTCAATTTAAAATTTTTCGTAGCTATTTTATTTTCAGACATCACAACAGATACGGTTGATTGAGCTTGTACATTTTTCTTCCTAAATTCTAGACGTAAATTCCAATGATGAAAGTATATATAAAAATAAAAAAAATAAAAAAAATGAGTTTCTTTGTGGATGTGAGAAGTTATGGGAGGGGCATTTGTCTACCTGGCAATGACTTGGATGGCCTCCTCATCATTCCTCCTCTCTTCTCTTCTGTCACCCTCACCATCTCTTCTCTTTTTTTTTCCCTTTAACGGCCGTTACCAAAATCCCCCTTGACGCCGTTAATTGCTTAGCTGGACGCCACTCTCATCCTTCGGCCTCCAACCTGAATGGGCCAGCTGGCACGCCACTTTCTCCAGCACATGGCCAGCTACTTCTGTCTCTGCTTCTAAATCCTAATCTTCCCATAATACCCCTCCGTATTACCATCATTTACGAAAATAACACCGCATTCAACTGTGTAAATTACCTCCTTGGGTCTCTGCCACGTGTTGGGGGCTCTTTCTGTAATTAAACGAAGTTGCAGGGGTAATTATGGGTAATGGTATTTTTGTAATTTTGGGGAAATCATTAAATCTTTGTGTCAGTTTCTGGCTTGCGTAAGAAAGTGAAAATCTGGAAAGTACAGGAATCTAGGATAAATAGGTAGCCAACGAGGGGTAAGGGAGCAAAAAAATTTATTTATTTATTTTTTTTTTTTGTAATTTACTTTTTTTTTTAATGAGATTAATTAAATTACGGTGTTGTGGAGTTACACCCTTTAATCCTGTACTTTAAATATCACTGTTTTAAATGTTTAAAACCTTACCCTCCAAATTCACTCTCTTTTCTTTTTCTCCCCTTTTTTTTTAATTTTAAATTATACATAATAATTTGAGAATACAAGTGTAATCGTTGGTTAAAGTGAATTTGATAATTAAGTATTTTTAGAGGTTGCATTGAGGTGGCAACTAGAGTAGAAAATTGAATGAAGGGATCAACGCAAGTATATTTAAAAAGTATAAACTAAAAGGACGTTTTGATTTGGATAGCTTTATATAGGGATCATGAGACTGAACGAGAGAGATTCAAAATGAGATTTAAAAGGATCTTACTTTGAATTGTGCAGACAAGGATTTTGTATCATAAAAGGCAACATCCTACCATTAGTTAAGTTATGTCACTTACTAGGAGGTGTAAACGTTTAGGTACATTTTTTAACGTAAACACCTTAGTTGAATACTTATATGAGCAGGGGTATCCCTTGAGTGGTATGACATGTCTCAATAGATGTAGGGTGAACTTTTACTTATAAACTTTTTGTTATAAAGTAATTAATGTATTTTGGTCTTGAGATTTTGAGTTAGCATCATCATTAGTTATGATTTTTAATAAATTTGAATTGTTTCTATTAAAACAATGTGTATATTATTAATGTTCATGAAGAGTTCTTAAAATTTAATATGCACCGACCACGTATAAATTAAATAAAGATATATTGTCTATGGATTTGTAATAGACTTTGAGGGGAAAAAAAACAATACCAGTAGGTTTGAAATAATCACAATATTCAACAATAGTTAAAGACTGTGATGATTTTCATTATTTCTAAAATGTCAAACTTATAAGATTATCGTGATAGTATTTTATTAGGTTTAAATTTAGTATGATATTATAAAAATCAAACTAAATTTGTTGTTATATATTCATGACATTAAACACATGCCTTAAAATAAGGTGTATATATATAAAAGTTCTCTTTGTTTAATCTACCAAATAAATTGTTGTGTTGTATGACAAATGTTAGAATCATTTTTAATAATTATTATTTAGTCACAAGTATAAGGGTTCTAAAGTAGTTTTATTCGCAAGACATGGAAATAAATTAAGAAAAACCAACCATTTAAAAAGAAAAACAAGTAAACCAAACATGTTTTATAATGATTTTTTGCTAAAAAAATAGAAAGTGTTTTTAAACACTTTTTTCAAACATGTTTTATAAGAGGTTGTTGAGTGAGTTATAATAATCTATGCCCCAAACCGACTCTAGATGGTATAATCATTTTTATAAGACTTTATATAAATAAAAATGAGATTATGTTTTAAACCCAATAGATTTTATATTTATGTACAAAATTTATGTCTCTATACCAATTACTCTTAATTATATTTTTCTTTTTTTAGTTTAACAATGGTATAGTGGAAGGACTGAACCATCCATCTTTAAAATGATAATTGATGTCGAGATGCTATGTTTGGATTGACCCTAACTATCACATCTATACTATAATTCAATATCGTATTTTTTAACATAGTACACATCATGAAAAGCCTTAAACAAAATTAACAAATTAATTAAATTTTAACAATTTTTTAGAAGGATGTTAACAACTCATACTCGTTTTCGTTTGATAACCATCTAATTCTTAGTTTTTAGTTTTTGAAAATTGTATTTGATTTTTATCTGTCCTACAATGGTTCCCATATTTCTTAAAAAAACACTTGAATTTTTAGTTAATTTCTAAAAAGAAAAACAAGTTTTTGGAAACTACTTTTTTAAAAAAAAAATTATAACTTGATTTTGTTTTTGAAAACATATTGAAAAATATATAAGAAAACATGGAAAATCATAGATGAAAATAGTATTTATAAGCTTAATTATCAAAAACTAAATACCTATCAAACGGGGTCTAAACTATCAGTTTCACTACTAAATATTTTATATATTAGTCAATTGAGTTGGAAGATTTTCTTTAGTTAATTAATTCGATAAATGATATTAAATAGTAAGTTATTGATTAAGTGGGCATCTAAATAAGAACCAATCACATGATCATCTTATCAATAATTATTGTGCATAAAAATAAAATTTATTTCCAATTTAACAATAATGATTTTATTTTTATTGACCTATGTGTTTATGTATTCGTTTTACGTTTGCTCCACATGTACGACCAATTAACAGTTTTTTTTTTAAAAAAAAAGATTCGATTTTCTTATTTCCCATATTTTTAAATATTCAATCATAGCTTTTCTTTTTCTTTTCTTTTTTCTGTAATAAAAACTATAGCTTTTCAACTACATAGGAAACTAAACTCAAGGAAAAAAAAAAAAGAAACTCAGGTATCTTTGGTATATTGAATGTGTTAATAACCACGAGATATTTGGTTAGAATATCTCAATCACTATCCTAGGAAAAAAAAAGGCCAAACATCAAAATTCAACATAAATTTAGATTTATTTTAAATACTTAGTTTAAAAAAAACTACCAACGGATAAATTTATAAGAAAAATTATTAATTAAACTATAGTTTTTTAAATAAAGAATTAAAATATGTAAAAGCTCAACACAAATTTTAAATCATGATAGATTTAAACGTTTATTTGTTATTACCAAAAAGTCAAATATTAATGCATAAATCGACAACCAAAAATAAATTTAATTATGCAATGATTCTGTTTTCTTTCAAAGACAAAAAACTTTAATTTTTATTTTGTTTCTTGTTTATTATTATTTCAAATCTTTAATTATTTAAATTTAATATCATTTCATATTTCTTCATCCCTTTCTTGCAAACAACAAATAATAAAAAACTAATGGAAGGATTGTAATTGAACAAGCGTCACTCCAATTGGGAAATAGGGCAAAAATCAATTTCTACCACTAAATTTTGAGAGTTGGTATTAATAAAAGCTATAAATTAATAATTGTATTAATGTAAACTTTGAACTTTTATAGGTGTATCAATTTACACTCTTTGATAGATTTATTTGAAAAACATCAGCTTACGTATATGCAAACTTACAATTATATCAATTAAACTGATGAATTTTCATAAATGAATCAATTTAGGTACTCAATTTGACAATCGTCAATGCATAAATTCTCAAGTGTGTGCAAACTTCTTAAAAAATCTAAGAATTTGTTTGGTAGACAATTTGAAAACAAAATTATAAAAATAAGAGATTTAATGAAAACAAACTTGTATTTCATGTTTTAACATATGTATTTGATAGCATAATTAGAAATTTGATTCTAATTTAAATAATTGTTCAAAATGTGTTTTATAATATATTTATAAACTATGAAACTAAGTGTAGTTGTAAGACTAATATTAAATTAAATATAAATCATTAACAATTAATTTATGAACATGTTTTATTTGTTATAAATTTTGTATAATTATTATTTTACAACTTCATATAATTTATAATATATTATATTATACATATTTTAATTTAACAAACATAAGTTGAGCATATAACATGAAATAATATATATAGTATTCTTAAAAAAATAGTATAAATATTAAAGTTTTTACTTTTTTATTAGAATTTTATACCTTTTATATTTTCAAATTAAAAAATTGGATACAAAAAAATATAATTATGTTGTTTTTTAGAATTTCCAGATCACATAAAATGTAACAATTTTCGAAAACATATTTGCCAAACACAAATTCTTAAAAATATAAACAAAAAAATTCTAGATTGCTGATACATTTATGAGACGATATATGAATTTAATGGATATAATTATAAGTTTGCACATATGTAAACTAACCCTTTTCAAATGAAATCTAACCGGGGCATAAATTGATAGAATATAAATGTGAAAGTTCATGATTTAAAATGATACAATTATTAGTTTAGATTTTGATTGATGTAATCTAAAAAAAATTAGGGGTATAAATTGATTTTTACTCTTCATAATATTATAATTTAAAGAAAATATGAATATTTAAACCTACAATTTTAAAAAGAGTTTTTCTAGTACAATAGGAGTTGAAGATTCGAACTACAGACCTAATCGTTAAACAGTCAGAGATGTACATGAAGGAAAGCTTCCCGTCCCCATCCCCATCTTGCCATCTATTTCAATCCTCTTCCCCATTAGTTTTGCGGTGATCGGGGCGTGAATTGGGTTCATCGCGACGAACTTCTCCTTTTTTTTTTAATTTTTTTAATTTATTCTCAAACAATAATAGAAATTCTTTCTAAAAAAGTCTAAAGGAATAATTTCCAATATAATTTATATTTTAAAAAAAAGTTATAAATTTCCTATTAAAATAATAATATACCTTAAGTAAAAATATTATAATTAATTTCTAAAAAATTAATGTTAAATTTTACAATATAAACTTCTTTTAATAAAAAAAAATCTTGAACTAATTCTTATCAGGGCTTTTTTAATAATTGATATATAGAGTGAGGATGGAAGAAAACTCTTCCATTTTTCGTGTAATTGGAGATTTTCAGTTATGTTCGGGTGAGTTCTCAAAGGTTAAATGGACATCTCTAATGTCAGTTGAACTATACTTTATTTGACAATTTTACAAAGAGGTTATCAATGCCTTAATAAGTTAATTGTACAATATCAACTTTTTATCAAGTCTTAATATTTAGTATTGACAGTATTAATTTCATTTCATGTATCTCAACCCAAGCAACTATTTTTAAATTATTATATATTAGTGTTATCTTTCCTGAATAGTAAGCTTGAATCTCTCTATCGATTCCAACATAAATACAACTCAACAGTTAAACCATCAACTTTATCATTTAAAGTTAAAGTTCAAATCTTCAATCTCATATATTTAGTTCAAATCTCCAATCTCATATATTTAAAGGAAAAAAAAAAAAAAACTCCCACACTTGTTATTTTTTGTTAAAAAAAAAAGCCTTCAATTGTAATTTGCAATGCAATTAAAAAAATATATATTGCAGAATAATATTTATCAAAATTTTCAGTTTAATTTGAACCATTCAACTTTTATTTTATAGTTATGATTTTTGAAAACTACTTTTTCCATACATAATTCAAATAAAACTGGTTATTTAAAATAAAAATTAGGAATAGGGAGAGAATCCAATTCTTTGGTGCACAATATCAAAATTCTATGTTTCAAAAAAAAAAAAACATTTTATACTGATTATATTACGCCAGAAGGGACCAGAAAAGTGGGGTCGGATTCTTCGAGAATAAACCACGTGGAATTTATTATTAAATACTAATAAAAACATTATTATTTTTTCTTTTTCTCAACATTTTATCTCTAAAATTTTGGGATATTTATCTGGAAAAGGCACTTTTATTATCATTAATGTTGAATGACGCGGCGCTCGAAAATAATGGCCGACCTATTATGGCGTGGCAACACGCGCAAAATTACGCCAGAAGGGTAGCTTCGCGCCTCGCGAGAACGCGCGCTTCTCGAAAAGGAACGCGCACGCCACGCCTTCTCGAAGGAACGCGCATGCGCCTTACTCGTAGGAACGCTCACGGTTACTCGTAGGAGCGCCCGTAGGAACGCTCATGCTTACTCAGGAGCGCCCGCTTACTCGTGAACGCGCTCCGTAGGAGCGCTCATGCTTACTCCAAGAACGCTCATCCTTACCGAAGCGGTCACTCGCTCATGCATACATACGATGCGCTCATGCATGCTTACTCGTAGGAACCCTCACGCTTAAACTCGCTCTCGCTTTGGAAATAATGAAAGCAGAAGATGCACATATCTAAACAACCATAATATATTCATTCATTCACATGTCACAAAAAAGTACATTAAGAAAAATAAAAAACACATTATAAGGAAGGGAAAGGAAGCTCGCATCTCCTGTCGACTCCTTTGGAGAGTCGATTACGACCAAAGGGGGCGGTACCGTGCAGCCTCTCTTGGGGCGGAGCGTTCCTACGATTAAGCGGGGCGTTCTAGGAAGCGTTCTAAGCGTTCCTACGAGTAACGCAGTGAGCGTTCCTACGAGAAGGCGTGCGGCGTTCTGCGACGGCGAAGCTACCATTGGCGTAATTTTGCGCGTGTTGCCACGTCATAATAGGTCAGTTTTCATTATTTTCGAGCGCCAGGTCATTCAACATTAATGATAATAAAAAGGAGTCTTCCGTACAAATATCCCCTCTATTTTCCGGAAAAATTTGTTATTTTCTTTCGGATTCAATGTCATCTTCTTCCTCCTTGTATCTTCATTATTGTTAATGACATTATATTATTAGATCATAATAATTAAAAGGTTTGATACTTATCTTGATAGTTGAATATAATAAATACTTAAGTCTCGTCTTTATCCTATATTTTATTTTTTAAAATTTAAATACAATGAAATGTAATGATATTTTTTTAATAAATTTTTTGTTTTAAATTATGTAAATAAGTTGCATTATATAGCCTATTCAAATTTAACATAGTAAATAAAATATAATTATCATTTTAAAGATCCATTGTTAAAAACATTATGAAAAATAAATTGTATTATAGGGTGAAATTGTTATATATACATATTTCCTCTCCCATAAATTCTCATTTTTTCTCAATATTTTAAGTTACATTTTTTTAAAATTTGTTAGAGAATAAGAAATAAAGCTAAATAAAAAAAAAATAAATACTTGGTTAAAAATTAGAGAAAGAAAAGAGGGTTGAAGTTTGTTTAGTTTTTATCATCTATTTAGGATATGATAATTTATAAAGGTTAATATTGTTGCACAAATGAAATTATAATTTCATGTTTTCTTTAACTAATGAAATTATAATTCGTATGAGTGATTTGACTTGTACACTAAAATATATATATATTTAACATGAAATTAAGAATAAACAAATTTAAAAGCATGAGAGGTTGATAGTTATTTTTAAGAAAAAGCCTTTTAAAATTTTAAATAAAAAATAAGTTTGAAGAACTATTTTCTAAAAAGTTGTGCATTTTCATTATTATTTAATTTGTTATAAACAAAATAACTCATAAATAGATAAATCATTTATAATTCACTATTATTTTAAAAATATGTAGTTCGAGTCCTTACTCTCTCAATTATTAAGCTAAAAGATATCACGAACTAAGAATAACAATTCTAAATGAACGATAATTCTATATTACCTTCGAAATTCTTTGACTAGTCTCCACGTTGTCAATTAATTATGTCTTAAAAGAAAACTTAAAACCATTTTTTGAGCTTCTATTATTTAATCTTGTACATTTCTGTCCCATTAATATATAGGTCGATTTCACATCGATTCAACATCATCCTTGTTTTTTATCCAAATAAATAATTTTTTAAAAAATTAGAGAGAGTGAGAAGCACGCGCTCATGGAAGAGAGTGGAGAAAGCTCAATTCTGGAAAGAAACAAATTATAAAGCGAATTGTGCAGGAAGAAGAAGAGAAGAGTTGAACAAAGATAATAAAAAAAGGATTTATATTTAAAGAAAAATTAGAGAAAAAAGGAAAAAAAGAGTGAAAACTGAAAACTTGTCTCGTGAAGCAGCAGGTGGAGTTCTGTAGTGTATAAAAGAGCAAAATAAATGTAAAAGTTCCTTCTTTTTCTTCTTCCTTTCTTCAATCTCTCAAGAACTCTGTAAAATCTCATCCCATTTTCCATTATTTTTTTTGGGTTCTGTTTTTTTTTTTGTTTTCTTTTTCTTTCTCTTTCTCCCTCTGTGAGGGGGAACAAAACTCTCTCAAGATTTGGGGTTTTTTTAGCGCTCACATTCATTCTTTGCTTCCTTCTTTAATTTCACGAGATCCCCATCTTCACCCCTTCTTCTATTTCTCTCTTTCTTTCCCTCTTAATGTATTCTTCAAACACATTTCTAACTGGTCTTAGTCTGGTTCTACTTCTCGACAGATTTTGCTGAACTTAGGGGCCATACCCATTGGGGATTTTGCTCTGGTTTTTTAGGGGGTTTTGTGATAATCTCATTGTTTTTGTCAACGGGAAAGTGTGGAATTCGTTTTGTGGGGTGAAAATGTCGCATTCTGGGAATCCCATGTCGGAGGTTCGGTTTGATGATCTTTCCGATCGGTTTCGAGATTCGGTGAGTTGTGAAGCCAACAAACCGGATTTTCGAGAGCTAGATCTGGGTTCCCCTGTTTCGCCATTGCGGACTCGCAACCAGACTGGCGGTGGCCCCGCCGCGAGTAGTAGTTCGAGCTCGTCGGGATCGGTTTCCGGCCGGAATGGACCGAACCCAGTTGCGAAGAGATCCGATTCGGGTCCTAATAATCACTCCGGCGAGCTCTCTGGGTCTAGCGAGAGCAGCCCAACTGCTGCCGAGAGCCTCCGATCCATCGGAACCCCTAGAAATTTTAAGTCGGGTCATACTAGATCCGATTCCGGCTCGAATCATCCGTTAATCTATTCGGGTCAGTCTCAAAGCTCCGTTACTTCTCCGTCGAATGTGCTTCCCACCGGCAATATTTGCCCTTCAGGAAGGATCTTGAAAACGAGCATGCCGTCGACGAATCGGAGCTCGAGAACCGACGTTTTGGGTTCCGGGTCAGGGAATTATGGCCATGGGAGCATAATGCGGGGCCTCGGCGGTGTCAAAACTGGCGCCGTTGAATCGGTTAGTAATGCCAGTTTGAGGGCTGGTGGTGGTGGTGGTGGTAGTGGAGACTCGTTGAAGAGGGCAAAACAAAGTGGGGATCCGGAGGAGTTGAAGAGAGCTGGAAATGAACAGTACAAAAGGGGGCATTTCGCTGAGGCTTTGAGTCTGTATGATAGAGCCATTGCAATTTCTCCGGCCAATGCAGCTTACCGGAGCAACCGAGCGGCTGCCTTGACCGGTCTCGGGCGGCTCGGGGAGGCAGTTGGCGAGTGCGAGGAGGCGGTGAGATTGGATCCCAATTATGTGAGGGCTCATCAGCGTTTGGCATCTTTGTTTCGTAGGTGGGTTGAGATTCGAGATTGAAATGAAGATAAAACTTTTGCTTTCTCTTTGTCTTGTCAATGGGTTTTGGAATGTACATTGCTGAGAAACTCATCAGTCTGATCCGCATTGAGCTGGCTTTTTGTTTGATTCTTTGTTTTAGTTTTAACCAACATATTTGTTTGTGTAATTGTTGAAAGTGAAGTCAGTTGTAAGCGCTTTGAAACTGGATGTGTTGACATAATCATATAGCTTTAGTTGTTGACCTGTCTATGTTGTTTTCATTTTCTTGTTTGTTATTGCTGATGCCTTTGTAGCTGACTTGATGGTTTGGCTTTTAAGAATTGTATATCTACTGATCGATCGATGTAACTTGTATATCTACTTTTCGATCGATGTAACTTTTGGCTTATTTGTTATTTCTTGACGCCCTGTTGCAGGTTAGGACAGGTGGAGAATGCAAGGAAACACCTTTGTTTTCCAGGTGCTCAGCCGGATCCAAATGAGCTGCTGAGATTGCAGGTAGTAGAGAGGCATATAAGTAGATGTGGGGATGCCCGTCGAGTTAGAGATTGGAGAAGTGTATTGAAGGAGGCTGATGCTGCGATTGCTGGTGGAGCTGATTCTTCGCCTCAGGCAAGAGCTATTCTAATGTTTTCGATATCGAAAATTTTGATTTCCTTGTGATTGAGAATTGAAAGGACCGACCGGATTGGTTTTGTTGTTTATCAATCTGCAGATGTTTCTGAGTAGAGTGGAAGCTCTTTTAAAGCTTCATCAGATTGAAGATGCTGAATCCAACCTGTTTAGTATTCCGAAATTACATCCATCAACCAACTCTTGCTTGCAAACAAAGTTTTTCGGAATGCTTTCAGAAGCTTACTCTCACTTCATTCATGCCCAAATTGAGATGGCGTTAGGAAGGTATGTTCTTGAAATTTTAGCTTCAAAAGTACAACTGCGAAACGGTTTTGAGAGAGTGGGAATTGGATAATGGATATGTTGCAGGTTTGAGAATGCAGTTACGGCTGCTGAAAAAGCTGGGCAGATTGATCCTCGGAATGTAGAAGTGGCAGTGCTGCTTACTAACGTGCGCCTGGTCGCAAGAGCTCGTACTCGTGGCAATGATCTCTTTAAATCAGAAAGGTATACAGAAGCTTGCTCAGCATACGGGGAAGGTCTTAAGCTCGACCCGTCGAACTCGGTCCTCTACTGCAACCGTGCAGCCTGTTGGTTTAAACTTGGGATGTGGGAGCGGTCTATCGAAGACTGTAATCAAGCATTACTTATCCAACCAACTTACACAAAAGCCCTCCTTCGAAGGGCTGCCTCGAATAGTAAGGTGAATTGCTTAACTTACAATGCTGCTGCGTTCGTCATATTTACGATAATCGGGTTTTATTTCTATAACTCTGTTTTGGATTGACTGCAGCTTGAAAGGTGGGAGGAGGCTATTAGAGATTATGAAGCTTTAAGGAGGGAGCTTCCAGATGACAATGAAGTTGCTGAATCTCTTTTTCATGCTCAAGTTGCATTAAAGAAATCTCGTGGGGAAGAAGTTCATAATCTGAAGTTTGGTGGCGAAGTCGAGGAAGTGTCGAGCCTAGATCAGTTCAGAGCTGCCATATCGTTCCCAGGTCTGGTTAAACGATAAACGTCGAGCTTTGTTGGATCTTCATCTCATAGACTCTTCAAACAGAAGTGAAGAAATTTCCCTTTGATATTCTTTTTCTTCTATTCAACTTCAAATTGCAGGCGTCACTGTGGTTCATTTCAAAGCAGCATCTGATTTACAATGCAAGCAGATATCGCCATTTGTTGACACCCTTTGTCGTCGCTACCCTTCCATTAATTTCCTCAAGGTAACATGTCTGTCTTCTTCGCTTCATCTGAACAATGTCGGTTTTATTTACCCGACTAGTTTCTATTCACGAAGAACGTAATGCAAGATGGAAATGTCAAATGTCTAATTTATTAACTTGTGATCTCTTTTCTTTTTTTCATAACAGGTGGATCTTGAAGAAAGTCCAGCAATTGCAGATACAGAAAACGTAAGGATCGTACCGACATTCAAGATTTACAAAAGTGGAAATCGAGTGAAAGAGATCATATCTCCGACACGCGACATGTTAGAGCACTCAGTGAGGTATTATAGCTTATAGAACTGAAGTCTACTACTGCTACCCGTGCTCGTTTCCTTTAGCAATTCTCCTCTTCCTACCGAACCCCCCCATTTGAAAGAAACGCCTGTCAAAACTCCTTCCTACCATATGAGGAATTACCCGATGACCGCGATAATTAGAAAGCTCGAAAATAATCGCATTAGCCAACCAAAAATGGCAATGGAATCCAGAGAGAGATAGTTTAGTTTCATTTTTGGAGTTGTTCTTATTCTATTCATTCATTCCTCATTGCTCTCTGGTTCCATCTCCTTCCCCCCCCTCCCATCAGCTCCTTTTGTTACATATCATTTTCCCATAAGGTTGCCTTACACCCTTCAAATCAATCAGTCTCTATCACTTCCTCGCGTTATCGGTCTACTCCCCGTTGCATCAAACTCGGTCGAATCAACTTTGTTTCGTTTTAGAAGACAGGGAGAGAGAGAAAATGAGAATCTGTACATGTATATATGATATATACAAGAAAAAAAAAACCCAAAAACAAAAAGCAAAAAAACAAAACAGGAAGAAGGAAGGGGGTAGATGGATTGATGGATGGATGGATAAAAAATGGTGGGTTTCTGATGGGGTTAGTGAAAAGAAGGGTGAATACATTGTTACCATCATTGTTAGTTCTTCTGTTCTTCAAACATTTTCTCATTTAATAAAAAAAAAATCTTCATTTTAAACTCAAAGTTGTTGTTTTTAATCTCATGAAAGCTGATATTTCTGGTAATATTGAATCAGAAGCATGTTGATGAATGGGCATCAGTTTTTCACAAAAATGTCTTCTTTTTTTTTTTTTTTTTGGGAAGAGTCATTTAATGCTTGCAACATAAATATTAGAATTGGTTTTTTGTTGGAAAATGGATGTGGCAAAATTTTCTGATTCTTTGAAGGAGGGGTTGGTTTTCTTAATAAGGAGTGGGTTGGGTAGTTGGTTTTATTCATTGCTCTTTTAAAGTAGATTGTCCTTCAAAGCAAACAAGAAAGAAAAGTTGGGCCACTCTCCCAACTAAAATTAAAAAAAAAAAAACTTTGTTTATTTATTATTAGTTTTTTGTTTTATTCTCAGCACTTTATGTCAACTTCCATACTATAACATGCCATTATTTGAAGGGAAAAGTTGACTTGGTGTTCTCAATTAAGGAAGAAAATGTTGTTGATTAGACTATTATGTATATGTTTTGATAACTTCTTTGCATTATTAATGCAAGAAGTTTGCAAAATCTATATACATATCATTTATCTATGGTATATGCTAATTTTGGTTGAAAATACCGACGAAATTTAGTAGGATAATAAATATGGATTCATAAAGGGCACACTTAAGTGAGTCATACGTTTAAACTTTTGAAATCTACTCGAGCTGATTTGGAGACAGGCACGACGATTAGTAGAGGTAGGCCCCCGACGTCTCTATGTGCAAGGGTGTTTAAAATTAAAATTGAAATATAGATAGACATAAAAGATGATGGTGATATGTTTTTTTTTTCTTTTAAGAATAAGATTGTAAGATTAGGAATTTAAGATTAGGGAAATGGATAGGGTGTCACATGTGGGGGAGGGCAGGTCATTCATCTAACTTAATAAAATGTGGGGAAAAAGTGGAGTTGGTCGGTTATGAATTTGAGCCTCTCATTGGCTCCTTGCCTTGCCGGCTGTGAATTGGTTGATTTGATTGATTTTTTTTTTTTTTTTTTTTTTGTTAAATTACAAGTTTAGTCCCGAGCTTTCAAGTGTTAAATAGGTATTTGAACTTAAAAAGTGTCGAATGAATTCCTAACCTTTCCATTCTATTGAACTTTAAATAGTGTCTAATAAGTCTCTAACTTTTTTATTTTGTGTTCCGAACTTTCAATTTTGTATTTAATAGGTTTTTTAATTTATTGAGGTTTTTTTAAAATTTATAGACCTATTGGATACAAAATTGAAAATTTAATGTCATCTTAGACACAAAATTTAATTTTATGTGTAATATATTCATTAATTTTTTTTTTAAAAAGGTTCAATATGTGAAAGACTCATTAGATACAATATTGAAAGTTTGAGACTTATTTGATATTTTTAAATTTTAGGGACCTATAGACACAAAATTAAAAGTTCATAGCTCTATTTGAGATATTTCTTAAAGTTTAGAGACCTATCTAATACAATCATGAAAGTTAGGACTAAACTAATAGTTTAACCATACTTTTTCTTATTTTCATTTTTATGAATTTCTCCATTTTTGTATAATTTTATTTATTTTTTTCATGAATTTCCCCTTTTTCTATTTTCCTATCAAAACTTGCAAACTATTGGTTAATGAATTTTGATTTTCGGGGCCTTTTTTATAAAAAATTCCCTCTTTGGAGGGGGACGAGACAGTGGATGATAAAATTGATAATGTTTCTATGAATTTAATGAATTTTGATCCAATAAATAATAGCTAATAAAATAGTGAAATAAAGTTTGAATCTTATTTTTTTATGGTTATTTGTTTTGGTTCCTGAAACTTCGAGAGGACCGTTCGGAATCAAAACCCTGCGGGTTTATTCTAAAGGGTGTGAAACCTTGGGAATTAGAAAACGGTGATTGGTATGCAATGTTTGATGTCTGGGAATTAACGAAACTGCGTTGAAATTAGTAAAAACAAAACCATGGAGTTGTGTTTCAAACTCATTGGGTTTTGAACACAGTGACTAAAACAACGTTTTAGATTTGGATTCCAAATCATCTAAACCCAAGACGGTGCTCCAAACGCCAATGTTTTGGTTTAGGCTATAGACTTTCAATTGTGTTCGTCTCTAAATTTTATACAAGAAACTATTTTAGTTGTTATCCTTCAAATTTCCATTTATCATTGAAATAAAAACCTAAATTCATTTGAAAATTCAATGATTTTAAGTGACTTCACACACTTTGCCCTTATATAAACATTATACTGGTTAAATACATGAACAAAAAATGTATCAATATCAAATTTTTGTTAAAATCTGTTGAAAAGTTTAACGACAATTGCAAGAATGTTTTTTTAAGACAAAGTTAGAAGTCTAAAAATTTAAATGCTAGAATAAGATATAGACAATAAAATTATTTATTAATAATATAAAATTAGTTAAATTATAAGTTTTGTTCCTAAATTTTCAAGTTTGTTCAAATAGATTTTGGACTTAAAAGAGTGTCTAATAATAAATTGCTAAATTTCATTGTTGTGAATAGTTCATCCTTGAACTTTAAAAAATGTCAAATAAATCTTTAAATTTTTAATTTTGTAAATGATATATCTTTAATTTATGAGACACTATTTAAAATTTAGAAACTTGTTAGACGTTATAAGTATATAAATGTATTAAACACTTTTGAGAGTTCTAGACTTATCAAATACAATCTTAGAATTGCAAAGTTAGAACTTATTGTTTGACTTAAAGAAGTATATTTGCAGTACAAAATGGATGAGCTTATGGAAGAAGAAATAGTCGAAAGATGTTGCTACAGTGTGGTTGATAATTTTATTTTATTTATTTTTTAGTTCAACAACATGTGGGGGGAGGAAATTGAACCTGTAGCCTCTTGATCGAAGACATATACATAAATTAGTTGAGTTATACTCAGATTAACATGTGGATGATAATTTTGTAACGTTAGATAAATGAGAAGAAAAAGTTAAATTACGAATTTAGTTCATGAACTTTCAGGTTTGTGTCTCTTTGGTTCCTAAATGTAATGTTGATTTTTTTTTTCTTTTTTGAGGTAAAGTGTTTATTAGGTCTCGAACTTTCATTTTTATCCCCAATAAGTCTTTAAACTATAAAAATGTCTAACATATTCTTAAGACTTTCAAATTTGTATTTAATAGGTCATTGACTTATTCAATTTTTTTAAAAAATATTCACGAACCTACTAAACACAAAATTAAAAATTATAGTCTAATTAAATATAAAATTCAATTTCATAACTAATAAATCAGTTAATTTTTTAAAAACTTTAAATATGTCAAAGGCTTATTAGATACAAATTTATAACTAATAATCTAAATAAATATGCGATTTATTAGAGATTTTAAAAGTTAAAGTATCTATTAGACACAAATTTAGAAGTTTAGAAACATACTAGATACTTTTTAAAGTTCAGAAATCAAATAGACATATATCTAAAAGTTCATAGACTAAACTTGTAATTTATGAAAGGTTAAATAACAAATTTGGTCTCTATAGTTTTGAGAAAATTAAAATTTAATATCTATAATTTTAAAGGTTAAAATTAGTCTCTATGGTTTGGTGAAACTCTAAATAGCAATCTCTACAAGAGGGACTAGTTATGAAAGTTTTTATCAAATCATAAAACCTATGAAGTTTTATCAAATTATATTGACAAAATTTTAACTTTAAAATTATAAAGATTAAATTCTAATTTTATCAAGATATTTGCACGGAAGACCTATTTTTAGGCGCCTTTATGTCATTTGACCCTTGATGTGAAATTAATGACTAATGATTCTTTCTGTACTTTGCATCATGTTCAAATTACCGTGAGGGCATCATAGTTTTTGCTCTTGCTCTCGCTACTCTAACTTTTCTCTAACTTATGTTTTCCTTATTTCTTTACTCTCGCTCTCGCTCTCCTGGTACTTTAGCTTTTCTCTGACCTATGTTTTCTTTGTATCTTTACTCTTGCTCTCACTTTAGCTCTTCTCTGACTTATTTTTTTCATGTCTTTTTTTTTTCCAAATTTTTGACCACTCATTTGAGCGAGAACGAGAACGTTTCTGCGTACAATCTTTAAAATTTCCTTGATAATTTTTATTGGGTTCAATATATAAAATGAAAGGATTCAAACTTCTAAACTCTTAATCGAAATATATATATATATATATGAAGTTAACCAATTAAGCTATGATTAAGTCGACAATCTTTAAACTATTTGACTCGCCATTTTCTTTACTCTATTATTCAATATTAAACTTAGATACAATCAACTAAAATAACCGTTCATTGTCATATAAATAAATAGAAAACATTTTACATATTTAATATTGTAAGGTTTTGTAACAGAAGAGGTGGTTGTGAGACTGAACAAGACCATAACGATAACAATCAAACTCTTAAAATTATATAGACAAAATTGAATTAAATTTTTAATCTATTAGAGCTAGACCATATTTGTATTTACTCAATTGGTTTAAGCAGCAATAACCTCTCTTCTAGGTTTAATGTTATATTCTAGGAAGAAAAACATCCTATACAAAATTTCTTTTAACATCTAGCGACAATAAAAACATTTGGAAAAATTTAGTGAAGTTATAAACAAAATGATTAACTGTGGCGATATAAGGATAAAGTGATTTTTATCTCTTTTTTTACAAAATTATTTGTAACTAGAGAGAAACTCTTTACCTTTCACCTTTTCATGGTTTTAGTATTTAGGGGGAAAAAAAATCAATTTACACGAGTTTAGAGTTGTAACACTTAAAACCTCAAACTAATCATTGTATCCATTAAAATTTAAACTTTCATAAATGTATCAATTTAGACCGTCAATTAAAATTTTATTTTAAAATTATTAGTGCATAACTTTCACACTTGTATAAGACTTCTTGAAATGTAAGGATTAATGTAAATTATAAAGAAATGTTAGAATCAAATAGATAGTATTGATTTTTCATCCTCTCGTCTTCCTCTATTTTCTCTACCTTTTTAAGAAAGATTAAGTGATCATTTTTCTTGCTATACTTGTTAAAGACAACGACCCTCCACATATCTCTACATTGGTATGATATTGTCCACTTTGGGCATAAACCCTCATGACTTTGCTTTTAGTTTCACCCAAAAGGTCTCATACCAACACTAAAAGAAAAAAGGGTTTTAATGACGGGCAAAGGGTTTTGATGACAGGCGCGCGTCCATCATCTATGCGAGTGTCATTGTAACATATAATGACAAACATTTTTAATGACGGCATTGCCCGTCATTAAAAGTCTTTGACTGTCATTAAAAGTGTCTGTCATTATAGCCTATAATGACAGACACTTTTAATGACGGGCATTGCCCGTCATTGTTTTGTTCGTAATTTAAGAAAAAAAAAATTGTTGTTTGCCTCAATGACTCTAACAAAAAATATTAATATTTTGCAAATTTTGTACAAAAAAATCTCAATACTAATATATTTTTACACAAGTAATCTTACCAACTTAACTTTAATTAATAAAATATAAAATATGTATTAAAAGAAGTGTATTACATATCAGAAAAATATATATACAAACTACATTTACTTTACAAAGATAAGAAAAATTGCTAAACAAAATAAAGAACCCAACTTCTACTTCATGCTTTTCTTCCTATTATCATCAACCGATTGATCTTCAAGCCTGAAACTTTCCATATCGCGATAGCTACGATATTGACATAAAAATCAATTAAGATTGTCACCATTAACCTTAAATGGTAGAAGTTTGTAAATAGCAAAAATGTAAACTAGTTTTCAATTTTTCCCTCCAGGACTTTCAAATAAAATTAATTTGCAACAAAGTTCTTCCACAATCTAACCTTTTAGTACAGTTCAGTAATAAAAGACTAAAGAAGTGATCATGAATCTTTCAAACCCCTAGACTCCAAATGAACCACAAAAAGAGCAAACAGTTGGTAATATACCCAAACAATATAGCTAATAATATCATAAATTTCACAATCCTCTAGTTACATCAAAACAAATATATCATCTAGAAGCGAATAAGAATAACAAATTAGAATATATATTTCCCTATATATTAGCTTTGGAACTTCACAATTAGGAACCTTTAATAGCAGACAATGAATATCTAGAAAATAGTTTGGGTTAGTTAGCAATGGGTGTAGCGACTTACATAGCCATTAAATATGAACATAAATTCTAACCTCTCAAGTCTCGACTTCAATGGTCTAAAACACTCGAAACTAAACTTATAAAATATGAAAGAGGAAAAAGTCAGCAAGGAAAAAAACACTTGTGGCCGTGACATTATTATACCCATCAAAGCTTGAACTGAAATGAAACAACTGAAATAATCAAATCCTGTTTAATTGGATATCCGCCACGTAGAACAAACTCCCGCTTAATTTTTGTATAAAGGTTTTGCAGTATGAACTGGGAGGAAACCGAACTCCGAACTAAGGACACAAATCTCTTCCATAACATTAAACATGGACATAAATTATGAAAGGAAATGCAAAAAATCAAGAAATAGATCCAAGAGGCCCAAAGTAGCAAATCAGGTACAGATAGAATCAATTGAGACCTCATAACTTGGAAAGCACACCTTCGATGTAAAAGCTAAATTCAAAATATAGAGAATCATTAATGCTTACAGATTCAATGGGATGCTTGAGATACCATTCATTGGCTATCATATCTTCTCTACAATAACTTCGATCTTCCTTGAAAACATTGTTACAAAATAAATCATAAACTTTCAATTTTGTGTCTAATAAGTCTTTAATCCATCAATTTTCAAAATTTACAGTTTTACAAATTTTGAATATATGTACAACCTATTAGACACAAAATGAAAGTTCATGCACTTATTAAGACTTTTTTTAAAACTTATGAACCTATTAAACATAAGATTGAAAGTTCAGAGGCTCGCATTAGTCACTTTTTAAAGCTCAAACAAAATAGAGATATACTTTAAAGTTCTAAATATCTAAGAGAAAGAAAAAATAAAAATACCAGCCTCATCTGAAATATACTTTTTGATGTCATCCTCACTAATCTTGGAACCTTTACATCTAACAACAAATGCAACAGAGAAAAGGATTGTGAATCGACGTCAGTATAATTTTACTTTCCTTTCCTTTTTCTTTTCTTCTATTTTGTTTTCTTATTTAAAGTATTATTCATTTACTTTGCTCTGCAAATCTTTAAAAAAATAAAAAAGAAGAAGAAGATAGTTTTGTATATAGAGAGTACCTTCTGCATATATTTATTTTCTTAAAATAGTTTTGTATGTAGGTTGGTTTTAAGGAACTGAATTCAATTTTTATGATGTATTTTCAGAGAGGAAATCCAAACCATCAAGGCAAATAATCCTGAGAATAGCCATAGAGAAGCTTTCTGTACAACAACCAAAAACGTAAGTTAATTGATAATTATAATGAAAATTTGTCGTCCAACAGGGATCTGTTCTGCTGCTTCATTTTCTATACTGTGAAGAATAAAAGCAATTCCTTTTCAAACAAAAAGGAAAAAAAATCAGATCTAAAAAAAAATAAAAAAATAAAAAAGGAAAAAGGAACCACGAACTATCACCTAACCGGTGACCTCAACGACGACAGATGCGACGATGAAGCTTCGGTGGACTCGACGACGACAGTGCAGATCTGGTCGGCGAAGGATGCTCGATGGAAGGTCGACGACGGAACACTCGATGAAGGAAGCTTGGTGGAAGGTCGACGACAGTGGAGATCTAGCCAACGAAGGATGTTCGATGTCGATATCACGGTGAATGGCGTTAGTTGCGTTGACAACGAACGACAGACAGATGGTTGACGAAGGGGCGGCACAAGTGAGAGAGAAGAAACGAGGGTTAGATGAGGGATGAGAGAGCTGCATATATATAATATTTGTTAGAAATTAAATTAAAAAGACCTTTAATGTCGGGCTTTGCCCGTCATTGAAGGTACTCTAGAATGACGGGCATTGCGCTTTTTTATGTCCGTCATTGTATTCCAGGCGTGTTTTTTCATGTCCGTCATTGTATCCTAAATTTGTTCTAGTGCAATGGAGATATTATCCCTCACTTATATACCCATGATCTTCCCCTTCTCTAGCTGATGTGGGACTTTGGTCGCACTCCCAACAATCCTCCCCTCGAACAAAGTACCAACCGAGCCTCCCCTCAAATAGTCATCCATTCGTCTAGCACTTCTTTTACCCGGAGCACACCGCCTATCCGATAGAGCTCTCTACCACGGATCTCCACCATGACTACACTTCGACTCAGGGGCATGGCTCTGATACCACTGTTAGGGACAACGACCCTCCACATATCTCCACATTGGTATGATATTGTCTACTTTGGGCATAAACCCTCATGGTTTTGCTTTTGGTTTCACCCAAAAGGCCTCATATCAATGGAGATACTATCCCTCACTTATATACCCATGATCTTCCCTTTCTCTAGCCGATGTGGGACTTTGGTCGCACTCCCAACAATACTTTGAAGAACTTTAATGAGAGAAAAATAATTTTATTTAGTTGATTATGAGCCAATTTTAAATGAAATCAAGTGAAAATAGTTATACACCATTAATGGAGGGTCTAAATTTTAGGGACATGAGTTTTGTCAAAACGACGACCTTTGCTTATTTTTGAACTTGCAGCTATTGTATAGGGGATGAATCATGTTGCTGATTGTGTTATCTCTCTTTAGAGATTGAATTTGATTCTTTAAATGTCATTTATATTATCAATGGCGAACAAGATGATCTGACAGAAGCTTCGACTATGATCGAGATGTGAAGGACATATAGCTCTAAATTAGAATAAGATAAGATTTGTTTATGATTATCGTAGTAAGAATAGAGCAACACACAACTTAGTAAAGAGGGCGCAAAGCTTGTAGATCACAAGTGGTCGGAAGAACCTTGCAATGTTCTCCAGAGTCTTATCTCTTCTTAATTTATACTAAGTGTTTGTTCTTACAAAAATGGAGAGGATCTAAATTGACTTATGAAAGTTTAGAGTTTAAATAGATAAAAATATTAGTTTAGGGTTTTAATTGATACAACTCCCAAAGTTAGGGGTATAAATTGATTTTTTCCTAGTTTTTAATATTCAAATACTTTATTTTATTTTATATAAAAAATTATATTTATCTTTTTGGTAAATAATTTTTTCCAGAAATTAATGTTTAAACATTCCATTTTAATTTTTCGTTATAAACTTTTAGAAAAAAATGATATTCTCAAAATAAAGTGAATTTGTCAACCCGAACATAACTTAACTAATTAAGATAAAACAAATTTTTCGTACTACGAAAGTACTATACTTCCATTGTTCACACCATGATTTTAGTTAATAAATAGTTTTTTTAATATTAACAGACCTCACATAATTTTTGATAGATTCCACATCATTTTTAAAAGGATGTAGGCGTGACAACCAATAAATGAGATTAGCATGAAAAATAGTATTAACTTTTTTTTTCGTTAAGATATATATATCTTAACTTAGAAGTAAGATATTTAAATTTCTACCCTCAAATGTTATTGAATTAATATTCGACATTTGAATTTCAAATCATATTATTGCTTAAAAAATATAAATTAATTTATTTTGGGCTAGAATTTTTAGGTGAAATGAACCAAATAAAATGGGCCTGAACAATTTTTAGGGCTTTGTGAAAGGCATGTATCATAGTTCTACATGAGACCTATGAGAAGAAAGTTTCTAGCAGTGGTATCTATACATTTCATTCCTAATTTGATACGTCGGACGCCTTATTATTATTAAATATTGTATTCATTATGACACTAATGAATATATATATAATAAATAAAATTAAAAATAATATAAAGTTATTATTTTTTTGTTTAAGTACAACAAAAGTGAAAAATGAAGATTTAAATCTTTGATCTCATAAAAAAAGAGTAGGCGTCTTACCTACACTGAACTAATACTCATGTAGGTTAGTACGAGATTCTACTCTCTCACGTTTTTCTTTAAGATTTTATATTTATTTTCTTAGGCATGTACGACTAGCTGAAGAGAATTAGATTTGTACTTTAGGTTAAAATAAATATAAAAAATTTATAATAAATAGGTTTCAATTTCCTAATGAATTTGCGAAAGAGAATAATAATTCATGTTTCAAAAGAAGGGAGGAAACTTTATTTAATAATATTAATATTTCTCTATAATTATGTGATTATTCATGTCTCAAATGCAAATTCAAACATTTTTTAAAATATAAAATACTTTTAAGCAAAAAAGTGCTTAATTCATATTAAACATTAAAACAAATAAAAATCGGCATTAGTTCAACTTACCCTTTTCAATTTTAAAGATTTAGAAAAATGAAAAAAAATTATTTGTGCCTTATAAATTTCTCACAAGTAATCTTCGACCGATAATGAACAAAACCTTTTGTAATATAGATGACAATTATTCGACAGGAAAGAAAAAAAAAAGCGATAAGAGATACGAAAGGATGACTTCTCCATTCCCATCTCGTCCTATTTTCAAACTTATAATGATAACGCTCTATTTTTCTTTGTGAAGAATCACGTAGAAGGATTCATATTAGACAGATATTAAAGTATGGAATTCTTTAGGAATGATGGACAAAATGTGATGTGTAAATGTATCATATTGATGTGCAGAATGGAAATGTTGTCTTGAAAAACTTGGACAAACTTTGACTCCTCGAGATTCTAATTCCATCAAAATTTCATTGCACACATTTAATTTATTTCTATTGTGTATTCAAAATCTTTTTTTGGGTCTAAATTTTATTTTTTTTATTACTGTTTTTTTTTTATATATTATTCAACAATCACAGGATGCGGAGTATCCAACATTGATCTTTGGATTGATTTCTTATCCACTAATTAATTATGCTTGGATAAAATTTCCTATATATATATATATATATTGGTCACTAATATTTAAATATAATAGGTAAACATTACAATATATATCAGTAGTATATAACGTCTCTTAAATATCACTATATATTTTTAACTTAATAGGAAAGATCAAAAACTTTTTTTTTTTTTGTTCGAATCTCATTTTGGGCGATCAACTTGTTATAACTTTAATTTGTTCATTGTCTAATAATATAGATAACACGACTTTGAGTTTGTGTATTATATGCATACTAACAATGTGGGTATATAGTGGAGTTTAGCAACACCAGTCACTTAAGGTAGATTGATAAATTTTTTAAAGTTTGAAGAAAACTTATTTGAATATTTGAAATTTATGAATCAAAATGATTATTTTTTGAAAAAAAATTCAAGGATTAAATTATTCGACATTCTAAAAAGTTCAAAAACTAAAAATAATTGAGCACTAATTAAAATGATTTAAACCCCGAATATATAAACTTTAGGGACATGACTTATTCAACATGTAAAATATATATATATATATATATATATATAAACCAATTCCTAATTTTTAGGGCTTGAGAAAAGTGTGTGTAAAAGTTGATGGTTGGAAATGAAATTTCTAGGGCTTGAGAGGACATTGTCACATGACACAAATTCAGTAAAACCACTCAAAATCAAATGACAAAGCAAAGAACACAACACCCAACTTTTGTTTTCACATAGGTTTCATAGATCAGACCAAATTGAGTAAAAAAAAACATTAAAATCATATGGGTCAATACTTTTTAAGATTTTTTTTTTCCTTTTCTTTGCTAAAATTAGCAATAAACAGAAAGGAAGCCTTTTAGAAACCCTAGAAAACCAGAAGCTTTTCTTACCTGAATTACCATATTTAATTTCTGCATCAAACAATTAATTCGTCGCAATAACTACTGTTCTATAAAGATTGTTCGACCCTTCAAATGAGTCGATATAAAGAACCCATCAAAGATTCAAATCTCAATCCCACTTCTAATTGTCGTGTTCAAACTAAAAATCATACCAACCGATCTTTTTGTAATATTCGATCGGGATTTCAATTTACTGCAGAAATTTGAGGAAAAAAAATAAAGATATAAAAGAAGATCCATTAAATCCAATATGATCATGAAGGATTATTGCAGGAAAACTGATATTTAAAGATAATAACAAAAGCAAACACTAAAAATGAACAGTATTTAGATATCATTAATTAACTATTCCAAAAGCATTATTAGCAGTGCTAATTAAGATTATGGCAGATATTGCCGTTAGTGCTATTCAGACAATTAGCAATTAAAGGGGAAAAAATTACGATCCAATCAAAATGTGACACGTGTTGGCATCAAGATGCTTAGTCGGCCATTAATTATAATTTATCAACTAATTAAAACTTAGGTTGTCATTTGGTCTATTGTTCTATCATTGCAGTCTAAACAAAAAGGGGATTATGTTCAACTACCTCATTGATTAAAAAAATTGTATAAATATATCAAGATGTGTATTAAATTATCTATAAAACAAAAAAGTTTTGATTATTAAATTGTATTAGAATTAATAACTAATTATTCACATTATTTTGTAGTCATGATCTTCTCACGTGCGGGTTCATATTTTGATATTAAAAAAAAATGAAATTGAGTATATGTGAAGAGTTAATTAATTTTGGCTTTAATATCATGGTAAAATTGTTATCAACCTAAAGGGTTTTATTAATGGTAAATTGTTATTAAAAGAATTTTACTTTTTTAAATTAAAGTTAATGTGCAAACCTTTGGACATAAAAATTCATATATTGTTTAAAGAAACTAAACTTCAAGTCACCTATATAAATTTCTTGTGATGGAAGTTTTTCTAGACAAAGATGATTTGCTAGGTACTCGGAAATCATTCTTTTTCATATATTTGAAATTTATTAATATAAATAAGTAAATGAGTACGAGAGAATCTTCTTTAAAACTACATAAAAAAACCTTATTCATTTCTCTTTATTTTCAAGCTTTTTTCGCAACGTGTCGAGCTTTCAGCGATATAAGAACCAAGGATAAAAAATCAACACCGTTGATTTCTTTTGCAAGCACCATGTGTCAAGTTTTCGTCAACAGATTCATCTGAAACAAATTATCTCATAACTTAATTTCGCATTAGATTGCGATAATTACATGAATAGAGACACGATAATGATTGAGTCTGACAATAGAAAACCTAATTATCCTGACACGAAACGTTATTGCACAAAAAAGAATGGATTAATGGCCTAATATAGTACAATTAAAAGATAGAAAGTTGTGTGGGAGAGAGGAAGAAAAAGAGGGGAAAAAATTAATAAAGCATTTGATGTTGGACCATATCATGTCTCCCTCTCTTCACTATCCCCATGATATGATCTTCTTCATTTTCTTGTGCTTTCCCCCAACTCCCACTTGCAAAAAAAAATTGTTCTCTTCTCTTCTTCACTTCCAAAATCTTTTTCTTTCATTTGGGTTTAAGAGAAAGAGAGCTTTATATTATTTTTCACATATGTCAACTAGTAAAGGCAAGGATGTTGGTGAAGGATCATCATCAAACTCCTCTTCTTTAGTTGTGGTTGATGATCACAATCAACGGCAACAACAGCAACAACAGCAACAACAACAACTTGCTCCAGTGAGCCGGTACGAGTCGCAAAAGAGGCGAGATTGGTACACTTTTGGGCAATATTTGAGGAATCAAAGGCCTCCCTTGGCAATTTCACAATGCAATTCAAGTCATGTGTTGGATTTCCTTCGCTATCTTGATCAATTTGGTAAGACAAAAGTTCATTTAAATGGGTGTGGTTTTTTTGGACAACCTGAGCCACCAGGGCCTTGTACTTGCCCTCTTAGACAAGCTTGGGGCAGCCTTGATGCCCTTATTGGTCGCCTTAGAGCTGCTTATGAAGAAAATGGAGGCTCTTTAGAGACTAATCCATTTGCTAGTGGTGCTATTAGGATTTATTTGCGAGAAGTGAGGGACTCCCAATCAAAGGCAAGAGGAATCCCATATAAGAAGAAGAAGAAAAAGAAGAATAATCCAACTAAGACCATCGATGAAGGTAATACTTTCAAATATACAAAGAATAATTAACCAGCATCAATCTCGTTATCATTATTAGCAAAACTATTAATCAAACGAATTTGGCGGTGAGAATTTGAACCTTTGATCATAGTTATGCTCGTATCGGCATCAAACATTTTAGTTTTTGTTTTTCATCTCAGGGGAAATTATTATTTTTTTTTATAAGCAAAGTTCAAGGATGGGGGCATATATATAATGATGTTTAGTGTTTGGTGTGCATAAAACCCTAGACAAAGAGCTTCTTCAAAGCCCTAAATTTCATAATACCTGGCTAGCTAGGTTATGGTTGGTTGCTTTAGGATATATATGATTAGAGCTCTATAACAATTATTATTACTCTTTAACTTTTTTTTAGACACCTTTTTCTTTTTCAAGAAAGCTAAATCCATTTGTTATATTCCATATAAATCAATAGCTATTTCATCTTTTTTCTCTTAATTTATCTCTTAGTCTCTCTATTTGAATATTGTATATAAACCATTTGTAATATTGCTACAATGCAAGAAAATGCTTATTACTTAGCTTATAAATTTGAGATAAATTACTCATACAGAAAATTTCAGTAAGATTTATAACATATGCTGGTATTTGCCTTTTCTGATAGATGTCTCCTCTCTATATCTAGTTGGTTCCCATTTTTTTTTCCTATTCATTTGGTTAAATTAATCTTATATTTTAATCTTTCATGTTTGTGTCAATTTCATACTTTAATTTATTACTCTTAGTAGTCCTTACTACTCTTTATTGAGTAGTGTTAAATGAAAATGAGTTATTAACACATTGCTAATATGACCTAAATGTAGTCTACATTTTTCATACAAATTAATTACAAAAATGATTTTTTTTTCCGTTTAACAATTCTACTCTTTTAGTTCATTGTATTTATCTTAACTAGTTAAGCTATGCTCAAGTTTATCGATGATAATGTTTCATTGAAGTTCATAAATTGACACATACAGATGGAATAAAAACTTTTTAAAGTATTGGAGTGAAAAGGAGAACGAACGAGAAAATAGATAGATGAAGTGTATAACTTAACCATCTTACTTTTCTTTGGAAAATATGAACATGAACTTTGGTTGCTTATTACAAATTATTATTTTTTCAGGGGCCTAAACAACTTGCCAAGGCTTTGGATTAGTGAGCATTGCATGTGTTTTTGGGATTCATCTCAAATTAAACACATTTGAATTGAAGTTAAGTTTTTTTTTTTTTTTTTTCTCCTTCATACCTTGAAAGCATTGTGTTTTATTTGGTTCTTCAAATTGGAGTTCAACATAGCCAGTTTCTGGCATGAGATGTGGGTATGTTGCAAAAATTATTGCTCTTTTTATTGCTTTTTTTTATTTCCATAGAGATTTTGTGCCAAATTTACAGCATGGATTATAATTATATATCAGTAATTAATTAATGTCATTCCCTTTCAAATATCTTTTTTCTTCTTTTTTCCATAGAGATTTTGTGTGTCAACTGTCAATAATGCAGATGATAATTTTACAATCTGAAGCTAAATCAGAGAGGTTAAAAATATTTTTTCAACCAGATCAGTGTAGTTTTATTTGGAAGATAATGTGCTTTTCCATATCTCACAGTGGTAAAAAATGTCAACCTTAGGTTTAAGCTCACATGATTTTGTTTATTTTAACTCTACTTAAAAAGAAATGTGTTTGGGCTCAAAGTTTTAATGAGTTTTGTTTGCTTTGTGTAATTTATGTTTAGATTATAAAAACGAACTCGATATATATATATATATAGATATATTTTGAGTTGTACAACAATATAACAATATATAAGTAGGAATTTGAACCTCGTTGAGAACATATTGTCTCAAACAATTAAGCTATATGTTCAGGGTAGCTAAAAATATGAGTTTATAATAATATATATTTCGTTTACCGAAATTGTGATTTATAAAAATTTAACATGTAGCATAAAAGGTTAGTATAAGCTAACATTTATATGATATATGAGATTAAATAATCTCATAATTAAACTCTTATAAACAAAACTTATCTACTTAAACATAGGTCCATTTTTTAGGTATGCTACACGTTATAATTTTTTTCACTTCTAATCTGATTATGATCTCTGCTAAAAAAATAATGTAAGAAATTAAATATCAGTATCTTATTAAGTTGTAAAAATGTAAATTAGAACCTAATTTAATCAGTTAAGATTTTAAATATTCATTTTGAAAGTTAGAATGTTGGAATGTTTCCTATTCTATTGAACTAAAAAAAGTGAAAATTACTATTTTCAATATGAAAATAACCGTTTTAAAAATGACTATTTTCCATATGTAATTTTATATATTAACTATTTTGAATATATATACACATTTTGTGCCACTAAAATGCAATTAATGGGACTAGTCTGTGATGTCCCACAATAATTATCACATAAATTAAATAGGATGAAATTTGATGTGATTTTCCATCATAACATTCATCTTAGGATTCCATTTTAGAACTTTCATGTTTCTAATATCAATGCTATCTTTGTTCAAAACACAAATTATCACACCTCGATTCTCTACAGATAAAAACATACAATTAAAAGATTTGACTTTGGTTCCCACAATTCCATTTCATATTTTATGATTTTTTTTTTTTTAATTTTGAGCTGTATTCAAACTTCTAATATTTAGGTTGAGAATACAATACTTTAGCGAATTGAGTTTCTTTTATATTAACATTTTATGAAAAATTATTTCATACATAGAATTTAAATGTAGTGATGTGACCATCAATTTTTCTATAACCATTAGAGAGATTAAAAAAAAAATCTTTTTCTTTCTTAACTATCTGTCTAACCATAATGAAAAATATATAGTTACCATCGATAATTTTCTACCAATGCTCTTATTTTTTTCCGTACAATATCAGTTGAAAGATTCAAACCACAAATCTTGTAGTCGTTTATACATTCGAAATGTTAATTGAGCATTAATTGAACTATGCTCTGTTTAGCGCCAATGCCATTATTTGGGGATGCATTAGCTAGTAAAATTTTTATTAGTAATTAATTATTTAGTAATAATTATTATTTTTATTATTAATATTTTATAATTATTATTTTATATCTTTTGAGAAAATCTTTTTAGTTTTTTATTTTTTTTAATTATTATTATTATTATTATATTTTTTAAATATCGGCCGGTTTTGTTCCCAACCGAAAAAGTCACAAAACCGACCGACCGCCCTCGATTCGGTCGGTTTCGATCGGTCGAGTCAGTTTTTGGTGCTTAAGAACATGTACATGCCATGTAAAATAATTGAATAAATGTACACGAATTTTCTAATTTTCTTTTTCAATGTGATGGTCACACGTGTAACTACATTATACAAATTTTATATTGAATTAAAAGTCAAATCTTTTTAACGCTAGGTTCTTACATTTAGTGGATGAAAGTGTAATAACTTAAGCTGGTTTGATATCTATTTATTTTTTTTTTATTTTTTTTTTAAAAAATTATACTTAAAAATACTACTTCTATCAATGAGTTTTGATTTTCTCTTATCTACTCTGTACCTATATTTTCAAAAATCAAGCTAAGTTTTAAAACTAAAAAAAAAAAAATTTAAAAATTTGGTTAGAAACTTAAATAGTACTTCAAAAAAGATAAAAATTATTGTAGAGAATATGAAGAGAAATTGTAAATAAATGAATAATTTTCAAAATAAATGAAATGAGGACAAAATTTTAGTTATAACTTAGTGAAAAAACAAGTTTTTGGATAATTTTAAAAAATCTTGTGTGTTTTGGACAAAGGATATTAGGAATTGAAAAAAAGTTGGAATGATCTGGATAAATGAAGTGAGGGGAAGCGTTTTCTTTTTCCGCCTCTTACTCCTCTTCGCCCGTTGGTTTGAGCATGGGTAGAAGCTTTTACTCACTAATTTCACAATATTATTTTAATAATCATTTAATTTTTAAAAATTAAGCTTATAAATACTACTCTCACCTAATGATCTACTTGTTTTGCTATCTACTTTTTATCTGTATTTTAAAAAACCAAGTTATGTTTTGAAAACTAAAAAAAATAGTTTTCAAAATTTTGTTTTTGTTTTTAGAATTTGGCTAAGAATCCAAATGTTTTTTTAGGGATCGTTTGGTGCAAGGGATTTGAAGGTGGAAATGGATAAGGGTTTTGGATACCCTTGTAAGGGTAATTAATTTTTATAATCAACCCGTTTATATTAAAATTATTTAATTAACATAATTAATTATTTATTTTTAAATTATAAAAATTATAAAAAAAAAATTATTATAATTAATTGATTGATTACAAATATACTCAATGAATTTTCATTAAAAAAAATCAATTCTTCTTACATTTAAGTTTATCGAGTTGTATCAATTTCTACCCTCAAACTTTTAATTTCATCAAATTGTACCCAAAATTAGATAAGTATCTTAAAGTAAACTTAAATATTTTGCTAAATTCTATCCTCTAATAACTTTTTTCTTTGAAAATTAATTTAAAAAAATATTTTTATATGTTTTCAATGAATTATATTAGGTATAATTATGGTATAAAATTAATAAGATTTTAAAGAAAAACAATGTTTACATTTTGTTAAAATTTATTAGTTTTGGTAAAGTTATTCATTAGTTTCGGGGTAAAAATTAAAAGTTTAAAGTGAAGATTTATATATCTTAACATGTTTACGAGTGAAATTAATTTTTTCATTTATAAAAAAATTAAATTAATGTAATTGTGTATTTATTGGAACTTTAATATATTAATATTCTATTTAATATATTTAATTAATTAAAAATAATTTAGTATAAAAATTATAACTTTTTACAGTTATTTATTCAATTAAAATTATACATTTATTTTTTTTAGTACATCAACATTTGGGGGTGAGGGCATTCAACACATGACCTCTTGGTCATAAGTCTAACTTGATGCGGGCTATGCTCTTGTTGGCTTGAAGAGTTCATTAATTAATGCATCATAATTATATAAAATTTATTAAAATTAATCTTATAAAAAATAAAAATACCATTTATTATTATAAAAATTAGCAATCTCAGGTGTGCAAACCAAACACAACAATCAATGATTCCTAATAATTCAATTCCCAGTCATCTCATCCCAAACCTTCTTTATTCCAGGCATATAAGAAACCTTGAACTAAACGACTTCTTAATGGAGATGAAAATAATGGTAGAGAAATTGGAAGAAAACAAACTTAATTTTCAAAAATAAAAAACAAAATAGTTATCAAACAGGGTCTAATCTCTATGTTTTGAGAAAATCTCACAAAGGACCGTTAGAAAATTATTTGATTGAGTACATGATAGTTAATTATTTATGTGTCAATAATCAAATGATCTTTTGTATTTAATTTATTGTGTAGGTTAAGTACTTGACTGTATTTAGTTAATTATGTGGATTAAGCAGGGGTGAAATATAGAGAATAAATTTTGGGTGATCGAACTTAAATAGTATATTTTATATTAAAAGAATTATTATAAAATATAATCAAAATTATTGATAATCGAAAATCCATTGTTAGATGTTATTAAACTCAAAATGATAGTAATAATAACAAACACTATTTTATCATATAAACTCTTAAAGATTACAAAGTATCTGCAAATTTAGGCCAAATATTAAGAAATTGATCATTTAAAATAATTGTTAAAAATATAGGAAAATTATAATAAGTAAATCAATTATTAATGTTTGTCACGATAACTATTATAATTATATATTCCATCAATATCTAAATTAATCATTAATTCATGTGATTCTATTATATAATTATATTTGGTTGTCATAGTTTAATAAAAAGCAATAATTATTTCTAAATAATAAAAAAAAGATAGTATATCCTTAACTATTTTTAGAAAATATGTCATATTTATAATTAATTCAAATAAAACTCAGATTAAATTACAAGTTTAATTCCAAACTAGGGTGGTATCTAACTTGTGTGCTTAAATTATAAAGTGGTAGGTAGGTTTCTAAACTTTCAATTTTGTATTTAATAGGTTGTTAATCTATTATAATTTTTTAAAATTTATGACTTTATCAAGCACAAAATTAAAAAAAAGTTGGAAAGTAGATATTTTTAGAGTTCCAGGAATTTGCCAGACAATTAAAAAATATGTTGTAGAGTCGAAGTAGGTGACTAGGTGTGTTGTTGTCAACCAACCAATACCAAAGGCAAACAACCAAGTAAATAAAATTTCAAAAAACTTTAATTAAGTACATATGCAAAATATGACGTGTTTAGCCAAAGCCAAGAAGGATCAATCTATGGAAGAAAGAAAGCTTCAAGTGAATTAGTTTGATGTTTTAATTTATTTATTTTGCATCTTAAAAGACATATTTGAAAGGAGCAATAAAAAGAATGTTTAAATTTAAAAGGGGCAATAAAAAGAATGTTTAAATTTAACTAATTTAATTTGAAAAATGTCTAAACAATTTTAATTTGCAAATATGGCTAAAACTATTTTTAACTAAAATCTACCAATTCCATTAGGACGAAAATACTGTTGTGCAAAAACTCACTACGCAAGCATACACAATCGTAGGTAGTAATTGGTGAACAAGGTTGATCCCACAGGGACTAAAGTCAGTGAAAATGATGAAATTGAGTAAAGTTAAACTATTCTTAAAGCTTCTAAATAACCCAAAAGAAACTAAAACAAGTTTGGCAAAAGAGAGAAAGTAACTAGCTATCTAAGAGCGATAAACTACTCAAAAGGACAATAAACAGGCTGAGAATGAAATGAAAAAAGCGTTGAAATTTATGGAAATGAACTTCGCTGTCTAATGTTGTAGCAATGCTACCACACTGCTATACTGTGCAGAAACAGGAAATTACACAGAAATTCCGAAAATAATTTCTAACCTTCGAATTACAGTCTAAAAGCAGAGTTTAACATATGTCTATGAATACCCAGCTTTCAAACATCAAATTAACACAAATTTCCCTAAGTTTACAAGCCAAAGACATATGTCTATACCCTTGGAACCATTTTCTTTTTCAAAGCAAAGACTCTCTTGCATTGCCTATGCTTTTTCCATTCATTTTAACCTTTTCAGAATTAAAACAAACTATAATTCATTTCTAAGGTGATCAATCTTAAGAAGAACATTAAACAACAAAACACCCATAAGCAATCTACACAAATACACAATGCTCCAACGAAAGACTTCAAAACTAGAGTTTAATTCCATAAATTCCAACTTAAAAAAAAAGGTTAGTTCATGGTTTGTCCAAAAGAACCCACTGCAACAAATCTAAAGATCATAAACATCAAGAGACTAACACAATCTTCACAAGAAAATATTTCCAAAACAACTCTAAATCAAGTTAAGCTAAAACAAAGTAGAAGAAAGACTACAAAAAGTGAAAGATGAGAAAAAACAAAGGTCGAAGAAGGAGTTGCAGAAGCTTGAAGTCTCTTCCTCTGCAATTTCTTCGATCTCTAGCTCTCCTTGCTGCTACTTTTTATCAGAAATCGCCCCTCTCCCCCCTTTCAATCGATCTCTACCTCCTTTCCAAATTAGGGTAAAACTTAAGTTTTCTTCCTTTTTCACCCAAGCCCCTAGACCTTCTTCTTTTTCAAAAAAAAAAACAAACCTAATCTTTAAAATTAGATTTTTGGCCTAAAAAACACGTCATCCCGAAAGGTGGGTCTCAGTTTCGACTTTTCTGCCCCGAATTCAATGCTGCAACAGTGCTACCACATAGCGAATTCTTCTTCTGCTCTTTTAAGCCAATGTTGCGTCATTGCTGTAGCATTGACGCTACCACATTCATCTTCCTCCTACACCATACAACAAACAAAACATAAAACACAACCAACCATAAAGCACGGTCACGAACAATAAACTAAGCATACAAAACTTGACACCCAACAAACAACAAGCAAATAACATAACCACAAACACAAGAATAACGTAACACAAGCAAGGAAATAAACCACTAAACACTATACTTCATAAACCCCAAAACTCAACACAAAACACGCTAAGATAAAGACTAAAACACGTCTCTCACTCAATTTTGAGTAGAAATAAGCAATGGAAAGTGCCAAAAATAATCCCATTTCATGGGATTATCACACCCTCAAACTTATCTCATTACTCGTACTCGAGTGATGCATAACAACAACCACAACAAACAAACGACAAGCTAGGTGCCAAAGAGGTTCAGATTATCAAACCTTCAGGTAAACTCCCACAATTCATAAGCATAAACACAAACAAGGTTCAACAAAATCGTTCATAAGTTAAAGCAACCCTTAAGTGAGTATGTGCAAGGTCTTAGCTCACTCACTTGCATCATCTAAGCCGCTCTAAAGCTTAAATCATAGAACTTAGTTTAATGAGCATCAAATGACTTAACACGAAGTCCGTCCAAGAGACTAAAGTTTACAACAAGCTCAAAATGCAAAACCAAATGAACTCTCATTTTCTTTTCTTTCTTTTTTTTAAGAGAATATAACTCTTTCACCAAAAAATACAAAGGAGGAGAACAACGGGAGGTCAACCTCTTTTTTTTATATATATTTTTTTCTTTGCTTTCAAATATTTATTTTTTTTTCAAGGGAACCTTTCTAGTCATTTGTACCTTCGATCTAAACGCCAACATAGGTGATGAAGACGCCTAACAACGAGCACTATCACATAGATTGGTTGCATTTGCATACTCATATCCCCCGTGATCGTTTGACTCAAAACTAAGCATGGGTGTCACATGCCTAGTCTTGGTTTACTAAGCCACAAGAGAAAGAGGAGTATCTTTTTTTTTCTTTTTTTTTTCACAGATTTGACCTCCCTCAAACTTTGACTTTACAAACAAGAATTATTAACAACTCACTAAAGGTACCTTAGACTCAATTCAAGAGACCACGCCAACTCACTTTAGCCCCTAAGCTCTCTTTAAGACTATACAACATTTTAGAATCCACAAGCTCGGTAGCTAAGACTTAAGTGTGAAGGCTACTTTAACTCCATCACTCATTTGTCAAACCTAAAGTGTTATATGCCAATAAAAGGTGAGAGTCTAAAGAATCATCATTAGCAATAAACTAACCAACAGAAGACACCCAACAACAACAACACAACAACCAACAAACAACCAAGCAGACAATACTACAATCCAATACAGACTAACGCAACAATAAGCCAAACAGAGAGATACATCGCCGCCCTTCGCCACAGCAACAAACTCAAAAACAAGCATCCACCCCTAAACTTCAAGACACGTGCGTCCTCACAACAACCGCCACAGAGAACACAAAAAAATAAAGGATGGGCTAGATTGCACAAGATCTAAGAGCATACAATAAAAGGCAAATGAGAACAGAAAAGAGACAAAAGGAAAGGACAGGAAAACTCCCCTCACTGCTGCTCGTCAACCTCCTCAACATCAGAAACTGGCCCTCAAGAGCTCTCACCAGCATCTGGGCGCTCCCATCCTCTCAACGCCTCTTCAGGGAACTCGGAAAACGCCGGAATAGGACGCGTGGAGGCTCGGCGCATGGCTGCGTGCAATGCCCTATCGCGATCTCTGGTATAAGATGCAAAGGAGACCAACATACTGTGTATCTTCTCCTGCCTCAGCTTGATCTCTTACACCTCACGATGTATGAGCAACTGGTGCTCAGCTCCCCCAACTGCTTCTGGACCGGGGGCAACCACGGGTTGCTCCACAGGGGCAATATCCTCCTTCAGCAAACGTGCAATGCACGCCGAACCTATGGCCCCTGATTTTGCAGAAGCGTCATTTCAGAGATCAAAATGGGCACCTCAGCTCTCATACAGAGCTCGGTAATCAACGCAGGGAAGAATATTTTTCCTTTGTTATTGGATGTCAACTCCACAAGCTGCTCGTAAATAATCTGCCCCACATTAATCGATTTGCCCTTGACTAAGGCATAGAGCAGAAACATTCGCTCTTCAGAAATGATGTTGACATGGGTAGTGGGCATGAGCTTGGTCCGCAGGAAGTGATACCAAACCCGATTATGTGGCTTAAGAGCTTTGCGCAAGCAGTGTATGCTCGGGGCGAAACTTTCCATTCGGACGCGCGCGGTCGAACTTCCTCAATACTCATTGCGCGCTCTCGGTCTGGGGTTCTTTTCCACATACTATACTGATCTAGAAAACCAGACAAAAGTAAAAGCTCATTAATGTGCATGGCATTGAAAGGAACAAACCGCTTTCTGACCAAAACTCCATTGCCTGAGGCATGGCTGAAATTGGCCAAGAACTTGTGCACCACTGGAAGGTTCACTCGATGGGGGTGAGAGCAGAATCTCTGCCAATTTCGCTCTTGAATGGGCTCAGCGATAAACCTAGGAAGCCCAAAAATTGCATCCTGAGAGTAAACAAACCCTTTTTCAATGCAGGGCTGCCGTAAGGAAATTGCCTGAAATGCAACTTCAGCTGCCGGAGATGCAAATGTGGGCACAATATCAACCAACGATGGATGATTAGGATGCTCGGTCGGTTCAGACCTAGCGGCTTTAGCTTTAGAACGAGACTTGGGAGGCATTCTGGCAAATCCTTTTTTTTTTTTTTAAAGAAACACCCCAGATAACACTGTCCGCTCAAAAGCAGAGCTCCAAACAACACACAAAAGGCAATGTAACAACACTATAACACTACGCTTCACAAGGCAGAATCGGAGAACAAGGCTTCCAAAGAAAATCTGTATAGAGCAAAATACCTCAATTCCAACTCGAAAATGAAACACCCCAACCGAAGAAAGCCCACTGCCAGCTCTGTCGATGAGAACAGAACGGGAATCGCGCCTTGCTTTCCTGCAAAGAACCGAAAGCAAGCCCTCGTTCGATACAAGTGCCGACGGTAAAGCTTCACGGTTGAAAACAAAAACTTGGCAGCGTGAAGCAACGAGAAGGAAGCCGGCGAGCAACACGGAGGAGAATGAAAAGAGAGCGACGTTGGCAAGGGGATCTTCGCGACCCCTGCTCGATAACAAACGAAGAAAAGAAAAATGAAGGAGGAGGAAAATGGTTAGGGCATTCGAAAATTTGAATAACACAAGGAGAGTGAGAAAAAAATTGCTTAAAACAGCGCCGTTTCAACCTTCAAAATCGCATTTTATTTTTTTATTTTTTTTGAAAGCCCAAAACGCTGCCGTTTTGACCTTTGTCGACAAGCTTCCCCTGTTTCAATGTGGCGACAATGTTGTAGTATTGCTACCACATTGAACAGACTTACTAAGGACCCATGTTGCATTGTAGCAATGATGCTACCACATCGCCACCACAACTGAGCGAAAAAATATCTTCTGTCATTTATGTTTTTCTGTCTTTTCTTCTTCCCCTAAAACCAAACAAACTACCAAAAGCTCATAAAACACAGGTATCAAGTACCCCTACTAAAGAAATCTAAGCTAACAACAAGCACGAATCAAAGCAAAACAAAACCAAACAACTAAAACAAGAGTTTACTCAAATGGGTGGCCTCCCATTAAGCGCTTGGTTTTAAGTCTGCAGTCCGACTCTTTTTCGCTCATTTTTCAGCTTTGAAACAACACACACACCTTCCTCTATCAATGGTGCTTCCCCAATAGTGCTTAACACGTTGACCATTCACTTTAAAAGTACTTCCTGAATTTTCATCTAGAAGTTCCACTGCTCCATATGGGGAAACACTCACAATTTGAAAGGGCCCTGACCATCTTGACTTCAGCTTACCTGGGAACAACTTCAATCGTGAATTGAAAAGAAGCACATGTTGTCCCGGTAGGAGCTCTCTCGAAAGGATGTGACTGTCATGCCATGCCTTGGTCTTTTCCTTATGCAGCTTGGCATTTTCATAGGAAAAGTACCTCAACTCCTCAAGTTCCACAAGCTGCACTTTTCTCTCATTTCCTGACGCTTGGAGATCAAAATTTAGCGCCTTAAGAGCCCAATAGGCCTTGTGTTCGAGTTCCAAAGGCAAATGACACGCCTTACCGAATACAAGCCTATAAGGTGACATACCTATGGGCGTTTTAAAAGTTGTTCGGTATGCCCACAAAGCGTCATCTAGCTTCATTGACCAGTCTTTGCGTGATACACAAACCATTTTCTCCAGAATTCTCTTTATCTCATGATTTGACACTTCAGCTTGCCCACTAGTCTGAGGATGGTAGGCAGTAGCCACTTTATGCTTGACCCCATATTTAGTTAGCATTGATTCAAGCATTCTACTTCCAAAATGAGTCCCCTCGTCACTTATGAGTGCTCTCGGTGTCCCAAAATGCGTGAAAATGTTCTTTTTCAGAAACTTGCTCACCACATTGGAGTCATTGGATGGTGAAGCGATTGCTTCGACCCACTTGGACACATAGTCCACCGCAAGCAAAATATAGAGGTTCCCATGAGATGGTGGGAATGGACCCATGAAGTCTATCCCCCATACATCAAAAAGTTCGACCTCTAGAATGTTGTTTAATGGCATCTCATGCTTCTGCGAGATGTTGCCCACCCTTTGATAACGGTCGCAGCTCTTTGCAAACTGATGGGCGTCTCTAAACAGTGAGGGCCAGAAATATCCAGATTGCAACACTTTAGCTGTTGTTCGAGCCCCACCAAAATAGCCACCATATGGTGCTGAATGGCAATGATGAAGAATAGTCTGAACCTCTTCTTCAGAAACGCATCTTCTCAAAATTTGGTCAACGCATTTCTTATAGAGGAATGGTTCATCCCAATGAAAGTACCTCACTTCGTGCATGAATTTCTTCAACTGTTGTTTACTCATCTCAGGAGGTAGAAGCCCACTCACCAAATAGTTTACCAGATCTGCGTACCAAGGGAGATGCTCAGTCACTTTAAGAAGGTGTTCATCACGAAATGTCTCCTTGATAGGCTCTTGGTGGTGTGTCTCGTCCTTCACATGGAGTCTGGACAAGTGATCTGCAACTTGGTTATGTGTCCCACTCCTATCTCTGATTTTCAGGTCAAATTCTTGAAGCAAGAGTATCCAGCGAATCAGTCTGGACTTCGAATCATTTTTTGAGATCAGGTACTTGATTGCTGAATGATTAGTGAAGACTATTACCTTAGTACCTATCAGATATGCCGTGAACTTATCAAATGCGAAAACCACTGCTAACAGCTCTTTCTCAGTGGTAGTGTAATTGACTTGGGCATCATTCAAGGTTCTACTGGCATAATAAATGGAGTGCAAGACATTGCCTCTGCGCTGACCCAAGACTGCTCCTACTGCAAAATCGCTTGCATCACACATCATTTCAAAGGGTAAGGACCAATCAGGAGCAACAATTACTGGAGCAGACACTAATGCTCTCTTCAGGATCACGAACGCCTTCTCACAATTTTCATCAAAGACAAAAGGCTTAAATGCTCTAGAAGCATATAGAGAGGCTTTGCAATCTTTGAAAAGTCCTTAATGAACCTCCTGTAGAATCCTACATGTCCTAGAAAGCTTTTAACTCCTTTCACTGTGGCAGGTGGAGACATCTTCTCAATGACCTCGATCTTAGCTTTGTCTACTTCGATTCCTACTTTTGATATTTTGTGCCCCAAAACTATTCCCTCACGAACCATGAAGTGGCATTTTTCTCAGTTGAGGACTAGGTTGGTCTCTTCACAACGTTTGAGAATATCCTGCAAATTAAACAAACACACATCAACAGTTTCACTAAAGGTAGAAAAGTCATCCATAAATACCTCTAGTGTTTTCTCCACCATATCACTAAAGATCGCCATCATGCATCATTGAAAAGTAGCAGAGGCATTGCATAACCCGAAAGGCATTCGCCGAAATGCGAATGTGCCGTAAGGACAAGTGAAGGTAGTCTTTTCTTGATCCTCCGGTGCAATCGTAATCTGATTATATCCCGAATACCCATCAAGGAAGCAATAATATTCCTTCCCTGCCAGCCTTTCAAGCATTTGATCAATAAAGGGCAAGGGGAAATGGTCTTTCCTCGTGGCTTTGTTCAACTTTCTATAGTCCATGCAAACTAGCCACCCTGTGATTGTTCTAGTTGGGATCAATTCATTATTCAGATTTTCTACCACTGTGATCCCGCCCTTCTTAGGCACGCACTGAACTGGGCTTACCCAAGCACTATCAGAGATAGGAAAGATGATACCTGCATCAAGCCACTTAATAATCTCTTTCCGCACCACCTCTTTCGTGACAAGGTTCAACTGCCTTTGATGCTCAATTGAATTTGAACAATCATCCTCCAGCAAGATTTTGTGCATGCATATCGATGGACTGATGCCTTTTATGTCGTCCATAGACCACCCAATTGCTCTCTGATGCTGTCTCAACACATCAAGCAACTTCTGCTCACATTCTCCATTCAAGGTTGACGATATAATTACTGGCAAAGTGTCATTCTTCCCTAGGTATGCATATGTCAAATGTGTGGAAAATGGTTTAAGCTCCAAAGTAGGTGGTTCTTCAACCGATGGTTTGATTGCAAGAAAAGTTTTTTCTGCTAGCCCCAATGACTCAAACTGGCTTCGATTCCCACCACCATATTGTTTGGCACCCACATGAGCAATCACTCCTCTTTCATCAGAGTCAGCTTCATTTTCATCTCCAACAAAGTCATTTGATCCAACTGATCCTTCATGCCAACTTTCCACCACTACTGTGTCTAAAACATGCACAAGAGAACACTCCTCGACATCATTAGGGAAATGTAAAGAACTAAAAAGATTGAACGTTACCCTTTGATCATTGACTCTCATTGTCAACTCCCCTTTTTGCACATCAATGAGTGTCCTCCCTGTGGCTAAGAAGGGTCGTCCAAGGATGATCGGGATGTCTTTATCAGACTCATAGTCAAGTATAATGAAATCCGCAGGAAAGATAAACTTATCCACATTTACCAACACATCCTCTATCTTACCCTCTGGATAGATTACTGATCGATCAGCTAGCTGTAATGAGACTGTGGTGGGTCTTGCCTCTCCAATGCCAAGTCTTTTAAAGATGGACATAGGCATCAAGTTGATGCTAGCCCCTAGATCGCACAAGGCTTGCCCACAATATGTATTCCCAATGGTGCATGGTATGGTAAAACTCCTGGATCTTTTAACTTCCGAGGGATTTTTCATTTGGACAATAGATGAACATTTCAAGTGAGTGCGACAGTCCCGAACTCTCCCAACCTTCTCTTTTTGGTCAAAATGTCTTTCATGAATTTCGCGTAGTTGGGCATTTGTTTCAAGGCTTCCACTAGGGAGATGTTGATGTGAAGCTCCTTTAAAATGTCCAAAAACTTATCGAATTGTTTCGTCTTCACGCTTCTTCCAAAAGCCGAGGAGGCGGTGGTGGTGGTCTCAAAACTACCGCTACTACGGTGGTTGTACTTGTGGCAATCTTTGCAGTGATTTTTTCATTACGCTTTCGATGTAAGTGGCACTGCTACCACATTTTCTGTTGTCTGTTCTATCTCAGTCTGATGTTGCGGGACTGTTACCACATTTCCTTGTGTCTGCATGCCACTTTCCCTATTGACTTGGATTGAAGTGGGCTCTTTTCCCTTAGGAGCCTTGGGTTTGAGCTCCTCTAACTCTTTCCCACTCCGAAGTTGCACCGCCTTACAAGTTTCCTTGCCCTTACCTATTGGATTCTCAGTATCACTAGGCAAAGTACCTTGGGCTCTATTGTTTAAGGTTGAGGCTAGTTGACCCATTTGATTTTCTAGGTTTCTTATTGCTGCAGCTTGGCTTTGCACTATGGCATAAGTTTTAGCCATGTGCTCTTTCAACAATGATTCTAATGAGGATGTGGGCTCATGAGTCTGTACTTTAGGGTTTTGCAAAATTTGCTGAGGATATCCCTGTTGTTGAAATCCTAGAGGCACTGGAGGTCTCACTTGCTGATTTGAAGGCCCAACTCCTTGATTGTTCCATGCAAAGTTTGGATGATGCCTCCATCCCGGGTTATATGTATTCGAGTAGGGGTTGAAGTTCTTGTTGTACCCCACATAGTTCACGGACGCCGGATTGGATGGGCAAACATCAAAAGTATGGCCCTCTCCACAATACACACAAGAGACTGACACTGGTGGCCCAAACTGGTTTTCTGAACCCATATTCATCGACTTCAGTGTATTGGTAAGGGTGGCAATCTGTGCTGCCAAGCTCGCTGAACTCGTATCTTGCACCACTGCTACCTGGCGAGTCGGATTAAGGCGTGAAGTAGGCCACTGGTAGTTATTCTTCGCAATCTTCTCTAGAATCTCATAAGCATCATTGTATGTCTTCGACAACAATGCTCTTCAGCTAAAGCATCCACTACCATCCTCGTATGGGTATTCAACCCATTATAGAAAGTTTGCATCTGAATGCCGTAGGGAATACCATGGTTTGGGCATTTGCGCAACAACTCCTCAAACCTCTCCCAAGTTTCATACAGAGACTCATCATCCTGTTGTTGAAATGAAGTAATTTCACTTCTGAGCTTTGCAGTCTTGGTGGGTGGAAAATACTTTATCAGGAACTGCTCCACCAACTCATTCCAACTTGAAATAGCTCCAGGTGGTATCGTGTTCAACCATTCAAGTGCTTTCCCTCTTAGTGAGTAAGGGAAAAGCGTCAACCTAAGAGTGTCCTCACTTACCCCTCTGATTACAAAGGACTTACACACACCCATGAATAACTGGAGATGTAAGTGAGGATCCTCCATTGGCGTACCCCCAAACTGGCCTGTGTGCTGGAGCATATGAAACATGACCGACTTCAGTTCAAAATGTGGTGCCTCTATCTCTGGTGGCATAATCCCCGGAATCACCCGATCTCTTTCATCTTCCACTGCTCTAGCACCACCATTATTATCAATTCTCAGCGGTGGTTCAACCATACCTTCAACTTCTGCTCGTCCTCTCTGTTCCCTTCTTCGACGGTGAAATGTACGTTCGATCTCAGGATCAAGAGGTTGCAATTCAGGATCGTGCTCCTCGTTCATAAAAGAAGTTCAACACCTAGCACGATACACAAGTAACCAACAAAAAAATGAGTGAGTTAACTAAAACGAAAAACAACAAATAAAAGTACTCAGTTTCACAAAATTCACAAACACTTGGTCCCCGACAACGACGTCAAAAACTTGTTGTGCAAAAACTCACTACGCAAGCATACGCAATCATAGGTAGTAATTGGTGAACAAGGTCGATCCCACAAGGACTAAAGTCAGTGAAAATGATGAAATTGAGTAAAGTTAAACTATTCTTAAAGCTTCTAAATAACCTAAAAGCAACTAAAACAAGTTTGGCAAAAGAGAGAAAGTAACTAGTTATCTAAGAGCGATAAACTACTCAAAAGGACAATAAACAGGCTAAGAATGAAATGAAAAAAACGTTGGAATTTATGGAAATGAACTTCTAAATTCTGTTGTCTAATGTTGTAGCAATGCTACCACATCTTCATCCACATCGCTATACTATGCGTAAAACAGAAATGACACAGAAATTACACAGAAATTCGAAAATAATTTCTAACCTTGAATTCTGATCTAAAAGCAGAGTTTAACATATGTCTATGAATACCCAGCTTTCAAACATCAAATTAACACAAATTTCCCTAAGTTTACAAGCCAAAGACATATGTCTATACCCTTGGAACCATTTTCTTTTTCAAAGCAAAGACTCTCTTGCATTACCTATGCTTTTTCCATTCATTTTAACCTTTTCAGAATTCAAACAAACTATAATTCATTTCTAAGGTGATCAATCTTAAGAAGAACATTAAACAACAAAACACCCATAAGCAATCTACACAAATACACAATGCTCCAACGAAAGATTTTAAAACTAGAGTTTAATTCCATAAATTCCAACTTAAAAAAAAAGTTAGTTCATGGTTTGTCCAAAAGAACCCACTGCAACAAATCTAAAGATCATAAACATCAAGAGACTAACACAATCTTCACAAGAAAATATTTTCAAAACAACTCTAAATCAAGTTAAGCTAAAACAAAGTAGAAGAAAGACTACAAAAAGTGAAAGATGAGAAAAAACAAAGGTCGAAGAAGGAGTTCGGAGGCTTCAAGTCTCTTCCTCTGCAATTTCTTCGATCTCTAGCTCTCCTTGCTGTTGCTTTTTATCAGAAACCGCCCCTCTCCCCCCTTTCAATCGATCTCTACCTCCTTTCCAAATTAGGGTAAAACTTAAGTTTTCTTCCTTTTTCACCCAAGCCCCTAGACCTTCTTCTTTTCCAAAAAAAAAAAAACAAACCTAATCTTTAAAATTAGATTTTTGGCCTAAAAAACACGTCATCCCGAAAGGTGGGTCTCAGTTTCGACTTTTCTGCCCCGAATTCAATGCTGCAGCAGTGCTACCACATAGTGAATTCTTCTTCTGCTCTTTTAAGCCAATGTTGCGGCATTGCTGTAGCATTGACGCTACCACATTCATCTTCCTCCTACACCATACAACAAACAAAACATAAAACACAACCAACCATAAAGCACGGTCACGAACAATAAACTAAGCACACAAAACTTGACACCCAACAAACAACAAGCAAATAACATAACCACAAACACAAGAATAACGTAACACAAGCAAGGAAATAAACCACTAAACACTAGACTTCCTAAACCCCAAAACTCAACACAAAACACGCTAAGATAAAGACTAAAACACGTCTCTCACTCAATTTTGAGTAGAAATAAGCAATGGAAAGTGCCAAAAATAATCTCATTTCATGGTATTATCAAATACCTAAAGGGATTTTGAGTTCCCGCAGCGGAAGACGTTGTGAAACGTCGTTGATCCGTTGTGTAAAACGTGTCTTAAAATTGAATCTATCTCATAGATCCTAGGCTAAACATGCAAAATAATAGAGAAATAGTAAGTATAATGGATACTAACCTCTTGAAGAACACTTCTTCAACGTTTTCTCCTTCTTCGGTCACGATCTCTCTCGATCCAACGTTCTCCTCGAACACGAACCTCGATCCGAACAGCAAGACACTTCCAAAACGTCTTCTCGGTTGTTCTCGAGAGGTTGAGGGAGAGTAGGTGGGACTCCCTTTGGTTTTGGGTAAGGAGAAGTTTTAGAGAGAATTGAGAGAGTTCTAGAGAGAATTGCCTTGCTCTCTTTGGATGGAAATCCAAAAAATGGCAAAATGCATACCAAAGGCTTCTTGCAAAGCCTTTAAATACTATTGTGTGATGGAGTTAAAACCTCCACCAAATTACAATTTTACCACAACCATATAATGTACAAATCACATTTGCATATTATATAATATAAGGTATCTCATACCTTATTATACAAATCTCATTTGCATAAATGTGGAATTATAAATTGAATCACATTCAATTTAATTTCTCTCAATTCAATTTCTCCAATTAGCACTAATTAATCAATTAGGTTATACTATAGTTTAATATGAATCTCATTCACATCAAACTATATATTATGTCATCTATATCTCATATAAATGACATAAATACCCAAATAATGAATTTGAACACTTCAAATTCACACCAAACTAGTAAACCCTCAATTTGTCCAATTTGAGCCAACCGAGGACCTAATGGACCTACACGTGACGAGCTCCAATGATCCGAGACTAACTCACAAACTCTTTGACCTGGTTATTCAACATTCATTAGCTACGGTAACACTCCACTAAAAAAACCCATAGGCTGCACTCTCATCACCGTAGGACAAGTTGTGTCCATCGATATAACCAATACCCATGAGTCGACCCTTCACAAAGTTGTCAGTAGTCACGGTGGGTCAAATTACCGTTTTACTCATGTGTCTACCTCTTGCTCCTTAAGTCCCCACCGCTCCTCTAATGAACAACTATGTTGCATGGTCCAACCATAAACAACAACCCTCTCGGGCCAATGAGAGAGTGGGGCCCGTTGTTCAAGCCCCGGAGACAACACTTAGGGAACAACCCTCTAGTTTCCCTAAGTCGGAACGCAGTGAATTCTTCTTGCGTAGTCAAGTTCCCGCCTCCCCACGTGGTCCTACCCCTGAGAAGATAAGCATATTGGGCGAGCAACAGTGGCCACCCTCACCCGTACTAGTCAAATGACAGACCCCCGCAGACAGGAGCCCGTGACATGCTCAGGATTAAGGTCGAGTCACTAATGGTCATCTACGAATTTATTAGCTCTATACTGTTAACGGTGTTACATCAGTAAGTCTAATAATTCACTGTCCGATCTTGTACAATCTCATTGCACAGGATGCCCCCACTCGCATGTCAACCACATGAACGAGTCAGATCACCTCGTTTGTATCTAATACAAAGCGGGTCGCATCCACAATGTATCCAGGATTAGGTCTCCAACCCTATCCATATACTGTAGACCGTTCGGGTCATTAACTCGAACGTGATCCTCCTTGTGTGTCCACTACACACCGTTCAAGTTCTTAGTTCTCTCATAATGCAATGACCCTAGAGCTTAGTTTATTGGATTAAGTTTATGAAAAATGCGAGACACAAAGTTTAAATAAATAACTCTTATTTATTACACAATGTTGAAATAAATAACTCTTATTCATTTACAACATGGAATATTACAAACTACACGAGATGAGGACATACATCCCAACAATATCCTGTTGAATATTTATAATTATACTACCTAAGAAAGTGGCGGAAAGTACGCAAGATTTTATTGAAAATTTAAAAAAAAAAAATGAGAGGAGGTTAAAAAAAAATCCTAACAACCGTCAATAAAATCTAAGGATTGAGAATTTGAAAATATGAATTTAAAAAAATAAATTAATGATCCATTTAAAAGTTCTCTCATTTCCCAACTCAATGAATATATAATAAATGAATAGAAATGTACGTACCTATCTACCTAACGTGCAACAATAAAATAAAAAATTAATAAGGTAAATAAGTGTAATTATCCACTTAATGCTTTAATACACCATTTAAAATTAGTTCCGTTTTAATTTAGTTTATATACTGAAACACATAATTTAGTGTATATACTGAACACACATTTTCTAAAACGTATAAATAAGTAGAAATGCGTGAAAATACCCCCAACATGTAACAAAACAGAAAAAATTAATTCCCACCCCACACATGCATTATAGTTACTCTCTCCACCTAAAATTTCCTCACATTTCTCTAACTTAGTATATATTGTTATTCTTTTACCAGTATAAATATGCATAAATACCATCATCTTAATGACCCTAATACATGGTATTAAGGCGACCAAATAAAGAAAAATGAAATAATGTCTTCGGAACCCAGTAGTTAGTAATAAATACCACAACACCCAATTTTGTAGATATGAGTATGTATCATTTTAAAAGAATGTATATAAAGATAATATAAGGATATATACTTGGATTTTCACAATTAAATTGGTTGCAAATCCAGAAAAAAGAACATAAGATTTTTTTGGTGGAATGTTGTGAGAACTCATTTCGAACTCTACAAATTTGTAAACCGTACCAATGAAGAGTATGGAGCGTGTACTCTGAGACCAAATGCAGGAAATTTTTTTGTCTCGATCATGTATTGTGAGACCAATTGTAGGACACCCCGATAACTCCATAGAAACAATCTCCATTATTTCTCTAAATTCGGTCCAATGAAGATTTTACCAAAAATAGGAAAATGTAAGTCAATTTTAGTTAGAAATAATTGAAAATTTTCAAAACAGAATTTGACAATTGAAGATGATAAATAAGATAATGACATGACTATAATTACGAAAATATTCCAAGGAAAACTTAAGAAATCAATATTATTATCAACCGCTCCTAAAAGCCATATTCACAATATGAAAACTATTTAGCTATTTTTATTATAATTAATTTCTTTTAGACATTACTCACAATTCCCCTATTTGGAAACTTATGTTTTGGGTTCAAATATTCTTTGTAACTGCATAAGCCCATTCTTCATATATATACTTGGCCCAAACCTCATTTTTTTACTCTAATTTATTTGCTTGTAATACTCATTAGGTTAGTTTTAATATTTCATTAGCAAATTACAGTTTCTTTATGTTGGCATATATAAGCAACTTTTCTTTCAAAGGATCGAATGATTTAGAATTTGAATAAAACTTTGAGTAAGTTTTTTTTTTTTTCTTTTTAGCTCCAACAAATTGTGACTTTCGTCCTTTTATAATTTAGTTGCAAGCCTAGAAACAAGAAAATTCGATTGATTATCAAATTTTTGAAAATTGTTTCAAATCCTTAGGTAAGGAACTAGATTCTATCTGTAATTTAGGGTTAATCTCAAAAGTAGCTCTTCCTAATTTACCTTTCCTTTAGGTTTTTATCTTGTATGTGAGTGATTATTATTTTGTATGTATGCTTGAAAGTTATATAACCTATCTAAGGTTACCGTTCAAAAGTTGTTCATATCTGAAACTTTGATAAATGTCAGAAGATATAGTGATTTAACAATATGTTCAAGTTGGTTCATGTCGACTATTATTTAATTATATATATTAAATGCATAGAAGGAGAGGAGAAGTGAGTGTTATAAGTCCATATAGGGATAGACCACACATTACAGTACAATACTATTTACTTAATTTTATATTTTATTTTGAATTAAACAATTTTAAATCATTTTTTTAAGTAATTTATCCGTCCAAATAGTTTTTAAGACCTCAAATTTTAAACCTTCAACCATATTTATTTCATCTCTAAATTTTTAAATTTATCGTATTTACCTTATAAACTCGAAGATTAAAAGATATCATTTTAATTCAGGTCATAATTTTATCATTAATTTTCTCATACATGAATAATATATATGATTTTTAGTTATTGTCGATGTAGTCATGTATTGAAGCCACAGGTTGAATGAAGCATGTGTTGGATCAATAAATATTTAAAAGAAAAACAATAATGAAGGGTCAAAATTGTGATTTTCTTAAGATATAAGTGACAAAAATACTTTTTTTAAGAAAAAGTTTAGTAGCCAGAATAATTGTTTTTTTCTTAGTTTACAACTTTAAATTACCTAAGTTTAATGAGTGTTAAAAAGTCCTTAATAAATCTTTAACTTTTTCCATTGGTATCTATTTGGTCTATGCACTTTAGAAAAATTTAATAGGGTTTGGTTCGATAACTATTTGATTTTTTATTTTTTATTTTTAAACAAATTAAGACTATAAATATTGCTTCCACCTATAGGTTTTTTTGTTTTTGTTATTTACTTTTTATCTAGGTTTTCAAAAACCTAGCCAAGCTTTTTAAAAATTAAAAAAAAAAAAAAAAAGCTTTCAAATTTTTGTTTTTGTTTTTTAAATTTGGCTAAGAATTCAAAATGTTTTATAAAGAAAGATAAATCATATTGTAGAGAATTGATGAAAATGTCAACAAGAACATAGATCAACTAGTAACAAGTATAGACTTAACATTTTTAGTATATGAGGTTTAAAAAATTAATCTAATGTCTAATTACTCTCAATAAAGCTTAAAATTGACTATTAGTTTATTGTTAATTTTTCTTTAAAAAAAATGGCCAGCCATAGCTTTTAAATCCTCTACAAAGTTTGAAAGTACATTTGCATGGTGCATTTTCTTGTTTTGAAATTATTACTATTATTTAACTAATTTTTGTAAAAATTAACTTCAAACTTATCATATGGGCTAATTTTAAAATTTATTGAAAATACATGGATTAAAATTGGACATTTAAAAGTAAAGGTACTAAAATAGAACAATACTCGAAGTTAGACCAAAATGGGGTACTTTAGCCAAAAATAATAATAATAATAATAACAAACCTTTTTCTCTCCTCCTCCTCCAAACATCATTGTCGTCAGCATTATTCCATCCCACCACTATAGTTAGTGAAGGACCATCATTTAATTCTAGATTTAGAATTTTATTAACTTGTCTAGTTCTTACCAACAATTATAGAGTAAACCATCGAATCATCAATATTTGAAATGGTAATTAGTGTTGGATTGACAATGTTATGTCTAATAGATCTTTTATTATGCGATGTTAAAAAAAAAGTTCTAGACACAATTACAAAATATCATATAAACTAAGAAAACAAATTTAAATAGAAGCATCAAATTCACTTTTTTTCTTGGCTAAATTATTAAAAAAAAAAACTAAATTTTGTCAATTGTTTAAAAGTAAAACATATATATAGTTTCAATATTGAATATTTTATAAATGTTTCAAAATTATTTTTAAAATAGAAAATCAGTTAAAATATTAAACGAAAAGTTAATAGGTAAGAAGAAACTTAATTCAAGCAATCTCGATTTTGTGTCGAAAATTTTGACTGATATTTACGCTGAGGTAGTTCTGCAGTTTTTTAAAGAATTTGACATTTTTTAAAACAAATGGCAAAAATAATAGTTTTTTTTTTTTTACAACAAATTCACTTATTTATTAAAGCTCTGTTTTCCGCAAAAAGAAACGCATTGGAAGAACAAGAACATTAACAAATGGCGACCCGTCTTCTCTCTCCCTGTTTCCTCCTCTTCTTCATCGTCCTTTTGTCCGCCATAGCCACAGAAGCTCAAGTCCCTGCAAATGAAACCTTCCATTTCATAAACCAAGGCGAATTTGGCGACCGAATCATCGAATACGACGCCAGCTACCGCGTAATCCGAAACGACGTCTACACCTTCTACACATTCCCCTTCCGCCTCTGTTTCTACAACACCACTCCCAATTCCTTCATCTTCGCCATTAGAGCCGGCATCCCCCGCGACGAGAGCTTAATGCGATGGGTTTGGGACGCCAATCGCAACGACCCAGTTAGCGAAAACGCCACCCTCACCTTCGGTCGCGACGGCAACTTCGTCCTCGCCGACGCCGACGGCCGCGTCGTCTGGCAAACCAACACAAAATACAGAGGAGTCACCGGCATCAAAATGCTCCCCAACGGCAACTTGATCCTCCACGACAAGAACGGCAAATTCATCTGGCAGAGCTTCGATTACCCTACTGACACTCTCTTAGTCGGTCAATCCATTCGAATCGACGGCCGTAACAAATTAATCAGCCGTACATCCGAAATCGACGGCTCCGACGGCCAATACAGCCTCGTCCTCGACCGAACCGGCCTCACGATGTTCCTCAACCACTCCGGTCAGCTTCTAACCTACGGCGGTTGGCCGGGGACGAACCACGGAAACAGAGTGACATTCGACGCCCAACCGGAGAACGAAAACGCGACGGCGTACGAACTCGTTCTGTTGGTAAATCAGGATACCCCGCGACGGCGCTTACTACAAGTCCGGCCAATTCGAAGCGGCGGAGCGCTGAATCTAAACAAACTAAACTACAACGCGACGTACTCGTTTCTCCGGCTCGGGCACGACGGGAATCTCAGAGCCTTCACGTACTACGACAAAGTCAGCTACCTGAAATGGGAAGAGAGCTTCGCGTTTTTCTCGAGCTATTTCATAAGGGAATGCGCTTTGCCGAGCAAATGCGAGGCTTACGGGTACTGCAGCAGGGGAATGTGCGTGGCGTGTCCGAGCCCGAAGGGGCTTCTGGGGTGGAGCGAGGAGTGTGCGCCGCCGAAGACGCCGCCGTGCACCGACGTAAAAGGGAAGTTTGGGTACTACAAGATTGTGGGAGTGGAGCATTTTTTGAATCCATATAAGGAAGATGGGGAAGGGCCGATTAAAGTGGAGGATTGCAGAGCAAAATGTGACAGAGATTGTAAGTGTTTGGGATTTGTTTACAAAGAGTATAGTTCGAAATGCTTGAGAGTTCCGGTGTTGGGGACTTTGATTAAGATTAGTAATTCATCTTCTCTTGGTTTTATTAAGTATTCTATTTAGGATGAGGAAAATGGAGGTTTTGATTGATGTGTTTGTTGTTCTTCTTCTTCTTGTTTGAACAAGAATAAAGGGTACTCAATGTTGATGTTGATGTTTTTGTTTTTGGATTTATATTTGGTTTCCTTGGAATTGATAAATCATGTATTGTTAATTTGTGTAATCCCAATGGTAATGTATTGATCTAAGATTAAATTTGTTGTAATTTGTACCCATTATTAGGTGGTATATATTCATCCTTGAGTTAACAACTTTTCTGAAAGGTGTTGTTTATTCCTAATTTTGGTTTTTTGTTTCTATTTTTTAAAATAGTGTTTGTTTTCTTAAATTTCTCGATCATGGTTTTCTTTTTTTCTTTTTAAGGAAAAATTTGAGTTCCAGCCAAATTTGAAAATCACAAAAGTTTTTTAAAACTACGATTCCATTTAATAATCATTTGATTTTTTTTTAAAAAAAATTAAGCTTATAAATTTTTCTTCCACCTATGAATTTTTACATTTTCTTATCTACTTTTTACATATGTTTTCAAAAATCAAGCCAAGTTTTGAAAACTAAAAAAAAATAAAGTAGTTTTTGTTTTTGGAATTTGATTAAAAACTCAAATGTTTCTTAACAAAGATGAAATCATTGCAGTGAAGATGAAAACTATAGTAGAGAAATAGTGAGAAAACAAGTATATTTTTTTTAAACCAAAAAACTAAAAATAAATAGTTATCAAAGAAGTTCTTAGATTTTAGTTTTTTAAAAGTAAGCTTACAAGCAATATTTTCACGTATCGGTTTCTTTTTTTTTTTGTTATCTACATTTTACATATATTTTTAAAATCCAAGTCGAGTTTTGAAAACTAGAAAAAAAAATACTTGTAATTTCTATTTTTTGAATTTGGCTAAAAATTAAAATATTTTCTTAAAAAAGATGAAAATAATAGTAGAAAAATATGTTCAATTTAAGAGGAAAAAAAAAACATATGAATGTCTGTAATGTCATTTTCTCCACAATTAATATCGATATCTACACCTTATTGAATCTTTTACAAATTTTCAAATTCACAAGCTTAAGAACTTATACTTTAATTATGATTTTGCATTATGAAAAATTATAATTTACAAATCAAACTACGGAAGTGGCGAAAAGAAGAAAAAGTTTCTTATATTACTTTTAACCTATGTATTGTATTACTTTTAACATATGATTTAGCACAAATTGTTAAAGATATGTCTTTTCTTTAAAAAAAAAAATGTTAAAGATATACCTTTAATCAATGTTAAAATATTTTTCCTATTACATATTTAGCATATTGTTGACTATAGAATTGAATTTTTCATGTGTGAGTTGTAAATTGGGGTGGATTGTCAAGAAAGGAGGCTCAAATTTTGAATTGAGAAGACAAAAGAATTCAAGAGATTAAAATTGGCAGTAATGTTTGACGATGGAGTCCAATACATTATCCACAATAAACTTTCCATGGTTTTGACTTTTCATTTGTCACACTTTTTTATTCTTTAACATACCGATTTAGTACTTTTTCGAAAAATACTTGAGAACTTACTTTATAATCACACACAAAAAAATTAGTTTTATTTTTAAAGTAGAAATTTTTTTATAGTAAAAAAGTAAATCGCACAATAGTTAAAGTTGCACCTAAATTGTGTTTTTCTAATTCAAGACTTATTAGAAACTCTTTTATAATAAAATCAAGTAAACAAAACAATAATTGAGTGTATAAACTTATAATTTAACATTTATTATATTTTAGGGTTTAAACTCTTTTGAAAAAATATACTTTAATGTCTGAGGTTTAAGTTTAGTATCTCTTTTGTCCCTCATCTAAAGTTTCAAAAGGGATGTTTTTAGTGTTTAAAGTCAATTTGAGTTCAAAGTTTATTTAGAGATTTTTTTTTTAAAAAAAAAAAAACTCTAAGGTTTAGAAGTGTTGTTTTTGAAATCTCACGAACCAAATAGGAGTTTTTGTACAGATGACCCATTTCCGACTGCATTAATGGCATCTGACTCGATGCTCCAAAATAATGAAAATTAACTTATTCTAACACGACAAGGCGCGACAAATTACCAAGAATGGAAGTATTGGGTCCGTCTCACATGGTCACGCTCTCACTCTCGCTCACGATACAACATGCAAATAATCACTCGCTCACGTTGACTCCCTCTCATGGACCTCACATTTTCGCTCTCGTAGGCTCACTCACGTACGACTTATGCAAACGATCACTTGATCACTCATAGGCTTACTCTCGCTCACAATACCATTTTGCAAATGATCGCTCGCTCATTTGACTCTCTCATATCGATCATTATTACTATCATGAGCGAGAGCGAGCCTACGAAACTTAGAGCACGCTTCGCTCACATTAATTTAGACAGAATACACTGTACAAGAGGTCATATGTCATTAATTTCATAACAGGGGTCAAACAACATTAAAACGCATGAAAAAAGGTTTTCCACACAAATTTCTCAACTAAACAGACAACAAATTCAAACTTTAGTGTCAAAAAGTATATTTTGTTCATTTTTTTAAAAAAATCTCTTCCGTCAATGAACTTTAAAAAAATTATTTTAGTCCTTAAATTATTTTTAAGAAAACCCTTCATTATTGTGTTGCTACTTAACATTTAGTTCATCCAACAAGTGTCTTAGCTAATAATCGATGTAGCTTCCTTTGAACTTAAAAAAAAAATCATGTGACTTCAATATATGCCCAAATGAACAATATTTGAAAGTCATGTTATCTATTTGTGTGAAAATTAACCATAAGAATCAAGTTCAAGATTAAAATAGATATTTTAAAAGCTTGTGAACTAAAATAAAATAATCTAGAAATATAAACTTAAATGATCGTATTAAAAGTTTAGGAATCAAAATGAAATAGTGATGAAAGTTTAAGAACGTTGAGATGTTAAATGTGTTTGGTACAATAGATTACTTCAAAATATTTTTTTTTTAAAAAAATGAACAATAAAATATCAAAAGTAATGAGTATGCCAACAAGAACATTTATAATTCAACTGTTATGAATTATGTGTTTATGATCAATAGGTTACGAGTTTGAATCTTTCACTCCTACATGTTGTCTTTGAATTATTCAATAATAATAATAAGTAATTAGTATTGTGTTAGTTATATAGTTAAATAACCTTAACATGAACCTATATCAATTGATCAAAGTATTAGTTTTTGTAATTAAACTTCAATATCTCCTTGTACTAAGTTTAGTTTTTATTTTTTTTATTTGTAATTATACAATATTTTAAAAGATATATCGCTTAATTGTTTGTTGAATGACTGATATATTAATTTATTTTATAGGCTTCAACCCATCTAAATGAGTTTTCCTCTCATTTCATTCAATGACCTTCATTTGGGTCAGTCTAAACCAACCAAAATTACTAATATTTATTCGAATCATTCCATCTCCTTTTCAATTTATGAATGAACAAATTAAATATTAAATTATTCTAATAAATAGAAATAATTTTTTTTTGTTAGTCCCATTCTTTGATTATCTTTATTTTCAAATAATTAATGTTTATTCCAAGCAATTGTTTGTAGATTGCCAAACAAACTCTCTTTCAATGTGATGTTGGAAAGAAAGATGAAAGTAGCTTAGCTAGAAGTCAATTTTCTATTAATAGGTGTTTTAAACTAGAAAAAAGTGTATGACACATTAATTTTTTTTAACATAAATTAACCTATTAAACATAAAATTGATTTTGTGTTTAATAGGAAATTAAACTCTCACTTGTGTGTTCATTAAGTTTGTGAATTTTAAAAAATATCAAATAGGTCAATGATTTATTAGACATAAAATCGAAAGTATAATGAAACTTATTAGACACACAATCAAATGTTTAGAGATTTATTAAAAATGTTTCGAAGTTTAAAGACATATTGATACAAAATTATATTGAAAGTTTAAAGATTTATTAGACATTTTTTAAAGTTCAATAACTTATTTAATACAAATTTAAAAGTTTAAGAATTAAACTTGTAATTTAATCACTAGAGAGTTGGATTGATCTACTAATTACTCCGTTGTTTTGGTGAAAATATTTTGTTGGGAGTGTGATCAAAGTCCCACCTCGGGTAAATAAGGGGAAAATCATGGGTTTATAAGTGAGAGACACTATCTCCGTTGATATAAGCCTTTTTTGGCGAAATTAAAAACGAAATCATGAGCGCATATGCCTAAAGTATACAATATCATACTCGAATATAATTTTCAAAATCAGGGAAACAAGTGTAGTTTTTAAAATAGAAAAACATCCTTAAAATTAAAAAGAAGAAAAAAAGAAAAAAAAATCCAATTATAGAAATGAAGATGGAGTGAAAATAACTTATTGGCAATGATTTTGATAGGGAGAGGACAAGGGCAGTCTGGTGCATTTAATTGCTATCTTATCCAAAATATGCCATCAACTTTGACCAGTACAATTATAAATTTATAATCAATGAGTATTTAAACCTCTTTTATTATCTTCAACAATACCTCATATGAAGTACTTGGACTTGACTTTATACTTTTCATTTTGGGGATATACCTTCAAAAAGTTGGATTTTCTTTTTTCTTTTTACAATAATCTTTACTTAGTTTGAGCTTTAATGTGCATTATTTGATGGTGAAATGAGTTTATGTAGGATAGGAACTCGATTTATTATTAAATTATCTTAATATTCAGATCACATTTTTTATCTGAATATGAATGTATCCCGAACATTAAAAGCCTCTTAAGTTGGGACTTATAGTCCACGTGTCTTGTATGCCTTGTTTGAAATGGAAATTTAGATCCCAACCGAGAATTTTTCCTTTTAAGATTAGAATGCATATGTGGATAATGTATTCTCGCCTCAATTCTAACCTTAATTTAAGGCCTTATTTCATTTTCAAAAAAAAAAAAAAAAAACTTTAAGGCCTTATTTAGTACTACGGATACGGATGACGACGATTTAAGTTTTCATTTTCTTTTGACATTGTTGGGAATGAAAAGATTAATTGATTGGACGCACTTCAAAATTGGAAATCATTCCTTGAAATGAGAGTAGAAACTCATTTCAACCAACAAACGCCATAGGAATAATATTCCTATTATCACTCATTTTCATTTTGATTGACTTTGATGTTGATATTTTGTCATTCTCGTTTCTTATGAGCAAATGAAAATTATATTATTAAGGTCTCGTTTGATAACCATTTGATTTTTTGTTTTTGAAAATTAAGCATTTTTTCCTAATTTCTCTAAGATAATTTTCATCTCCTTTAACGAATCATTTGTTTTTCACAATTTCTCTACGATGGATTTCGACTTCTCTATAATGGTTTCTATTTTTCTTAAAGTTTCTAGCCAATTTTCAAAACAAAAATAAGTTTTTTAAGACTGTTTTTTTTTAGTTTTCAAAACTTGGCTTGATTTTTTAAAATATATTTAAAAAATAAAAAGTCATAGAATGAAATATTATTTATAGACTTAATTTTTAAAAATTAAATGGTTATCAAGGATGACTTAAATCAAATTGAAATCCAACCAGTTATTTCCCAGCGTGAGGAAAAAAAAGGAAAAAAGAAAAAGTGGACTCAGAAATTTCAGTCCAGCAGAAATTGACAATAATTGGATTACTCGGAAATTTCATGGGCCTGTCCAGGAGTAAGGCCCACAATAACAGACCATTCCCTAAAAAAAGATTTTTTCTACATATTCCTATATCCGAAAATTAATTGTGAAAATGTCCCAATAATGAAACAAATCCTCTTTTTATAAATTTCAGGTTCATTTTTTCTGTCAGTACTTTTAATCGTTAACTACGAATGAAGTTGAGAAATTAAAATTGACTTTCAGATCGAGATTACATTATCTTAATCAATTAAGTTATACTCAGGCTAACATACGAAAATTATTTCTAAACCATTAAGATTACTGTAATTAAACTTTAAAGAACTACTATGGGTCGTTCCAGTGGTAAAAAAGGCCATGTAATACTAGAGAGCTTAAAGAAAATGTATTCAGCTCATGGTGACCACACCTACCTATAATAAGAGTTACCGTGACAACCAAATGTAGTAAGGGCAATTAGTCCTCTTACGAGAATAGTTCAATAAAATAAAGGCTAGAAAATATTCCTGATTTATAGATCTCATTTCAATAATACCCATGAACTTTAAAAAGTTTCGAAAATACCCTTGACCTTTCAAAGATACTTATAAGTTTTGGATAACCGTTAAAGTTTCATTAATATCCTTAACCTTTAAAAATAATCAAATTTTCCTAACTGGAAAACGTTTATTCTTCTTCCTCGCTGCATTTTTTTCCTTCGTGAAAATTAATGAGAAGATTCGCCTATTTGCTATATATTCATAGTCCATAAGTTATTCTCCTTCAGCACATCCCAAGGGTCTAACAAGATTTGTATGTTGAAGCTTCAAGATCACTTTTGCTTCATTTTTAAATTTTTAGTGTCTTTGACTTGATTTTGTTGATAGTCTTTTCACTATTATTTCCTCATCTGTCATTACCCATCATCTTTCCCTAAATTTATTTTAGTCAAAATAAATGAAAATATTGTCATACAATGGTTCTAATACTTCATAAATATTAAAAAAAAAATCACATGTCTAACTTTTAATTAATTAACGTTGTTAACTACACCAAATTCGTCTTCTTCAAGTTTATTAGCATATGAAAGGTTGCAGTAAGAATTTGACCAAAATTCATAATCATAACTCCTCTCATAACTCTTCAAAGAAAAAGAATGATACTAATAAATTAATAAAAAATGAAGACAAAATTTACCCCTTTTTTCATTCACCACTTATTCATCATAATTGATTTATGAAAATCAGGTTAATCTTCTACTTATCATTAACACACCGACAAAGAGCAAAAAGAAGAAAAAGAAGGGGAAAAAACTTTTGTTTTGTTTTTTTTTTCTACTTATCTTATATTTACACTTTTAAAAAAGAGAAGGCTTGATTTCAACTTTATTTTCGTTTAGTGTTATGTTGCACATAATCCTATCTTTAAAGCAAAGTTTCACATTAGTTTTTATGTCATTTATAAAGAGATAAGGAAAAATAATAAATGTTTTACGAGTATAAGTATTTTTAAAATTTTTTGAAAGATTAGGAATATTAATAAAGTTTTGTTTCCCCTCCAAAACTCAACAGTAAATTATTTTTGAAATTTCTTGAAACAACAACCATATTCATGTTCAGGAATATTATTGAAATGGGTACAAAATTGAAGAGTATTTTTTTTTATATAATTTAACCTATAATAAAATACATATAAAATATCATTTAGGTAGGCTCATTTTGACAATTTTTTTCATCTTTTCCAATAAACAAAACGCTCTTTTTAGTCTTTTGAAAAGTATATAAAACTCTAGGTAAACCCTACTTATATGGTAATTAAATATTATAAAACTCATTTGACACCATGTAACATCTAAATTTAAAATGATGGCTACATATTAAATATTAGAAAAATATATCACATAATTATTATATATTTTAATGATAAGCTATGCAAATTTTTCTTGTGATAATTGAATTAACAAAAGCAACCGTCCAAATAAACGGGATGCTCTATCACGCCTCTCTACCCATAGCTTATAATAACGTCATGATACCTTATCGTCAAACTAATAATGCTATTTTTTTTTTTTCGAGTGAACCAATAATGCTGTTTATTCTATATATAAAAGTCAACACAAACAATAATATTAAAAAGTCACACCCACAAAAATAATTGGACTTATTTTAAACATTTTACCTTATTAAATAATAAGTTACGTAAATGTTTTGTCTCACTTGAAAGTCCACAATATCATTAAATAACTCTAATTATTTTCCACTTGTACATTTAAACAATCTATTTAGATTTACCAATTTTTTTCCGATAATATTTAGATTTACCAATTAAGTTTCTATAACATGTGATTGTAATAGTCAAGCTTACGAATGATTTGTGGGTTTACTATTCAAAGCTACAATTTGCTAATTTAACAAAAAAAAAAAAAAAGAGTTAACCATTTATTTCAAATCCAACTCTGATTTGTTAGTCTCAACATATAGCTTAATTCATTAAAATATTGTAATCTCAATTACAAAGTTGGAGATTCAAATCTCGACTCTATATATTGTCTCAAACAACCAAAAAAAAAGTCAACTTATTTTAGTACGAAAAAACCCAACCTTACTCTATATAAATACATACTTTTTTTTTTTGAGTTCAATAGTAAATAGGGCGGAAGGATTAAAGCCTCATACCATTTTGGTTAAGAACATATACCTTAATTAGGTGTATGTTTAAGTTGGCATAAATACATACTTATAATAACAATGAGCTAAATGTTAGAGATTCAAATCTTTGTTATCATCTTTCCATTGAACTAAGAAAAAAAATATGAGCCTAAGACCCTGTTTGATAATCATTTGATTTTTAGTTTTTGATTTTTACAAGTTAAGCTTGTTTTCTCTCAATTTCTCTACCGTGGTTTTCATTTCCATTAAGGAAGCATTTGAATTCTTAGCTAAATTCTAAAAACAAAAACAAGTTTTTGAAAACTACTTTTTTTAGTTTTCAAAATATGATTTGGTTTTTGAAAACATAGGTAAAACGTAGATAACAAAACAAATAAATCCTTAGGTAAGAGTTGTATTTCTAGGCTTAATTTTCCAAAACTAAAAACCAAAAACCAAAAACTAAGGCCCCGTTTAATAACCATTTTATTTTTTATTTTTAGTTTTTGAAAAATTAAGCTTATTTTCACCTAATTTATCTACAATAGAGATCATCTCCCTTAAGTTAGCATTTGAACTCTTAGCAAAAATTTAAAAACAAAGTCAAATTTTTTAAAACTACTTTTTTTAGTTTTTAAAAGTTAGCTTGGTTTTTTGAAACATAGATACAAAGTAGATAAGAAGACATCTTATAAACTCATTGGTAGAAGTAATATCTTTAGATTTAAATTTCAAAAACTAAAAACAAAAAACAAAATTGTTATCAAACGAGGCCTAAATAGTTATCAAACGGGGCCTAAGATATTCTTTCAAGTTTTAACATCATAGTTAACATTATTAATTTTATGCATTTAAAATATAAGTTGGGCATTTAACTAATTAACCTTTTATTAAGGATAAATTATATATTTAGTCTTTGCGGATAACTTTCATAAACTTTTTTTAAAGAATAATAATTACTCGATCCTTGAGCTTTTATCCTTCCATATTAATAAGAGTACTTAAATTAATATAAGCATAATTCAAAATCTAAATACATAACTAAAACGTTTAAGCCCGTTTGATAATTATTTGATTTTTTATTATTGATTTTTTTGAAAGTTGTGTACTTATTTTGTCACAATTTCTCTACAATAGTTTTAATCTTATTTATGATGGTTTCCATCTTTCCTAAGGAGAAATTTGAGTTTCTTGCCAAATTTAAAAAACAAAAACAAGTTTTTGAAAACTATTTTTTTTTTGTTAGTTTTAAAACTTGGCTCAATTTTTGAAAACATATGTAAAAAGTAGATAAGAAAGCATGAAAACCTAGAGGTGGAAGTAGTATTTATGAGTTTAATTTTCAAAAACTAAAAACTAAAAACTAGACTTCGTTTGATAACTATTTGGTTTTAGAAATTGTACTTTGTTCTCACCATTTCTCTACAATGGTTTTCATCTTCTCCACAATGGTTCTCATTTTTCTTATTAAAATAGTACTTGAATTCTTAGCTAAATTCTAAAAACAAGTTTTTGGAAACTACTTTTTTTAGTTTTCAAAACTGATTGATTTTTTAAAACACGTCTAAAAAGTAGATAAGAAATCGTGGAAAGCCATGAATGAAAATATTATTTATAGGTTTAATTTTCAAAAATTTTAATTAAAAAACTAAATGATTATCAAACAAGGTTTACAAATTTAAAGAAACATTACAAAAATTAAAGTACAAAAACAAAATATTTGTTATTTATGTAAAATATATCTTTGAGTTTCTGGATTTAAATTTAGTTTATATATTTGATCTCTAATTTTTTTTCAAAATTAACATTTCTAACTGGTTTTTAAAGTTTGAAATTGCTTTCTATACGACCTCTAAGTTCTAAGTAACTATGATCATGAAGTTAACTTACGTTGAGGCTATAATTATCGGTATGTATTTTTTAAATGAGTTAGAACTTTTTATTTATTTTTTATACTCATAGATTGATTAAAAACTAAATTCAAACGTTGAAACCAATTAAAAATAAAATCCAAAATGAATTAAACATGTCATTCATGAAAGCTCAACCATCAAATAGAAATTAAATTTAAATCTCAACAACCTATATTTTAATCAGGTTGTTTGGACAAATATCAAAAGTGGAGAGATTCAATTTGAACTAAAAAAAGCCAACAAAAACTCAATTGATATCAATTAAAATTTATAACTAAGGGATGATAGGTTCGAATCTCCTACCTCCAAATATTGTTTTACTAAAAAAAAAAATAATAAAATCAACAGTTTTTGTCAACTTATTAAACTGTGACAATGAAATCTGATTTATATTTTAATATAATAAAATTATTTTCTTAAATCTGAGGTCAATATTTTGAAAAATTGATTTTTTTTTTTCAAAGATGGAAAATTAGTCAACAGAGAGTGAAAGAAAAGTTTTGTATGGTTGGAATGCATCGGCATCTTTTATGTTAAATTCGAATATTCTTTTTAAGTGAGAAAAGTTAGGGCATTTTGAAAATTTGGCACACACATTTTTTTCCTTTTATTTTTGTGGAATAATTTTCGAGAAACAGTGGGCTTCTTAGTCAACATGTCGTACACGCCACGTGTCTTCTTTTGTCTCCGGCTGAATATTCGCTTTTATTTATTTTGACAATTTTACCCCCACTTTTAATTGCATAGGACAAGAGTAAGACTTTTTCTCTCCATTTCTTCTAGAAAAATCTCATGAAAAGTTGCGTTATTTTTCATTAAATTTTGATAAGTACTGTTTGCTTTTATAAGCCACCGCTCTTATTTACTTCCAATTAAATATTCATATCCTTTTCATATATAAGATAAAATACATTTTTAATTTTTGAAATTTGAATATAATATAAAATACATTTTTAATCTTTGAAATTTGAATATAAGATAAAATACATTTTTAATCTCTGAAATTTGAATTTAATTTCTATTTGGTTCGTAAGTTTTCAAAATTAATAGTTTTGGTTTTTAAGATTTGGAATTTGGTTTCTATTTAGTCTTGGAGAGGTAAACATGTTTGATTTTTAAGGTTTGAATTTAATTTTTTATTTTTCTTGGTCCTCGAGTAAAAAAAAAATTAAATGTATTTAAACACATTTTAATTCGTTTTAAAAAATACATATCAATAGACAACAAGGTCTAGTTAGTGTTAACTACCATGTCATCATTTCGGTAGGTTAACTAATATCAACTCTACTTTAGAGACCATTTATAAATTAATTTCAAATTTTTAGAGACTAACTAGAAATGAAATTCAAATATTAGATATCTAACCTGACACTTTTAAAATTTCAATAACAAAATATAAACTAAATTCAAATCTCACCAACCAAAAATTAGTTTTAAAGACTTAGAGATTAAATAGAAAGTAAATTCAAATCTCTCAACAACCAAAAAGTGTATTTTATCTAATTTTATTTATATATTTGAAAATACCAATTGTCACCACAAAAAATCCAAAAATTGAAGAAAAATGTAAAAAATCTTAAAATGTACGGTCTTAATTCTTAGACTTAACTATCAGCGGAAGGTCACCACAAATCTTAGTTTTTTCTCAACTTAAAAATGTCACACCACAACCTTTTGAGTTCAATCATAAAAAATTTAAGATCACATATGTTTAATAATAAAATGATAAACTATCAAGCTTTGTATGGTTGTTATTGGTCACAAACTTTAATATAAAGATTTAAAAATGATTTGACGAACTTAAATAAAAGCATGTGGGACAAATATAAAAATAAAGGTGATGGATTCCATGAACATGGTCTACAAAATCAAATTCAACTAGCCATTTCTTAATTTGTCTTGGGACGGCTACAATCCCCAATTTGCCCTTTGTTTTTTTTTTTAACCAAAAAGAAATAGTGGAGGAAAAAAAAATAACAAAAAGACATGCCTACCCTTTAAAAAGGGAATCAAACAAAAAGATTGACCAAAGCCAAACTTGATACGAAATGCCCCTAACCCAAATAAAGGTACAAGAGAGGGGTCCACCAAAAATACTCTCGTTTTCACTCACCGTCATGTCTTAGCTAGTATATGAGCAACAACATTTCAGTAACATGTGGGAGTGAGAGATTTAATCGTCTCACCTTAATCTAGGGCATATGTATTAACCAATTGAGTTATATTCAAGTTGACAAACTGTTTGATATGTTTTTTAAGGTCGCTTAATAGAGTGATAACATAACCTTGAACATGTTAATTAATGCATAAATGAAGCTACGTGGATTGACTAAAGTAAGTATTGAGAGGGTGTATTTCAGGTGATAGAATAATAGGAGTTATCGTAATGATTATTATTTTTTAATTAAGTATTAAAATAAATACTTTGAAAGTGTAGGAACTAACCTAATTAATTTTTGAATTTCAGTAACTAATAGGTATTATAAAAATTCATGAGCAAAAAATTTAACAAACATAAGATTTAAGCATAAATTCAACTGATATAAACACATGTATTTGCGATTAAAATGTCAGAAGTTCGAATCCTCTCTCTCATATATTTCAATTTTTTTTTTTTTAAAAAAAAAAAATTCTTGTAACACTACCATTTTTTTTTTTTAAAAAAAATCATGTATCGAAATGAAAAACTATAAAATCTTTTTTTTTTAGGGACCCAAATTCATGCCCAATTTTAGCAAAAAATCACGAAAGTGGAAAGTAGGCGTAATTAGTGCATCAATCATGTACCTTTTTTTATTGTTTTTTGTTTATCCAAGTTGACTTTAAATAATTATTGTGGGTTAGCATGCGTATCATATTTTATTAAACAGAATTATTATTATTTTGATATTTGATCTCCATTAAAATAAAATTTGAACTAAAAATAAATAAATAAAATACAATTTAATAAATTAATCATTTTACTAAAAATGGGTTTAAATATTTTGATGACATACGAGACTATACTCAAAATTTTAATATATGAAGTCAACAAGTTACGTTATCCCTATATTTTCAATCTTTTTATATTTTTACATAAATGTTTAAATATACTTTTTAATTTTTAAAATTTTCTCTATTTTGCAATAACAATTTATATATTTGAGATGTGATATTGAATAGTGTAAACAAAAGATATTATACAACGTTTTAATAAACTATTGTTATATTTTTGTAGTAGAGACTAAATATATTGAAAATTTTATCCATCCAAATATATATATATATATATATATAAAAAAAAAGAAGTCATAATGTTCTTGACTAAATTTGTATTATTATTACTATTCACTATTCAGAAGTGTCCTTTTCAAATTAGAAATAGAAATATCTCAACAAAAAAAAAAAAAAAGGAAAAAGAAAAATTGAACCCTTCCTCAAGTCTTGAAAGGAAAAAAAAAAAGTTTCCAACTTTGTTTTGTTTTCTCTATAAATTTAGAATTTGTTGGGATTCTCTAATTCAAAATGGAACCTTATAGGCTATAGCTTTCCTTTTCATGCTTTAATTAGAATAATAATAATAAAAAAGAATAAATGCATAGGCTGAAATATTGGGAATTCCAACATTCTTGGACTGTAAGCTTCTGTTACAGCATCTTTTCAAGCATATCCATTCTAAAAAGTAAAATAATATATTTATTTATCAATAATAAAATCAGCTGATTTTATAAACAAGAGAGCTTATATGGCTCTTTTAAAAACTAAAATATAGCAAAGATCGTATCAAAGATATAAGTCAAGAGATTAATTTTGTGTTTAAGTCCCTTGGCTTTATGATTTATAAAAATTAAGTCTATAGATATTATTTCTGCTACTAAGTTTTCTTATTTGTTATCTATTTTAAGGTTTAAATTATTAACGTTGGTAGAAAAGTCGAAGTCTCAATTTTATGAAAGTGTTGAAGAAAATATCAATAATTTGTCAATATCCATTAAATAAAAAAAATATGAAAACAAAAATAAAAAAATAATTTAATAAATAAATTGTTTATACTTTTTAAATGAGATAAAGTATTTGTTATAATATTATATGTACACTATGTTATATTTTGTTGTTATTTTTTAAAAATATTTCATCGATTTTGTACAATATAATGAAAATATCGATTCATTTCTTATATCGACGTTGAACTTATAGATATGTTGAAATATCTTAAAGACTAAAAAAAAGTAGTCGTGAAAAAGTATTTTGATTGAAATTTAACTAAGAATTCAAATGTTTTTTTTTTAAATGAAAATCATGATAGAGAATGTGGGTAAAAACAAATATAAATTTAAAAAACTAAATGGTATCAATACGACCTACATTTTTAGATTCAATCGTTTTTAATTGGTTGAGTTTGATTAAAATCTAAATTTAAAGGAAGATGGCATTTTAGTCATCAGACCATCACTTTTTATTCTTACCTCAAACTTCAAATAAACTTTTAAGACCATCAAAATAAATTTGGAATCAAACTCAAATCACACCGACTAAAATGATGATTTAACTCCTTTTGCTTTTAGAAAAACACCACGTACACAAATTTAAGCTTCACCTATTAATCATTTAGGCTTCCTTTGATGACTATTTAGTTTTTTGTTTTTTAAAATTAAGTTTAAAAATACTACTTCTATCAATGGGTTTCATGTTTTCTTAAAAAAAAATATAGTTTTCAAAATTATGTTTTTGTTTTTAAAATTTGGCTAGAAACTTAAATGATACCCCTCAAGAAATATGGAAATCATTGTAGACGTGATGAAGAGAAATTGTGAAAAAACAAACATAATTTTCAAAAATAAAAAACCAAATGACTATCAAATGAAACCTTAAGCCCCGTTTGATAACCATTTTGTTTTTGGTTTTTAGTTTTTGAAATTTAAACCTAAAAATACTACTTCTACCCGTGAGTTTATATCTCTTTTTATCTATTTTGTACCTATGTTTTAAAAAACCAAGCAAACTTTTAAAAACTAAAAAAAGTAGCTTTCAAAAACTTGACTTTGTTTTTAGAATTTGGCTAAAAGTTCAAATGTTTACTTAAAGAAGATGATCTCTATTATAGAGAAATTAGGTGGAAATAAGCTTAAATTTCAAAAACTAAAAATAAAAAACAAAATGGTTATCAAACGGAGCGTTAGTTTTTGGTTTTTTAAAATGAAGCCTACAAATACCTTTCGCACCTAAAAATTTCTTTATCTTGTTATATACTTTTTACTTATGTTTTTTTTTTTAAAAAAAACATGTCATGCCATGTTTTGAAAACTAAAAAAAAGTAGTTTTCAATATATTTTTTTTTAATTTTAGTAATTGACTAAAAATTTAAATGCTTCAAAATGGAGATGAAAACTATTATAGAAAAATTTAAAAAACTTAATTTTCAAAATGTAAAAACAAAAAATCAAATACTAATGGGACAAAAGGAGATTTTAAAGAAATCACACTATCTTCAGAATCTAATTCTTGATTAAGTCATGGACCCGTAAGTTAAAGATAATTAAAAAAAGCATCAATTATTAATCTTTTTTTTAAAGCATACGTGGCTTATAATAATTTCTTAAATAGGAAAACAGACAACTAATTTACAAAAGCAGATTAAAAAGTAAAAAAGCAAAAAAGTCTACAGAAGTGCTTTTGCAGACAGACACCAAAGCGAGAGAGAGAGAGCCAAAGTCGTTGATCTGGAGTTGGGTGATCGTTCTTTCTTCCCTTTTATTATTATTATTATTTTTTTTTTCGTGTTTCTTATTTCGCTATCATTATTGAGCATCAAGAGTGTGAGGCTCATAGCTCTATAAAAAGCTCTCGAACCACTGGCTTTGGATCTCAGAATCTCACCCATTCCCCTTTCTTCTGTTTTCATTTCGTCCTACTCTCCCTTCTTAATCACCTCTAATTTTCAGGTACGCCTTCCTCTACGTATCCCACTTTACCATTATCTATTTGGTGGCGAAATTTGGGTCTATTTCGAGGTAGAATCTTTTGGGGTCTCTGTATTTACTCATTTCTCGAACTGGGTTGTGGGTTTGGTGTTAGAATTCATGTGTTTGTAGGCTCCATTTTTTGTGGATCGTCCTTGATTATGATAATTTCTTTTGGGTTTTCCCCCTTCTCCTGTTTTCTGGTTTTAATTTGGGGGGTCTGATTTGTTGTTTTTATGTGTGCCTAATGGGTTTTGTGTCTTGTTTTGAGTGGTGATTTCAGAGGGGAATTTTGTTTGAAATATGGCGAACCGGAATCTGGAGAAGATGGCATCAATTGATGCGCAGCTTCGGCTTTTAGTACCAGCCAGAGTGAGTGAGGATGATAAATTGGTGGAGTACGATGCGTTGTTACTGGATCGGTTCCTTGACATTCTTCAGGATTTGCATGGGGAGGATCTGAAGGAAACTGTAAGTTAGAACTGGGAATTTGACTTTGATTTGGAAGGATGAACTATTTGAAGATTTATTTCCACTTTCTATGTGAATCTATGGAACTTGTGGATAATAGTAACCTTTTGGTCTGAATAGTAAAGTGAAAGAAAAGAAATGGATCTTTTTATTAATATAATAATTGATTCTCATTATTAAAACTTGATGTCATTTGATAGTTGTAAGATTGATAGAACACCCTTGAAGTTTAATGATGTATTTACCAATTAAAACTTCTTTTCTTTCTGTTTGACATTGACTAAGTGTGAATCAAGCACATCATCAAAGAGGAAAAAGAAAAACATACTTCTAGCTGCTTGCTAGACCCCATTCATGTTTTGGTCGAGAGATCAGTCCTCATGTTTGAAATACGTTGTAATCCCACTTCCATGGAATCAATAGCTGGTGACTGTTTGACATTTTTTTGGATGATAGGTGCAAGAATGCTATGAACTTTCCGCTGAATATGAAGGGAAGCACAATCCAAAGAAACTTGAGGAGCTTGGAAATGTGCTGACTAGTTTAGATCCAGGGGACTCTATTGTCATTGCAAAATCTTTCTCCCATATGCTTAACTTGGCTAACTTGGCCGAGGAGGTTCAGATTGCTTATCGTAGAAGGATCAAATTGAAGAAGGGTGATTTTGCTGATGAGAATTCTGCAACCACTGAATCTGACATTGAGGAAACTTTGAAGAAGCTTGTGGGTGAACTGAATAAGTCCCCTCAAGAAGTTTTTGATGCCTTGAAGAACCAAACTGTAGATTTGGTCTTAACTGCTCATCCTACTCAATCAGTTCGTAGATCTTTGCTTCAGAAGCATGCAAGGTTGACTTATGAGCTACTCTGGATTGTTTCTAATGCTTATTTTTATATTTTATCTTTCGATATCCTAATTTCCAACTTGTATTTTACTGATGGCTTGAGATATATATAATCCAACTGTCAGTTACACCTCATTGGGAGAAGCCAACTAATTAGTTCTATCTCTTGCTCCCTTCAATACTTGTGTGCAGGATAAGAGATTGTTTAGTCCAATTGTACGCGAAAGACATTACTCCTGATGACAAGCAAGAGCTTGATGAGGCACTTCAGAGAGAGGTGAAACTTGCACTGCTGTTATCCGTCATCGGCTGTTTTGTTTTTTCTTTCTCTAACCCAAATTTTAAAAAGTAATAATAATAAATAACTGTCTGTGAATTGGCGAACTGCTATTTTTGTTTTCTTGTCTTTTTGGTGCAAAATTATATTATAGAATCTGTTGTTGAAAGTGAAACAACATGGAAATGGATTGGCATGCTCCATTTATTGATGTTTGTTAATATTGCTCCCGTGTGTGTGTGTGATTTTTTTAAACACTTGTGAATACAAAGGTGAAATCATATTGAGATATGCTTATTTGGAAATCATACTTGATAAATGCATGCTACTGGAAATAATAATTGATAGATGTATGCTGTTAGACATTGTTGCAACGCTTACTTGGTAAGCCAAAGTGAGCATAGCTTAGGAGTAATTGACATGTACTCCTTTCCTTAAGGTGGGAGGTTCAAATCCCCAAACCCCACATTTGTTGTACTAAAAAAAACACTGACTTTGTAAAATCCGTTGAACTTGATATGTTGGTGTATATTGTAGACATTTTACTTCAGTAATTTGATCCTGGAAAAAATGGATGTTTCCTTTTCTTTTTGTAGATTCAAGCTGCATTTCGTACTGATGAAATCCGTAGAACTCCTCCTACCCCACAAGATGAAATGAGGGCAGGAATGAGCTACTTCCATGAGACAATTTGGAAGGGTGTTCCTAAATTTCTGCGCCGTGTTGATACTGCTTTGAAAAACATTGGAATTGATGAACGTGTTCCTTATAATGCACCACTAATTCAGTTTTCATCCTGGATGGGTGGTGATCGTGATGGTAAAATCTTTTTCTTTGGTATAATTAATGTAAACATTGAATTTCGTTTGGCTATGGAAGTGGCAATGATATATCTTATCCACATTGATGATACCTGAGGAAATTGTAGCTGTCTTCTAAGTTTTTAGCTTTTGCTTTGATTGGTCTACAGGTAATCCTAGGGTGACACCGGAGGTCACGAGAGATGTCTGTCTTCTTGCTAGAATGATGGCTGCTAATCTGTACTACTCGCAGATTGAGGATCTCATGTTTGAGGTATTTACACCTTCTGTAACATGGAAATTTTAGGGAATCTTTCCCATTTGTTTGATAGGCAGTGTTTGCAATTTGGTCAATTAGCATCAACAATTAATTGAGGGACCATACTCATAATATTTTTCTGCAGTTGTCTATGTGGCGTTGCAATAGTGAGCTTCGTGAGCGTGCAGATACGCTTCATAATTCATCAAGGAGAGATGCAAAACACTATATAGGTAATTGATCATGACTTATGTTTTATAGTAAAAAAGAAGAAGTCCATGAATGTGTTTAGTTTTGCTGCAAAATTTACTGCATAGAGGAGATCTTAAGTTTGGCACTGGTGAATTTAGTTTTTTTTTTTTGTTTGCTTTTGTTTGTACAGAATTTTGGAAGCAAATTCCTGCGAGTGAACCCTACCGGGTGATTCTTGGTGATGTAAGGGACAAGCTTTATCAAACTCGTGAACGTTCTCGCCATTTGTTAGCACAAGGACATTCTGACATCCCAGAGGATGCGACTTTTACAAATGTTGAGCAGGTTTGTTCTTCTTGGATCTTCAAAACATTTTTTCTTTTTTCTTTTTGGCACACCAATCATTTCATTAAGCACAAATATATACAAAAAAAAGGAACTGGAAATATTAGATATTCTTCCCCTTCAATTGTTAAGGCTGATTACAGAGAAGTCCTACAATTGGCTTGAATAAAAATGGAGAATAATTACGAAACCTTTTAGATAAGAAATATAGACTTGAGACTAGTCAAACTAAAAAGTCATGAACATCTAACCCACAAAGGCACAAACTCACTTTTACGGCAATTATCTTTGGATTACGTATTTTAGTTTCACCAATCCTATTGGACTCTGACTAAAGTTTGCAACTTTATTACTTTAGAATTAGCTTTCTTTTGGTGATTTTTTTTCTGAAGTCTGTGAGTGAGGAAAGTAAAGTGGGGAACAATAAAGAAAAAAGATGTTTTGTTTGTTAAAGTCTGACTTGTTTTGCTAATGGAAAAAATAATTTAAAAGAAAACTAAAAAATTCATGTTACTATTTAGTTACTATGCTAAATTATTAGCTTCAGCAAGACAGCAACTGTTATGTTTATGATTAATTTCCCAACTATTTGCAGTTCTTGGAACCTCTTGAACTATGCTATAGATCCCTCTGTGCTTGTGGCGATCGTGCAATTGCTGATGGCACCCTTCTTGATTTTTTGAGGCAAGTGTCCACTTTCGGCCTGTCACTTGTAAGACTCGACATCAGGCAAGAGTCTGATCGTCACACCGATGTGTTGGATGCCATTACTCAGCATTTGGATCTTGGTTCCTACAAGGAATGGTCTGAAGAACAGCGACAAGAATGGCTTTTATCTGAACTCAGTGGCAAACGTCCTCTTTTTGGTCCTGATCTTCCTACAACTGAAGAAATATCTGATGTTTTGAACACATTCCATGTCATAGCTGAACTTCCTTCGGATAACTTCGGTGCATATATCATTTCCATGGCCACCGCTCCATCTGATGTTTTGGCAGTTGAGCTCTTGCAACGTGAGTGCCATGTTATGCAACCACTGAGAGTTGTTCCCCTGTTTGAGAAGCTTGCAGATTTGGAGGCTGCACCAGCAGCTCTTGCTCGCCTCTTCTCGATAGAATGGTACAGAAATCGGATTAATGGAAAGCAAGAAGTCATGATTGGCTACTCGGATTCTGGCAAAGATGCTGGACGGTTCTCTGCAGCCTGGCAGTTGTACAAGGCTCAAGAGGAGCTTATAAAGGTTGCAAAGCAATATGGTGTGAAGCTTACTATGTTTCATGGTCGTGGTGGCACTGTTGGAAGAGGAGGTGGACCCACTCATCTTGCTATTTTGTCCCAACCACCTGAGACAGTTCACGGTTCACTCCGTGTAACGGTACAGGGTGAAGTTATTGAGCAGTCCTTTGGAGAGGAGCACTTGTGTTTTAGAACACTCCAACGTTTCACTGCTGCAACGCTCGAACACGGAATGCACCCTCCAGTTTCACCAAAACCTGAATGGCGTGCACTGATGGATGAGATGGCTGTCATTGCTACAGAGGAATACCGTTCCATTGTCTTCAAAGAACCACGATTTGTCGAGTATTTCCGCCTTGTAGGATTTCTTCTTCCGACTCATAATTTCATTATTGAAATCTGCACTGACTGAACTGTTTCTAACTTTATATTTTGTACTTATGATTTTAGGCAACACCAGAGCTGGAGTATGGTAGGATGAATATTGGTAGTCGTCCATCAAAGCGAAAGCCAAGCGGTGGTATCGAGTCACTCCGTGCAATACCATGGATCTTTGCATGGACTCAGACGAGGTTCCATCTACCAGTTTGGTTAGGCTTCGGAGCAGCATTCAAGCATATCATTCAGAAAAATGTTAAGAACCTTCACATGTTGCAGGAGATGTATAACGAATGGCCCTTCTTTAGGGTCACCATTGATTTGGTTGAAATGGTGTTCGCCAAAGGAGACCCTGGAATTGCAGCCTTGTACGACAAGCTCCTAGTTTCAGAGGACCTCTGGTCGTTCGGACAGCGCTTGAGAGCCAACTATGAAGAAACAAAGAGCCTTCTACTGCAGGTAAAATCTGGCCACTGTCCCTTCAATCAAAAATATCACATAAGGTCTTCACTCAATCATAGTTTGAGAATTTTTCGTCCTTGTACTTTGTAGATTGCTGGACATAGAGATCTTCTTGAAGGGGATCCTTACTTGAAGCAAAGACTTCGTCTCCGTGACTCATACATCACGACTCTGAACGTGTGCCAAGCATACACATTGAAACGAATCCGTGATCCGAACTACGATGTGAAAGTCCGTCCACACATTTCAAGGGAAATAATGGAGGCAAGCAAACCAGCAGACGAACTCATTCAACTAAACCCGAAGAGCGAGTACGCGCCTGGGCTAGAGGACACTCTGATCTTGACCATGAAGGGTATTGCTGCTGGAATGCAAAACACTGGTTAAACAGGAGCATTATATATCTATATATATGCTCATTGTTGTTTCTTTTTGCTGGTTTCTTTCAACATATAAATTGCCATGGAAGATGAGGCTCATAATTTGTGCATCAGAAGTTGGATGTTGTTTAAGTTAATCCAGCTTTTGGTAAGAAGAGATCTTGAGTGACTGTGTGCTTTGTTTGTTGCATGATCAAAATTGCTGTGCCCCAAATACTAGAGTGGCCAGTGGATTATGTTGGTACCTTACAAGGCATTTGAACTTTAAATAATTGCATTAATGCTGAAATGAAACTGCCTTTCTATTATGTTTCTCTTACTTCTTTTTAGTCTACATCTTGTTCCTTATCTTCTTCCTTTCACATTATATCTCATTGCAAGGTTTAAATTTTCATTGAAATGTGATATAAAAAATGGTCTTAGTTGCACCTTTTACTTTCTTTACTTTTCTTGAAAGGAAAACCAATCTAATTTGCATATGGAGTGTTAGCTCATAGGTTGGTTTATGTAATTTGGGACTAAAGCTAAATTTATGTTTGATGTATTAATTTGTTTAATATGGACTATGAATTTGAATTTGTTAATTCTACAGACTACATGTGCAGGTCTGAAATCATAAACTGAACTAAAGAAATCAACTAAAGGTGATTACATAAATTTGAAATTTTTTTATTCATTGTTTGTATAATTTAAGTGAAAGTTATCAAAGTTTAGGTCTCGTTTAATAACTATTTGGTTTTTTGTTTTTGGTTTTTAAAAATTAATCTTATAGATACTATTTCCACAAAAGTAGTTTCCAAAAACTTGTTTTTGGAATTTGGCTAAGAATTTGAAGTGTTTTTTTTAAGAAAGATGAGAATCATTCTAGGAAAAATGAAAGTCATTGTAGGGAAATTGTTAGAAAACAAGTACAATTTTTAAAAACCAAAAACAAAAAACCAAATGGTCTTCAAATAGGACCTAAGATTTCTTGATTTCAAAATCAAGCTTCATATACTTGATTGCTATATTTGAAATAAGAAACTCACAAAAAGATAGATACATTTTTTTGTTCAACATGTATAAGTCGAGATTTGAACTTCAATCTTTAGAAACGAGGATATAATGACTTAACCAATTGAACTATGCTTAGATGATTCAAGATGTAAATACAATTTTTTTCTTCTAATTCAACGACATATGGAGTGGGAGATTCGAACATTTGAGGTTAAGGATATATATCTTAACTAGTAATAGTTATTTCTTATACTTTTAATAATCGTTTAATTGTACAAGGAGTACTTAGGTTTACAAAAAAATGCAACAAGTTCTTTTGTACCTTAAATTTATGAAAGAGAAATTAAAAATTATAGTTAGAAATATTATATAAGTATGAAATAAGAAGGATATAACACACATCTTAAAAAGTTATTAATAAAGATGCTTGATTGTTCAGTAAGCTAATTTTAAAAGCTAGCATTCACTAGATTTTGCAAATCAAAAGAATTTGAAAGTGAATTTATACAAATTAAATAAATATATATAAAAAATTATCAAACCATTTAAACGGTTAAAATTTTCTTATAATTGCCTTTTAACTCTAGTAAATGCAATTTCAAACACAACGTAGATAATTTTCTAAACAAATAGATTGTCCAAAAATTTATCTTATAACCAATTGAAAACGAAAGAAATAATTTATGTATTTTTTTAACTTGTGAAGTCTCTATTTCTTTATAATCTTTTTAATTTCCAATACCAATATATTTGTTTTTTTAAAAAAAACTAATACCAACAAAACAATATAAAATTGTTGAGACTAGGAGAGAGAGAGAGAGGCGTACTAAAGACTTCGATGGGAAGCAAAGCAAAATCACTACACTTTTGAAGATCATAAGAACCAGTCTCTCCGATTTGCCTGCAGACCCAACGGAGAAAATTTTGATTAAAATGGCTCTAGAGATGCGGCAGCGGCGGCCTCCGACCTCCGACCATCCGCCGTCCACGGCGGCTTCTTCTTCCTACTCTAAATCCAGCAAGCCAGGCCGATCGAGCACCAGCGATGACGAAGACAAAGGAATTGGCTGGTTCTTTCCTTTGTTTGCACTGGGGCTTCTCAGGTACATGAGTGCCACATCCAACATTATTCACGACTGCGACGAGGTTTTCAATTACTGGGAGCCTCTCCATTTCCTTCTCTACAAATCTGGCTTCCAAACTTGGGAATACAGGTTCTATCTCGAAATTCTCCCTCTATCATGCTTGTATGAACTGTAACTATTCTGTATTTGAGGAACAGCTTCGGAATGTTACGTTCTCTTTGTATCGTGGTTCATTCAAGGGATTTCCTTGAGCTTTGAATGCTGGTTATTGTAATTTTTGTCCTGCATCCTCGTATTCTTTGGCCTCTTACAGTGTTGGTGCATTGGATTTTTCTTTTTACTCGAATGTTCTCCTAGTTTTCTGACTCTGAAAAAGTTCCATTTTGCGTTCTTGGTTCCCAGCGGCTTGAGCTGGATTACATGCCATATAGCAATATCCTTCTCTTTTGGTGGAACTAAAGTAATGAATTACAGTAAGCAATGATATGTTAATCGAGGAATAACGCAAAAATTACATGATTTGATGGAGTAAACGTGGCACTAATTGGCCTTGGAATGTCAAATCCTAACTGAATATGTGAATTAGGTTACTCGCCTTTTATGGATATTCTATTTGCATGCCTTGAATATATATGTATGTTTAATTCATATGAATTGTTATAATCAAGTACATCATTCATCAAATGATGTACGTACTTTGTTATCATTACTGTTTTTCATTAGAAGATGGGTTTAAGTTCTAACTTTGATTGAGCTGCTATTTGGAGTTAGACGTCAAGATTTTAATGTACTTGGAGGAAGAGTAGTAAGAATTACCATTTACATGAGGTTGATTACTTTCAACGAGATCTTGTTTAATTTATATGTTCATTGAAACTACACTCTCTTGCAGTTCCCAGTTTGCGCTTCGGTCATATTTATACATTGTTCTCCATGAATTGGTGGGCAAACCAGCTGCGTGGCTGTTTTCTGAGGATAAAGTAAAGGGCCATTCTTTGTCAGTTGTTATTTTCTCAATAACCTACATGTCGATTCAGATATGTCTATGGTTTTAATCTCTCTTTAAATTGCAGGTGAGAGTATTCTTTGCTGTAAGACTTTTCCTTGGTCTTCTATCTGTTGTTACAGAAACTGTTCTTGTAGTGGCACTCTCTAGGAGGTTCGGGAAACGCCTTGCCACTTATACGCTTGCAATGCTATGCTTAACCAGTGGTTGTTTCTTTGCCAGCACTAGTGAGTGGACCCTTTTTTTCATGTGTCTTCTACATAAATCATTTATTGTGCAACTTCTACATGAAACACCGGTTTAGTTTTCTTTTTATTTATTCTAGAATTGCTTCAGTATCTGTTGTTGTTGCCTTATTTTCCAGGTTTCTTGCCTAGTTCATTCTCCATGTATGCAGTATCTTTGTCATCTGGGTTATTTCTACTGGAGAAACCTGCTGCAGCAGTTGCTGTTGCTGCTGTTGGTGTAATTCTTGGCTGGCCGTTTTCAATCTTGGTTTTTCTTCCGGTCACACTTTATTCTTTACGCAGAAAATTCAAAGAGGCATTTCTTGCAGGGGCACTGACATCTATAGCTCTCCTTGTATGTCTTCTCAATTAATTAATTTTGTAGTGTTACTTATGATCTTTTGTTGAATGGGAACTTTTATTAAGAGCAAGAGGATGAGGTATTCATAATGGAATTTTATTTCCAATAAGAAAACACAAAAGGATCGATCAAACTTTTTGATCCAAAGATAAGCGTACAACTTCATCTTCTCTCAAAGATTCTCAATGTTTCTGGACCATTCTATTTCACTCCAACCAGCAAATACAGTGTAGATCAAAATCTCACAGTTCATACTAGCTTCCTCTTAGTAGATTGATTTCCAACTTTCTCTTCTAAGTATCAGATGAAGATGGAAAAAATTCTTGAAAGGTGTGGGAAATCCCCACTAAAGATAGAGATGATGCTGGGGACGGGAATGCATTCTCCCAAACCCCACTTCTCTGTATCTATTAGCAACATGGAGGATGGTGTGGTGCAGGCTGGCTGATTTGATAGACAAATTTTTTACCGCAGTCAGTTGAAATCCCTTTTCCATTGTCCTGAGGAAGGCCTAAAACCTTTGATACAACCCTTGATTAGCCGGATGTGACCTTCTCAAATGTTTTGGACCAAGACACTCCTAGCTATCCTTCTAAAAGTCAATCTTGACCGTCCTTGGACTCCAGATGAAATGTTTTCCTTCCATTCCTGAGAGCATTAATTTTCAGGATGATGACTGTTCTGAAGAAAGGCTATAAGAAAAGTTCTCGTTGCGTGAAGAAAGGCAATAGAGAATTACTATACCTGAACTTGGGGTATATAATCCAAAGAAGATATACTAACTGGTGTTTTTTTTTCCTTTCTTTTTGGGTGAATCCCGTTGATTTCTTGAGGATTCTCATCTTCCTCTTCTTCTTGTACTGTTGTTGATCTCGTTACAAATTTTCTTCTTAATATAGAAAATAAAAATATTTGGCTTAAAATCTACTTCCCAATTATAATTGTCTTTACTCCTAACTTTTCCATTAAAAACTCCTTTTTACTTCAAATATTTTTTGTACCTTGAAAAGGGAAAGTAAGCAAAAAATGTAGATTGACATGGTTTGTACCAGATTTAGAAAACCTCTTTTTAACTCCTGCTCTTTAGTTCATATAAAATGTGTGTTAAACTGGGTGCTAAAAGCTTTTCTGGTTGGTGTGTAGGCCTTCTCACTGCTCGTTGACCACTACTATTATAAAAGGTGGACATCATCTGTGCTAAATTTGCTGATCTATAACGTCTTGGGAGGTGGTGAAAGTCACTTGTATGGAACCGAAGGACCACTGTTCTATCTTAGAAATGGATTTAACAACTTTAACGTTAGTTTCATTTTTGCACTACTTTTTCTGGGAATTTTACCGATTTCAAGGAAAAAGTATGTGCCAGACTTGCTCGTGGTTATCTCACCTATTTATATTTGGCTGGGTTTTATGTCATTGCAGCCACACAAGGAGGAAAGGTTTGATACTTTTTCAACTATAGTGTAGTTCTTCCATGATTTTTTTAATTGAAAATTATTTTATTTCGTGTCCCTTATAAGTTACTATGTATGGTGCCTAGAAACCCAAAACTTGGTTCTATTGAATACAACTTTTTGTGCTTGGAACGTCTGGGTTGTTGAAGTTCTGTAAAGATTTGCCGTTTTGATTTTATGTTGGGGATGGCAAGATAAATGGTGCTAGCTATTGTGTCTGTTTTGAATTTGATTCCCCTGTTTTGAATTTGATTATTTGTAGAACCTATGGAATTTGAAAGCTTCATCTAGCATTCCTAATCAACATTCTCTTTTGAAACACCCTCATATTTGAAATTTCTGGTGGCATATATGTGGTGTCTTTCGCCTGATATTACATTGCTGCTGCAGATTCCTTTATCCAATATATCCTCTTATTTGTGTTGCTGCTTCAGCCGTCATCGAGTGCTTTCCAGATTTTTTCCGAGATAGATACAATCCACATGATAATTCTGTACTTGTTATGGTGAGTATCTACCAACCCCTCCATTTTCTGAATTTATTACAATATTTTCCTCTATTTAGCTAGTTAATTTGCTTTGCAGATAGCAAAAGTTCTCAGACCCCTTGCTCTTGGCCTTATCCTTTGCGCATCCCATGCTCGTACATTTTCATTGATTCATGGTTACTCTGCTCCTCTCGAGGTTTACAAGGTTTTGGCTCACCATGACGATATAGGAACAGGTTAGATACATTATCTTTTCTTTCGAGGTTACTTGAGCCTTACTAGATGGTAATCGTTGTTGCAGTTTCTCCTATTAGTTGCAAAAGTATCCAAATATAGGACATTTGCATTTTGATATTGGGAAATTGGAAATAAATGGGATTAAGGAATTTATTATTACTGCATCCCACACCACAGCTCAAGATATGTTGTCAATGGATAACAATTTTACTCTGCTTATCACTTCTTCCAGGTTCCACAATTTGTGTTGGGAGCGAGTGGCATCGTTTTCCATCATCATTTTTCATTCCTGATTACGTGAAAGAAGTAAGATGGATCGACGATGGGTTCCGAGGTCTTCTTCCTTTCCCGTTTAATTCTATCTTGGGAGGGACAGCAGCCGCTCCACCATACTTTAACAACAAGAACAAGGCATCAGATGAGCAATATGTACCATCTCCACTTCCTGAAAACTTTTCACTCTTAATTTCTTGCATGTTCTTTTATTGATGCCCTTTTGTTTTGTGGCGTTAAATCATGCAATGAACTTTACAGCTTCGAGATCTCGACGCTTGCACTTTCCTTGTCGAGCTTCAACTCGATAGACCATATGCTACTCGAGGAAGCAACACGTCAAAGTGGGAGGTAAGAGCCCGTTTTCCCTCGCCCCGGTACTTCTAATGTAGGATTTTAGTGAGACATTTTTACTTGCAGGCTGTTGCAGCATGGCATTACCTAGACAGGGAGTTGTCGCCCCCATTTTATCGATCGTTTTTCATTCCGTACCTGTGGCAGAATAAGAATGCTTTTGGAATGTACAAGATGCTTAGGAGAATACCAAAATAATTCACAATATCTTAGGAGCTTGACCTTGGTCATTCTGTAACTTTGGACAGAAAATTAGCTTTTAAGGTTATAGAGAGTTTGCTGAGAATTTTCCATCGTGATCTTCATCCTTCCCACGCCCCCAAATACAGAAAAACAGAGTCACTCAGCAATTATTTCTTTGGGATTGGAGGGTGTTAATGTATTTAGCAGTAGAATTTTCTTTCGACGACCCTGAATCTTGATTTTTTTTTTTTTGGTTTTTTTAATGAGAAACTTAAGATCATTTCATTGATGGTATGAAAGGTACAAAAAGGGCTAATGATAAGAGACCTAATTACAAAAGGTTTTCCCAATTAGAAAGAAGCGAAGTGAGACTATAGTCACCAAAAAAGGAGAGAATTTACACCAAGAGAAACCGGAGTAAAGAATAAGCTCTAAAAGTATGTGAAGGTATTTAGCAGTGTCATTAAAGAGTCTGTTGTTTCTCTCAAGCCAAATGGACCAAAGGACAACTTTAATAATGTTTTCCCACATGCAAGCCTTTCCTTAGGAGTTCACATAGGTAGATTATTATTTTGTTGTTTTCAGTTCACACAGGTAGATTTCGAGCATCTACTTTAGATAGATGTCTAATATTTGAACTAGTTGAATTATGCTTAATTTGACTCAATCAATTTGTTATACATCTGACATGTTGTATTGCTCCCTGCAATGCCTCCAACAACACCATTATTTAAAATGTTTTATTTTAGCATCTAACGTTTATTTTTTAAAAATCAATATTTTATCTATGAACTTAACAAAGGGCATTTTTTATTATTATTGTATTTTTTAAAACTTTTTATAAAAATATTGTTATTTTCAAACTATTTTTAAAAATATTGTTGTTTTTTTTTATAGCTGACGGATGGTCATCTCTTGAAGAGACGATCATCCAGACGCGGAGACAACCATGCCCAGCGGTTCGTAAACGTGGCAGATGGTCGTCTTTTGAAGAGACGACCATCCTCCGTGCATTTTATGGTCGTCTCTTGAAGAGACGACCACAACAGAAGCACAACAAATTGAGAAAGTTTTTGTTCTCATTGATCAATAGTGGGTTAGTGTGATGATACATTTAAGGGTTTTCATTAATTTCATTTTATTTTTTTAAAATTTGCATCTAATGTATATTGTTATTAATTTTATTTTTATGATTGAGTAAATATATTTAGTTTAGAAATAGAAAAATATAACATTAATTAAAAATAGTGTTTTGTACACACATGTAAAAGTAAAAAAAAAAAAAAAACAAAAGTCTAGTGACTTCTACGCAATGGTGAGTGTCAACGACGCCCTATTTGTGCATTCTCTTGTGTTTCCTCCTCGACCTCTTCTGACTCCTGTCTTCCAGTATGATACAAGTAATGATCATATTCTCCACGTCCACGCTCATGCCTCCGAGTATGTGACGACGACGATGGACCAACATCAGAAGCATAATGTGAACCAGGAGTCGGTATCATCGTCATCATTGTCGAAGAACCAATACCATCTTGAGTTTGAGTTGAGGGAGGTATGTCCTCTATATCATGATGAACCTCATCATGACCTTGAACCTCCTCTACACCAACATTTGCTTGATGACCTCTATGATGCCTTCTTTGCCTAATACCAGGCGGGGAAGTTATAAGGATGCTATACATATGATGAATCTTGTCCATATTTCGTTCTCCACTATCGCACAAATTCAAAATCCCTAGATCTTGTGTAAGAGATCGAATTTGTCTAAAGCACGACCTCTGCAAATGACAAGAAAAATAGGCAATATTTATAAATGGATAGATAATTAATAGACATTTGTAGTAGGCAATATTTGTAAATATACCGTTTCACCAAATGATGCTCCCTTTCGAGTGAGGAATCGTCAAGTAATATTCTGATACCAGTCATTGTAGTCAGGGGATGTAGATCCATAGGCATCAACTGGAGGAGCAATGGCCAAAGACTGACGACGTGAATGCCATCTGGCTACATGTGATCCCAGCGCGATCGACCAATCACTTTGTCGAAAGTCAATCTCATGCAATTTTGGCTCTATCTGACATGCTTCAGGGATACCTTGTTTCATCTCAAACTGCCTCAACACTCGATTTGGCAGATGACACTCAATAACATGGAAACAAATCAGTGGGCTTACTGTACGCCAAATATCTTCACCATTTCTGCACATTTCAGGCAATGTGGCTATGACGTATGTGTATGACTCCCATATAATCTGAAATTCAAAATATGAATTGTGAAACAAATTAAAAGTACAATAAATCATCTAGGGATCAGAAACACATACCATGTCAGGTTTTATGAGATCAAACATATATCTGTACTGAACAAGTACATGTGTAGCAGACTCGGTGACACAAAATTGGTCTCTCCATCTACAATAATATTTAAAAATTGTTACTCAAAATAGTAATTGACTAAATTAATTAAATAAAATTTACAAAAAATGTAACTTAGTACATACCGAGAACCAAGTGCACGTCCAACCAATGCAACATCGTTCATGTGACGACGCTGGGGAGCCATTGTTGGGAAACGTTCCCAACCCCATAGTTGGAGAAGAATCATAGACCTAGCAACCTCATGAGCATCTAGTCGACTCGTCTTGCATAACTGTCTATATAACCAGGATAGACATGCTCCACCCCAAGCATATCTCCCTGCATTCTCAAAGTCCGACAGTAGAGGCAGGAACATAAGGTGCACTTTATCTCCGGACTTGTCACAGAATAAGTTTCCACCAAATCTGTAAAATGTATGCCCGAGCATACCTAGCTATTGTGGCATTATCTGCATTGTCGTCTAACCCTTCAAATTGTGAAGCTAACTAGGGTAAGTTTAGCATGGATTCTCTAATCTGATTAGGGTCTGGAGTCACCCCAAGTAGTAATTCACATGTCTGACTCCAATTATACCTCAAGGTTCTAGTGACAGGTTCGTCGTCCACTGACAACCCAAGCAGAACTGCCACATCCTGTAAAGTGATGATGCATTCCCCGCCATACATATGGAGTGTATGAGTTTTCGGTGTCCACCTCTCTACCAATGCAGTAATGAAGTGCCAGTCCAACTGAATGAAACCTAATCTGGTCACCCCTTCCAACCCTGCTACACATAAATGAGGCAGTATATGTCGATGTAGTGGGATGGTCCGAGATACAACTACCTCTCGACGTCGACGGTGTAACTCTTCTACATTTTGATCGTGCCAAACAAGTTGAGATCGATGTGTTTCTTGTGCATATAGAACTGATGGATCAATCGGACCTGGATTGATATTCATGACCTATAATAAAATAAACAAACATGGTATATTTATTAATTGTAAATATTCATGACCTATAATATAATGAACAAACATAAATATGAGTGTGATATTATGATCCAATTAATTGGAAATGAAAAGAACAAACGTAGTAATGGATTGATATTCATTAATTGTCGAGTGCACTAAAAACTAATACAAATTGTCTATTAAATTCCAATGGTAAAATAAAATTACAAAGGTGTTTCCTTACGTCTCGAAGGACAACCCGTTCGATTATGACCCAATTGATTACACAACCCACATCGTTGTTGAGTACTTGGCTCTCTCCAATCCATCTCATTGTGGTAGCATGAACTTTTGGTCTACCAACTTCTCTCAACAACTTTGCATCAGCATATAAAACATGCATGTTAGTGGGTGTGATCCAATAATCTTCATGTGGGATTGGTTGAAATTGAGGACTATAACATTCCTTATATGTTGTGAGTTTGTAAGTGTACGCGATAAAATCTTCAAAGTTCAACTTCAAGTGCGAACAAACAACCATAAAATGTGAGCATGGGATGCCATAGGATTGCCACTTATTGCACGAACAATAATGAGTTGAACCTTTTTCACCCCTAACTAACCTCAATGATTGGGCATTCCCTCCTTTAGCATTGAAGTAATGGAGTCCAGTTTTGACATGAAAGACACCGATTTCTCGATCATAAGATATCATTGCATGCTTTGTGGATCGTGAAGCCCACTTCGTAATCTTATCCAACGCATACCTGATATAAATTCCATTAGTTGGAGCGTTAATAATGTTATGGTAATAATAAAAAATATTTTACATATACCTGGTATATTTCTCTCTTTGTTCGACGACAGTTCTTATTTCTTCTCTTCTTTTCTCAAAATACTCTACACAATTCTAGAATGTAAGTTATGCAAGTGCAGTGATCAGCAACATACGTCCTTCTTTAAGAACACCATTCACGCTTTCTGTCAAGTTAGTGGTCATCCACCCATATCTAAACCCTCCGTCGTGTGATTGAGTCCAGATTTGTATTCTTCACCATGTGCATCCACTTAGGCAAAAGCTTATACGAATCATCACAATTACAAAATATTCTTATCAAAGCCTTTCGTTTTCCTTCCCATACCCTTTGATAGGGGACATGATCCATATTTTTCTTTTATATCAATTTGCAATTTTGATACACTGATCGAAAACTTATTTTTCACACTTTGATAGGGGACATGATAGCCATAGAAGTTTGTGAAAGTGTGAAAAATAAGCCTTCGATCAGTGTATCAAAATTGCAAATTGATATAAAAGAAAAATATGGCTATCATGTCCCCTATCAAAGGGTATGGGAAGGAAAACAGAAGGCTTTGATAAGAATATTTGGTGATTGGGATGATTCGTATAAGTTTTTGCCTAAGTGGATGCACATGGTAAAGAATACAAATCTAAGTACACGTGTAGAGTGGAAAGTTAAATATTACAGTGAAAATACCGGGCATGCCATACTTACTTCAGTTTTTTGGTCTTTTGGCCCTTGCATTGAGACTTTCAAAAAATGTCGACCAATTATTCAAATAGATGGAACTCATCTATATGGAAAATATAAAGGAGATGTATTAATTGCTACAGCAGAGGACTCCAATGGCAAATTGCGTCCACTTGCATTTGCTGTGGTGGACGAAGAGTGTCGAAAAACATGAGGTTGGTTTTTGAAACACCTTCATCAGATTTTTCCACAGAAAGATGTATGTTTGATTTCAGATCGACACAGAGGTATAATTTCTGCTGTTAATTCACAAGAAAATGGTTGGGTCGATGGTAATTCTCATCACCGATTTTGTCTACGACACATTGCCAGTAACTTTAATGCAAAATATAAATGTCGAAAATTGAGAAATTTGGTCTACCGTACTGGTTGTCAACATCAAGTCCGTAAGTACAATAAGTTGTTGAACAAATCAAGTCAATGAATGAGAATTGTATGAGTTTTTTCAATAACATTAGTATCGAAAAATGGACTCAATTACACGATGGAGGGTTTAGATATGGGTGGATGACCACTAACTTGATAGAGAGTGTGAATGGAGTTCTTAAAGGAGGACGTATGTTGTCGATCACTGCACTTGCACAACTTACATTCTACAAGTGTGTAGAGTATTTTGAGAAAATAAGAGAAGAAATAAGAACCGTCGTCGAACAAAGAGAGAAATATATTAGGTATATATGAAATATTTTTTATTATTACCATAACATTATTAACGCTCCAACTAATGGAATGTATATGAGGTATGCGTTGGATAAGATTACGAAGTGGACTTCACGATCCATAAAGCATGCAGTCATATCTTATGATCGAGAAACCGGTGTCTTTCATGTCAAAACTGGACTCCATTACTTCAATGCTAAAGGAGGGAATGTTCAATTATTGAGGTTAGTTAGGGGTGAAAACGATTCAACTCATTATTGTTCGTGTAATAAGTGGCAATCCTATGGCATCTCATGCTCACATTTTATGGTTGTTTGTTCGCACCTGAAGTTGAACTTTGAAGATTGTATCGAGGACACTTACAAACACACAACATATAAGGAATGTTATAGTCCTCAATTTCAACCAAACCCACATGAAGATTATTGGATCACACCGACTAACATGTATGTTTTATATGTTGATCCAAAGTTGTTGAGAAAAGTTGGTAGACCAAAGAGTTCGCGCTACCACAATGAGATGGATTGGGGAGAGCCAAGTACTCAACAACGATGTTGGTTGTGCAATCAATTGGGTCATAATCAAATGGGTTGTCCTTCGAGACGTAGGGAAGCACCTTTGTAATTTTATTTTACTATTGGAATTTAATAGACGATTTGTATTATTTTTTAGTGCACTCGACAATTAATGAATATCAATCCATTACTACGTTTGTTCTTTTCATTTCCAATTAATTGGATCATAATATCACACTCATATTTATGTTTGTTCATTTTATTATAGGTCATGAATATTTACAATTAATAAATATACCATGTTTGTTTATTTTATTATAGGTCATGAATATCAATCCAGGTCCGATTGATCCATCAGTTCTATATGCACAAGAAACACATCGATCCCAACTTGTTTGGCACGATCAAAATGTAGAAGAGTTACACTATCGACGTCGAGAAACAGTTGTATCTCGGACCATCGCACTACATCGACATATACTGCCTCATTTACGTGCAACAGGGTTGGAAGAGGTGGCCAGATTAGGTTTCATTCAGTTGGACTGACACTTCATTACTGCATTGGTAGAGAGATGGAGACCAGAAACTCATACATTCCATATGTATGGCAGGGAATGCACCATCACTTTACAGGATGTGGCAGTTCTGCTTGGATTGCCAGTGGACGACGAATCACTGGAACCTTGAGGTATAATTGGAGTCAGACATGTGAATTACTACTTGGGGTGACTCTATGCCCTAATCAGATTAGAGGATCCAAGCTAAGCTTACCCTGGTTAGCTCCACAATTTCAAGGGTTAGACGACAATGCAGATAATGCCACAATAGCTAGGTATGCTCGGGCATACATTTTACAGTTATTTGGTGGAAACTTATTCTGTGACAAGTCCAGAGATAAAGTGCACCTTATGTTCTTGCCTCTACTGTCGGATTTTGAGAATGCAAGGAGATATGCTTGGGGTGGAGCATGTCTATCCTGGTTATATAGACAACTATGCAAGGCGAGTCGACTAGATGCTCGTGAGGTTGTTGGGTCTATGATTCTTCTCCAACTATGGGGTTGGGAACGTTTCCCAACAATGGCTCCCCAGCGTCACCACATGAACGATGTTGCATTGGTTGGACGTGCACTTGGTTTTCGGTATGTACTAAGTTACATTTTTTGTAAATTTTATTTAATTAATGTAGTCAATTACTATTTTGAGAAATAATTTTTAAATATTATTGTACATGGAGAGACCAATTTTGTGTCACCGGGTCTGCTACACATGTACTTGTTCAGTACAGATATATGTTTGATCTCATAAAACCTGACCTGGTATGTGTTTCTGATCCCTAGATGATTTATTGTACTTTTAATTTGTTTCACAATTCATATTTTGAATTTTAGATTATATTTTGAATTTCAGATTATATGGGAGCCATAAGACGCCATAGCCATATTGCCTGAAATGTGCAGAAATGGTGAAGATATTTGGCGTACAGTAAGCCCACTGATTTGTTTCCATGTTATTGAGTGGTATCTGCCAAATCAAGTGTTGAGGCAGTTTGGGATAAAACAAGGTATCCCTGAAGCATGTCAGACAGAGCCAAAATTGCATGAGATTGACCTTCGACAAAGTGATTGGTCGATCGCGCTGGCCTCACGTGTAGCCAGATGGCATTCACATCGTCAGTCTATAACCATTGCTCCTCCAATTGATGCCTATGAATCTACAACCCCTGACTACAATGACTGGTATCAAAATATTACTCGACGATTCCTCACTCGAGAGGGAACATCATTTGGTGAAGCGATATATTTACAAATATTGTCTACTTACAAATGTCTATTAATTATATATCCATTTACAAATATTGCCTATTTTTCTTGTCATTTGCAGAGGTCGTGCTTTAGACAAATTCGATCTCTTACACAAGATCTAGGGATTTTGAATTTGTGCGATAGTGGAGAACGAAATATGGACCAGATTCATCATATGTATAACATCCCTATAGCTTCCCCATTTGGTCCTAGGCAAAGAAGGCATCATAGAGGTCATCAAACAAATGTTGGTGTAGAGGAGGTTCAAGGTCATGATGAGGTTCATCATGATACAGAGGACATATCTCCCTCAACTCAAACTCAAGATGGTATTGGTTCTTCGACAATGATGACGATGGTACCGACTCCTGGTTCACATTATTTTCCCACCCCATCACATTATGCTTCTGAGGCTGGTCCATCGTCGTCGTCACATACTCGGAGGCATGGGCGTGGACATGGAGAATATGATCATTACTTGTATCATACTTGAAGGGAATAAGAATTCCCGCGCAGCGGAAGACGATCAAATCGTCGTAGTATTGTTATGCAATTTGATTTTGTTAAAATTAAACTATCTAATAATATAGGTTAAACATGCAAGATAGAAAAGAAAAACAACAAGTTAAAGTTACTTACTTGTTGAAGACCGTCTTCAAGTTTTCCTTCGGTTGATTACGAACTCTTCGTGTACTCGTTCTCAACGAACTCGATCTCTTCACACGAACAACGAACCAGACACCTCCACTTGGTTACTCGATTATTCTACCTTAGGTAGAAGGAGGGTGGTGGGATCCTTTGTATTTGGTGAAGGGAGGAGAATTTGAGAGAGAGAGTTGATTTGAGAGAATTCGTTTGCTTCTTTTTTGTGAGAATTCCGAAAATGAGCAAATGCATAATGAACCCTTCTTGCAAAGGAGTTTATATAATGGTGATAGGTGGAGTTGAAATATCCACTTATTTACCATTTTACCACAACCATAGGTTATGCAAATCATATTTGCATAACCACATATAATAAAATATCTCATATCTCATTTTACAAATAACATTTGTATTATTGTGGATTTTTAAATTGAATCACATTCAATTTAATTTATCTCAATATAATTTCTCCAAGTTGACCTTAATTCAACAATTAGGCTTACCTATAGTTTATTATGAATCCCATTCACATTAAACTATATAATATATCATTCATATCTCATATAAATGACATAATTTCCTTTTAGTGAACTTGAACACTTCAAATTCACACAAAAAATGTAAACCTTCTATTAATCCAGTTTGAGCCAACCGAGAGACCTTATGGACATATAGTGACGAGCTCCAATGATTTGAGATTAACTTGTCAAACTCTTTGACCCGGTTAATCAACATTCATTAGCTACGGTAACACTCCACTAAAGTCCATAGCTGCACTCCCGTCAGTGTAAGACAAGATGTGTCCACTGATATAATCAATGCCCATGAGTCGACCCTTCACAGGTTGTTCGTAGACACTACTGGGTCAAATTATCGTTTTACCCCTATGTCTACTTCTTGCTCCTTAAGTCTCCACTGCTCCTCTAATGAACAACAACATTGTAATGGTCCAACCATACACAACACCCCTCTCGGGCCAGTGAGAGGGTGGGCGCCTGTTGTCCAAGCCCTGGAGACAACACTTAAGGAACAACCCCTCTAGTTTCCCTAAAGGCGGGAACGAGTGAATTCCATCTCGCATAGTTAAGTTCTCAGCTCCCTACTTGGTCTTGTCCCTGAAAAGATAGGCATATTGGGCGAGTAATTGTGATCATCCTCACCCGTACTAGTCAAAAGACAGACTCCCGCAAACAGGAGTCCGTAACAAGCTCAGGATTCAGGTCGAGTCACTAATGGTCATCTACGGAGTTATTAGTCCATACTGTTAACGGTGTTACATCAGTAGGTCTAATAATTCACGGTCCGATCTTGTACAATCTCATTGTACAGGATGCCCCCACTCGCATGTCAACCACATGAACGAGTCAGATCACCTCGTTTGTATCTAATACAAAGCGGGTCGCATCCACAGTGTGTCCAGGATTATGTCTCAAACCCTATCCATATACTGTAGACCGTTCGGGTCATTAACTCGAACGTGATCCTCTTTGTGTGTCCACTACACACCGTTCAAGTTTTTGTTCTCTCATATATTCAATGACCCTGGAACTTAATTTATTGGACAAAATTTGTAAAATATGCGAGACACAAAGTAATGAAATGAATAACTCTTATTAATTTCAAATAATAAATTACAAACAAAACGAGATTAGGACATACATCCCAACAATACTGGAAGACATGAGTCAGAAGAGGACGAGGAGGAAACACAAGAGGATGCACAAATAGGGCGTCGTCAACGCCCACCATCGCGTAGAAGTCACTAGACTTTTGTTTTTTTGTTTTTTTTTTTTTACTTTTACATGTGTGAACAAAACACTATTTTTAATTAATGTTATATTTTTCTATTTCTAAACAAAATATATTTATTCAACCATAAAAATTAAATTAATAACAATATACATTAGATGCAAATTTGAAAAAATAAAATGAAATTAATGAAAAATCTTAAATGTATCATCACACTAACCCACTATTATCAATGAGAGCACCACTATTGATCAATGAGAACAAAAACTTTCTCAACTTTTTCAAGTTGTTGTGTTTCTGTTGTGGTCGTCTCTAAGAGACGACCATCTGCTACATTTACGAACCGCTGGGCATGATCGTCTCTTGAAGAGACGACCATCCGCCAGCTGTAAAAAAACAATAATATTTTTAAAAATAGTTTGAAAAAAACAATATTTTTATAAAAAGTTTTAAAAAATACAATAATAATAATAAAAAAAATGGCCTACCAAGCTCTGGTTAAAAATTGTATTCTTTTTCTAAAAAAAATGATTCGTTTCTTTATAAAGCATCTTATATAAAAATTTTAATATGGCATATCTTTTATTTATTTATTGGGTAACCTATGTAGATATGAACAAGAGTTTTAAAGTTAGACGAAGCAAGCTATGATCCTTGAACGAAACAGTTTATTTTAATCTAAAGTTCGCAGATTAAAAACATTGTTTAAATATTTGGGATAACCTTTGAAATTTCAGAAACTAGAATTAATATATAAACAATTTTATTATTATTGTTAATTTTGCATCGAGACCTTGTAATATATAATGTGAGTTTTTAATAACTATTTTTATGTTTTAATGCATATTATATTTTTTTATATATTATATAACTAAATTTTGTTTAAATTGTAAATTAGAGAGAAAAAAAACAAGAAACAAAATAATTATCAAATATTTTCTGTTTTAGAAAATGTTATCAGCTTAAATAATCTTCAATAATCTTCCATGTTAATCAAATTGAAAATCTTGAATCTTAATTCAGTCCAAGTAATTTGGAACCGCGAACAGCATACATTTATTCATGACCAATATAATATAAAATCTAAATCATGGTCAATGTAGTCAAAATCAGATCTAATAATTCATTTTAAAACATTTATAACATTGCGTCTCGTTCTAATTCAACAAGCTAAAATCGATATGACCAAATCAAATCGTACTCTACCAAGTTTCTGAACCATTTTAAAAACATGGGAGTAATTCTCCCGTGAAATCTGACATTCAATGTTCCAAATTGATACGAATCCTATCATGTTATTCAAGACTAGAGAAAAGCTTTAAAATGGAGTTGAATTAATGTTGTCCAACTTCATTTATGATGAGCTAAAAATGCATCTAATGAACTCAACTGCAATAAATACGTCATAAAAACAACCCAAGCTTCATTTATGCAAGAGTTTCAAAATAAATCAAGTGAAGCTTCATTTATACATGGGAGGTTACAAAGACTTTCAAGACTACTAAGGAACTCCAATCTCGGATTTATGGTCATTTCAATGTAATTTTCAATTTTAAAGTTTTGTTTTCAATAATTTAAGTTAAAATTTAGCCAGTGGACATTATGGTATTGATGAAGTTGTAAGTTACAACCTTTCAATTGACCATAGGTTACTCTAGGGTTAATTTCTAGGGTTGATTTTGAGGCTATATAAAGTCATGTAACGTGTAGAAAGAAAAAAAAAGATTGAAAATGTAATCAAAAGAGGTCTTTATGCTTTATTATAGCCTAGGGCAATGTTTATTTGCAATTCTAAGGCAAGAGAACCTGTATGAGATCCGAACCACTCCACAAGTCAGATTGATCAAGTCAAACTTGAATGATTCTAGCATGCAACCTAATCTACATAGAATTGAGATGTTTGATCGACAAGGTAATCCGATTTTACTTTCCTTGAGTTGATTTTCAAAATTGGTTTTGGGATCTTTGAGATTGAGTTATCTAAAGGTCTTGTTTCGTTGTTAGATCTAATGGTCAAAGGTTACTTACATTTGAATCTTTGGCTTCTTTGATTTCATTTTGATTTGGAGTTTTTGGATTTGTGATCCAAAAGGTCTTGTTTGTTTTATGAGCAAGTTGTTAGATTTTTTAATTCCTCCCTAAGTTTCTCATCACAAATTATAAAGCAACCATTTCTGTGAAAACTATTTGACACATAATTTAAAGAATATGAAGACACGGTTCACTACAAGAACCCATTTTACTTAACAGACAAATATCCACAAAGGTAAAAGAAAAAAGCAATTTCTGTTCATGTTGACAATAGAAAACTAGGAGAGAGAGAGAGCACTTTTTATTTGGATTACCTGCTTGCAGGAGTTGGAGGAGAGAGAGAGAGGGAAAGCACTTTTTATTTGGATGACCAGCATGCAGGAATCTCTGAAGAACTGACAGCTTGAACCCAGGAAGATCATTCTAAACTTGTCCACTATTGACACGCAAATTTGAATCTAGAAAAGCCCTTCTTGCAGGAATTGGCAATCTCCTAAACCTTACAGTTTCAGAGGATTCTGGTTTTTTGTCACAGATATTCTTTACATTATCATAAAGAATGGTGTAGTTAGAGCTGCTAATGTTCCTGGAATAACAGAGTTTATCATCGTGATATCTGTAATCTTGCTGTGTACTTCCCAGCCCTTTTGTCACCAAGTGGCCTTTCACAACCATTATTCCCTGTCCATTTTGAAGATTCTTCAGAGAGCTGATAAAGGATCCAAGTCCATCTGTCTTCTTCTCATTGAATGCCAATGTCAAGTTGGCTAAAGATTGGTAAGATCCATTTCCTTCATCCTTGGTGTCTGAGTACATGTAAAGAGGAAAGGTTTTGAGAGATTTGAATGAATAAACATGAGAAGATTGCTGCTTAGCATAAACACTACTGTTGAATTGAATCTCCTGGTTCACAATCTGGCTGTTCCCATCATTTCCCATCACCATTGAATTACTATAACTAAAATCTTGATTTGATTGAGTTGTGATGATCCCAAGAGAAGATTTCACCCATCCACTTGATGATACCGATCTGGTTACCTTTGTCAAGAATGTTCCATCTGGACCTGTAAAGTTTGAGTCCTCGGAAGTGAAGAGGGGCGAGACGATGTGATTCAAAAGCTTTCCTTCGGTTTTTGCGGAGTTATGGTCCAACCAAAGATGCAAGTTTGCATTGATGTACCACACATTTAAGGCATGGGTGACCCTAAACCCAAAGTTGTGAGCCTTTCCATCTAACAAATGGCCTAAGAATGGGGTGAGTTCTATGTCGTAAGAGGGTAGGTTGAAGGATCCAATTCCAGTAATTGGCCTCCAAAGAAGTGGATTCACACCTCCTGTATAGATCACAGTAAAAGGCCAAACTGCTCCAACAATCTCACCATCAAGATTGACTAAAACCTCCCTAAAAGGCCCATTTCCAGGTGTATCAGTAAGATTATTTGCAATAATGTAATCATTTGGAAGATTAGAATACCAGAACTCATCATTCTCATGAAAAGACACATAAACCTCCAACACAGCCCTGTAAGCATTTTGGGGAATTTCAAATTCCTTCACCTGAATATCAGTTGAATTCTGAACTTCAAACCACAACCCATCATTCAGTGGCAAACTCCGAGAAATAGGTAAGATTAAATCAGCTCTAGAATCATAACCAGACGCTAATTTTCCAGAATTCATTCCATTATCACCAAATCCTTTCTCTTCAGGATAAAAGTGGATATGAATTTTCACATGGTATATTCCAGTATAAGTCTTATCGATAAGATTGCCCAAATAAACAGCCAGAGTTTGATTCTTCGAAAGCAACGAATAATACCTCGTAATGTCCTTCTTCACCGTCCAAACGATCCCCGTAGCCCTCGGTTCCGCGGTGCAGCTCCGAAGAATCTCAACGCCGCCGAGCCAAACGCCGAAGATCCGATCAAATTGCCTCCCTCTACAAGTCGCCTTCCATTCAAGCACAATCTTCGAGAATTTACTAAACGAGCAATGAGAAGGAGGGCTGTAATTCGCCAGAACGGGCGATTTTCCATAAGTGTAGCCGAAATCGTGCTGCAGAACGAGGAGTGAGCATGGTTTGGCCTTGGGCGTTTCAATGGGTTCGGTCACTTCGAAGAAGAGTGTCGGTGGAGTAGTGTGGTCGCCGGATGCTGCGAGCTCGGACTCGGAGAGGAGATCTGACCGGCGGAGCCTGGTTTTGCGAAGAGTGGCATCGGAGTGAAAGGGAAGGAGAATGAAGAGGAGGAAAATGAGGAGGGGAGATGAAAGAGAAGAAGCCATTAATGGCGGAAGAGTGTGGATTGTTACTCCTCTGGTTTGGGTTTTAAGGGAGATTTTGATTCGAATCACTCAAAAGAATGCTGAATTGAGAAGACAATAGCTTTTTTTTTCCGCTAACTTTGCAAGAAATTGAAAGGTTAAATTATAAAAAATACTGGTGAATTATGGAATTGGTTTCAATTATACTATTCAACTTTCAAAAATTTCATTTTAACTATTGAACTTTGAAGTTTGTTTCAAAATATCCTCAAAGATTTTTTTTTTTTGTTAAATTTATGGATGAAAAATAACATATTTACATGAGTTTTGATTTTTTTTCAACATATACGTTTAAATATGTTCACATGAGCAACAATACACATGTAGCAAATACAACCTTTTCCATCCATGAATTTAACAAAAAAAAAATCTTCAAAGATTGTTTTGAAACAAACTTCAAAGTTTAAGTGTTAAAATAAAACTTTTCAAAATTCAAGAGTAAAATTTAAACTAACTTCATAGTTCAAAAGTATTTTGATAATTCAACCAAATTGAAAAGGACAATTTGATTTAGGGAGAGAAAGTTATTTGTTGGAACAAATTATCCAAGGAAGCAGTCGTGATTTAGTTACTTCTAAAAACGTTAAAAATTTGGTATGTTTTTAAGAATGGTTGGAGATTTAAAACATTTTAATAATTTTTTTATAGTGTCTAATTCAACATAATTAGCCAACAAAAACATAGTTCAACTAGTATAAAATAAGACTTATGACCAAAAGATCACGAGTTCGAATCCCTCATCCCTAATGTTACTATATTAAAAAAAAAAATCAACGTAATTAATGCATTATTGATCTTTCCATAGTTGTTGAACTAAAAAGCAACAAATAATTTTCATACGTAGATATTTTTTTAAAAAAAAAATCTCTTCATTAGTGTGTTAATAAGTTTTGAGAACAAGTTTTGAAGTGAAATAATTTACAATTCTTTTGCTAATTTGAACATAATTATAAGGAAATGACATTTATTATGTTTAAGATTTTATCCAAGCTGCTACATTTAAAAAGAATTTTAGAAAAAGCAATGTTTGAGCATATTTAGAATTTTTAAAATATCTTTTACCAATGTAACTAACACACCATAAATTTGAATTAAAAACAATCTTGTCTGTGAAAAGAGTAATTTGGCATTTTATTAGACTTTTAATTGTGATTACTATAAAACTTGAAGAGGGGTCTAATTCTAAGCCTTTTCAAATCATATCTACTTTCCCTTTAGCTCCAATTTTACATCATTCACATTTTACCAAACCCACCAACACCACCAAACTATTAAACCATAAAAGAAAAATAGAAACAAAAAAATGCATTACTCTCCCTCTCTCTTGTTTATTCTCTTTCTTATAAATAGTGAATAACAAATTTACATTTATAGTTAAATTGTAAAGACAAAATTAAAGAAAAATTGCAAAAATGGCTACTCTAACATTTGATAATTGAAAATTTTAGGATTTTTTTTAAAAATAATGTTATTTTAAAATATAATGACAGAAATAGGGTGAGTTTAAAACTAATTCCAAATCTGGGGTAGATGAATCGTGTACGGGGTCACGGTTTTCAATTATCGCGGCTGGGGGTCACGAGTTATTAAATGAAGCGCGGCCTGTGGTCACGGTTAGTGTCAGGTGTCAGTTAGACGGGTCGAGTTGTCGCCACGGAAATCGTGTACACCGTACACGATTTCCTTATAGATCTCGTGTACTAGGTACACGAGTTAGTGGTCCCTAAAGGACCCACCCGCCCCATTTTCTCTTCTCTCCATCGAGAAACCTTCATCCCTCTGCATCATCATTGCCGACTTGAACCAGTCTCCTCCCCATGGCGCGACCTCGGGACGACACCACAATGACGACGCAGCGTCGGTCGACCTCGGTACAATTGCGCAGCGGCGTCGCCTATGACCCTTGCCGATCCGAACAAAGATAGATTTTTTTTTAAATAATTTTTCAGCAAGTTTATGGTCGATCGTATGTTTTGTCATGGATCTATAAGTTTTCTGTCTTTTATTTTGATATTTATTTGCATAAATCTATGTTATGGATTGGTGAGTTGTTGGAGTGTTTGTTATTTTAACCTTGTTTTAATAGGGTTTAGATTGGGTTGATTTTGGACTAGGTTCATAAATCTATATTTTTATATTTATTTTTGTTAGGATTTATTCTATTGGATTTTTGAATAATTTTTCAACAACTCAGTTATATTTGCAGCGTGCACATCGTTCTCAATCAATCTGGGATTCACAATCTACTACTATTTTACAATGTCGAAGAAGGGAAGCAGTAGTTCATCGCAATATTCAGTTAGATGGACACATTGTTCCTTATTTACAACAGGCTGGGTTTTGGGGGGTTGCACAAATTGGATTTATCCAACTAGATTGGCATCTTATAACTGCATTAGTTGAGCGTTGGAGACCAGAAACACACACATTTCACATGCCTAGTGGAGAGTGTACTATTACACTTCAAGATGTTGTTGTCCAGTTTGGACTATCAGTGGATGGAGAGCACATGAATCGGTTCATTCTGAGTATAATTGGGGTCAAGTATGTGAAAATTGTTTAGGAGTTCGTCCTCCTGAGTTGACTGGATCTAGATTAAGCATCCCGTGGTTGGCATCACAATTTTTAGAGTTACCTCCCGATGCAGATGACATCATGATACAGAGGTATGCAAGAGCCTATGTAATGCAACTTATTGGTGGATTTTTATTTGCAGACAAGTCAAATACATTAGTCCATCTCATGTTTCTTCCTCTACTGAGCGATTTCGAGATTGCTGGACAATATTCATGGGGTGGGGCATACCTTGCATGGTTGTATCGAGATCTATGTCGAGCTAGCAATGTCAATGCTTAAGAAGTTGCAGGTCCATTAATATTGCTACATGTATGGACATTTGATCGATTTAACACAATTGCACCACAACGTCAGCTACAAACTTCTGATCAATATAGGGGTCGACCACTTAGTGCTCGGTATGTTTATTTTCATAGTTTATTATAATTGTAAATTAAATAAGGTTTTGACTTTATTATACATGTGTGTAGTTGGAGTGGCATTTTAGCTATCTCTGAACAAACTTCCATTATGTTGGTTCAATATCGCATTGCACTTGATCGTCTCTTGCACAATCAGGTATAACTATAGTTTACTATGCTTGACACACATTTTACCACCTATTCTAAGTATTCTAATTATTAATCATAAATTTCAGATTATTTGGACGCCATATATACACATGAAATTATGGCATTATTACCTGAATATTGCCATAATGGACAAGACGTTTGGTTGACTGTAAGCCCTCTCATATGTTTTCATATTGTAGAGTGGCATCAACCTGATCAGTGTTGAGACGGTTTGGAATGCGATGCATGCGATGCAGTGCCCAGATTGTGACACAAGCACACAATTGCATCAATTAGACTTACGAGGTAAGCATGACCATGATTGACGGCGACATCATGCATCATTTATTTCGCTATGGGCGCACGTCGGGATCGATGTGCATTAGGTGACATGGTACAACGACCGATCAGATCGGATGACTACCTAACGTGGTATGACTCTATCACGAGGAGGTATATCACACGTGATGATGCTTATTATGCTTGCACTGTAAAGATTACTTACTAAATTCATTTTTATTTACATCAATTTCTATATTGGATATTACATTTTATATATATATATAAATAATTGATATATAATTCATTTTGCAGAATAACTTTGTTCGAAGTGTTCAACAATATTCGATAGATCAGAGTTTACCTGTTTTAGGTTCTATGTGTGAGGAATATGTCACAACAGTCACTGATATAATTCAACAAACAAGAAGATTGACTGTTTCTGAGACTGATAGGACACGTGCTCGTCGGAGGCGTCGACGACAACAAGCTGAAGACATTCCAGAGGCACACGTGGACCAAGAGCCTCCTATAGTTGATGATCACATTAGGCCCGCATATGCCCTCACGGATGTTCATACCGACATTGTTTCAAGTTCTGGTCATAACCAGAGGGACTATGCACAAGATCCCCTACCACCTGTTGTACAAGAAGAAATTGATGATATAATTCACCATCAACCACAACATGATGTGCCACGACCTCGTTGTGGAGTCCGTTCGAGAAGAAGATCATCGTGTGTTTCATGAGTTTTTAGTAATATTTTACTGTTTCTATGTGTAAAACCTAAAATACTATTATCTGACATTTGATGAATGGATTAGCATATTTTCAAATTTCATGCATTTGATAAATATTAGATAAAACAAATAACCTAAATATAAAAGATTAATCTTCTAATATCAACAAATTGAACCATGAAGAAGATGGAAAATAAAAAATGTTACCCTAATTACACAACAAAATTTTCATAGCCGTTTGTAAGATTTTCGTATACAATAGCAATGTTGTTGGGGGTTGTTATTTTTATTTCGAAAAAAAAAAAAGTAAAATCGTGTACATGGTACACGATTTCCACGTGCACGTCCACATCCACGTCCACAATACACCATGGTTGCTCGCGTGTAAAACGTGTACGTGGTACACGATTTATGTACCCTATTTTAAACAATAGTTTCCCAAACAACCTTATATTTGTAATTTGTTTTTTGTTTTACATTTTAAAAAATTTTAAGTTCAAAACTACCTTACATGTGTCATTATTTATTTAAACACCATTATCTCCAAAATTAGTCTAAAATTTTAACTATATTTAAAATTTGCTAAATTTACTTTTCTAATACAATAAAAATTATATATAAATCTATTTAGGGAATAAATCGATTTATATCCCCAAAATTATGTTGTTACACTCAAAATTCTAAACTAGTAATTGTATCCATTAAAATTCTAAACTTTCATAAGTGGATTAATTTAGACCATTTATTAGAATTTTGTTTTAAAACTATTAATCCACAACCTTATAAGAATGATTTAGATGTAGAGATTAACGTAAGTTAGAGGGAATGTTGAAATCAAGCAAACAATACCAACTATTTTTTTATAACATGAGCGATTTTTTTTATCTTCCCATCTTCCTCTATTTTCTTCTATTTATTCAAGAATTATTATTCGATAATGTTTCCTAATACTTTGGTAGGACTTTGGATGAAATACAATTTTATTTAAGTGATTTTTAGTTGACTTTAAACATAATCCAATGACAAATATGTATATATAAATTACTACCAGAGGGTCTAAATTGATTTACAAGTTTAGATTTTAAATTGATAGAACTATTCGTTTAAGATTTTAATCGATACAACATTTAAAGTTTAGAGTTATAAATTGATTTTGTCTATATATTTATTTTAAACCCTATTCATAACTATTAAACTTGCTTAATCATTATTTAAACTTCACATTTTACTTTTAATCATCACTTGAAATTCCTAGATTTGGAAAAACTACAACATTAACACCTTATCATTTGACTACTTTATTTAATCTAATGGTTTTCACTATGATATAAATATCATACATATTATGGTCTGTTATCAATTGTATAACACTATCCAACAATTAATTAATATTAAATTAATGAATGACGAGAAATTAAGAAAATGTTATTTTACTAAAAAGTCAAACAATGTTTCTAAATAGAATCTATAGTACCTTTGTGATTATTTAATTGTTCGATTACAATTAAAAATATTATACTGTATTAATAATAATTATATGAACTTCTCATTTTAAATTATTGGTTGACAAGTTAATGTTATTATTTGAAATTTGATGCAATTCTCCATGCTTTCTGTTGTTATTGCAATTCATAAGCTTGTAAAATAATACATATCATAGTTTCATTTTTAAGAATCATTTTTGCTAATCTGTATAATACAATAACTTAATATTAAAATTTTCATGTGTTAAAAATCATATTTATATGTTAATTTCATAAAATTGATCACGTTATCCTTCCGATCAGTAAATCTTTTTTTTTTTTTCTAAATATCCATGAGCATCCGGATCAACTTATGCACACCTCAACATTGTTATAAGAAATAACCGAAGCTGCTCTCAACCTATTAATTAAATGAATGTTGGTGAACTTATATGTCTAATTCCCGAACTTTTTAAAAGTGTCTAATAAATCTCCAAACTTTTAATTGTTTATAAATCTCTAATATTATTAATAACTACGAGATCTTTGATTCGAATTCTCCCACCCCTATTGTACTAAAAAAAATCTTTAATATTATTAACTAATCTATTAGATTTAAAATTGAATTTTGTGTGTGATAAAATAAAACTTTAAAATTTTCAATTTTGTGATAAAACTTTAAAATTTTCAAATTGAAATTTTAAGGACATATTCCACATTTAAAGTCTTGGAACCTTTTAGATATAAAAACGAAAATTCAAAAACCTATGAGAAAAAAGTTTAGGGACTAAAACGTGTAATTTAACCAGTAATGTTTTTAAAATAAATGCTACAATGAATAAACTTAGATCGGTATCAAGGGAATAAAATGTCTTCTTCTTTCCCTCAATGAGAAAACTTGCAAGTTTTCTCATTTCAGAACACGTGTAAGAGATTCGATAAACAAAACAAAATTAAGCATGAGAAGAAGCTCTTAAGCAAACCAAATGATAATGGAACAAAGATATTATTTCTCATTATCAAGAAATGAAAGGGTCATGAAGCTCTTCATGAAAGGGTTCTGTTTAGAATAGAAATTTGACCAGAATCTCCGTTTAACAAGAAAACTTCCAATGGAACATAAGGGGAAGCCATGGACGATCCAAACCTGGAGGAAGGTTGCAGTAGTTTGCTACCCTTTGCACATCGAATGGTTCGGAGGCGACGCCCTGTTCTCATCTGCCATATCTGCCGAAGATCATAGAAATCATTTACAGTAACTTGGGAGAAGCAGATGCTTCTATAGAACCAAAATGTGCCAGAAACATTTAATAAGATTCCACAGAAAAATGCCAACTATAGGCCAGAATTGTGTATGTGGAGCATGAGGATAAATGTGCACGCTTTGAATGCAAAATTATAAACAAAAAGATCCTTTGTGTGTGTATATTATAAACAAAAAGATGTCACACACACCTGATCCTATCAACTTGCGCAAAACTCGACTATTATCACAGAACCACCACCTGATCCTATTACATTTAGTTGCCAAGGTAACTTGTAGGATTTAGTTGTAGGTAGGTAACCGCCATGGATTGAACTCATTTCCTCTAAGTTTATGCCCTTTATTATTTACGGGTGGCCCTTATCCATTGTGGTGAGCAAAAAGATCCTCTTTTTTATCCTTTAAGAGGTCTTCCTAGGAAAACTTCATATTTATTCTGGTGTGGAGGGTAGGCTCTTCACCTGCGTTGTTTCAATCTAATCTAAAAATAATCAAGTTATTAATATCCACTAAGAATGTTATGATTTATTTTCTAACAGCATAAACCATATTACTTTTCTTGTCAGATTCTGGTTTCTGACACTGGGTAGACCAAGCGAAAGTTAAAGTCAAGGATGTTGAAGAGATAAAAAAACAGTTGAACAAATGTAGAGAATAAACTCAATTCATGAGTGGAAAAGAGTACCTCAACTATCCCCTTTCTTGGTGCATGAATAGCCAAACACAAACAATAATCATTTTTTGTTGGTTCATAATCTATGGAAATTGATGACGCAGTATCTCTATTGACTAGCATCTCCATGAACAGACAGTTGGCATCGCGATATCCCTGTATTATAATATAAAGAGTTTGTTTAGGAGAAAGAGGGACCAAATGCTGGAAGAGAGTTTACTTTAAATCATTCGATTCTAAAAGATAACCTTCCATAGCCGCACCACCACAAGTGCCTGTGTGTCTAGGAGCAATATACGACCCAGTGAATCTGTTATCGCTGCCAATGTACCACTTGGCGACAAAGTCAGTTTCTCACCCTTTCTTGGATGGTCCTTCAAGCACGTCAAAGGAGAGGCTGCAGCAATCATGATGCCAAGAAGTTCCTAAAAATTTTGTCAAAATTGTACAATAGCTGATACATAGTTGTTAGAGCACTCGAGCAACATAACTGACAGTCGCATCGCATGAACTCAAGATCTAGATACATCCACATCAGATGAAACTTGCATCTTTATCATATAACTAAACGAAAATTTGCACTGTGTAACATCAAATTCCTCTATTTAAGCCCCCCCCATAAAACAGAACACAGAACTCCTAAAGACGAAGTAGGAGAAAGGCAACCCTAATGAGCAGAAGTTATTAACAATAACAAATACTGCACTTGAAGTAAAGATGAAAAGAAAGCAAAAAGAAATAATAAAACTTCAAAATAACAATGTATGATGAGCTCAATAAATAACTTCTTAGATGCTTAAAGTTATATGTTCACAATGACCAATCCAGAGCTTAATATCTTTGCTTGTCAAGCTTGGTTGACAAAAAAATTAAATAGGAGATCCAGCAAAAAGAACCAAAACATAGAATCTTAGGAAAACAATAGTTAGTAAAGCATGCATATGGATTTATTCTATGCATCATTATAATTGATTAAATATTACAACAAACTATTCGCACCTCGAGCAAAAGCTTGACCCTTCACATCTGGCTTTTTATATGTTTTTGGTTCACTTCGCCAAATCATTTTTGAAAATGAAGCTATTGTTGAAAATGTTGCAGGGACAACTTTTGATAAAATGGCTCCAACTAAAGACCTGCTCTTGTCTTCAGAAAGTCTTTTCACATGACGCCACCATACAAAGTAAATAAAATGTCAAATAAATGACAAGCTTTATGATGTTTTTATTGCATTGATGAAAATTAATTTCATTATACACAATAACTTGAGAATCATAAATAGCAAAAGACCAGACTACCAACCTGAATGCTGAAATAACAGCATCTTCTCCAACAGTGACTGCACAAAAATAACGTTCACTTGACTGCCCAACAATAAAAGCAGCTGAATTCAAATACCAGAATAATTTCAGAGAGCTTCCACGACATTAACCACTGCTCCTAGAGACAATCTCCATATTCTTCCAATGAAATAATGAAACGGCCATTTTACCTGGAGTTCCATCAATGGAGGAGGCATAACACCGGTGATTGCTGCATCTGCACAAGCACCATATTTGCTGACATTCCATACTTGGTAGGCTAACTTTTCAAAAGAATTTCCAGAGTCCTCCATATCTTGCCTGTTTGATTTTGGATCCCAAAACCGTGCATTTGATTCTTGAAACCATTTTTGCAGTGTATTCTGTGACCAAGCATGTAGGGCATTTTATATTAGTCCAAAACAAATCAAGATCCATAAAGGCAGAAGGCAATATTTCTTTAAATTGAAGCACAGAGCTTATAATAGAGAACCTAACTGGAGGTAGGGATTAACATCAGAATTCTCAAGAGGAAGAAAAAAAATATATGGATTATGGACAATTATTTCAACAGCATGATCAATAAATCCCAAGAAAAAGCTACACAATAATCTAAATCTACAGTATCATAAAAGATCAACTCTGATTGAAGAATGGTAGCAAGAACCTGAATATCAGACCCTTCAATGCGGGCAATTACACCTGGCATAACAATTGAAACCTCCTCGAAAGAAGATCCATAGGATAAATCTCTCTTCGAACCGCCAACCCTAATTTTTAGAACTCTTCCAGGATGGATCATCTAAAAACACACAAATTGGAAATAAATTCCATCATTATTAAAGGAATTGGAGCCATATTCATTGTCATAAGAAACCAAGTTTCCAGCAATGAAAATACTAAAATTTACAAGTTCATAATGCTTGAATCTAAAATAACATAGCTGCATTACTAACAACGGATAATTTAATTAAAATGAATAAAGTTCTAGGTCAAAAAACCAGATGTTTTTCATTTGATATTTTCACTTCAGGTGGAAAGACAATTGAATACATTTTACTCCCACACATTTCCTTTCTCACAGTAGAAATTCATCTTGTGTACCATATTTAATTGAGCTAAGGTTTTAACTTGAATCCAAATATACTCCCAAAATAATCCCAGGAAATGGAAAATTTTGTGAAGTCTTTGAAGATATAAAACCCCGGTAGACTACCAATGAACCCAAAGTGAGTGCCAACAATCATTCTACTGACTGGGATCTGGATTTCTGAACTACCAGTATAGTGTTTAAATAAACAAGTAAATCTACCATTCCACCAGCATCTTCCCAGGTGAAAGACCATTCAAAACCCATAAGTACTTTCATAATTATACATCCTACGCAAAGCTAAAACAGTTGTGAGCTAAATTATAACGCTTTCTTAGCCAAACATTTACTTTCTTTTTTCCTCGAGTCAAATTTCCAGTAGGCAACTGAGGAATCAAATTTTGATTTTTATCACAGATTTACAGAACGAATTCTAAGGGGTTATTACACCAGAATAGTGATCCCACGAAAGTTTCTTAAATTTCAATTCCCCCTTTCAGCCTTTCTGATGACGAAGTTAGCATATCATCATGATTACCTACAAAAAAAAAAAAAAAAAAGAAGAAGGAGAAGAAGACAAACAAAGGCAACAAGAATGGCAGGGTACCTGCTTGAGAATCAGACCCCCACTTAAGGAGTAAATCATCAAATACCCACAAGAAGTCCCGGCCAAAAGCACCTTAATTTCATCGAGCACCAACCATTCTAACGCGGAGATGTACTCCGCTTCGATCGGAGACAAATCAGAAGGCCTGATCTTCACCTGATATCCATCGGAACCGGCCCAACCAAGGACAAAGATGACGGATCGATTGGCCAGTGCCAGAGAGTGCGAATCGAGGGCGCATAGAAGATTGGGGTTGTCGACAAGCCAGCCTTCCTTTCCAGCGCCAAAATCGCCAAGCTCCTCGCAAGCTATGCAGCCCAATTCCGTCGTGTAGGTTCGTCTCGCCATTGTCGGAAAAAGGACCTTGAATCCTATGCTTTAATGGAGGTGAAATTGAAACAGAGGCATGGAGATTTCAGTTGAAAGAGATCGGATTGACAACTCTTACACGAAGAGCGTGTTATTCTTCCCAAATCTAAACTCCGAAGAACGGGAGAATGTTTAATGGCTTCAAATTATAATTTGTAATTTAAATTAATAGATACTTTTCAAAAAAAATATTAATAGATAATAAGTGGTTTTTTAGGGTTAAATTATAAGTTTAATCCTCAACTTTCAGTTTTGTAACAGGTAACTCCCTAAACTTTAAAAAGTTTCTAATAGAACTATAAAATTTAAAAGTATATAATAAGTCTTTAAACTTTCGATTTTGTATCTTTTAAGTCATTCAACTTTCAATTTTGTATCTAATAGATTATTGACATATTCGACATTTTTAAAAAATCATGAATATAATGGACATGAAGTTAAAAGTTTAATATACTTTTAGACACAAAATTCAATTTTATGCTAATAGATTCTTTAATTTTAAAAAAATTGAATGAGTTAAGGACATATTAGATACAAAATTGAAAATTCGATGGCCTATTAGATACTTTTTAAAGTTTAGGGATCTATTAGACACAAAATTGAAAATTTAGAAACCTATTAAATACTTTTTAAAGTTCAGGGACCTATTAGACACAAACATGAAAGTTTATGGACTAAACTTGTAATTTAACCTTTTTTTTTAGTTTTTTCACGTATTTCTATTTTTTAACCTAGAGAATTTATGAAAATTATTTTTTATTTTTATTATTGAACTTGTATTTTTAATTACATGTTCAAAATTATATGAAATTTTAGAATGAATAACCTCAAGTTTATATTAAGCATAATATACAAATATAATAACAAACTAACAGAGACAAAAATAATATATTTTAAAGTAAAATAAGTGGGAGAGTGGTTAAACGTCACTATATGTATTAGAAAAATATAAAATTTATAATTTTCATTTCAACTGTTTTCTTCAAGTATCACTAGTGTTCTTTTATTAGAATATTCAGAGAATATAAAAATAATTGGAGTTGCTTTAATATATCAAAGAATGTGTAGAAAATTGATTACTTGTGATAGTCTCAATTTTATAGCTTCATGTCTAACATATCTCTCGATTCCCTTACTTAAACTAAAAGATTTATGATTAACATCAACAATTATAATTTTAGTCAGGTTAAAAGAGGAGATTCCAATAGCTTTGTTTTATTTCTTATATGTCGATGATTTTATCGAAAATTTACTTACTTAGTTTCATCATTTTAAGAGATTTCTGTTTAAGGGGTAGAATCCAACAATATTTCATACTCGTATTAGAGATTTCTTAACATGGAATGAATCATTTATCCTCCATACTTTATACTACTGAGTTGAATTATACTCTTCTCACTCGTGTTGTTAATTCTATCTTTACATTTTTTTTTAAGGTACACAATGTAAAAAGTCAACAAAGTTATATATTGATTAAGAGATCTTAAAATTATCTGCTAATAATTAAATTTAATAAAAGTTTGGAAACCGTTTTTAAAATAAAAGTTTAGAAATATGAAGTGTGAAATGTTTTATTAAAGGGCAAAATACACTTTTAGTTTTTGAGATTTGGATTTGGTGTCTATTTGTTCTATAAAGTTTCAAAATAAACACTTTAATCCTTGAGTTTGAAAAATATTTTTAAATGATCTCAAGTTAGTTCACTGATAGTTGACTAAAAAGAAATAATGTGGTATGTTAAAAGTGAATTTTCAGATGAGGTATTAAGATTTATACTATTTTCAACATTATGTAGTCATTTTTTAACTTGTCCTTCCTCTTCTTTTATTCTTCCTCACTTTCTCTATCTCTATTGTAAACTTATTTTCCTTTTCTTCTTCCTGCTTTTTTTCTCTTCTTCTTCTTATTTTTTCTCTTCTTCTTCCTATATCTCCTTTTTTTATGCTTCAATTTTTTGTTTGTTTACTCTAAAATTTATGTTATGGGATTGATTTTCTATATAATTTTCCTTTATGCGATTTGAGATTTCAGTGTTCGATTTTGCAATCTCATATTTTTCTTGTTTTCTCTTTTTTTTATGTTTGAGAATCTCGTTGGTTTTATCTGTAATATTGAACTCTCAACTCCCCAATCTCATATTTTTCCTATTTTTCCTCATATTTTTATCTTATTCTCCCACTATCTCTATTATAAAAATATTATTTCATAGAAAAGAAGAGAAGTTGCAGAAAAGTAAAAATAAGTTTAAAAAAATGACTAGTTGAATTAATTTAAATTTTAACACCCAATCTAAAAACTATGGTTTTAACGTGTCATATTATTTTTTCGGTAGTTAATGGTCAACTAACTCAAGGGACCTTTTAAAATTATTTTCCAAACTAAAGTATTCATTTCAAAACTTATCAAATAGACACTAACCCTAAATCCAAGAGACCAAAAATGTATTTTGTCATCGATTTAAAAAAAACTTCTAAAAATGTCATACATAAATACACATAGCACACTAACATTATCTTCTTCTCAATGTTCCAAAAACTGTCCAAATGGCCACTCTGCAATTCCCTCTTTCTAAAACCCTAAACCCTTCATCTCCATTTCTCCAATCCACCTCCTTCGCACCATTCTCCAATCCTCTTCTTCAAACCCTAACCCTAAAATCCCATCAAACCCACAAACCACTCTCCATTATATCTGGTTGCCCAAATCCTTTTTATCTTCCGATCTCCCGCCAAATTCCACAATTCCCATTCGCAAAAATCCGCCGGGATATCCGGACGTTCGCCGGCCGGAGCAAGAAGAAGGGCGGCGGGCCATCACCCGGGCGCATAGAAGGAAACGCCGAGTTCCGGCGGAAGTTGAGGCAAAATGCCCGCCGGAAGAGCCAGAAGCTCGCGGAGTCTCATTTCTACCGCCGCAAGAACTCGAGCAGTAATTACGCTGATAACTTCAGCGAAGATGAGCTTCAGCAGATCGGCCTCGGCTACGATCGGATGGTCCGATTCATGGAGAAAGACGACCCGAATCTGCGCCATCCCTACGACTGGTACAAGTACGGCGAGTTCGGCCCGTACTCGTGGCGTGGTGTCGTCGTCGGCGAGCCGATTCGCGGGCGGTTCACGGACGAGCGAGTTACGATAATCAGCGAGGTTAAGGATCACGAGGAATGGGAGGAGATCGAGCAATCAGAAATGGCGTCTGATTTCAGCGAGGGATTACAGCGGATGGACAGAAGCAAAGGGTTTCGGTACTTTTGGGTGTTCGTGAGGCACCCGAGGTGGAGGATTTCGGAGCTGCCATGGCAGCAGTGGACTTTGATTGCAGAGGTTGTGCTTGAAGCAGGTAAAGAAGAAAGGTTAGATAAATGGAATTTGATGGGTCGGCTTGGAAACAAGTCGAGGAAGAATATAACTCAATGTGCAGCATGGATGAGACCCGATATCATATATGTGAAAAAACCTGTTTACCAATGCAGATTCGAGCCTCAGGGCGAGTTTTTCCAGGCGATAATGCCATTTCTCGATCCGAAAACAGAGAAAGATCTCCTGTTTGAGTTGGAGAATGATGAAGGAGATGTTGAATGGGTGACTTATTTTGGTGGGCTGTGTAAGATTGTGAGGGTGAATCCAAAGGCATTTGTGGATGATGTGGTGAATGCTTATGAGAAGCTGAGTGATGAGAAGAAATCCAAGTGCTTGGAGTTTCTTCTGACCAACCACCCTGTTCCATTGCTGCATCCATATACCAAAGAGTGGAAGGCCAAGTTAGAGGAGGAGGAATTGGGCTGTGATGCTCCGGACGACATCGAGAATCAACGCGGTGACGACAATGTGATCACGGAGTGGATTGAGACTGATGAAGAGAATGAAGAGGATGAGGATCAGCCTGAGGATGTGGTGATGGAGATGGAGACAGGGGAAGAAGGCGAAGACGAGGACGAGGACGACAAACGAGAGGATCGGAGTGGAGAAGAAGATGAGGATTATTGGGATGAGAGGTTCAGGAAGGCAATAAGTAGTCCAGAAGAGCTGGAGAAGCTGTTCAAGCGCAGTGCAGAAGTGAGTGATGAATTGTATGAGAAACAGAAGGGGAATATGGAAGATGGGGATGAGACTGAATTGAGAGGGAAGAGAGCAAAAGTGAAAGCTTCAGAATGGGAGCAAATTGGGTATGGGCCATGGAGGAAGAGGATAAAGAAAAGTCAAATTCCTCCAGAGCTGTTTTTGAGATCTACAGTCAGACCATTTACTTATAGGAACCTTGTGAAGGAGATTGTATTGACCAGACATGCTATTTTGGATGGTGAAATTGGGGTATGAAATTATCTAATCTCATCATCAGTCTGCTTCTGGTTAGATGGATTTTTATTAAAAAAAGAATAATTCTACTTTTTGAACAAAAAATTAGATCATTTAAGATTAAAAGATGTTAGGTTTCTTAGCCCCTTTTCCCAACCAAATTTTTATTTGTTAGTATCTAAAAATTAAGCCTATAAATGCAACTTCTGCCTACGAATTTCTTGTTCTGAAAAAATAAAACTAAATGTTAAAGACTAAAAAAAAGTAGTTTTCAAAATTTTGTTTTTGTTTTTAGAATTTGACTAAGAATTCAAATGTTCTTAAAATACATGGTAGAAAAATGATTAAAAACAAGACACAATTTTCAAAAACAAAAAACTAGATCATTGTCAAATGGGTATTTAGTAAGTTGTTTTTGTAAGACATGACTTTTGTTATCAAGAATCGTTTCATAATCTTTTGGTTTTTTAAAGTTAAGGCTATAAATATTACTTTTACTTATGAATTTTCTTATTTTATTATTTATTTCTTAATTATGTTTTCAAAAACCAATTCAAATTTTAAAAAACTAAAAAAAAAGTTTTCAAAAACTTTTTTGTTTTTAGAATTTTGCTAAACATTCAAATATTTTCTTAAAAGAAGGTAAAAGTCACAATAGAGAATAGGGGTAAGTAAAAAAAGATCGAAAACTGATTCGATCGACCAAAATCGATCAAGGTCGGTCGATTTAGTGAAGGTGTCAAAAACAATATAAATTTTACATATTTTTCATTAAATAATTAAAAACGGTAAATAATTAAAATTTTAATATATACAAACCGATCAAACTTACCCCGACGGACCGATGATCACCCCTAATAGATAGTTGTAGAGAAGTAATAAAAAAATAAATATAATTTTCAAAAATTAAAAATCAAATAGTTACCGACAAACCTAAATAATCTTGTTTTGTAGATACATTTTCACCTTGTTCGTTCATTAATTAATTGCATAACGGCATACTTTTGTTTTTTTTTCAAAAATATATTAAGTTCAGTCGATTAATTATTTAGCCAATTAAAGTTTTTTTAAAAAAGTCAAGATAGATCATTTTTACAATAATTTGGTTAGGGAACTAGTTTTAAAGTTCATCATATTTAATTGATTGAATTTATAATGTAATTAATCAAGATAATAATAATAATAAAAACATGATGTTGCTTAAAGCCAGTACGATAATCAGGAATTAAGCGTGTTTACTTATTAATTTTTTTTTTAACTCCTAACCAAATTCTGAGTTTATTATTATTATTATTATTATTATTTTGGCAAGTATTTTTCAATGTTTTACTTTTCATGTTTGAAATTTGACTAAATATATTTAAAAATTAAAAGACAACAAAGAATATTGTAATATAAATTTAGTTGGACAAAATGGGCATGAATTTAAAACCAATCAATTAGGGTGTGTTTGACACATGAGTTTGGATTAAGATGAGTTTGGATTTGAATCCTCATGTTTGGAGCAAGGTGTTTCAAATCTTTAGTTTTGAAACTCAAGTTCATGGGTTACAACCGTGCAACCCCATGGGTTACAACAGTGCAATCTCATGGAATTTGTTCCATGTTTTTCTCATCCATTTGTCGACTAGTTCGATAACTCCGGTAAAAACTCTGGCGACCACCCGACGACCATCAACAACAACAATTCCGGTAAAAACTCTGACGACCATTGACAACGACAACTCCGACGATTGCACCGACAACCACTTTGGCACACAACTCCGGTGACAACTCCGACGACCACAAAACAACCACCAACAACGACAACTTCAACGACCGTACCGACGACCACTTTGGAAACAACTCTGATGACAACTCTGGCGACCACCCGACACCACCGACAACGACAACGACAACTCCGACGACCACGCCGGCGACTCGACTACCACTGACGACTGCCTCCGAAAAACACTTGATTTTCCATTTCCTCTTCAATTTGTCGTTTTTCATTGTCGGTGACTGCTTCGACAATAACTCTGATGACAACTCTAGTGACCACCGACAACAACAACTACAACGACCACACCAGGGACTCAACCACCGTTGACAACTACCTCTTGCGACCACTTGGTTTCCCATTTCCTCTTCCATTTGTCGTTTCTATTTTTCAGTCACCACTTCGACAACAACTCCAATGACAACTTCGACAACCAAACAGGCGATTCACCACCACTGATGGCTGCCTCAACGACCTTTTCAACAACAACTCCCATGACCCGATGACCACCGACAACCAAAAATCAAGCAGCCACCTCGACAATCCAACCACCTCATCAACTCGACCTCTCCAACAATCCGACAATCTAGTCAATTTTTTAAAAGATTAAAATTAAAATAAAACTAAAAAATGGCTACTAAACAATTTTTTATGCTACTCTCAAAACCTTTGAACTTTGTGACATTTTTATTTTATTTTATTTTAAAAAAACAACTTGGTATTTTTTTATTTTTTTTAATATACACTCAAATGACTCAATTTTGTAATTTCTTTTTTAAAAATTAGAAAAAAATGAATTTTTTTTTTCTTTCACACATAGGCATTTTATGTCCTTTTGTTTCATGTCAGTTGCAACACTTTTGGACAATGTATCTATATGTGTAAACTCGTGGTAAGGGTATTTAAAAAACCTGATAACCCGATCAACCCAACCCAATTCTATGGTTTGGGTTGGGTTAAAAAAAAAAACTTTATGAGTTGAGTTGGTTCATGGAGCTCACGAAAAATTAGTTTGTGTCAAACCTAAAACCGAACCAACCCAAACTTCATATTAATTTTAGAAAAATATTTTTTTACTTAACCCAACCTAAATGTTTCATGGTTGGGTTAAATTTGGGTTCATCACTTAATTAGAGTTGTTTGGATTGAAGATATTTGCAACCCGAATAGTTGAGTTGGGTCTAAATGCTAAAAATTGTTCTAAAGGTTTAAAACTTTTTTTTTATTCCTCAACAACAACCTAAATTGAAAGCTTCATGGAAAAGTTACTTAAAAAATTGATCCATGTTAGACATTAACTTCTACAATTCACATAAGATCAATTACAAAAATTTGAAAGTAATAAAATAGCTAAAAGAAAAAAGGTGGAACAAAACTGTACCAAACCTAGAGTTCAGAAAACCGCACCCAAGACACAACTCTCTGATTCCCAGGCTTCAGAACATTGCACCCCAAATACAGTTTTCTGATTCCCAGGCTTCAGAACCCTTCAGGACAAACCTTCCAGGCTGTTGATTCCTAAGTGTTGGGATGTTTGTCCTAATCTCGTTCTGTTTGTAAATTAATGTTTGAAATTAATAAGAGTTATTTATTTCATCATTTTGTGTCTCACAATTTTTACAAATTTTGTCCAATAAACTAAGTTCTAGGGTCATTGAATATATGAGAGAACTAGAACTTGAACGGTGTGTAGTGGACACACAGGGAGGATCACGTTAGAGTTAATGACCCGAACGGTCTACAGTATATGGATGGGTTGGAGACCTAATTCTGGATACGTTGTGGATACGATCCACTTTGTATTAAGATACAAACGAGGTGATCCACTTCGTTCATGTGGTTGACATGCGAGTGGGGGCATCCTGCATGAGAGAGATATCTGAAGACGGGCATCGTGAATTATTAGACCCATCGATGTAACACCATTATGATGTAGGACTAATAACTTCGTAGATGACCATTAGTGACTCGACCGAATCCGAACGAGCGTGTGACGGACTCGCATCTGCGGAGTCCATCCTTTGACTATACGGGTGAGGGTGGTCACAGTTACTCGCCCAATATGCCTATCTTCTCAGGGACATGACCAAGTAGGGAATTGAGAACTTAACTACGCGAGATGGAATTCACTCGTTCCCGTCTTTAGGGAAACTAGAGGGGTTGTTCCCTTAAGTGCTATCTCCAGGGCTTGGACAACGGGTGCCCACTCTCTCACTGGCACGAGAGGGTTGTTGTGTATGGTTAGACCATTACAACGTTGTTGTGTATTAGAGGAGCAGTGGGGACTCAAGAAACAAGAAGTAGACACAGGAGTAAAACGGTAATTTGACCCAGCAGTGTCTACGAACAACCTGTGAAGGGTCGACTCATGGGCATTGGTTATGTCAGTGGACACATCTTGTCTTACACTGACGGAAGTGCAGCTACGGGTTTTAGTGGAGTGTTACCGTAGCTAATGAATATTGATTAACCGGGTCAAGGAGTTTGACAGGTTAATCTCGAATCATTGGAGTTCGTCACTGTAGGTCCATAAGGTCCCTCAGTTGGCTCAAAGAAGGTTTACTATTTTGGTGTGAATTTGAAGTATTCAAGTTTACTAAAGGGCAATTATGTCATTTATATGAGATATGAATGATATATTATATAGTTTAATATGAATGAGATTCATAATAAACTATAGGTTAGCCTAATTGTTGAATTAGGGCTAACTTGGAGAAATTAAATTGAGAGAAATTAAATTGGATGTGATTCAGTATAAAAATCCACAATAATAAAAATGTGATTTGTAAAATGAGATATGAGATATCTTATTATATGTGGCTATGCAAATATGATTTGCATAACCTATAGTTGTGGTAAAATGATAAATATGTGGAGATTTCAACTCCATCTATCACCATTATTTAAACACCTTTGCAAGAAGGGAAAGGTAATCAATTGCTAATTTTTTGAATTCTCACCAAAAGAAGCAATTCTCTTCTCTCTCAAAATTCTCTCAAATTCTCCTCCCAAAAACCAAAGAAGGATCCCACAATCCTCCTTCTTCATAAAGTAGAACTGAGAAACCAAGTGGAAGTGTTCGATTCGGTGTTCGTGTGAGGAGTTCGAGTTCATTGAGAACGAGGAGAAAACGAAGAGTTCGTGATCTACGAAAAGGAAAGCTTGAAGATCGTCTTCAACAAGTAAATAGCCTTAAACTTGTTGTTTTTCCTTTCTAGAAATGTATGTTTAATCTATACTATGTGATAGTTAATTTTAACGAAATTGAAATTGCACAACAATACCATGACGGTTTGATCGTCTTCCGCTGCGCTGGGACTCTAATTCCCTTCACTAAGATTCTGATTCCGAACATGCGCACCAAACACCCCCTACAGGTTTGGCATTAGTCAATTTCCAAGGCTAACTAACTACTAATTCTAATGCCAGTGATTAGTGAAGTAAACTTGAGAATCAGAATTAGGAGGTACAAGAACAACAATATTCCTTCGAGTAATTAATTACAATGCTATTGCTACACACAACTTTTTTTTTTTTTTTTTTGTTATCGACTGGTTAAAGGGAAATTAAATATTTACTCAACAAAAAATTCTTCAGGAACATAAAACTTCAACCCAAGGGCCTGCAAAATTGCAATAAAACAAATTCAAGATACATAAAGATTAAAAAAAAAAGAAGAAGAAGAAATGAATGAGTAGAACCTGAGCAAACTTGATATCAGCATCACTGTGATCCTTGGCTCTTCCAGCTGCATCTCCCACGTAAAAGCATCTATCAACCAGGGCGGGCAGCGCATCAATTATATAATATATCGCACACGAATATAGGTAGAATGTTACGTAATAAGTTTGGTCCCTCAACTTTCAAATTTGTGTCTAAGAGGTCCCTAACTTCAAAAGGTTTCCTTTCCAATAAGCCCCTAGATTATCAAATGTTGTGTCTAACAAGTCTATAAACTTTCAAATTTGTATTAATAGGTCAGTCCCTAAAAGTACAATTTTGTGTCGGGTAGATTCTTACTGATGTGGCACCTTTTCAGATTTATTGGATATAAATTTGAAGGTTAATGGGTTGTTTGGGACGCTGAATGAGTTATAATAACAGGAGGTTATGGTAGTCTATAGAATCATATAATATTATGCAGAGTAGTATAGTTTGAGGTTATAATAGTTTGTATTTGGGGTGCAGAGTATGTCATAAGTTATTATAACTTGTGCCCCAAATAGGTCCTAAGACTTATTAGACACTTTTCAAAGGTTTTTTTAGATACTTTTCAAAGGTTTTTGCGACCTTTTAAATACAAAATTCAAAATCTAGAAACCTCTATCAGACACTCTATAAAGTTCAAATAATGATAATACAAAAAGTGAAGGATAGAGAGAAAGAAAAATAACTGGTCGAGATCAATGGGGATGCCATCGTTGAAGTGGTTCTCCATGATGTACCACATCCCGGGTTTCGGTTTTCTAAATGGGTCATCTTCAGATTTACCCGATCCGCTTCCAATCCCACAGGCAACAAACACCTGCATCCACATTCCACACAACAACAACATCATACACTCACAATTCAACATGGTTGCAGTGTGAATGGATGCAATTGCTGTGTCTGGTGATTCTGGTCTGGTATTTACCTGAATTGGGACATTGACTTTACTGATGAAATTATTGAGACGCCCAAGCTTGGAGTCCACAGCAACCTGTCTCTTGTTCTTCCATCTATCAATGTTGGATTCGTTCGTAAATATTACCTGCTCATAGTAATATAATATTAAAAGACTAGTTAAGAGAGAGAGAGTAAAGTATAATTCATGGAGAAGAGTGGCAAACCAGCTTGTAGCCATCATTGTACAAGCTCTGAAGTTTTTGTGGTATTGAAGGGTACATCAGAGACCACGCATCTGCACCTACTCTGAAATTAAAACACCCCACGTCTAAACAGAGAAAGAAGAAATCTGATCTTTACAATTAAAATTACTAAAAATTAAAACCAAAAAGATAGATAGATAGATAGAGAGAGAGAGAGAGACGCCACAACTGAATTATTCTTCGGAACAAGAAAAGGGGTCCAAGACACACATTAATAGTCATTGTTACAACACCTTTCGCCTTCGACATAAGTGTGCGAAGAAAGAGATCAAGATGTATAGAGAGAAACTAAAGAAAGAAACTGTGTAAAGAGAAATTTGTGAGAGGAAATGTGTAAAGAGATTCTTTTTTTAATCTTTTTATTTTTTTGAGTTAAAAAATTGTCGGGTGGGAAATTAAGTCATCCACTTTTGAGATGATATTAGGTATCTTATCTACTGAGTTGTACTCAAATCGACATGTGTAAAGGTGTGTGTAAATGAGAAGTTAGTGAGAGAGTATGTGAGAAGAGAGAGAGATTAATAAAAAAAATGTGTGGACAAAACTTAAAGGGGAAAAAGTATCCATAGAGAGAAGTAGATGAGAGAAAATGTATGAAGAGAGAGATTAATAAAAAAAAAATGTGAGGAGAAAACTAAGAGAGTATGGATACAGAGAAGTTAGGGAGAAAAAATCCTGGTAAAGATCAATAATGGAAAGGAACTAGGAAGTGTATTGTGAGGACGAAGTGTTTAGTAAAAAAAACAGCCAATAAAATGCATAACAATGGGAAATACCTTTTAATTGTTTTTTTATTATTATTATTTTTTTTAATTAGTACTTCTAAACTATAGCCAAACCTTTTTAACTGAAACAGACACTGACAAAAATTCAAACTTCCATATGAGATGCAGCCATACCTTTTAACAGATGTGTTTGCCAGACAGCCATCAAAATCAAATGCAGCTATTTTACTTGAATGATGTAGCCCATCATCCTGCAAAAATAAATAAATAAAGTGAAACAATTAGACATAGTAAAGAGTGCGGCGATATAGATTTGTCTGAGTAATAATCTAAAAGGTGAAGTCTGTGTATATACCTAATAGTTGGATTACATGTTCAAGAGTTTTAATAACACAAATATGTACTAAGCTACATGCATGTTAAAGAAATAAAAACTATTGTCCATAACAAATTTTAGTTTCAAAGACAGTTTCATCAGAAGAAATAAACATTCTACTAAAATTTCATATTTTTCGTGTTGCTCGATCAACATCGACATGATGACTCAAAAACAGAATTATAGATAATTAACTTTTCACCTGCTCAAGAAAGATGATTGTCTGGAACGCCTTCCATTTAGGTAAAAGGGTAGCCTCCTGAATCATTCAACAGCTTAGTTATGTATGAATTGTGACTAGGATTATAAGAGCACAATAATGTCTCTAATGCCACAGCTTAAAAGAAAATGCCGGGGCTGGATTATTCTGGAATCTGTCCTGCATGCATTTTTTGCGCGTGGATTATATATTTCTAAAATTTTCAATTGCCCCTAAACTAGCATGCTTAAGTGAGTTCATGCAACCAACAATTCAAAATCCATTTCAGTTAAAGAAAAAGGACAAAACCACCTAGGAATGAGAATGAAGAAAAGTAACAATGATTGGATCCTACCTTATACTTGGTTTTTATATCAGAAGCTGTAAGGACGAGATCTAACTTTGGCTGCAAACTTGGGGTAGACAACTGCAAACAATGAAAAAATTGACAGTAAGAGGGTATTTTATCTGTGACTTAACTCTTTTGCTAGGAAAACATGCAGAACATAACTATAGATTCATTAAAGAAGAAGAAAGTACAAAATATGGAAGATACGATGTAAGATAGAGCATAGAATAAATTTCTAGAGAATAGAACAAGAAAGCAAGAACCACAGCCAGTATAAGCAGGGAAATCATATAGGCTGACGATTTGAGCAAAGTTAACTAGTTAAGAAAGCCAATTCAGAATACATATTTTAAGGCAATAAATGATGGCACAGAAGGAGGCTTCATTCAACGGATTCCATTCCATTCTCAACTCAGTAGCTAAACCAAATTATTTCTTTTAATTTTAGATGGATATTGAGAAAGAATGACTTCAAATGGATATGAGTTTTCAGAACAATGGTTTCGAAAGTTGCTACAACTTAAACAAGAATTCTATGGCAGCATTTCATATTGTTCAGAACATCAAGGACTAAAGACATTGCATGTAAAATCAAAGAAAGGGGGGAGCCCCTTTCGGTACACAATTTCGTTGATGTCATGAACATACTATATTAACTATACAATTGCACAATATAACTTGAAAATGCTGAAAAAACTCTGCAAAGGGCATCAGTCTCTAGATGCATACCTCGACTTTCTTTGGATCTCTTTCTTCAATTCCATCTTCTTCATCCACATCCCTTTTGCGGACCTATTTATTGGAGATGCATTCAGTAACCAAAATGAGAAGAATGGATATATTAAACCATTGAATCAAAGAGAAAATCTAACCAAATAATTTATAATGATCACTCAAATGACACCCAGTTAATAAAAATCTAACAATAAATCAATCTAGACCCAAAATCCAACCAATAAAAACAACAAAGAAGAGTGAGCAAAACAGTCACCACCTTAGATTCTTGGCTTCTACTAACCAATTTCTTCAGAGCTTCCTGGTCACTACCCTGAAAAGAAAGACAAACAAAACCAAGCAGATGAAATGAATACACCTCGATTCTTAGGAGCATTTTATCAAACACATGCTAGACCCAGTAAAAAGAATTTCTCTTTCCCAGGTAAACATAAAATTGGACTTCCCCCTTTATGCTAAATTACTAAAAGCAGTCAACGTTCCCCCATTTTCCCCATTCCACCGAAAATAAAACAGTCACTACTAAAGTTTTCTATTGAAACATGCCTTCAAGAGTGCGAACCCATTAATCTCCTCAGCGGAACAAGCAGGGTCTGAACCAAACGAAGCGCAATCGGAATGAAACCATCGGGTCATGTCGAATCCCCGCCCATCTCTGCTCACAAAACCCAACCTCAGCGCCTTTGCAGGAATGGTTTTGGAGCAGTTCTTGCACGTAGAGCGATTCGACTTGGCGTACTCGGCTACGATTTTTACAGAAGACGGTGACATTGGTGGGCGTTGAAAGAAAATACAGCTGAAATGTTTGGGATTGTGACTGTGAGAAAAGAAGCAAGAGAAATGGTTCAATGGGGGGCTGAGATTTTGAGGGATGGAAGAAAGTGTGTGCTTCCAGCAGGTCATATGACTCGTACGGAACTGATCAGGAAGAACTTGATGAGAACAAATAGGAATTTCCCCTTCCAATTGCTATGTTCTTTCCAATTTTCATAGGTTTCTCAAATCATTTTTAAAGCTAAATTATAAATTTCTACATCATTTTTAATTTCTTTATTAATCTTTCAAATTTTTAATTTTACTCCTAATCTTTTACAGCTCAAACATCATAGGGTGGATTAAAAGATAGGAGATTCAAATCTTCCTCTCGATGTATTGTTAAATTTTTAAAAAATAATAATAATAATTGGTGTATCAGTAAAATCATTATCTAGTAAATGTAATTGGATATATGAATATGATAGCAGAAGTGGCATGTGATACTTGGTTATTCCATCTGGTACTTCTAAATAGCATGCCCAAATATCTAAATAAGCAAAGATTCTTGCAAGGGCGATACTGAAAACTCTATGTCAACGATGAAGGACAAATAAGCTTGAGGCCGATGAAAAATAAAAAAGAACAACAAACCAATATCGATCATCGATTTGAGAATGGAAGTACTCAATTGAAGGAAAATCTAATGCAAAATCAAGTTTATTTATACCCAAAATCGATAGACCGAGTAGAATCCTCTCATAAAATTAAAAAAACACTCTATTAATGAAATGAAAAAAGCAACATAATTCAGCCTTTAAATTGAAAAGTATTCAACCACACTTTATTTTCTTTAGCAATTTTATCTTTTAAAAAAATAATAAATAAGTATTTATCAAAAGTCTCATGTTAGACATATATGAAATTTTTTTAATAAGAATTGGAACAGAAACTCAACTAAGGATATAAATTGATATAATATTGATACAAAGTTATAAATTAAGTTTAAGGTTTAAATTGATGAACGGAAAGTTTACTATTAAAATTGGTGCAACTTACAAACTTAGGGTTAATTTTTTTTTTCTTTCTATTTTTTAAACAAAAGTTTAGTATTTTTTTATAATTTGGACGAATAAAAAAAATTGCGGAGTCCGGATGATGGGAACTGCGAAAGCGATGATGGTTCAATAGGTATAAACAGAACCCGACCTCAATTACTCTGCTTCTTGATTCCGCCATTTTCACACCAATGAATCCCTACTCCGAGCAAAGGCTCGCCGAAGAGGTCCTCCATCTCCACTCTTTATGGCGGCGAGGCCCGCCGAGGAACCCTAAACCCACTCACAATCATTCATCCACTGCCGTCGCCGCTGCCGCGAATCGCAACCCTTTGAACAAGAGACCTGGAGACTCAAAGAATCGGAAGCACAAGAAAAAGAAACCACGCCCCGAGCCACCGCAAGACTCCGGCCCCGAATGGCCCTGCCCGGAGCCGGTTCAAAATCAGCCCTCCACGTCATCTGGGTGGCCGCCGATCGAGCCCTGTGCCACTCCGACGGCTCAGCCGGTGTCGTCTGAAGAGCGGGAAAATCTTGTGGCGTCGCAATTGCAGTACAAGGTAGTCGAGGCCTGCCGGGGATTCTTCGCTAGAAATGCCGATTCGGGGAGTGACGAAGAGGAGGAGGAAGAAGAAGAGGGTATTGATGAGGAAATGATCGAAAGTGAAGAATATAAGTTCTTTTTGAAGCTTTTTGTGGAGAGTGATGAACTTAGGGGTTATTACGAGAAGAATTCCGAAGGTGGGTCGTTTTGTTGCTTGGTTTGCGGTGGAATGGGGAAAAAGAAATCTGGGAAAAGGTTTAAGAATTGTGTTGGGCTTGTTCAACATTCGATTTCAATATCGAGGACAAACAAGAAGCGGGCTCACAGGGCTTTTGGACAGGTCGTGTGCAGGGTTTTTGGTTGGGATATTGATCGACTTCCGACGATTGTGTTGAAGGGCGAGCCTCTTGGTCGATCATTAGCCGATTCTGGAGACTTGAAGGTACTTTACTGGCCATATTTTTGAAGTTGAACTTCTCCTTTATAATGGGATTCAGTACAAAATTGCTTTCGTACAACAAATTGTAGGTTCAGTCTGAGGAAAATCATGTGGCTAACGAGCTTGACTCTGGGGTTCAGAATGAAAATTTAGACATTTCGAATGATGAAAATGATAAGAAGAATGAAGTGGTTTCTATGGATGAGAATGAACAGAAATTAGAGGAAGAAAAGTCAGCTGAAGATCTCACTTCTAATGCTAAAGATTTGATTTCTGACGAGGTTAGTCTTTGTGTAATGATTGCCTTTATTTGGGTATCCTCATCAGAAACGTTTGATTTGCTTGATAGCTCACATGAAATATCCATTTTGATTGCATTGCATTATAGAATGAAGATGCTTGCAAAGAGAATGATGTCAATATGCAAGCAGAAAATGCTGATAATTCAGTTTCAGGCATGGGAGAAAGCAATGCAGAAATGGAAAATTTGCCTGTAAGATGATCATATTGCATTTAACTATGCCATATTCATTATTGTTGCCTTGAAGTGACATTTGATTTTTTTTGTGTATTAAATTACTGGGAAGTATTTTCTTCCATTTATTGTTTACAAGTACTGAAGCAGTTTGTTTTAATTGGTTAAAATGAATCATAAGTGCTTTCCTTCTTCACATATGACACCTTATCCTTCAATGCACAGTTTCGACTTTCTGTAATTGTCTTGAAAGTTGCGACAGAATCACGATCCTTTCTTTAGTAGATTTGTATAGACAGCACTATGATTCAGTTCAGGTGTTCTTTTAAGTGTTTGGAATTGTTTTGTCTTATGTTCATTTGAGAAAGAAAACTATGATTTTCCTGTAATTAAAAGAAAGTGTCCAATGGCTTTGTGAGAATCCCAAATCCCAAATCCCAAATCCCAATTATGGTTCATTGGCTGCAGTAACTGAATGTCTAATGCAATGTGTGTACTGTGTAGTTTCTCGTGATGAGCGGTTTTAGTTAAATGTTTTGCAGGTACCGGAGTCAATTTTGAAAGCCTGCAAAGAATTTTTTACAGCCTTCTCCACATCTATGAGTGAGGATGATGTTAGTGAGGATAACTTAATTGATGGAGATGGACTTGAGGAACGCGAAGAGTTTAAGTTCTTTTTTAAATTGTTTATCAAGAACGAGAGCTTGAGAAGATATTACGAGAACAACCATGATGATGGGGAATTTTTCTGTTTAGTTTGTGAAGCAGCAGGAAAGAAAATGCTGAAGGGTTTTAAGACATGTGGCCGCCTTCTCCAGCATACAACTTCTCTAGCAAAGAACAAAACAGGGAAAAAACCAGTCCAGAAGCCTCACATTGCTAAAATGTTCAAAATGAAGATGCTAGCTCATAGGGCATACAGTTTAGTTATATGCAAGGTTCTTGGTTGGGACATCGAAAAGCTTCCTGCAGTCGTGATAACAGGCGAACCTCTTGGTCAATCCTTAACAAAATCAGGCGTGTCGAGGGTATTCTAATTCATCTGATCAATCTCTTACCGCGCTAACTTCATGTTCGTCAGTTCTATTAACACTGCTGTTTCGCTGAAATTGCAGGACAAACCCGTTGGCAATGCAGTCGATAATACAAACAAATCAGATGATCCTGGAGAAGATGGCTCTACAAAGATTAACAAATTGCAGGACGAGGTTGGCGATGCAGATGATATCGTAGGAGATGACTCGATAAAGGGTAACGAATTGCAGGGTGAGTCTGTTGGCAATGCAGCAGCTGGTAATGTGAATGATTTAGATGGCGTAAAGGAAAATTAATCCATGAAGGTTGATAGCAGTGGTGAAGCAGTTTTGAAGGATGATGCTCTGATGGGACTTTAGCAGTTAATCAAATATAGATGGGACTTTAGCAGGCAGTAGCTTAAGTAGTAAAATCTGCCTTAAAAAATTTCTTCTCAATTATTTCTGTTGTTTTCTCTGTCTCAGATGAAAGCCAGTTTAAGAGAGAGTCAATGTTAAGAAAAGATGCAAAGATGAAAGTATTATTAGAATGGAAACTGCTCTTTGTTAATCTATTTATTGTTGCTAAAGATGAAAAAACAACATAAATTTTGTATGGCCTCTGGAGTCTGGTACACAAATATTGTGAATCTTCTAATTTTTTTAGATTTTGATCAATTTTACCTTGTTAAGGTTAGGCCGTGTGATTTAAGCATCTTTTTTCTTTCAAAAAAGTTTCATGTTCAAATCATAGTCTTTTATATTCATGGTGGAGTATTTAATGATATTAATAATTTTGAAATTTCTAAAATTGTTGAATACATTTTAAAGAGTCTGTGTAAAGTATACAATATTTTTTTAAAAAAAAAAAAACATAAAAGAAGTGGTTTGCTTAGTGTATAACAATAACTATTTAGGCCTCAGTTTGATAATTATTTATTTTTTTTGTTTTTGAAAATTAAATCTATAAATACTACTTCCATCTGGTATGTTTTCAAAAACTAAATCAAGATTTGAAAATTTGTTTTGTTTTTGAAATTTGGCTAGAAACTGGGCCTGTTTGGTAGGCAATCCGGATTCTGTTTTATGTTTTCGGATTCTCTGAATTCAGTGAATACGTGTTTAACAGACATATGTTTTTTAAAGCTGTTTTGGATTCTCATTATCCAAATAGTAGAAAAATCAAAAAAACAACATTTTTATGTTTTCATTATATCAGAATCGAATTTGAAATTTTAAAATGCAGAATTATGTTAAACAAAGATAAAAATCTTAATAAATATGGTATTTTATGTTTATAAACTTAATTTACTTTTGTTAAATTAAAATATATATAATATATTATAAATTATAAAATAATAATTATATAAAATTTATATATAAAAAAACATGTTCATAAATTAATTAATAATGTCTTATATTCAATCTAATATTTAGTTTTGCAACTACAACTAATTTTATTATCCATAAATATATTATAGAACACACTTTAAAATTACTGTTTAAAATGAAATCAAATTTCTAAATCTGCTGCCAAACACATATTTGAAAACATGAAATACAACTCTGTTTTTATTGAATCTCTTGTTTTCAAACTTCTGTTTTCGAATTGCCTACCAAACAAGCCCTTAAATCATTTAAAAAAAGATGGATATCATTATTGACAAAATGGAAGAAATCGTGAGAAAGTAAAAACAAATTTCATAAACTAAAAACCAAATGATTATCAAGTAAGACACCAATTCTTTGTGTTTTAAAACTTGTACTTGTTTCTCATCGATTTTAACAGAATTCATCTTTCTTAACAAATTCCAAAAAACAAAATAAAAAAAGTTCTTGATTTTTTTTTTAGTTTTTAAAACTTGAGTAAAAAATAAATAACAAAACAAGGAAAATATAGGTGAAAGTAGTGTTTATAGGCTTAATTTTTAAAAAAATCATATGGTTATCAAACGGGGCCTTCAAAACGGTGTTATCAAAATTAACCTTCCTTTTGTTACATGAACTGAGTTGGTTTAGTCGTGCCACGATTTCAAGATGTTGGGATTGTATCATACATGTTATCTAAGTTGGATTTACATGTAATGCATCTTATATTCTTTTATAGCAAACTCAATATGAAATAGAGTTATATGAAAACAAAAAAAATCTAGTTCTATCATAGTATGAAATATTTTCCAAACATTTTCTACACTAACTCTGTATTTTACTTGTCATAATAGTAGTATTTAATAGTAGTGTGGAATCCATAAAATAAATTAAAATATCATTAATGGCTTGTCAAATTATACATGGAACGAGTAGATATACTAAAAATTTATAGAACTAAGGATTGAAGTCAATAAGCCTTTAATGAATTTAGTTCAACTCAAGTTGTAATAAATAAACTTAAATTAAACTAAAGTTTCATTTAATGATCTATAATAAAATAAATGTTTCATTAAAAATGAGCATGATTTCATTTATGGAATTAAAACTACTTCAAATGGAGTTTCAATTATTTTTGAATGGTTACAAATTTATACGTGCTTTTGATCGACATGAAAGTTACATCCAAAGGCTTGTAATCATCCATGTTATTTATTTAAAAATAGAATATGAGATTATGGATTTATGAGAATCTTCTTTTGAATTCAATATAATTAACCTGATTTTTTTTTTTGCTTTTTAAATTAAAAAGGTGTATTATTCCCTAAATTTGGAATGTGCCATTTTGCTTCAAAAGATGGATTGTTTTGTTGCATGATTCATAATATGATTTTTACTTTCCTTTAAGTTGAGTTTCTATTACCTTGGTTTGTTTTCTCTCAATTTCAATAGGACAATATTTAGGTTTAATTTTAAAAAACAAAAATGAAAAAATTAAGGTCCATTTAATTATTATTTGATTTTGTATTTTTAGTTTTTTAAAATTGTATTTGTTTTCTCATTATTTTTCTAAAATAGTTTTTAATTTCTCCTTAGAGTGGTTCTATGCTTTCTTAATAAAATACTTGAATTCTTAACTAAATTCTAAAATTTAAAAAAATCAAATAGTTATCAAATAGAGTGTAAATGTTTTTTTATTCAATCATAAATGATTTCCTACTATTTTGGTTTAACATCATACAAATTCTTATCCGACTTTAAAAAAATAAATTTTAATCCATACATATCTGGTATGAATTTCGAAATAAAAATTCAAGAATTGGAAACCAATAAAACAAATCATTCATGCCCGTTTGATAAACAATTGAAATTTTGTTTTTGGTTTTTGAAAATTTAGCCTATGCATACTTCTTAGTTCTTCTTATGATTTTCCATATTTTCTTTGTCTTAAAAAAAAGCTAAATTTTAAAAGAAATTTTGGTTATGAATGGAAGTATTTTCTTAAAGAAATATAGAAAGTTGGGCAAAAAGTAAAATTTTTAAAATAAAAAAATTATCGAAAGGGACCTCGCACCTCGGTCAATGGTTTTCAAAACAAATCTTTCACAAAAATATATTTGAAAAGTTCAGATAACAAAGAACAAAAAATTAGTAAATCTTTATGTATTTACGATAGAAATTCCAAAAAAATAAAAAAGAACTTCAATCCACAGCCACAATCCGTCCAACAATCACCGTAATGTCATCAATTTTCCCTCCGGTTTTCATTCCACCGGCGGCCATAGCCGCCACCGCAAATGGGCTAATAAATTTCTCATCGTACGAGTTGTACATCGCCAACGCTGCCAGTTGATGGGCCAAATCCTCCGGCGCCGCCGTATCCTCCGCCTCCTTCAGAACCCCTCCGATCTCCTCCACGAACATGTTGTCCATCAACCCATCAGTTCCGACCACCACAATATCTCCGGCCATCACCTCAACATCCGGCCGCTCCGACTTGTCCGGTTTATCCGAACCCGGTTCCATCCCCAACTGATACGGACAGTTAAACCGATGCTGCTGAACCGGCGACTGTATATACACTCGCAATTCCTAAACACCATGAACCCACTGTCTCCGACGTACATCGCCCGGAGCACATCGCCGTCGAGCTGGACGATGCAGACCGTTGACGACCCACGTACGGCGGCGGTCTGGTTGAAGGCCGTGTGGAGCACTGTCGGGAGGAGGACGTCGGTGGCGTCGGCGCAATTGGCGATAAGATCTCTGACGTACTCGCCGGCGTCGACGCCTTGCTTCGCCCAGCTGCCGACGCCGTCTGCCACGCCGGCGATCTGTTTCTCGGCGGAGATGAAGTGGGCGTCTTCTCCAAGGGGGATTGAAGGGTCGTCCTTGGGAATGTAGAAAGAACCCATCTCCATTTTCAGTGACGGCGCCGCCGTCTTTTTTGCAGAGCCGGATTGAGATTCATCGGAGACGGAGGTTTTTCCTCCTTCCGGCGGAAGATTACTCATTGAGAAAGGAAATCCAAAAAAAAAAATTAAAAAAGAAGAGAAAATTTTTATGGAGATGAAGGAGAAGGGATTGAAGTCTATATAGAGATGTGGATTCCGAGTCGGAAAAGAAGAGAAAAATCGGATGATTTTTAATTGTTTTCCTGTGGGAGAATTAGGAGTGCATTTGAGACTTAAATGAAAGCGAATTTGAAAACAAGGGATTCAATGAAAACATAGTTGTATTTCATGTTTTTTGGATATGTGTTTTGTAGTAGATTTAGAAATTTGATTTCAGTTTCGTCTTCTATAACATATTTATAGATCATGAAATTAGTTGTAGATCTAAAACTAATTATTATATTGAATATGTTTCATTATTAATTAATTTAGGAAATGATTTTGCAAATTTTATAGAATTATCTTTTATAATATAATATTCTATAATTTTTAATATATTATATTCTACATATTTTAATTTAACAAAAGTAAATTGAATTCATAATATGAAATATTGTATTTATTATTTTTATCTTTGTTTAATATAATTCTGCATTTTAAAATTTTAAATTCGAATCTGGATACAAATGAAAACATAAAAATGTTGTTTTTTTAATTTCTACTATTTGGATCCAGAATCAGGAAACAGTTTTCGAAAACACATATGCCAAACACATATTCACTGAATTCAGTGAATCCGAAAATATAAAACAGGATCCGGATTGCATACCAAACAGGCCCTTAGTTTCAATTTCGTCCAATATGATCCTAAAAAGTTTTAATTTAATTTAGGTTTAATTATCAGAAAGAAATATAGCTTTTATAATTTTGCGATTAAAATAAAATAATAAAATAAGTATATCTCAGTAGAATTTAATTAACTAGATCAAATATTTGAAATACTGGAAGGTTTAAGTTGAATCAATTTAATTGTTCTTTTAAAAAAAATTATTTGACTATCATTCTTTTTATTTTATTTATTCTTTTTTCTGAAGTGAATGTTATAATAATTTGTATTATAATAGTTAGTGAATTATTTTGCACATCAAACACAAACTATTATAACTATTTATTATTAAATATCCTTAAACAAACATAGATTATATAACTCCACTTACTATTATAATCTCATAGACTATTATAATTCAGAATATATGTTACCAATCCAAACAATCATTTTATTTTTAGCATGTGTCTCCAGCCTTGGAAGTTTTTCGTTCATGAACTCCAATTCATATGTAGTAGGTCAACAAAGATGGAATTATGAAAGGCCCAGGGGAGAGCCCCTCAATGTTTGTGAGAAACTTACTTTGTATGTATTCAACGTTATGGACTTAGCCCGAGTGACAAGCCCCTTGTTAAATAATTTAAGTGTTCGTTTTTTTTTAAAAGGTTAATTACATGAAAAAAAAATCTATCAATTCTTATGAGAGAAAAAAAATCTTATTATTTACCCTTTCTTTTTTTGATATATTTATATAATTTAGTCATGCTTTTTATATCAAAACGTACAAACTAAATAAGATAAAATATCATTTTTCTTTATGCATGTACTTTGTGGTTTGTTGTATTTTAGTCTCCATACTTTCAATTAAAACTTGTGACCAAGAGATCATGGGTTCGAATCCCCCACTATCAAATGTTGTACTAAAAAAAATAATTAATTAACTAAACATTCTTTAAAAAAAACTTTAATATAATGAATATTATTAAAAAAAATTAAGATGTTGGTTTTCTAATATTCTTGAGGTGATGAATCTATTTTGGAATGTCAAATTAAATTAAATTAATTTTGAATTACTTTATGCCACTCATAATTATTACTTATAATATCCATCTTATTTTCTTTAAAATAATCCAAGAGAAGTAAAATATCATGAGTGAAATGAACAAGGATTGTGGGGTGTTAATACTTTCTCCCTACACAAAATACCTCAGGCAATCCTAACCATTTTTGAGTGCCCAATCAAGTTCCCCTATAACTCAAGATTGGTCGTCACTCCATTTTCTTCCTCTTGAAAATAAATATGGTTGCTCCGCTCACAAACTCGTAGCGCCAATGCCTATTCTTCTAAAAATTGCAAAATATTATCTTTGACATTTCATAAATGTTTCAAAACTAGGAAAATTGATCTGAAATTGACGATTACTAGAATGAATTCCTAGATTAAATTTGAGATAACATCATTGAGACACATTGATGTCCAACATTCGGACACATCGATGACTAGAATGAATTCTTAGACTAAATCCGGTTGTGACGTACGAAATTAACTTAAATAAATAAATTTTTTTGTATATCTTTATTTTGTAATATGTACAAAATAAATATCAAAATTTGAAGTTGGAAGAGTTGGCACGGGACAGTAAGGGCCTGTTTGGTAGCCAATCCGAAAACAGAAATTTGAAAATAAAGGATTCAATGAAAACAGAGTTGTCTTTCATGTTTTCAGATATGTGTTTGGTAGCAGATTTAGAAATTTAATTCCATTTTAAACAGTAGTTTAAAGTGTGTTCTATAATATATTTATAGATCATAAAATTAGTTGTAGTTGCAAAGCTAAATATTAAGTTGAATATAAGACATTATTAATTAATTTATGAACATGTGTTTTTTTTAATAAATTTTATATAATTATTATTTTATAATATAATATTTTATATTTTATAATATATTCTATTATACATATATTAATTTAACAAAAGTAAATTGAGTTTATAAACATGAAATACTATATTTATTAAGATTTTATCTTTGTTTAATAAATTCTACATTTTAAAATTTTAAATTCAGAATCTGGATACAATGAAAACATAAAAATGTTGTTTTCAGAATTTCTACTATTTGGATCATAGAATCCGAAAACAGTTTTTAAAAACACGTATGCCAAACATGTATTCACTGAATTCAGTGAATCCGAAAACATAAAACCGAATCCAGATTGCATACCAAACAGGCCCTAAGTATCCAAAGTGAATCCATGCATCAAAACATGTGGGATATATCGAATAGCTAAAAAGGTTTTGGTGTATTATTTTATTTGCAAGTAATTTCTTACTTTTTATTTACATAAATTTTGTATTTTTCATTACTTTCAAAATTTGTACTAGAAGTATAATTTTTTGCTGTCACTTGTCTGGATATACATAATATATCATTGACATTTGAGAAGTAAGATTCGAATTATTTCTAGACTTTTAGTTTTTATAATTTTTAATACATGATGGGAGTCGCGTTACACCACTTTACGAGTCTTATTACAATGTTCTCCTCGACAGTTGATGTACTTGAGATAATAATAGTACAAGGAAGATCAATTTGAGAACAAAAATATGAAGTAGAGACTCTAATAAGTTCGATTCAATCATTTAACTTTGTTTTTCATATACATTTTATGAAAATTATCTTGAAAATCACAGATGAGTCGTCTCAAACATTACAAAAAAAAAAGATCTAACACATTGTAATGCAATGAATTTAGTAAAAATATTGTAAAGAAATACTGATTTATTGTTGGATATAATTTCTAATTTATGTCATAGCTTGATAGAGTTTACTGTTATGGGTTAAAATTGGACCAACGAGAATGGGCAGTCAAATGACCAAGGCATAGAGTCAGACAGAATAAGAAGCCCAATACGAGGTCAAAACAAATGAAATCGAAGAGGACCGAACCAAGGCGAAATAAGACGGCGGGCGTGCTCGGGCTTCGACAGCAGCGCGTGGTCGGCCTCGGCATAGGCCGAGGCCGACCAGTGGTAGAAACTCCTCCCATTTGGGCTCTGCCCACCCGCCCAACACCCCAAGAAAAAGTCAAGGCTTAGGCTTAAGCCCAAGCTCGTGGGTCTGACCTCGAGGCGGTAGAGGCCGACTGGATCCAAGGTCATATCCCGGCCTTGCTTCAATCCCACGCGCCCATAGGCTTGTTTCCACCCTCTCCCGACTTTTCATTTTCTCAATAGGCCAAAAACTCCACAAAGGACCCCGGAACCAAGAAAGAGGCGGAGCGAGAGACTTGACTTGGGCTTTGGCCCCAGCGCATGGTCGGCCTCGGCATGGGCGAGGCAGAGGCCACCAGTAAAGCACTTTCGTTTGTGCTCTATGCAAGCCCTATGACACAAAACATGGGCTTGGGTTTGGGTTTTGTCCCAAACCAATGGTCGCCCTCGCCAAGCCGAGGCCCGACCAACTACAAGTTTAATCTCCAGGCCTCGCAGTGACTCAAAAAGGCCCGAAAGCTCATATTCAACATCTCCACGATCTCTCCTTTACCCAAGAGGCCACGGAAGAACGCCAGGGGGAAACTATTTAATCTCTCCTAGGAGGGGAGAGAGAAGTAAGTTAATTCTGGTGACCATTATACAAAAACTTCTCTATAATTCTCTTTAAGATTCCTCACTGACTTAGGCATCGGAGCTTGTGTGGCATACACCACACCGGTGTTCAGGTTTTCCTTGTCTTGCAGGCTGCGTTCTTCCCCTAAGAATTACAAATTTACCGTCGTTGTCACGTGGAGGTCAGGTGTATTCTCCTGTCCGAAATTTGGCAACAACAGTTGGCGCCGTCTGTGGGAAACGAACAAACACTTGCTTGGAGAACCTAGTGCCCAAGTGAATCTGTCCAAAGTGATGAAAAGAATGCAAAGAAACACGTTTTTGAACGAAAAACAACGCGATTCTGATCAGGATCGTCGTGTGCGGCGAACGCGAGGAAACATATCTTCTCGGCCTCATACCGAGGCCGAGACCGACCAGGAGAAGGCCGAGGCCGACCAGAGAAACGCCGAGGCAGACCAGAGGAAGGCCAACGCCGACCAACACCAGAAAGACAAGGTCACCGTTCAAGCTACATGGCGACACAAACAAGAAGGATCGTGTGAAGACGGTGACCTTCGCTCGTTGGCCGAGGCCGACCACAAAAAGGCCGAGGCCGACCAGCGCCAGGATAAAGCCAACGCCGACTTGTTCGTTCAAGCTACGTGGCAAGGCGGACTGAGAAGGGTTACAAGATGAGACAATAAAGTAGGTGACCGCTTGACCTCTCACTCACAGGGAGGATGAAACCGACCAAAGAGGCAACCCGTCGAGGAATTAGAATCAATCTCGCTCACATCGAAAAAGGCAGAGCGAATAAATATTGGAGCAAACACTGGGGCTAAGCAGAAAAAGAAAAACCGATTAGTTTCTCGAGGGACAATGCAGATTTATTCGCATGGTCTCATGAGGATATGCCAGGGATAGATCCTGATGTCATGGTGCACCGGTTGAACGTAGACAGAGATTTCAAGCCAGTGAAACAGAAGCGACGTGTATTCAATCAAGAGCGAAACGAGATCATAGCCAACCAGGTAGATGATTTACTAAGAGCCAATTTCATTAGGGAAGTCCATTATCCCCAATGGCTATCTAATGTGGTTTTAGTAAAGAAATCTAATGGCAAATGACGAATGTGTATCGACTTCACTAATCTAAATAAGGCTTGTCCTAAGGACAGTTACTGTAAACCCGAGATCTTTCTTTGGAACTTCCTTATTATCAAACAACAAAAAGAAAGAAGAAATGAATGTTTAAAACTTGGTTTTCCATGTTTTAAAAAGGAAAGAAATGAAGTGAAAGGCAAAAGGAAAATAAGGAAGGAAAGTTTAAACCATTTTGGTTTGGATTGCTTTAAAGACAAAAGAAGAAAAGGAAATGAAACAAATGTTTAATATATTAAGTTTGTTTTGTTTTGCAAAGAAAAGATAAGAAATGAAAAAGATAAAGGAAGGAAAAAAAGAAAAGAAAAGAAAAGAAAGGAAAGGAAAGGTGGATGGTGGGACCCCACCTTTGTTTCTTTTTTAAAAAACATTTTTCCATCGATTTCTTCTCATTTTATGAAGTAAAGGCAAAGGTTTTTTGGGAGAAGCAGAAAGGAAAGAAGAGGAAGAAGAGGGTTTTGAAAGTGAAGTTGCGAGAAGAGAGAGAGAAGAACTAAAGGTAAGTCTTTATGATGACAAGTTAATCAATTCAATCCTATTCTGGTTTTCTGTTCATCTCGAGCTCCACAGGAAGAGGTAAGATTTGAGGTTTTGTTTCGTGAAAGTTAACTCATATTGGAACAAAATTCGTGAAGGAAGCTCGAGCAAATACAGATCTTAAGCTACTGTTTTATGAAGAGGAAGACAGAAGACAGAATTTGCTGTCAAATCCGAGAAGTCTCTGATGGTTTGGTTGTACTGGTCTGTAGAGTTGGAATCAGAAGCTCTAATAGGTATGGTTGGAAAGCTTATTGAATTTCCTATAACTTTCATGAAGAAATTGTGAATAGAAAATGATTGGAAGATGTTGTAAATATCAGGTCAAATGTCGGGTAGCAGCAGGAAATCGAATCTGGAATAGCAGAAGTTAGTTCCTGGGAAAGAAGCTTTCGAGGTATTTCTGAATCAATCTATTGGGAATTTAAATTATATGTCTTCATATGATTTTTAGAGGATTCAAAAAGGAAGAGTTTGGTATAAATTTCACCCTGTTTGCCTAAGTAATGAAGAAGTTATGGCTGTCTGAAAACAGGGCAGAAATTCTGAAAATGCTGGAAAATTTGAAAGTGTGTTTACTTGTAATTTTAAGGTTAAAAAGCATGAGCTCGAGGTTCTAATGGTTGAATATGGTTTGTTTGACAGCCAAGAGCAAATAGGTCGAGTGTATAGGCCAAGGTTCTAGTTTAACACTGTGAGTGACAAAACGAACCTTGGAAATGGTTTATAGGCTTGTATTATGCTTATGAAAATGCAAGGTTTTGCTAAAACGAAATGGTTTCAATGCTTAATGTTTTCCTTGGAACACATGTTTATGAGTATTTATATTTTCTAAGAAATGATTTCAAGTGCTCGTTGTGAGCCTAAATGTCTTGATGAAATTTATATATGAGCATATGTTCTTGATTGTGAAATTTATGGAAATGTTATGATTTGAGCAAGTATGTTTTAGCAAGTATGTTTTTAAAGATTTCAGTTTTATGAACAAGCTAAGTAAGTTTTGAGTTTTATGAAAGAAAAGATAAGTTGGCATGTTCAAATGTTTTCATGTGATCTTCGAGATATTGAGCCCGAGGCTTTATGGTACCGTGTGCACGCAGTCTTATTATTCGTTGTCGACGTTGAGTGTACTCGTGACAACGATCTTTGTCGTGAGTGTTGGGCGGGCCTCACTACGACAAAGACGATAGGAGTGCTGGGCGGGCCCCACTATATCGTAGAGTAAACGTTGGTTGTACTGGGCGTGCCCTACACAACGTAGATTGTGACATGTTTTAAAAAGAGTTAATACCATTTACATGCCTTACGAGATTTTAACGATATACTTGCTGGTTTTCATGAAAAGCTATTATGATTACACAGTTACTTTTAACATTTGTTTACAGATGCATATGCTCATAGATGGCCAGGTGATATGATTTACGAGTTAATAGCTTTCTTTTAAACTCAAGTCACTCACCGAGCTTCATAGCTCATTCTTTGATGTTTTACCCACTTTTCGTAGAGATCGAGAGCCCGGTGCACTCGAAAAACTCATCATAATCACTGGAAGCTTCTCAAGTTTGATATGTTTATGCGTGGGTGGAGTTGTATAGAAAGTCTATATGTATAGAAGAAGGACTATGAACTTATGTTTATGTGTACATTTAGGGTTGTGGTTGTGTGATCCATGGTTGGGTATGTTTTTTTGTTGTGATGTTCATATCTCTTTCAGTTTTCCAGAGAGTCATAAGTAGGGTTACCCCTTACGTAGGTTACGTAATTGTCAATATTCCGCCGTGTGTTGTGTTTTACTTGTTTCTTATACAAGTTTTGTATGCTTATAAGGTAAAAGCAGGTCGGCAGTATCGTTAGAGAGGTGAACGATGTCTGTTGGCTTCACGCCGTCTACCGGGCTAAGTTAGCAGGTAGTTCGGGAGGGGGTGTGACAGTTACCCTTTGCCTATGATAGATCAGTTAGTCGATGCAACAGCGGGCCATGAATTATTGAGTTTCATGGATGCTTACTCTGGATATAATCAAATCAAGATGTATGAACCTGATCAAGAGAATACCTCTTTTATCACTGACAGGGGGCTTTACTGTTACAAAGTCATGCCATTTGGTCTCAAGAACGCATGAGCCACCTACCAAAGAATGGTAAATCGAATGTTTGCTCCCTTGCTAGGGAAAAATATGGAGGTGTATGTAGATGATATGCTAGTAAAAAGCATTAAAGCGTATCAACATGAAACTGACCTCCATGAAGCTTTCCAGATACTTCGAAAATATAAGATGAAGTTGAACCCAAGTAAGTGTGCTTTTGAGTAACATCGGGAAAATTCACAGGATTCATGGTACATCAAAGAGGAATCAAGCAAATCCAGACAAGATAAAAGCTATCTTAGAGATGTCTTCCTCAACCAATCTCAAGCAACTTCAAAGCCTCAATGGAAGAATTGCAGCATTGAACAGGTTCGTCAGTAGAGCTACTGACAAGTGCCATCCCTTCTTTAAAATTCTGAAGAAGGGTCTCCCATTTGAATGGTCTAAATAGTGTGAACAAGCTTTTTAAGAACTAAAAGTTTATCTAAGTTCAGCTCCCCTCCTAGCCAAACCAGTTACAGGAGATGAGTTGCTACTTTATGTAGCTGCTTCTAACACTGCTATAAGTTCTGCATTAATCAAAGAAGAGAAAGGTCATCAAAGACCAATCTACTATACCAGCAGAGCAATGGTAGGGGTTGAAACTAGATATCCTCAAGTAGAAAAGCTTGCACTAGCTCTAGTTACCTCAGCCAGAAGATTGCGTCCTTACTTCCAGGCGCATAAGATAACTGTTCTCACGAATTTCCCTCTCAAGCAAGTGTTGCAGAAGCCAGAAGCTTCGGGACGTCTAATGAAGTGGGCAGTAGAACTTAGTGAATACGATATTCACTACAAACCGAGAACATCAATCAAAGGACAAGTACTGGCAGATTTCGTTGCAGAGCTCACCCCCTCACAAGCTGAAACCGACCACGCGAAAGGAGAGGCCGACCACGTGGGAACTAAGGTCGAGGCCGACCACATGGGGGCTAAGGCCAAGACCGATCGTATGAAGGCCAAGGTCGAGGTCGACCACATAGAGGCCGAGGCCGAGGCCGAGACCAACCACATAAAGGCCGAAGCCGATGCCGACCACACAGAAGCCGAGGCCGAGGCCGACCACGTGAAAGCCGAGGCCGACCATAAGAGGAAAAGGATCGATCATCTCCAATATGCAATGGAGATGGAGACATCTCATTCAGAAACCCCTAATCGCCCCGAAAGCGCTTCGTTGATGGATCCTCTAACGTCAAAGGATGCGGAGCAGGAATCCTACTTGAATCCCCTGAAGGAGAAAGGTATGAATATGCTCTCAGATTCAAGTTTAAGACGTCAAATAATGAGGCGGAATATGAGGCGCTCTTAGCAGGATTGAGAATCGCCAAGGAGATAGGAATTTCTAATCTATTAGTTCTGAGTGATTCTCAGCTAATAGTAAAACAAGTAACCAATAAATATCAAGCTAAAGAAAGAAGAATGACAAAATATTTGTCAAAGGTCAAGGAACTACTTGCCTCGTTCTCCAAACACGAGTTCAAGTAAATCCCAAGATCACAAAATGTCAATGTTGATTCTTTAGCCCGATTAGCAGCAGCTTATGAAACTGAACTGAGTCGAATAGTTCCAGTTGGAATCATGTACGAACCATCCATACGCAAAGAGGAGATAATGGAATCAGGAAGCAAGCCAGATGAGGCAAAGGTCGAAGACAACTCGGCCAAAATCGAGAAAGACTCGAGCGAAGTCGAGGAGATTTGGGCCGAGGCTGAGGAGATTTCGGCCGAGGCCGAGGAGATTTCAGCCGAGGCCGAGGAGATCTCTTCCTGGATGGATCCTATATTGGAATACTTGAAAGAGAGAAAATTGCCCTTAGAAAGAGCAGAAGCCAAACGAGTATAAAGGCGATCAGCTCATTACCTACTCAGAGAAGGTAAACTCTACAAGATGAGCTATTCAATGCCACTTTTGAGATGTCTTACACCAAATGAAGCGGAATATGTGATGAGAGAGATCCATGAAGGAATATGTGGCAACCACTCAGGCGGAAGATCCTTATGTCACAAGATCACAAGGCAAGGATATTATTGGCCGACAATGCTTCAGGATGCAAGAAATTTTGCAAGATCCTGTGACCGATGTAAACGATTCGCCCCAATTCGAAGGCAACCGCCAGAACCATTGACAAGTGTAGTAAGCCCTTGGCCTTTTGCACAATGGGGAATAGACCTTATTGGACCCCTTCCCCTAGGTAAAAGACAAACTAAATTCGCAGTTATGGCAGTGGACTACTTCACAAAGTGGGCTGAAGCAGAAGCATTGGCAACAATCACAGAAAAGAAGATAACTAACTTTGTTTGGAGAAATATAGTATGTCGTTTTGGAATTCCTAATGTCATTATTTGGACAATGGAAAACAATTCGATAATGCGACCTTTAGAAAATTTTGTGAAGATCTCAATATTGATCATCGATGTTCATCTCCAAAGACACCCTCAAGCCAATGGACAAGTGGAAGCGAGTGAACAAGATTATCAAACTAAATCTTAAGACAAAGTGGAAAATCTAAAGGAGCATGGGCGTAAGAGTTGCATAATGTGTTATGGGGGCATACGGGATCACCGCAAGATCTACCACAAAGCGAGACCCCTTTCTCACTCACTTATGGTGCTTTGAGGCCATCATCCCTGTTGAGATTGGTTTACCCGCCAAGAGTAGAAGAATTTGACCTCAACAGAATGGGGAGTCAATGAGACTAAGCTTAGATCTACTAGAGGAACACAGAGAAAAAGCTCACCTTCGAGCAGCATAGTACAAGAACAGAATTACAAGGTACTACAATACAACAGTCAAGAAACGAAGTTTTAAAGAAGGAGATCTCGTGCTAAGAAGAGTCATGCAAAACACCAAGGATCCATCATCTGGTGCGCTAGGCCCAACGTGGGAAGGACCATACCAAATCGCTAAAATCGTCAGGTCTGGCACATACACTCTAATTAATCACAAGGGAAAAGTTATTTCCCACCCTTGGAATGCAGAACACCTCAGAATCTATTATCAATAGATTTTTTCTTTATTTTTTATTCTCTCGTTAGTTGGGGACGGTTCTTGCCAAACATTTAGAATTTCAATCATACATGATATTCTATTATGAATGAATCATCTTTCTCAAGCTATAATTGTATCACTCGAGCACAATTTTCAAAACTGAAACTCTTACTTAAGTAAGGGGCCTACTAAAGGGATATGCTTCCATATTGAACAAAAAAGCAGAAGCTACGCGAAACCGAGCCGCCTGACCGAGGTGGAGGTCAACCTGGCTGAGCTCGAGCCGACCTGACCGAAGCCGAGGTCAACCTGGCTGAAGCCGAGGACGACTAGAATAAGCCGAGACCGAGCCAACCTGACCGAAGTCGAGGTCAACCTGGCCGAGCTCGAGCCGACCTAACCGAAGTCGAGGTCAACCGGGCCGAAGTCGAGGTCAACCGGGCCGAAGCCGAGGACAACCAGAATAAGCCGAGGCTGAGCCGACCTGACTGAGGTCGAGGTCAACCTGGCCAAACTCGAGGCTGACCTAACCGAATCTGAGGACGACTAGAATAAGCCGAGGCCGAGCCGACCTGACCGAGGCCGAAGGCAACTTGGTCGAACCCGAGCTGACCCGACCGAAGCCGAGGCCAACCTGGCCGAGGCCGAGTAGACCCCAACCTCCCACTTCAATTCTTCAATTTCTATTTTTCTTCTCTCATGGTCTGAGGCAAGCTCGATATGAAGCAACACGATTGTTGGATGACAAAATTTACCTCCTACGAGAGGACAAGAAGTCCAAAATAATCCTCGTAGGGGTTAGCGACAATCCCGCTTAAACCTGAGAACAACCTCAAGTATGCAAAATCACTGGAGTACGACACAAGTCGTGAATCCGGATGAGAGCATAATCCCCCAAGAGGAATAATCTTGGGATGATCTAAGGGAAAAGGGAACATCCGAAATGCAGAATAAGCATGACGACTGACCTAGAATCCCATTGGATAACGGAGAAGTTGACCCCCTAGTAGACTGAATATCCTCATAAGGATGGACATCAGAAACTGGGAAAAATTCGAGGCAGCCCTTGAAATGTCTAAAATGACTCTGAATAAACCTTACTAGGAGAATCGAAAACGCAAATTAAGCGTGACGAGATCCTGACATTTGTATTAAATACTGGAGAAATTGACACTCTAGGAGACTGAATATCCTCATAAGGATGGACAACAATAACTAGAGAGAATTCGAGGCAACCCTCGAAATGTTTGAAATGACTCCGAGGAAATTTGACTAAGAAACTAGGCAAATCGAAACGCAGAATAAGCGTGACGAGAACCTAAAATTCAAAATTGAATACCGGAGAAATTGGCATTCTAGGAGACTGAATATCCTCATAAGGATAGACAACAATAACTAGAGGGAATTCGAGGCAACCCTCGAAATGTTTGAAATGACTCCGAGGAAATTAGACTAAAGAACTAGGCAAATCAAACGCTTGAGAATAAAGCGTGGCGAGAACCTAAAATTCCTAATTGAATAACAGGAAATTGACATTCTATGAGATTGAATATGAAGTTCGTGAGGCTACTCCCAAGTCAGGCTTCATGCTATTAATTCGCAAGCTCCAAATCTCAAATCCTAACTAGGGAGTGGGGGCTTATGGGTTAAAATTGGACCAATGAGAATGGACAGTCAAATGACCAAGGCATAGAGTCGAGAATAATAAAGCCCAATACGAGGTCAAAGCAGTGAAATCGAAGAGGGGCCAAACCAAGGCGAAACAAGACAAGGCGGCCCGGGCGTGCTCGAGCTTCGACCAAAGCACGTGGTCGGCCTCGGCAGATAAAGCCGAGGCCGACTGCAGTAGAACTCCTCCCATTTGGGCTCTACCCGCCCAACACTCAAGAAAGAAGTCAAGGCTTAGGCTTAAGCCCAAGCCCGTGGTCAGCCTCAGACGAGGCCGAGGCCGACCAGATCCAAGGTCATATCCTGGGCCTTGCTTCAATCCCACGCCGCCCATAAGCTTGTTTCCAGCCCTCTCCCGACTTTTCCTTTTCTCAATAGGCCAAAAAACTCCACAAAGGACCCCAGAACCAAGAAGAGGCGGAACGAGGAGACGCGCTTGGGCTGGCCCAAGCGCGTGGTCGGCCTCGGCATGGGTCGAGGCCGACCAGGGTAAAGCACTTCCGTTTGTGCTCTATCCAAGCCCTATGACACAAAGCATGGACTTGGGTTTGGGTTCTGGCCCAAACCAATGGTCAGCTTTGGCCATGACTTGAAAAGGTCGAGGCCGACCAGCTACAAGTTTAATCTTCAGGCCTCACAGCGACTCGAAAAGGCCCGAAAGTCCATATTCAACTTCCCCACGATCAGGTTTTCCTTATCTTTCAGGCTGCGTTCTTCCCCTAAGAATTACAAATTTACCGTCGTTGTCACGTGGAGGTCGGGTTCATCCACAATGTCTACATAAGGCTCATTAATCTTGGACCTCCACATATCTCCACAATAGTATGATATTGTCCACTTTGGGCATCAACACTCATGACTTTGCTTTTGGTTCTTCCAAAAGGCCTTATACCAATGGAGACAATTATCCTCACTTATATACCCACGATCAATTTATTCTCTAGCCAATGTGGGACTTTTGTTTTGCATCCTAACAATTCAAGTTCTTAAGATGAATGATATGTTTTTTGTTTGAGGATGACAAAAGCGAAAATCTCAATCAATTACAAATTTGCATTCTTATCGTGTTAAAGTTTTTTTTTTTTTTTGTTTAACAGTCATTGATATGCAACTTCCAGAATTGAATAATTATTTTACTAAAACAAGTATTTGAGTTGTTTCTTTATTTGACATGTTTGAATCTGAGTAACTCATCATTTGGTGCTTTTGATAGATAAAAACTTAGTTGACTTGCTCAATTTTATCCAAGAGACTTTTCAGTTATTGAACTCTTTCTGCTTGAGGATCAACTTTAAAATTACTTTATTGATGTGCGCTCCAGTATTGAGCTTGTTGTACTAAAAAGCTCTTACAGTAAAAATGGTCATGACAAATAGAGATGGGGTCTATCAATTAGTTTATTGATTGCTCACTTTGTCGTTGATTTTATCTGCTGCAACAGCTACTGTAGAGAACATTTTCTGCTACGAATATTGTGAAAACTCGATTGCAAAATCGAATGGGAGACCAATGGATGAATGATTGTCTCATCACAAATATTGAGAAAGATTTATTTGACAAGTTAGATAATAAAGTTATCATGGATTGATTTTCCAACAGGAAGCTCGTATGGGACAATTATAATATATTATGTATTAAATGGTTTATTTATGAAACTGTGCATATTTTTTAAATTTTTATTATAGATTCTTTTTTATTGAATTTATAGATATATTGTGCCTCTATTTAGTCCAAAAAAAATATTATTAAAATTTAATGAGATTTCTAAATGCAATAAATGAAATCGTTAATTTCATAAAAGTTTAGGGATGAAAAGAATTCTTTAACATATACATTATTGGGAACAATATTTCATAAATTAATAAGGAAAAAATGGAGGAAAAAAAAGTTTCTCCTCCATAGCTCATTAAAGAAACTTATAATATTAAAACAAAAAGGAAAAACTCACCACTTTCTCATGATAAATTTGTTTTATTGAGTACTATACATTTGAGGCAACCTTTTTTTCTTTTTAATAAGTACGATAGTTGAGGCAAAAATTTTTATATTTTTCTTTAGTTTTTCTTAAGTAAATTAATTATATTAATTAGTACTTTTAACTTTATATCTCTTGGTCCTACCATCTTTATATTTATATATATTTATTTTAGATTTTGTTATGACACCTTTATAAATTTTATTATGTATAAGGTCGAATTCAGGTAATTTGTGACGTTCGTAAAACATGGGATCATCATTTTCCACCTTAAGTTGACATTGTCTATAGTTTTCTCAATGTTGTTACTAATATTATGATGCATTGTATTAGTTGACAGTGTGGTATTCAAGGGTCGAGTTGAAAATAAAAGAAAATGAGCGAGTTTTCTAGTAAATTAACGAAGATTGATACAGTGAAGTTTAACTAAATAGTTGGTCTATTAACTTTCAAATGTTCAATTTTAGTTCATGTACTTTAAAATTATTTTTTATGATTCATTTGAAGTTTTTAAATTATTTTTTTAAAAAAAATATCAATAAATTAATAATAAGGAACAATTTTAAATTTTATTGGAAGTACATGCATTAAAATTAGGCATTTGAAAGTATGAGAAGAAAAAAGGAACAAACCCCAAAATATTCAGAATGATATTTTAACTGTAAATCCTAGCTGGCTTTTAAAAGATTTATTTCTTGTAGTGTAGTTAGTTAGAACTATAAAAATCCAAATAAAATTAAGTTCAAACTATAAGTGTATTTATTTTTATTTCCATTCAAATTGAACATTGATATGATTGAGCTATAGGTATTCAACTCAAGTTTATGATATTAAAATGTTATGAAAAGGATAATGTGCAACCACTACAATGATATGTTATATAACTTAAGTTTTTTTTTTTTAACATATAGTATCACAAATATGGAAAAAAATTGAATTTATAACCTAGGATAGAAATGTCTTTAACCAATTATACTTATAGGGGCTCCTCTCAATAAATTATATAGCTTAGTTGATTGTCTAAATTGTAGCATTTTTTTCTTGTAAATGAAATAGGGTAACATTTTCACTAAACCTGTTATGATAAAAAAGATCAAATTATCAATTTAGTCTTAAATTTTTGTATCTACTTAGATACACAAATTTGATGAAAGTTTAACAAAATAGTATTAGAATATTTAAAAAAAATATACAAATTTAGTAAATACAATTATAAAAAGTTGAACAACTTATTAAAAAAAAAACTTTAAAATAGACATAATTCTAAAGGTTGAACTTATGAAAAATTGAAAAAAGAATTAATAGAATGAAATTGAAACGATTAAAAGAACATTAGTTTTAAAATTCAAGAGGGAAAATAAATTAGAATGAAGTGGGAAATTAAAATCTAAAAAGGAGTCGGCATTTTATAGGTTTTATTTTCCTAATCGGAATCCATAAACTCCTCCATATTATATATAATCAATCTTCGTTTTTTTTTCCCCAATATCACAATCCCTCGATTTTCCTCTCCCCTTTTTCACAATTAAATGATTATCAAAAGAAAATTAGTCCGAAGAATTTACCGTCCCCATAAATCTCCTTTTTCAAAGTCATTAATGGCGGCGGCGGCGGCTCCGATTCTCAAATTGGAGATCGGCTCCTACTACATTCCCAAAGACAACCCTTCAAAACCCCTCGGAGAAGACGCTCACTTCGTATTTTCCGAAAAACGGGCCGCCGGCGGTTGGGTTTCCAAGGGCGTAGCCGCCGGCGTGGCGGACGGCGTCGGCGGTTGGGCTTCCAAGGGCATCGACGCCGGCGAGTACGCCAGAGACCTCATGAAAAACTGCGTCGACTCAATTGCTAGCGGTTCCGGCGCCGTCGTGAAACCAAAACGCGTATTGATGGAGGCCCACTCCCGGACCACCGCCGTCGGATCCTCGACGGCGTGTATAATCTCCTTAGACGGCCAGTTCCTACTAGCGGCGAATCTCGGCGACAGTGGGTTCATGATTTTCAGAGATGGGAAGTTTCGTTACCGCTCGCCGGTGCAGCAGCGGGGGTTTAACTGTCCGTACCAGATGGGTAGCGGCGATCGGTGCGATATGCCGGCGGCGGCGTGGAGTGGGAAGATTCGGATAGCGGCCGGGGATATAATCGTTGTCGGAACGGACGGGTTTTTTGACAATGTGTTTGTGGAAGAGATTGAGGAGATTCTGGCGGCCGAGGTGGCGACGGAGACGGTGGAGGATTTGGCCGGATTACTGGCGGAGTTGGCTTTATATAACTCTTTCAATAAGTATAAAGACGGACCGTTTGCGGTGGAAGCTCGGAAGGCCGGCCGGAGCCACCGTGGAGGGAAGATTGATGATATTACTGTCATTGTTGCAAAAGTTACCGCGGCTGCCCTTTCTTCTCTTTGAAGCTGAAGTTTTTTTTTTTTCTTTAATGAAGGAATTATAATTGAATGTATATTCGCTGATTTTTTTAGACGAATATGTTATATCTAATTAATGTATAAATATATTTTAATGGAACTATATGGGAGTTTCATTTTCTCATTGTGTATTTTTATGTCGAATGTTTCAACTTAATTTGTGTTTGAATTTAATTAATAAGAAGTTTGATACGCTATCACAAGCATAATTTAATTGCTTAAGAATATTATAACTTTATTAGAAATAGAATATATATTTAACAACAAATGTGAAAGTATAGAGATTTAGATTATCAACTTCAAAAAAAAAGGTTAATTACCACTAAACTAGATTCATTTGACGAGTTTTTATGATGATATGAAATTCATAGGAGTCAAATTGATTTAACATATTTTTTATCACATCAGAAATTTAAATCTTTTAAGTTGTTCAACACAAAAAAAAAAAAGATTTTTTTTCAATTCAAATGAGGTGATTGTGAATTGACATAGAAAATTCTCTTTCCTATCTTAGAAGCCCAATAAATCTTATCATCATATTATTTTTTTTTTCTTTAAAAAAAATCTCATCATCATCTCTTCAGCTATTAGTAGGAATGGATAATATGACCCCTCACATACATGTTATTTGAGAACTCAATCCTTCAGCGCTATTGCATTTGTTGCAAACTTAAAAAATTAAAGACCTCAAAATTAACCTAGGTTTCTTTATAAATGTTAATCAACCTTGTCCTTTTTTTTTTTTTTTGTTATTTTATTACTTTCTAAAGCAATACATATTATAAAAGAAGAGATGAAGATTCAAAACTAGAATTCATGCAAGCAAGTAGAGAATTGTGTCAGATTAGTTTTTTTAATTCAACAATATGTAGGGGTGAGATGACTTGAAACTCAAATTAACTTCTTAGTTAATAATATATGTCTTACCTAGTTGAGATATATTTCGGCTCACATGTTCATATCAACTTAATCGATTGTATGAACATATCTTTTAGGTTAATTAAAATTTAGGGAGCATAATTGAAACTTGTTAATCACACCATGTATAACATACTATTTTACAAGTCTCCGCCACATCATATTTTTATTTCAATGTTAACATAAAAGTTGGTGGAATGATTATTTTAAAAACAAATTTAAATTTAAAATAATAATAATAATAAAAGGGTTTAATCAAGTCATACCCTAAAGTTTAAAATACATTTGGTATAATTTAACCTAACTAAAATTGAGTCATTAATCTTAATTTGATGCTTAGAAATAAGTAAATAAATGTTCATGAGACTAACATTTTCACCTACTTCAAAGTTTTTTTTTTTTGACGTAGTTTGACTCATAAACATGTCGAAAGGAATGGTTAAACTCCAAAAAAAAATTAAAAATTAAAAAAAAATTACCCTCATAATCCAAACCATTTTGATCCTCTGTCAAATTTAATCATCTAGTTGGAAGTGTTTGGATTCTATAAAATACAAATTTCCAACCCAATGAATTGATTAGGTGACGGCCACAATGCCCCTTAGCCCCAACCAATGAATTATCCTTACAAATCACATTAATAAATTAAACAGAATAATCGGACAACTTGCAAATTTTTATATTTAGAAACAAAATTGACCGACCAACACGATCATAACTCAACTGACATAAAGTAAGACTGATGACTAAGAGATCATCGGTTACCAATTTTTAATTTCATCCTAAAAAAAATTATTTTATTTGAGCCATCAACTATCTTAGCGTGGGTCTCGATAAGTGATGACATGTGATGTGAAGATGCAAATAAAGAGAAAAATCCTATGAAACTTCATCATTCTTTTAGATTAGATACCCTTATTGTAATGTCCCAAGCCCAAGATCCCCTACGACCTGACCAGACTTTCCCACAAACCAATAAGGATCTTTTCAGCATGTTTTGTCCTTACTCACATGCTCCTTAGGAAAATTCCCGAGAAATCATCCAACATAGAATTGCTCCAAGCCAAGCACGCTTAACTGTGAAGTTTCTATGATTGAGCCACCGAAAATGAATGTGCACCTTGTTGATATAGATAGTATCTATCAATTCATTTTCAGCCTTTCTCAACTATACTTTCATATCCTCATGGTCACTCGCACGTACCCCTCTTCCCCGGGCACTGTACTTTCATATCCTCAGGATTCTTCTCATTCAGATGTGAACTCGGTTCATTCATGTACCACTCTTCCTCGGGCATCACATGGAACTGTAACGACCCTAATTTCCAACCCAACTCCAACTAGGGACGCCACTAGGTAGCACCCTGTACGCCGAAAATTCTAAAGGGAATCGAATCCCGCAGCAGAAGCGATTGTGAATCGCGCACTTTCGATTTAGTTACAACGATTTCATTCAAGAACGAAACTAACTAGATTAAGCATAAAAAACTAGATGTACAACAAGAAATTGTACCTTTGAAGAACCTTTCTTCAAGTGCTCCTCCTTTCTCACGATCAAGATCTTAGCAACACGAACCACGAACGGACTAAGACACGACCACTGGATCTTCTCCGTTGTTCTCTTGGTGAGGGAGGAATGTGGGTTCCCTTTAGGTAAGATAAGATGTTGTGAGAGAGAGGATTGTGCTTTGGAACCTTTCCAACAACACAACAAAGGCTTAGGTTAACTTTACCTAGTTGCATCTTATGCAACTATATATATAAGGAGATAGGGATGGAAATTATCATCCTATCCCTCTTTCATTCTCTCTTTAATATATAGTTAATATGTGAATCCAATTCACATTAAAACTATATATTATATCACATATAATTGATATGAATCTCATATATGAAATTGAACACTTCAATTTCATTCCTAAATTTATACCCTCAATATTACCATGTTGAGCCAACAGAGAGACCTAATGGACCTACAGTTCATGAGCTCCAATGATATGAGATTAACTGATCAGACTCTTTGATCAAGTTAATCAATATTCATTAACTACAAGTCACTCAACTATAGACTTGTAACTGCACTCTCCTCACTGTAGATAATATTGTGTCCACTGATATAGTCATTACCCATGAGTCGACCCTTCACAGGTTGTTTGTAATTCCAGCTGGGTCAAATTACCGTTTTACCCCTGTGATTACCTCTTTGTTCCTTATGCACCACTGATCCTCTAATGAACAACAAATCTAAGGTCCTACCTTAGACTCATACCCTCATAGAGGGCGGGGCCCCGTTGTTCAAGACCTAGAGTCAGTTCTTAAGGGAACAATCTATCTAATTCCTTAGTGTAGGAATGAGTGAATTTCATATTGTCCAGTTAAGTTCCCAGCTACCTACGAGGTTCTGTCCCTGAGAAGGTAGGCTTATTGAGTCGGCTACAGGTCACTCTCACCCATACTAGTCTAAGGACAAACCCCTATAGGCAGGAGTTCTTAACTTGCTCAGGATTCAGGTCGAGTCACTAATGACCATCTATAAATTACTAGTATTATCTTGTTAACAGTGTTGCACTGGTTAGACTAATAATTTGTGGTTTGGTCGTGTATGAACTCTTCATACAGGATGCCCTCACTCGCATGTCAACTACATGAATGAGTTGGATTACCTCATTTGTACTAATTACAAAATGGGCCGCATTCATGGTGTTTCCAGAATGAGGTTTCCAACCTTATTCTTATACCATAGACCATTTAGGTTATATTCTTGAACACAATCCAAATAGTGTCCACTACACTGATGTTCAAGATATATGTTATAACCTTGGAGCTTAGTTTATTGGATTTATAAATCAAGACTGTAATTCTATCAAAACAAATAATCCTTTATTTAATTGATCAAAATTACACAAGTTTAAGGCATAAATCCCAACAATCTCCCACTTAACCTAAAGCTTGTAGAGTACTAAAACATTACAATAATGTAAATACAATAAACTAGGGCATTTATACCCCTTTGTACAAAATACTCCCACTTGCCCTAGTTGGGGAAGACATGTAAACCTAGACCTTCGAGGTGACTTTAAAAAAGTTTAGCCGTGAGAGCCTTTGTAAAAGGATCAACAATGTTGTGTTTTGAGGCAATCTTCGTGACAATCACGTCTCCTCTATGCACGATCTCCCGAATGAGATGATATTTCCGCTCAATGTGCTTTCCCCTCTTGTGACTTGGGGTTCCTCGAATTTGCCATCGCACACCACTTTTATCGCAATACTGACGTTATGGGCAAAGTCATATTTGGAACAACTTCCAAATTTAGCATGAATTTCCTTAACCAAACAACCTTTTATTTGGTTCAAGCTCGCTACATATTCGTCCTCCATGGTGGAATCAACGATGCATTCTTGCTTGACGCGCCGCCATACTACGACTCCTCCAGTTAAGAGTGAATATCGACCACGATGTAGATTTTTGAGAATCTTTATCAGTCTGAAAGTCAGAATCCGTGTATCCTGTAAGGATCAGATCCTTAGCCTCATACACGAGCATGTAGTTCTTTGTTCTCCGAAGATACTTAAGGATTGTCTTAACCGTTGTCCAGTGTTCAAGTTACGGATTGGATTGATACCTCCGACCATCCCAATCGCAAAGCGGATGTCGGGCCTAGTACACAACATGGCGTACATTAGGCCCCCAACGGTAGATGCATAAGGAATTCGTCTCTCATATCCTCAACTCCTCGAGGTGTCTTAGGACAACATTTCCTTAGACAAATGGATTCCATGTCTAAAAAGCAACAAGCCCTTTTTGGAATCTTGCATCTTAAACCTTGACAACACTTTGTCTATGTAAGATGTTTGAGACAAGGCTAGTGTTTTATTCTTGCGGTTCCGGACAATCTGGATCCCAAGAACAAATCTGCGCATCACCCAAATCTTTCATTTGGAATCTGCGTAGCTAGCCATTCTTGATGTCGTCGATAAGATAACCTACATCATTCCCAATGAGTAGGATATCATCCACATAGAGAATTAGGAATGCGACAAAGCTATTGATGATTTTCTTGTAGACACAAGTTTTATCATCATTCTGGTCAAAACCATAAGATTTGATTGCCTCATCAAATCTTATATTACAGGACCTAGAGGCTTGTTTCAGTCCATAAATTGACCTTTTAAGCCTGCAAACCTTTTTCTCTTGTCCTGGTTCAATGAACCCTTTGGGTTGGTCCATGTAGATGTTTTCCTCAAGATTGCTATTCAAAAAGGCTATCTTGACATCTATTTGCCATACTTCATAGTCATAATATGCGGCAATTGCAAGTAGGATACGTATAGACTTTAACATAGCAACAGGTGAAAAGGTTTCCTCATAGTCAACCCCTTCAACCTGGGTATAATCCTTTGCTACCAGTTTAGCTTTAAAGTGTTGGGATTTATGCCCTAAACTTGTATAATCTTGATCAATTAAATAAAGTGTTATTTGTTTTGATAAGATTACAGTCTTGCTTTTATAAATCCAATAAACTAAGCTCCAAGGTTATAACGCTTATCATGAAATCAGTGTAGTGGACACTATTTGGGTTGGGTTCAAGATTATAACCTAAATAGTCTATGATATAAGAATAAGGTTGGAAACCTCATTCTGGTAGCACCATGGATGCGACTCACTTTGTAATTAGTACAAATGAGGTAATCCAACTCATTCATGTAGTTGACATGCGAGTGGGGGCATCTGTATGAAGAGTTCATACAAGGCGGATCGCAAATTATTAGTCTAGCCAATATAACACCGATTAACGAGGATAAGGCGGTAATTTATAGATGGTCATTAGTGACTCGACTGAATCTGAGCAAGTTAAGAACTCCCGCTTATGGGGTTTGTCCTTAGACTAGTATGGGTGAGAGTGGCACATGCCGACTCAATAAGCCTACCTTCTCAGTGGACAAAACCTAGTAGGTACTGGGAACTTAAGCTGTGCAAGATGGAATTCACTCATTCCTCTCGAGGAATTAGATAGGTTGTTCCCTCAAGAACCGACTCAGTCTTGAACAACGAGGCCCCGCCTCTATGAGGTATGAGTCTAAGGTGGGACCTTAGATTTGTTGTTCATTAGAGGATCGGTGGTGCTAAGGAGCAAAGAGGTAATCACATGGGTAAAGCGGTAATTTGACCCGCACTATGATTACGAACAACCGTGAAAGGTCGACTCATGGGTAATGACTATATCATGAGACACAATAATATCTACAAGTGAGGAGAGTGCAGCTACAAGTCTATAGTGGAGTGACTTGTAGTTAATGAATATTGATTAACGGGATCAAAGAGTTTGATCAGTTAATTTCACATCATTGGAGCTCATGATCTGTAGGTCCATTAGATCCCTCCGTTGGCTCAACATGGTAATATAGAGAGTATAAAATTAGGAGTGAAATTGAAGTGTTCAATTTCATACATGAGAAGTTATATCAATTATATATGATATAATTGATATAATATATAGTTTTAATGTGATTTAGACTATATACTAAAGAGAGATTAAAGGAGGGGTAGGATGGTCATTTCCATCCCAATTCTCTATATATATGGTTGCATGAAATGCAACTAGAATAAGGGTTTTTCATAGAATCACTAGCCTCCTTGTTGTGTTGTTGGAAAAGTTCCAAAAACATACATCTCTCTCAAAATACCTCACATCTCCTAAAGGGAACCCACCTTCCTCCTCATCTCAGAGAACAACGGAGAAGATCAGGTGGTGGTCGTGTCTTCGCACGTTGGAGTTCTTGTTTCTTTGAGATCGTGACCGTGGAGGAGAGGAGCACTTGAAGAAAGGTTCTTCAAAGGTAACTTCTTGCTGTCCAAACTCTTATTTTATGCTTAATCCATGTTTTACATTCTTGAAATTTCCATTGTAACTAAATCAAGAGCGCGCGATACACAATCGCTTCCGCTGCGGGGACTTCGATTCCCTTCAATTGGTAGCAGAGCCCAATTGCGTTCTTGATTTATGTTCTGGATTTTTCAAGAACAAGGTGGGATTTACTGTTTTGTGCATGAGATGTATGAACGTTTTTTTTGCGAAATTAGATGGTTTCAATTTTGGCACTTAGATTTACAATTTTATTGAAATTTTCAATGTAAGGGCCGACAAATTTAATTGTAAATCGAGTCTGTAAGTCCGTGTCGATCGAGGCAAAGCGGTTCTTTGAGAAGATCGAGCGAAACGAGCAAGGAATGGAGATTCCTATGGTTGTTCGTGAATGGCGTTGCAACGCCGCCTTGGCGTAACGCCATCGCGCGCTGCGGCTGGTTGGTGGAGAAGACGACATCGTTGCAATGCTGTGGCGTTGCGCAACGCTCGGCAGAAAACGACAAAAATAGCGTTGCAACGCCGAAGACGTTTCACGCGAGGAGCAACGAGCAAAAACCGAAATTTTATTATTTATATTAATTATAAAAACGTTTTATTTTAATATATTTAATAATTTTAATTTTAATTAATATAATTAGATTATATTAATTAAAATTATTTCTAGGGTGCCAAAATTGGTCTAATTTTTGTTATTTTAATTATGCAATTGTTGTTTAATTATTGTCATGCATAGTGTATGCTTGTATTTTAGAAATCCCACCTTAGGTTAAGCATTTTCATGCATCATTTATAATATAAGGAGTTATATTATATAGTTTGCATGATTAATTAATATAAGGTTGTTATATTAATTTTTGGACAACATTGACATGCATTATATTTCATGAGATGAATATGCTATGAATGTTTTATTATTCATGTGATGAATGATCAAGGACTATAACATAGTATGCATGTCACCTAAGGTTAATTATTAGTTTTAAAGTGTTTAGAACTTGAAAATGATAGACCTTAGGTTATCTAGTTCCAATTAGATTAGAATTAGGAACCAAGTAATTTATAAGTTATGATTAAAAGAGGAACTCTGTCTAAGGAAAGTTCATCTAAATTTGGGGTATTTATTTCGATTTGAAACTAACACCCTACACGGGAATCGACACGGGGTGTGAAATTTAACGAGATAGTCTTATAAATTACAGAGAGCGTCAATGGGTTTATTAAGGGTTAATAAACTAGAAATCCTAGGTTTAATATAAGGAGTTATATTAACAAACTTAGGATAAAATCAATATAAGAGTTATATTGATTATCAATATAAGAGTTATGTTGATAGAGTTAGGTAAAACCATTAGCCAGATTTAAGCCTAAGAAAGATTCCTATAGACTTAAAGTATTCAGTGGGAGGAAAACGTGTATGAGATACATATTTTTTCACCTACGCTATCTCCAGAAAGTTCACACTGTGAGACTCATACTTGGCCTCGTGGCGCAAACGGAGCGCCCGCCGCCTTGGATGGTGTTTGTATGAGTCAATACCAAGGTCAATGGAGAGGTACTTATAGTGAGTGGGAGCAGGTTTAGTGAAAACAAAACCTACGGTCTCTTTTGTCGGTTTACACCGTTAGACCACTATGGTCAGCCTGCTAGTTTGGCCTGGACCAGGCAATCCCTTCGGAGAGCTTGATCATAGGGGATCTAACACAGTGGACACCTGAAAGGGATAAAGATTTCCTTAGACTATTTTCCAATCTAGTCCTCCCTTCGGCGGATTTTATTGGATCGAGACTCCAGGATCTAAAGACAAAGGGTTACACTTACGAGTACATAAGTTGTGTATGTATCCGCACCAGAAAAATGGTAGCTAAAACCTATAGGAATAAGAGTTATTCGGTGTTAGGTTTTGGTCAAGAGTGTCTTGATCAGAGGAGGAGTGTTTTTATTACCCTTTCGGTGTCATACACTCTAAACCTTTTGAGTATCATTGCAAATTATAAATGGCCTAGGAATCATTTGATAATTAGCTAAAACATGATTGGATTAGAGTTATAGCAAGAAACTCATACAAGTTTGTTTGTAAATTTTCAGCAAAAATGTCTAGCTCTATGATTTCCTTATTTGGTGCGAAAAAGTTAACCAGAGAGAACATAGTGACATGGAGGGATGAACTTAACATAATTTTGGTTACACGTGATCTTAAGTTCGTTCTCAATGAGAAGTGTCCTCAATTTCCTGCTCAAAATGCATCTCAAGCTGTTGAGGATGCGTATGACCACCTGGATTAATGCCAACGAAAAGGTGAAAGCCTATATCACGGCTAGCATACACGATGCTTTAGCCGGGGAGGTGGAGGCAAGGTCTCAGCTCGAGAGATCATGGATTTTGTGCTAAATTTCTCTAGACAACCATCCAAACAAATTCGGCATGAAGCCCTAAAGTTCGTTTATAACGCACGTATGAAGGAAGGAACATCGGTGAGAGAACATGTTCTCAATCGATTGCCCACTTCAATATAATGAATTAAACGGAGCGGTTAGATGAGAAATGTCGATTTTGTTCATCCTAGAATCTCTTAGAAGAGTTTTCAAATGATTCCGTAGCAATGCAAATGGCGATGAACAACATAGAGTATGAGATCTAACTTCTCTGCTACATGAGCTGCAGAATTATCAGTTTCTTATGGATGATAAGAGACAACAAAATGGAAAGGCAAATTTGTTTGCTCATTCCAAAATTTCTCAAGAGGATTCATCCTCCTGGGACTAAGAAGCATGACCATGCATGCTTCGGACTTAAAAAGATATGAGAGAAGAGGAAAAGGAGCGGATAAAAAGAGCAACATCTGGGAAAGAAAAGTTGTTATTTGATAACATATAGCTTAAGGGTTTATTAGAAACCTCATTTCTTGCCTTAAAGACATTGTACTTCTTTTACTTTTCAATTAAATAAAGTGTTTATTTCATTAGAAAAGTATTGTACTATGTGTTGCTCTTCTTGAGAATTATTTGCAAATGGTTTAATTCAGTTAAAATAGTTTTAACAAGTGAATTTTACAAAATTGCAAGTACACGAACTAATTTCTCCTAAAACGCTCATCTTTGGTGTCTAAGATTGGGTCACATTAATCTCAATAGGATTGAGAGATTGGTAAAGAACGGACTTCTAAACGAGTTAGAAGAAAATTCCTTGTCAGTATGTGAATCCTGCCTAGAAGGCAAGATGACTAAAAGACTTTTTAGTGGAAAATGTTATAGAGCCAAAGATCCTCTAGAGCTTATACATTCAGACCTTTGTGGTCCGATGAATGTTAAAGTCAGGGGAGGATATGAATATTTCATCTCTTTTATAGATGATTATTCTAGATATGAGCATATTTACCTAATGCACCACAAGTCTGAACCACTTGAAAAGTTCAAGGAATTCAAGGCTGAGGTTGAAAATCAATTAGGTAAAAGAGTTAAAACACTTCGATCGGATCGAGGTGGAGAGTACATGGATTTAAAATTCAGAACTATATGATAAAACATGGAATTACATCCCAACTCTCGCCTCTCAAACACACCACAAAGAAAACGGTGTATCGAAAGGAAAAATAGAACCTTGTTGGACATGGTTCGATCAATGATGAGTTATGCTCATCTCCCTAGTTCCTTTTGGGGTTATGCGGTGGAAGCTGCATATACATATTGAATAGTGTGCCTCCAAAAGTGTTTTTCAAACACCTTTTGAACTTTGGAAAGGACGTAAAGGTAGTTTATGTCACTTGAGAATATGGGGTTGTCCAAACACATGTGCTTGTGACAAATCCAAAGAAGTTGGATTCACGTTCAAAGTTGTGTCTATTCGTAGGATACCCAAAAGAAACAAGAGGTGGTTTATTCTATGATCCTAAGAAAGATAAGGTCTTTGTGTTGACAAATGTCACTTTCTTGGAGGAGGACCACATAAGGGACCACAAACCAAAAAGTAAGGTAGTGTTGAGTGAGTTAGGCGGAACAATAACAAAGGTTGCCGATAAGAACACTAAAGACGTCAACAAGAGTTGTTGATACTAGTTTGTCTAGTCAAGAGGTCCATCTCAAGAGTTGAGTATGCCTCGACGTAGTGGGAGGGTTGTGTGATACGACTTGACCGTTACATGGGTTTAGCTTAAACCCAAGTTGTTATACCAGATGACAACTGCGAGGATCCATTGACTTATAATCAAGCAATGGTTGTATTGACAAAGACAAATGGGTCATAGCCATGGACCAAGAAATGGAGTCTATGCACTTCAATTCTGTTTGGGATCTTGTAGATAAGCCTGATGGGGTAAAACCTATAAGTTGTAAGTGGATCTACAAGAGAAAACGTGGTGTAGATGGGAAGGTGCAAACCTTTAAAGCTAGACTAGTAGAAAAGGGTTATACCTAAGTTGAAGGGGTTGACTTTGAGGAAACCTTTTCACATGTTGCTATGGTAAAGTCTATCCGTATCCTTCTTGCCATTGTCGCATATTATGACTATGAGGTATGGCAAATGGATGTCAAGACGACCTTTTGAATGGCAATCTTGAGGAAACCATCTACATGGACCAACCCAAAAGGGTTCATTGAAGCAGGACAAGAGCAAAGGGTTTGCGGGGCTTAAAAGGTCGATTTATGGATGAAACAAGCCTCTAGGTCCTGGAATATAAGATTTGATGAAGCTATCGATCTTATGGTTTTGACTGAGAATGATGATGAACCTTGTGTCTACAAGAAAATCATCAATAGTTCTGTCGCTTTTTCCTAATTCTCTATGTGGATGATATCCTACTCATTGGGAATGATGTAGGTTATCTTCATCGACATCAAGGAATGGCTAGCAACGCAATTCCAAATGAAAGATTTGGGTGATGCGTAATTTGTTCTTGGGATCAGATTGTCAGGAACAACAAGAATAGAACACTAGCCTTGTCTCAAGCATATACATAGACAAAGTGTTGTCGAGGTTTAAGATGCAAGATTCCAAAAAGGGTTTGTTGCCTTTTAGACATGGAATCCATTTGTCTCAAGGAACAGTGTCCTAAGACACCTCAAAAGAGTTGAGGATATGAGGCGGATTCCTTACGCATCATTTGTTGGGAGCCCGATGTACGTCATGTTGTGTACTAGGTCCGACATCCATTTTGCGATTGGAATGGTCGATGAGGTATCAATCCAATCCAGGACTTGAACATCGGACAACGATTAACACGATCCCTAAGTATCTTGGAGAACAAGGAACTACATGCTTGTGTATGGGGCTAAGGATTTGATCCTTACAGTTACACAGTTCGACTTTCGATCGATAAATATTCTCGGAAATCTACATCGTGGTCGGTTTTTCACTCTAACGGAGGAGGCGTAGTATGGTGAAGCGTCAAGTAAGGATGCATCATTGATTCCACCATGGAGGTCGAATATGTAGCGACTTGTGAAAGCGATTAAAGAGGTCGTTTGGTTAAAGAAATTTATGCTAAATTTGGAAGTTGTTCCAAATATGACTTTGTCCGTCATCTTTGTATTGCGATAACTTGAGTGGTGCGTGGCAAATTCGAAGGAACCCGAAGTCACAAGAGGGAAAGCACATAGAGCGGAAGTATCATCTCATCTAGGAGATCGTGCACTGAGAGAGACGTGATTGTCACGAAGATAGCCTCGAGCACAACATTGCCGATCCTTTTACAAAGGCTCTCACGGCTAAAGTATTTGAGAGTCACCTAGAAGGTCTAGGTTTACAAGTCTTCCCCAACTAGGACAAGTGAGAGTATTTTATACAAAGGGTTTAAATGCCCTAGTTTATTGTATTTACATTAATAACATAGCCTCAGAGCACAACATTGCTGATCCTTGTTGTGTTGTTGGAAGAGTTCCAAAAACATACATCTCTCTCAAAATACCTCACATCTCCTAAAGGGAACACACCTTCCTCCCTCACCTAGAGAACAACGGAGAAGATCCGGTGGTCGTGTCTTCCCACGTTGGAGTTCTTGTTGCTGAGATCGTGACCGTGGAGAGAGGAGCACTTGAAGAAAGGTTCTTCAAAGGTAACTCCTTGTTGTCCAAACTCTTATTTTATGCTTAATCCATGTTTTACATTCTTGAAATTTCCATTGTAACTAAATCAAGAGCGCGCGATTCACAATCGCTTCCGCTGCGGGGACTTCGATTCCCTTCATAAAGGTTTGCACCTTTCCATCTACACCACGCTTTCTCTTGTAGATCCACTTTCAACCTATAGGTTTTACCCCATCAGGTTTATCTACAAGATCCCAAACAGAATTGAAGTTCATAGACTTCATTTCTTGGTCCATGGCTATGACTCATTTGTCTTTATCTTTGTCACACATTGCTTGATTATAAGTCAATGGATCCTCGCAGTTGTCATCTGGTATAACAACTTGGGTTTCAATTAAACCCATGTAACGGTCAGGTTGTATTATAACCCTCCCACTACGTCGAGGCATACTCAACTCTTGAGATGGACTCTCTTGACTAGACAAACCAGTATTCAACAACTTTTGTTGACATACTAGTTTTATTAGCAACCTTTGCTATTGTTTCGTCTAACTCACTCAACACAACTTTACTTTTTGGTTTGTGGTCCCTTATGTGGTCCTCCTCTAAGAAAATGGCATTTATCGACACAAAAACCTTATCTTCTTTAGGATCATAGAATAAACCACCTCTTGTTTCTTTTGGGTATCCTACGAATAGACGTAACTTTAAACGTGAATCCAACTTCTTTGGATTTGTCACAAGCACATGTGTTGGGATGGCCCCATATCCCAAGTGACATAAACTACCTTTACGTCCTTTCCAGAGTTCAAAAGGTGTTTCAGAAACACTTTTTGAGGGCACATTATTCAAAATGTATACTGCAGTCTCCACTGCGTAACCCCAAAAGGAACTAGGGAGATGAGTATAACTCATCATTGATCGAAACATGTCCAACAAGGTTCTATTTCTTCTTTCCGATACATCGTTTTGCTGTGGTGTGCCGGGAGCTGAGAGTTGAGATATAATTTCATGTTCTATTATATAGTTCTGGAATTTTAAATCCATGTACTCTCCATCTCGATCTGATCGAAGTGTTTTAACAGTTTTACCTAATTGATTTTCAACCTCCGTCTTGAATTCCTTGAACTTTTCAAGTGCTTCAGACTTGTGGTGCATTAGGTAAATATGCTCAAATCTAGAATAATCATCTATAAAAGAGATGAAATATTCATATCCTCCCCGGCTTTAACATTCATCGGACCACAAAGTGCGAATGTATAAGCTCAGAGGTCTTTGGCTCTATAACCTTTTCACTAAAAAGGTCTTTTAGTCATTTTGCCTTCTACAGCGGGATTCACATACTGAAACAAAGAGTTTTCTTCTAACTCGTTTAGAAGTCCGTTTTTACCAATCTCTCAATCCTATTGAGATTAATGTGACCCAACCTAAGATGCCAAAGGTGAGCATTTTCTTTAGGAGAAATTTTACGTTTCTTAGTTTGTGCGTTTGCGATTTTAAATAATTCAAAGTGTTCAAAATCATTTTGAATGAATTAGGCCTTAAAACATACAATCCATTTTTAATGAAAGTGAACATATTTTTATACCTTTCTTCAAAATAAACACTTTATTCATTGAAGAAAGCAATAAATACACCGTTTCATGAGGCAAGAAATGGAAATAAGGTTTCTAGTAAACCACGGTATCACTAATATATTGTCCAACAATACATATTTCTTGCCAAAATAAAGCTTCATCGTGCCTCTCATCGCTACTGGTGAGACGACTTCTCCATTTCCAACCCGGGCGTTATCTCGCTTTCAGCAGCTTGCGTAAATCAATTCCCGAAAAGAAAAGCAAACATGATTAGTGGCGCTGTATCAAGTATCAAGCGGTTTTATCATTATCCACTAAACAAGCTTCAGGCAAAGTAAATCATATTTACCTTCCTTCTTCTTTTTCTCGCAATGTACTTGGACGATTCCGTTTCAATGCCCGTCTTCGTTGCGGTGGAAACACTTTCTTTGTCAATAACTTCTTTGACTTTCTTTCCTTACGGCGCCGCTTTGTCACTGTTTCCCTTACCAACCTTTTTCATGTTCTTCTTCTTCCTTTCTGAGGTTAGAAGAAGATGAAATATATTTTTGTCCCGCAGGTCGAACCTGCGTGATAACTCCTACAGAGCAACATTTCTCTCACCTTTCGATCCCTAAATTTTCATCAAAGATTGAAAGGTCGGAGTTCATTCGGAAGGAGGTAAGGTTAAAAGTAAGCTTGTTCATAACAGCATTACTTCTAAATCTGCAGAGAAACTATCTCGGAAGGGTTTCGAATGAAGTCGACGACTCGATCATCATCAATAGAAGCACCATTTGACTCTGCGATGTTGAAGTACACCATCATATCCAGGACATGATCCCAAACAGATGTACCCTCTGGCATTCTTGAGTTGAATATGTACTTTAGGGCATTGTGTGTGGAACTGTGTGGGTCGTTGTCCAAACATACCCCGCACGGAATCCATAATTTCCTTGGCGGTTATCATGCCCTCATGCTTCTTGGCTAATATGTCAAACATACTTGCCAGCATGTAGACTTTGGCCTTATCATTGGCCTTGATCCATCGATCATATGCATCACGAACATTTTGTGACGCATTCGAGCCTGACACCTGAGGACACTCCTCAGTTAGCATAAACTTCAGACCATCCACTACCAATATAGTGTTGAGTTTGTTTTTCCATGTCATCATATTCTCTCCGGTTAACTTTTCCGCACTCAATAAGGAAATTATAGAGCTAAACATTTTTGCTGAAAATTTACTAACAAACTTGTATGAGTTTCTTGCTATAACTCTAATCCAATCATGTTTTAGCTAATTATCAAATGATTCCTAGGCCATTTATAATTTGCAATGATACTCCAAAGGTTTAGAATGTATGACACCGAAGAGTAATAAAAAACACTCCTCTTCTTGATCAAGACACTCTTGACCAAAACCTAATGTCAGAATAACTCTTATTCCTATAGGTTTTAGTTACCATTTTTCGGTCAGGATACATACACAACTTATGTACCCCGTGAGTGTAACCCTCTGTCTTTAGATCCCAGAGTCTCCATCCAATAAAATTCGCCGAAGGGAGGACTAGATTGAAAAATAGTCTAAGAAAATCTTTATCCCTTTCGGTGTCTCATCTGTGTTCGATCCCCATGATCAAGCCCTCAGAAAGGATTATGCAGTCGGAGCCAAACTAGCGGTGACCATAGTGGTCTAACAAGTGTAAACCGACAAAAAGACCGTAGTAGGTTTTGTTTTCACTAAACTCTGCTCCCACTCACTATAAGTACTCTCTCCATTCACCTTGATATTGACTCATACAAACACCATCCGAATGGGGACGCTCCCGTTTGCGTCACGAGGCCAAGTATGAGTCTCACGGGGTGAATTTCTCGGAGATAAAGTAGGTGGAAAAATATGTATCTCATACACTTTTCCTCCCACTGAATACTTTAAAGTTATAGGAATCTTACTTAGGCTAAAACCCGGCTAATGGTTTTACCTAACTCTATCAATATAACTCTTATATCGATAATCAATATAACTCTTATATTGATTTTATCATAAGTTTGTTAATATAACTCTTTATATTAAACCTAGGATTTCTAGTTTATTAACCCCTTAATAAACCCGTTGACGCTACTGTGATTTATAAACTCTCGATTAAATTTCACTCACAGTCGGTGCCTGTGTAGGGAGTATTAGTTTAAAGTCGACTTAAATATCCCAGCCTAGACAAAACTTTCCTTAGACAGAGTTCCTCTTTTAATCATAGCTTATAAATCACTTGGTTCCTAATTCTAATCTAATTAGAACTAGATAACCTAAGATCTATTATTTCTAAGTTTTAAACATTTTAAAACTAATAATTAACCTTAGGTGACATGCATACTATGTTATAGTGCTTGATCATTCATCACATGAATAATAAGACATTCATAGCATAATCATCTCATGATATATAATGCATGTCAATGTTGTGGATAAATTAATATAACAACTTTATATTAATTAATCATGCAAACTATATAATATAACTCCTTATATTATAAATGATGCATGAAAATGCTTAACCTAAGGTGGGATTTCTAAAATAAAAGCATACATTATGCATGACAATAATTACACAACAATTACATAATTTAAATAGCAAAATTAGACCAATTTTGGCACCCTAAATTTAATTTTAATTAATATAATCTAATTATATAAATTAAATATAAATTAAATATAAAACATTTTTATATTTAATATATAATAAAAAATTTGTTTCTGCTTGTTGCTGCTTTGCGTGAAACGTCTCTGCAACGCTGCTTCTTGTCTTCTTCTGCCAGTTGAAATGCGCCTTTCGTCAAGCGTTGCAACGTTGTCGTCTCCTGCGCGCACCTTCCGCAAGCGCAGCGTTGCAACACCAATGAACAGCGTTGCAACGCTGCACACAGACAACATATGGAATCTCCTATTCCAAGCTCGTTTTCACTCCGATCTTCTCAGCAACCACCTTGCCTCGATCGACACGGACTTACAGACTCGATTTACAATTAAATTTGCCCAAAATATCGAGCCCTTACATTGAACGATTCAATGGAAATTGTAAATCTAAGTGCCAAAATCGAAACCATCTAATTTGCAAAACCGTTCATACATCTCATGCAAAACAGTATATCCCACCTCGTTTTTGAAAAATCCAGAACATAAATCAAGAACGCAATTGAGCTCTGATACCAATTGAAGGGAATCGAATCCTGCAGCGGAAGCGATTGTGAATCGTGCGCTCTCGATTTAGTTACAACGATTTCATTCAAGAACGAAACTACCTAGATTAAGCATATAAAACTAGATGGACAGCAAGAAATTGTACCTTTAAAGAACCTTTCTTCAAGTGCTCCTCCTCTCTCACGAACAAGATGGACAGCAAGAAATTGTACCTTTGTATGAACTCTTTATACAGGATGCCCCCACTCGCATGTCAACTACATGAATGAGTTGGGTTACCTCATTTGTACTAATTACAAAATGGGTCGCATCCATGGTGTTTCCAGAATGAGGTTTCCAACCTTATTCTTATACCATAGACCATTTAGGTTATATTCTTGAACACAATCCAAATAGTGTCCACTACACTGATGTTCAAGATATATGTTATAACCTTTGAGCTTAGTTTATTGGATTTATAAAGCAAGACTGTAATTCTATCAAAACAAATAACCTTTTATTTAATTGATCAAAATTACACAAGTTTAGGGCATAAATCCCAACAAATTCAGCAGCATAATGACGCTACCCGGTCAATTCCAAAATTTTACTTAACATGTTTTAAGCAAGAAGCACTTCAAATGGTTTCCACAATACTCGACCTCCTCCAAACTACTAACATAACGAGGTCGGGCTCCAGCAGAACAACACACAACAAGAGCAATACATGCACCACACAAAGCAGTTAAACGAGCATGTTAAGCCATGAAACTAAAATGAACCAAATAAAGCGTCCAACAACCACAACGAGTACACATCCAACAAATATCAACTAGAAACTCATGATTCAACCCAAAGTTACAGAGAATAGCCTAAGTACAAAAAACAACTCCTCCAAGACAAAGAAGTGGTCTCATAACCTCGTCATGTCGCCATCGTCGCTCTCCAGCTCACTGTTTGCCCTTACCTGCAACCAAAGACATTAAAGTAGACGAGTGAGTATAAGAATACTCAGTAAGTAACTCACTCACGTCCAAGCTACAACTACACACACATGAATAGATCAAGGTTACAACCAAAACATCTTAAGGACTCACGACTAGACACCCTTCGCACATACCTCACCCCGAGACTCACCGGCGATCCAGGAACCTAGGCGGCCACAGATGGGGACGTACCCTAATGCGAAAAAATGATCACTCTAACACCCACACAGAAATGCAATAGAGCCTCAACTCTAAAGCTCACACAGATCGCACAAGGGCGACCCACCCAAGTGCCCACACAACTCGCAAAAGGGCACACTCGACCCTAAGTCCCACACAGCTCGCAATAGGATGCTCGACCCTATCGCCGACACAACTCGCATTAGGATGCTCGACCCTAACACCCACACAGCTTGTATTAGGATGCTCGACCCTAACGCCCACACAGAATCGTCAGCCTAGAGGTTCGGTCTCGCCTGGAGTCACCCAATGGGTTTGGTGATGCTAGCCTAGGAGGTCCGATTCTCTTGCCACTTCTAAGTCTTCTCCTAAACTCATCTCGTTGTCGTTTTAGGTGTCGAGTCCTTAACCACCAGTCCAACCTAACCAACCACACAAGCCCGAGTCAAGCAACCCTTGATCCAATCACACAGCTAACCAACTAAGCACCCTTGGCCTAACCAACCACACAGCTTAACCCGTTCAACTTCCAGGGGTCGAACACACAACTCATACTACCACATAGGAATTCATGCTCAAGTCTCCCCACAAGCAATCAGTCACATGACATAAAACAACACATTTACAACATGCAGGAAAACCAATCTCAACACAAAATGCAAGGTACAAGATAATAAGGGTCTCATGAACTCTTCTCCTACCAAGCAAATGCTAACGAACCACACAACAAGATACAAAGCCAACATAAGCGACCCTACGCACAAATTCTATCGCTTAAGAGCTTGATGCTTAAACCAAACAACTACTTACCTCAGATTAGGAGTGCAATGGAATAGTACTTGTTCTTGCGAGCAGCCTAGTGCACCTACAAAACATCACAAACGATACACAAGCTCAGTTGGGAACCAACCTCGTGGCTTTACCCTTGACGCACAATACAGTAACGAACTTAACCAACCTAAACCGAAACATCCTTTGTAGGGATTCAACAGTCAATCCAACACTCCTAAACTTAATTACAGACTCAAACAAATTCGAGATCGAGGGCTTACCCACTGTTACAAGTCGAACGAGTTCTCAGATCAGTCTTAGCCTCGAGGTTCCTCCAAAGATTTACTCCTTTGCCAAAAGATTCGTTCTTGTCCACCAAAAACCAACACAAATCAAAGAGTGTGAGAGGGAGAAGAATTGGTTTGGGAAGGGGAGAGAGACAGAGAGGGAGAGGGCTCGGGGAGGAACAGAGAAAAGAGAGAGAGAGGGAAAACGGAGTGGGGAGTCGGCGAGGGAGAGGTAGACGACGCCGGATAGGGAGAGAGAGAAATTGGTGGGGGCTCAATTGAAGGGAAAAAACGGAGGGAAGTGAAGGGGGAGGGGGAGGGAGGCGGTGACTGGCGACTTCACAAACGGTGGGGCACAACATCGATCGAGGGGAGAGGGAGACCGGCGGCGGTCGGCGCGTGGTCTAGGCTTCGGTGGGCGTGGGTCTCGGCTCGAAAGGGATTGAAGGAGAAGAGGGAGAGATAGGACTGAGGGAGGGAAGAGAGTCGACTCGCCGGCTGCCGGCTCGACGTGCGCAGACGCGGCGAGGGTCGCCGGCAACGCGAGTCCTTGCACGCTGAGGGAGACCAACGAGGGGGGCGACTTCTCGATTCCCTTTCCCTTTTTTAAAAAAAAAAACTTTCTTTTTTTTATTAAAAAAAAAAACTAAACCCTGAATAAAAACCCTAAAAGAAACAAAGAAGCAGCTTATCTCAAATCCTCTTCCAGCACAGTCGATGTGAAAAGCAAGGGAGCTGACAACCCAATTTAAAGGTGAGATGTAATTATTTGGGTTCCTGCAAGATCCAATAATTAACCTTCTGTCCCAAAGTTTCAAAAACAACGATTAACTCTTGCAAAATTTAAAAAAAAAATCTGAAATTACCGAGCGTCACACTTATTCAACATAGATGGAGAGTGAAAAATGTCTTTTCCAAACACTTGAAAGAACTAGAATTCTAACCTTGTATTAGGACCACCAGATATAGTATGTTCCAACAGGTTCGTAGCATTGCAAGATAGTTTGGTTCGTTTGAATAGGCGCATACATTGTTCAATTTCAACAAGGTTATCAATGAGAAATTTGATTGAAAATTTTGAAATATTAGATATATATTTAAAAAATTTAAACATCCATAAAAAAGATGTATTTGTTTAATAAAATTTGAGAACTATTCAATGCAAAATTAGCGTTGTATTCCATTACCGTGTTTCGATATATGTTTTGATAGCTTATTTTAAATATTGGACATCAATTTTAGAAGTTGTTCAAATTGTATTAAGTAATATATTTATAAATAATAAAATAAGTGGTAGTTATCAAGTGTTAAATGTTACTCAATGTCCACATAAATTTAACTCAACAATTAAGATTTCATTTGATAATTCTTTAATTTTTTAAAAAATTATTTTTATTATTAAAAATTGGGTTTGTTTTCTCAACGTTTATCTATAATAGTTTGCATCTTTTCTATAATAATTTCAATTTTTCTTAAGAAAATACTTGAATTCTTAACCGAATATCATAAAAACAAAAACAAGTGTTTGAAAACTACTTGCCCTATTTGATAACCAAAAATCAAATTTGGAGAAAACAACCAATCATATAGAAATTTGGAGTAAACGAGTTTAATTTACAAAAACGAAAAACTAAAATCCAAATGGTTATCAAACGGTGCATTATTTTTCAACATGTTGGCTTAGTTTTTTAAAACACATCTTATAAGTAGATAAGAAAACATGGAAAGTCATAGGTGGAAGTAGTTTATATGTTTAATTTTAGAAAATCAAAAACCAAAAACTTAAGCCTCTTTGATAACCATTTGGTTTTTGAAACTTAAGCTTCTTTTTTTTCCATAATTTATCTTTATCTTCTCATAATGATTTCCATATTTCTTGATAGTACTATTAAGTTTCTAGCCACATTTCAAAAACAAATACAAGCTTTTGAAAACTAGTTTTTTAGTTTTCAAAACTTAGTTTGATTCTTGAAAACATAGGTACAAAATAGATAAGAAAACATAAAACCTCATTGGTAAAAGTACTATTTTTAAGCTTAATTTTCTAAAACAAAAAATAAAAAAACTAGATGGTTATCAAGCGAGGTCTTAATTTATAGGTTTAATTTTAGAAAACCAAAAACTAAGGTCACGTTTGATAACCATTTGGTTTTTCGGGTTTTGAAAGTTATACTTGTTTTCCTTTTTCACAATTTCTCTTCATTTTCTATACAATGATTTCCATCTTTTTTGAGGTGTCATTTAAGTTTCTAGTCAAATTTCGAAAACAAAAAATAAGTTTTTGAAAATTACGACCTCGTTTGATAACCATTTGGTTTTTTGTATTTTGAAAAATATGATTATTTTTCTACAATTTCTCTTTATATTCTCTATAGTGATTTCCATCTTTCTTGAGATACCATTTAAGTTTCTGTCCAAAATTGAAAAACAAAAATAAATTTTTGAAAACTACTTTTTTTTTTTTAGTTTTCAAAGTTTAGCTTAATTTTTAAAAATATAGGTACAAGTAGATAAGAAAACATAGAAACCTATTAATAAAAATAGTATTTTTAAGCTTAATTTTCAAAAACCAAACGGTTATCAAATCGAGTCTATTTTTTTTAGTTTTCAAATTCTAGTTTCGTTTTCTAAAACATTAATATAAAACATATAAGAAAACACATAAATTCATAAGTAAACGTAGTATTTTAAAACTTACTTTTTAAAAAATAAAAATCAAATAGTTATCAAATATATTCTAAAATTCAATTTTTGTGGTAGGAAGTTGTCGGTTTGAATTTTCCCGGCATAGGTGACGGGATATTCTTTTAAAAATACGAAATGTTACATCTATCCAAAGAAAAGCAAAAGAAATAAATGAATGTGCGTAATAGAAGAGAGAGAAAAAAAATATAAAAAAAAAAAGCCCACTGTGTAAAAATGAAGCCAAGGGCCCAAGACAGCGAAATAGTAGATGGAAATAAAAGCAGAGCAGAACATGACTTTATTTTGTTTGATAGCGATCATAACTTAAAAAAAGTTTTCAAAATTTGAAAAATAAATAAATAAATACCATATTCATCCGTGTATTTTAGGTCATTTTAATCGATATATTTTTAAATGTCTATACCTAAAGCGTAATTTCAATAAATCTTAAAATTAGTCTCTCATCTTAATAAATTTGATTTTTTTTAGTACAGTTAATTGTTATTGAAATTAGTTCAATAATAATACTAATAATCTTCCTACCAAAAAAAATATAATGTGAATGTACTTTTTATAGAAAAGGTTGATACAAACTATTTTTTTTTAGCAAAGTTAACAATAACTTAATAGTAAAGAAAAATTTAAAATTTTATTAAAAATATATGAACCAAATTTAGATATTTAAAAGTACAAGATTAAGTTTAAATGAAATAGATAATACATGTATCATATTTTAACCTTAAAAAAATTTACAATAATCTCTCCGCTATCATTATTTGGAAACTTTAGATGACATGATCATACAATAAGACTTTAATATTGTATAATTCAATAAAAGTCAATATCTCTAAACTAGAAGATTAATTTTCACAAATAATATGAGATAGAGTAACATACTTTGATCCATGATATTTATCTTGTAGAGAATAATTGTGTTTCTCTCTCTTGGACTTCATTAATAACTTGAACTTGGTTAAGGTTCTTGATGAAAATAAACTTTTATTTCATTAGGGAGAGAGAAAATCAATCCCTAAGATTTTATCTTTATATACACATTTTCATCCTAGTGTTTAAATTAGGTAAATTATATTTTACTTAATTTACTCACTTTATCAGTAGGTTCAAAATATAAAGTTTTAAATAAATGTTTATGGACCACATTAGTGATTATTTTATATTTAAATAATCTAACATTATTTAATCTTATAATTCGTTTCCTCTCTACTAATTAGTTGGTCAACTTTTTGCTCATATCTAAAATATCCTTATTTTATATTATTTTTAGGGAGGATTTTTTAGTTAAATAATGTGGCATGCATGAACTCTTATCTCTTTATCAAAGATATTTCTTAACTAGTTGAACTATGTGTGACTTATATTTATTTTTATTTTTTTTTTAACGTTAAAGAAGTGGATATGACTTTCATATTAGTAGGATGCTAATTTTTTAGTCATTTTTAGAGTGGTTTAATTTGTGTCACTGTTGTAGACTCGTAGTGCACTATTTTAGAAACTAGATCATGGATTTTTGTTTGAATTTAGTTTTTAATTTGAATCTTCATTTCAATTGAGGGTTATATTATTGAAATTATATACTTACAATTTTTTTAGGTTAAATTATAAGTTTAGTCGTTAGGTCCTATTTGGTTTTTGAAAACTAAACCTATAAATACTACTTACACCTATGGTTTTAATTGTTTTGTTATTACTTTTTACCTATGTTTCCAAAAACTAAATTAAGTTTTTGAAACTAAAAAAAAAGTAATTTTCAAATGCTTGTTTTTTGTTTCTAGAATTTGACTAAGAATTCAAATGATTACTTACCGGAGATGAAAATCATAGAGTAGAAAAATAGAGAGAAAATAAACTTTATTTTAAAAAACTTAAATTGTTATCAAACGAGACATAAACTTTAAATTTTGTGTCTAAAATGTCTCTAAATTTTAAAAAGTGTGTAATACGTCAATAAACTTCCAATTTTATATCTAATCAATCTCTGAACTTTTAAAATGTCTAATAAATCTCCAAATTTTAAATTTTGTGTCAATAAGTACATGATATATTCAAATTCTTCTAATAAAAATTAATTGATCTATTATGTAGAAAACTTATTTTTGTGTCTAATAGAACCTTGAAAACTATCCATTTTATGTCTAGTAGATAGTGAGTTTTAAAAAAATGTTGAAGAGGTCGATGACTTTAGATACAAAATTGAAAATTCATGAAACTATTAGATTCAAATTTGAAAGTTTAAGAACCTATTAGACATTTTTTTTTTAGTTCATAAGCCTATTTGATGCAAAATTGAAAGTTAAATGATATGTTAAACATTTTTTTAAAATTTGGTGATTAAAATAGACTTAAACTTAAAATTTTAGGGAACAAACTTGTAATTTATCAAATATATATATATATACATACACACATATACATATAGTGGCAAAGTGGATAAAATCATAAATATAGGATGGGTTAGGGGTAGGATTGAAATTTTACCAAGAAAAAAAATCAACGCACGTTTTGAAATTATGGGGCCGACAATAATGGGTCGGACAAGACGGCAGGACCCACAAGTTCAATTCGCTGACCCGGATAATAAATGAAAACGACAGCGTATCTGCTTTTAGAAATAGGATGGGCGGGAGAGAGCTAAGTGCTGAATAGTAGATAACAAAATAATTGTGAATTGTGATTCATATGATTTATTTATTTTTTTTGTTTGTACAGGATGGATTCCAACTAGATTTTAGAGTTGTTAATACATTTAATATGAATTAGGCTCTCTTTAGCTAATTCATATGATTTATGTATGATTAATTTAATTTCATCTATATAGTGTAAGAATCTGCTAGCTTATATGTGTTTCTCGATTTTCTTACTTACGTTTTAATGGTTTTTTTTAGTACATCAATATTTGAGGTGAGAAGATTCGACCTATGATGTTTTGGTCATAAGTCTTAAATCTTATTTGATGTCAGTTGAACGATGTTTTTGTTAGTTTTTAATGGTTAAAAAATCATAATAGATGCATTTATTTAATAAATGCAATACAAATATAAGTAAATTGTATAAGAAACTAAGATTTATATTTTTTATAATATCATTACTCAAAATAAGAATGTGAATATATTCAAACCTATATTTGGAAAGAAGTCACTGATACTTAAATTAATTAAGTTATGTCTGATTCCATATAAAATTTATTACTTACTTAGAAAGTGGGAAGTTGTTACTTTTTTTTTTTAATTTATTGAAACTCAATTTTTCCATATGAACAAAATTAAATTCTTACATTAAGTTCTCACTAAAACTAAAACTTTTTGACATATGAACTTAGCAAATCCACGATCCAATGGTGATGGATATAAATTCTTTATCAAGAGATTGCAGGTTCGAATCCTCCAAATTTGGTTAAACTAAAAAAAAAATCTCAATTCAATGAATTAAACACAAACAAATCAATGCACAAGGCCTAAATCAAGGCGGAGCAAATCAATGTACACAAATGGCAATTAAATAAATCTCCCCTCGCTGATTTCAACCAAAATCCAACCCTACTATTGTATCTCTAGTCCCATCAATTTTGTACCAAACCTAGTTCGTGTATAATCACATTATACCCTATTTTTTAGGGAAAAAATTGTAAAAATTATTCATAAATTGATGAGATTGTTACAATTACACCTTCCCAATTTCAATTTGAACAATCAACCAATCTCTAAACATATGAAATTGTTGCAACTAAACCTTTAAAACTTGCAAATTGTACAAATCATTCATGAACTGTACATGTTAATTTCAATCAAACCCTTGACCCATAAGATTGCTACAATCAGTACATTCAAGTGTTTATATTAGTTTTTGTTTTCTAAATCGAGATGGCAACTCAACATTGATCTGATTTTTTTTTTTAATAGTTAATACCATAGTTTTAAAATTCTATAGAATTTTTTTAAAAATAGATTAAAATGTAACGATATTATAATTTGAATGTTTGATTGTAACCATCCTCATAGTTGAAGGGTAGTTGATGCATATTTACAATATTTAAAAGGTTAGTAGTAAAATTTTTTAAGGTTAGGAGAGTGATTGGTCAAATTGAAAGTTTGAGATTAGGATTGTAAACAACTTATAAGTATGGACACTCTTTTTATTTATTGTATATCACATTATCCTTTTTAACAATGATGTGAAGTCCAATAGTATTAAAAATACTTGTAAAGACAAAATTATAGTGGGAACAAAAAAAGTATAGCAGTGGGAGAATATTAAGGCGTTTTTTGAAACGTTGAATTAGTTGTAATAATCCGAATTATAATAATCAAGGAGTTATAATAGTATACAAGTTACATAATTTGTGTTTATGATGCATAATTATTTAGTATGAATTATAATAATACGTGGAAACACTCTAAAAATTTTGCAATATCTCTCTCCTATTTTTTAACAATTTTGATAAAAATCACCACGCTTATTTAATCTGACATAATTAAAAGTTAGGTATTAAAAGTTTAGTTTTTTGAACTTTTAGGTTTGTGCCTATTTGATCCTGTAACCTTAATAGATTCTTGAACTTTCAACTTTGTGTTTGGTTCTTGCCATATTCAAAATTTTTAAAATTATCTCATCTAGTAAAAATAAGATTAAATTTTATGACCTAAAACTTCTAATTTTGTGCAAGTAAGTTCATGAATTTTAAAAAATGTTAAAAATTTAAGAATCTATTAGACACAAAATTGAAAGTTTAATGAATAACTTTTAAAAGTTTGGAGACTAAATAGACACAAACCGAAAATTCAAAAACCTGTTAGAAACTCTTTTGAAATGATGAATGAGTTATAATAATCTAAGTTATAATAGTCTTTAGAGTTAAAATAACTTTGCACTTCAAATACAAACTATTACAACCTATATTAAACAATTCTACATCCAAACACATATTATATTATTCACACAAACTCTCGAACAACTTCTAAATATGAGGGGCTGAACTTATAATTTAACCTTTTACCCATACCCATCCTTAAAATTCTTACCCAATCTCATTCTCAAAACCTTACACCAAACGACCCCTCAGTTTAAAGCACTGGGATGATTGTGGATGGTTTTGGAATTTAAACCCAAAACGTTTTTGGGTCACTATGTTCAAAATTCAATGAATTTGGAACACAACCCCATTATTTTGAACCGTACACTTCAAACATTATTTTTGCTAATTTCTACACATCAATCATACCAAACACATTCTAAGGTTTCAAACTCCTCAAAATAAAATTTTACGATTTCGATACAAAGATTCTCATTCTAAAACGGTGCCTCCTAAAAGTTTATGATCAACAAAAGCTCTCTCTAACAAATACACACAATACATGGACCTAATCTACAAAGAGTCATCACGGTAAAGTGAAGACCCTCACTCTGTAATCTCTGATCCTCTCTGCAACTTCATCAATAGAAGAAATCTCTTCCACTTTATCGCCATTATCGCCAACCTAGATTCGACAAGCCTTTCAATTATTCAAAAAATTATTCAACAAGGCCGCTAGAAATTCACTCAATTCCCTATAACTCCCCCAATCCCTCCTTCATCTTCATCTTCATCTTCATCCTCCTCCTCTGTTTAATTCACTCCCCTGTTTCTTCCCACAATGCGCAGTTCAGCCCTTTCTCATCTCTTCAATGGCGGCCGATCCGCCATTGCCGTCCTCAACTTCCTCTGTATTTCTCTCCTAATCTCCTCCTCCTTCCAAATCGGCCTCGTCAAGGCCATTCACGATCCTCTCTCGAACAACATCTTCTTGCCTTCTGAAATCGAGAGTGAGAGGGATAATCTCCAAGTGCGTACCTGTACCAAAGTCAATCCGTTACTTTACTACCGGCCGGTCATCGGAATCCTTACACATCCCGGCGACGGCGCCTCCGGTAGACTCAGTAATGCCTCTACTGCGTCGTATATTCCGGCGTCGTATGTGAAGTTTGTCGAATCCGCCGGTGCTAGGGTTATTCCTCTTATTTATAATGAGCCAGCCGACGTTCTCGAGGAGGTAACGAACTCGTGTTGAGAATATGAATAAATGATTTTTAAATTATGAGCCAGCCGACGTTCTCGAGGAGGTAACGAACTCGTGTTGAGAATATGAATAAATGATTTTTAAATTTATAATAATTTATCAATGTGAACTTTTGAATTTAGTGGCCGTTTAAAAGATAAGAGAGGGTTAAAAATATGAATCTCATAAGCTTTTGGACTCTTTAAAAATTTTAAGTGAACTAAAAAACATTGTGCCTATTTAAGACGAAGTTAAATCTCCACCATTTTTGTTAGGGATACAAACATATATGGTACGGTTAAAAATGGTACAGACAAGACATTATTCTTATTGACCCGAGACCTTCGAAGCAAAATTCAAAGAATAGAATCGTGCTGGTTGAGACCAAAACATATGGATTAATTAATTCAGACATAGCAAAATCGATAAGGTCGTAGATTTGACTACTACCTCAACTAAAAAAATATATATGAAATATCTTTTTAAAAAATTAAACTTAATTATTGAGTAAATTTTCAGCCAAAATTAAGATTAGAAGAACAAAAATAGTCATTATTATTATTTTGAAATGCATTGCAGAAGCTGGGTCTGGTGAATGGAGTGATTTTCACAGGAGGAAGGGTTAGAGATGGGTTGTATTATTCAGTGGCTGAGTCAATTTTCCAGGTAATATTTTCATATATATGGCTCTAATTTTTTTTTCTTCTCTTTTTTTTTTATTGAATAATAATATGATTTTCTTTTTGGGTGCAGAAAGTTTTGAGTAGGAACGAAGCAGGGGATCATGTCCCTCTGTATGGGATTTCCTTGGGGTTTCAGCTCATTAGCACAATGGTTAGCAAGGTAATTAGCAAATCCCTCCATTTCTTCCAAATTTGAGGGTTTTACTAAAGACTCAAACTCGACCCGAGTTTTAGTTTCACAGGTTATAAATCTTTGTAAACCAACTAATTTAGTTGATTCACGGTTAAATAAACTAATTTGTCTTTAATAGACGATATTAGGTCGATTTGAGAATGACTCAAGTGGGAAAAAATTATAGTACTACAATAGTACCATACCCCAATTTTAACACTAGTAGACTCCACATCATTTATGATGGACCCCACATCATTTACAAACGAATGCTGACGTGGCAAACAATAAATGAGAGTACTCAAAATTTTCTCACTCAAGTGACTAAACACTCCTTAATTTCTTCCTAAGTGTTTGTTACATAATATTTATAAAAGTACTTTCGCTAAGGTAGTCTTGACCTTTTCCCTAGATTTGTCTAACACTAAAAAGCTAAAAAAAAAAATGAATTTTTAAAAAGTATTTTTTTTAGCTTTAAAAAGTTAGCTATGATTTAAAAGAAGGCTTTTAGTTTTTTTTTTTTTTCCTTCAAATATTAAGCATAATTTTGAAAGAAATGGTCAAACAAAGTTCCTAGTCGAATCTAACCTCTCATAGATGTACTTTATTTTAGTAAAAGTACTTAGTTTTGTAAACTATTTGTACAGAAAAAATCTATTTTTTTTCCTAATTTAGCCCCCTTGGTAAACACATGTGTGATGTGTGTTCTATTTATCTTCAGTTCAAAATTATTAGTCAAAATTTGAATTGGGATAATTTATCTCACTCAAAGCATCACATATATTTTGGTTTTCTTTATAGAAATATGACATTATTGAGCCGTTTAATGCAACACGCTTTCCATCCGCCCTAAGATTTAATGACAATGCAAACATTCGAGGAACAGTCTTTGAAAGGTATGTACTTAAACACTCAAAAGTAGCTCCACAACTTATTTTAAAATTAAAATAGTTCTTATAAATTATGATGAGATGACTCTTAAGAATTGAAATTTTTATGTCGTTCATTTTTTCAGAGTTCCACTCTCTTTACGTATAAGGGCAACCAAAGATTGTATTACTTGGGAAGACCATAAAGTGAGTTTCTTTCCAACTTCAAACCTTTTTTTTTCCTTCAAGATTTTTAGGATAATTATCCAAATTAATTAGATATTATATGCGGATGCTCATTATTTATGGGTAATTATATTGGGTAGCAAATTAGAGCAAATTATTTGCAAATATAACAATTTTTAAAAAGATTTGCAAATATAGTAAATCTTTTAAATAAAGTTTTGTTGTTCCCTTTTTACTCTTATAGTTGCATATAAGAGTGAAAAAAATGATCACCGTGATTTTTTTAATGTCTCCAAACACTCTCGCATGAGTTTTTTTTTTTTTTTTTTACATTTTTTTATTTTCTTTTAATTTTCTTTGTTTTCTTCTTCTCCCCCTCCTCTTCCAACATATGCCTTTATGCATTTCCTTCATATACATATTTTTCCATTTTAACTTTTTATGCAGTTTAGAAATTTTATGATCATAACATTACTTAAATCTTCTTGAAAATTGCAATTAACAAACAAAAAAATTATTGTACTAGATGTTATAGGTCGCGAGAGATTAAAACCTATAACAATTTTGTCGCTAATATATTAATAAAAAATCATCAAATGGCGATAGAAAAATAAACGAAATAAAAGGATGAGATATTAACTGGAAAAATATAATTTGAAAGAATGTGTAATTAAAAAATACTTTTACATTTGAACAAAGTTATATATAAATGATTAATTTTTAATGAAAAACTTTTGGGTTTAATCTTTAAATCTTCAATTTAACAATTGTCAAGATTCTAAATTATTGAATTTGAGACTTTGAAATAAGTTTCATCCGATAATCCAAAAATTCATCTATCTTAATTTAGTCATTTAATTCTAAAAACACTCCAAAAGACGAAAAATTAGTCGAATTTGAAAACGTGAGGTGTCACACAAGAAGTCTATTAATGATAGTGATCATAGACTTCAATAAACACAAATAAACAACAACAAACAAGAAGTCTATCAGTGATAATGATAGACTTTTATCACTGATAGACTTCAATCAATACTGATAAAATACACCAAGCAAGAAGTCTATTAGTGATAAGGATATACTTCAATAAATACCAATAAACAAAGAACAAACAAGAGGTCCGTCAGTGTTGACTTCAATCAACACTGATAAACAACACCAAACAAGAAGTTTATCAGTTATAGTGATGACCTTATATCACCGATATACTTCAATCATCAAAGATAAACAATACAAAACAAGAAGTCTATCAGTGAAAGTAATAGACTTCTATCACTGATAGATTTCAACAAATGCAGAAACACAACAACATACAAGAAGTCTATCCGTGATAGTGATAGCGAGATTCTTCTATCATTAATACATTTCAATCAACACAAATAAGCAATACTGAATAAAAAGTCTATCAGTGATAGTGATAGGTTTATATCATAAGCTTCTATCACTGATAGACTTCAATCAACACAGATAAACAATACCAAACATGAAGTCTGGCAGCGATAATGATAGACTTCAATTAGAAAAAATAAATAATATAAATAAAGTCTATTGGTGATAGTGATAGACTTCTATCATTGATAGACTCCAATCAAAACAGATAAACAACACATATATAACTTATAAGTTTATTAGTGATAGTGATATACTCCTATCACTGATAGACTCTAATAAGAATAGATAAAAACAACACAAATAAAAGTATATCGATGATAGTGATAGATTTCTATCACTTATCGATTCCAATCAAAATAAGTAAAACAACACATATAAAACTCTATTGGTGATAGTGATAAACTTTTATTACCGATAAACTCCGATCAAAAGAGATAAAACAACACAAATACAAATCTATCGACGATAGTGATGGACTTCAATTAGAATATATAAAAATCTCAAACAATAAATCTATCAGTGATAGTGATAGACTTCTATTGTTGATAGATTTTAATCAGAAAAGACAAAAATCCCAACGAAAAAGTCTATCAGTGATAGTGATAAATTTCTATCACCGATAAACTTCAATATGAACAAATAAAAAATCTTAAACAAGAAATCTATCGGTGATAGTGATAATGATAGTAATAGACTTCTATCATTGATATATTTCAATCAAAATATATAAACAATCCAACCAAGAATTATATCGGTGATAGACTTCGATATACTTCTATCAGTGATAGACTTTCATCATTGATATGAGTTGTGAGCTTTTTTGTAATTTAAATGGGTTGAGCAACCAATTTTCTTATATTTGCAATATTTTTTTACATTTTGCTATATATGCTATTTTTTACACTCATTTTGCTATATGCCCAATTGTCCCATTATTTATCTTGTTTGTAATTTGTTTATACAGTATGGCATCTCACCTGAAACATTTGAAATAAATGAAGATTTATCTAGCTTTTTCCAAATATTGACAACTAGCACTGACAAGGACAATAAGGTAATTGTATCCTCTTTTATGATTATGTAGGTATAAAAAATATTTATAACTTCATGAACAAATTAAGAAATTCTATTATCTTTAAAAAAAGAAAAGAAAAATCATCAAACAAAGCTCTTCATTTTCATACTTTTCATTTTTGAGTTGTTCTTAATAGGTCTATGTTTCGACTGCAAATGCTAGAAATTATCCAGTGACCATCTTTCAATGGAATCCTGAGGTAATTCATCTTTGAATTTACCAAAATTTCTCTTCAACTTTAATAATTAATAATCCTTCCTACAATTTTTTTTGTATTCTTTATATTTTGAATCCCAAAAATTTACAAATTTCACGATCTCGAGTGGTATTGTAGAAAAATGCATATGAATGGGGCATTTCCACGATCCCGCACACCGAGTATGCCATTGATTTGACACACAAGGTGGCCCATCATTTAGTCAGGTTAGATTTAGAATTTAGGTTATGTTTGGAGTATGTGTGATAATAACATGTGTTATAATAGTCTTTGACTAACTTTGTATCAAATGCAAATTATTGTAGTCAATGTTAAATAATTTTACATATTAAACACAAATTATATAAATCAACATACTATTATAATCCACGTTATTATAACTTACTCTATTTTTATCGACGTTGATATTTAAAAAGGAGTCAAAATTAGAAAAAGAAAAAAAAAATCATATTCTGTGTGTTGGTAATGCAGTGAGGCCAGGAGATCAATAAATAAACCACCTGCAAAATTGGTTCTCGAGAAACTCATCTACAATTACAGCCCAATTTATGGTTGGCAAGGCTGGGTAATTTCATATTTACTATTTTACCCTTGCAGTTATATATATATATATTATTATTTAAACCCTGATTTAATAATACTTTTTGTTGATTTTTTTTCCTCTATGTGAATGCAGGAAGGGATATGATCAAGTTTACCTCTTTGTGTAAATGGGTTGCAGCCCCTTTGATGTAATTTGGGATTTCTTTCTTGTTGAGGAGTAATGTTGTAATCTTATGATCTATAATAAAATGGGAAATTCCAACTACTTTTATTTATTGAAAAGTTCCATGAGGTCAGAGATTCAAATCTTTCCCCTTGTTGATCTTACCACCATGATATTGTACCTCATGGATTTATTTTTTGTTTTTATTCAAAAGACCAAATATCCATAAAATTTTTGTTAAATAATAATAATAATTTTTATGCTCATTGTGGATGTGTTTCTAAAATTTACGGAGGAATATCTAATAAAGACTAACTTTTTTTAGAAAAGTAAAAAAAATAAATTAACAATAGAGAATGATGATAAAATTTATTAAAATCATGTGAACTAAACTTGGAGATTTGAAAATGCATATATTAAACAAAACTCAAAATGTTATTTATTTATTTATTTGCAAATGATGTGAATATATTTTTATTGGAACATGCTCACACGAGTGACACCACAACCACACACAATAAATACATGGCTTACATTTTTCAATTATTATGTGGTACTCATTAGATCCACACACTAGACTAAAAAGGAGATACGATGATGGACAAAAAAATTAGGGGCGAGAAACAATGACAGACGGTCGAAAATGCGTAGTGAAAAAATGAAATGGATATACCACAGGCATTGCCCGTCATAGTAAGTTTTTTTAATGATGGGCTTTGCCCGGATATATATATATATTTTTTTTAAAAATATTTTTGGGACACCTCAGTCCTCACCCCTCACTATCGACATCCCCTCGATCTCACTCTCTCTCTTCACCCTCGATTTCACTCTCTCTCACTCTCTCTCTTCACCCTCGATTTCACTCTCTCTCACTCTCTCTCCACCCTCGATCTCACTCTCTCTCACTGTCTCTCTACACGACCCATCGCTGACCGAATCGTCGCCGTCCATAGAGCACCATTATTCGTCGTCGTTCGTTTGGGGGAGTCGCCGCCGACATCGCCGCCATCTTCACCCTCGATCTCACTCTTTCTCACTGTCTCTCTTCACGACCCCATCGCCGACCGAATCACCGTCCGTCTGGGGGAGTCGTCGCCGACCGAATCGCCCTCGATCTCACACTCTCTCACTCTCTTCTTCACGACCCCATCAACTACCGAAGAAACCGTCGTCCACGGAGCACCAAATCGCTGCCGACCGCTTCGTCACCGTCCATTTGGGAGTCGTCGCCGACCGAATCGCTGCTGTCTCTCTTCTCCAACATCCATCGCCGCCGACCAGATCTGAAGCGTGAGGTCCAGATCTACCCCTTCGTTTGCAGATTTGCTTCATTGAGGTATAGATCTACCCCTTCGTTTGCATATCTATCAAAAATTTATTAAAATCATGTGCATGTATCTGTTTATTTTAGCATGGATGTTGTTGTTGTTAGTTTAGGGAAACATTTTTTTAAAATCATGTACATTAATCTATTTATTTTAGCATGAATGTTGTTGCTGTTAGTTTAGGGAAAAAAGAGAGTGTTGTGTATTTGTAGGAAAAAAACTTAATGTTTGAGTTTAGTTTAATTGAGGGTTGAGTTTAGTTTAGTTTGATAAAAACAGTTTTGTGTTAGTTTAATGAGTTTAGTTTGAGGAGGGAGGGGAGTTTTAGTTTGATATAAATTATGGAAGGAAGGATGTGTGTTGTTGCCAAAACAAAATGGTGTATAATTAAAATAAATGCATGTGGAGTAAGAATTTAATTGGACTTACATTTGATTCATGAATTTGTTTATCCTATTGTTAAAAGTTCATTCTTGTGTTTTCGAATATCAAAATTACACCTACTAACATACAATGACACTCGCTTAGATGACGGACGCACACCCGTCATCAAAACCCTTTAATGACGGACATTCTTCTAGTAACAATTTTATGACAGAAGAGACTCGAAATATTTTTAGGTTAGTTATCAAACTACTCTTTTAAGTTAAAATAAAATAATATCTTTGTTCTTATACGTTAGACTTTATTTCATTTTAATCCATGTATTTTTCAATAACCACACAACGACATATTGCCTATATATTGTAAAAAACTAGGCATAAGCAATCATATCCTCCAAAATCTCTATTCGACCCCTAAAATGTCGATATATAAGTGATATTTCGACCATTTTCTGTTATTTTTGCATCCATGAGTAGAGGTTATTTTCCAGATGGACTTTTTGAAAGTCTTCATCCTTAAACATTCTAAAGAGGAGATGTGAATTTAATGTGAAAATTAATTAAATGAAAAAGTGTGTGTATATATATATCCTATGATTCCTATCCATGTATTATATTTATCAGTTAAGGAATTAAGGAAATTATAAAAGAAAAAAGAAACGAAAGAAAAAAAGGACAGCTGGATTCCCGGCGTCGGGTGGCCGGTCACCGGCGCGCCATTCCTCTGTGATCGGTGAACTGTGAAGTGAACTGAAATGATATTTATTAAAAATAAAACTAAAAAAAAGATAGTTAAAACGACATGTCGCTCGACATTTAACACTATCGTAAAATACTGGTCATTTCTCTGAGTTTTGACTCTTGAGAGAGAGAGATTTTTCCTCGTCAACTGGACCAGAGTCGCCCACAGTCACTCGCGAGTTCATCAATGGCGGTCTTCGTCTTCCTCATCTCATTCTGAAGTCCTTTGCTCGCAGTTCTCCACAGACTTATTCTACCCGATTACGTTCTCATAATGCTCAAAGAAGTGGTTGGCTTCGCGCCCACCATTTCTGAACAGCCCGGCTGCCGATCCCACTCGTCTTCCCATTCGACTTTTTCTCCGTCTTCAGTTTCCGTCTTCAAATACCTATGGGTCTCCTTCCTGATCGTCTTCTCCCTCGAATTTAGCCTCGTCCACGCAGCTCATCCGTTCCCGAACATCCTCATGCCGTCTCAATTTGGTCTCTATTCGTCTCCCTCGTGCACGAATATGGATCCAAAGTTGAATTACCTGCCGGTGATCGGAATCCTTAGCCACCCCGGCGATGGTGCCTCCGGTAGATTAAACAATGCGACGAATGTTTCCTACATCGCTGCCTCGTATGTGAAGTTCGTCGAATCGGCCGGAGCAAGAGTTATTCCTCTTATCTATACCGAGCCGCTTGAGGTTATTTTCGAGGTAATGAATTTTGAGACCTCGAGGTTAATGAAAAACTGTGTTCCTCCATTTTTAAGGAATATCAGGGGATGATCGTTTAAGGAATATCAGGGGATGATCGAGTGAAGTACTTACAAGTTACAATTAAAAAAATGTTGCAGAAGCTCAATTTGGTCAATGGAGTTCTCTTTACTGGAGGCTGGGCTAAAAAGGGTTTATACTATTCCGTTGCTGAGAAGATTTTTAAGGTTATCTCGTCTTCTGCTGTAATTAGACTGTTTACTAAAGCGTTTTTCCTTGAACTTTTTTTTGTTGTGTGATATCCATTGTGGAATTTTTCCCCGGGTCAACTAGACATGAATCAACTATAGGTCTTGTTTACTATCCGAGTGAATTTGTTTATGTTAGGCTATTGATTCTAATTATTGAAACAATAAAGTTATACTTAACTGCGAAATCCTCTTCCCTAATGTTAATTAATTTTTAAAAAGTCCAAGCTTTCTAAATCTGTGAATCAAATGCTCTCAAAGTGATTTATTTACTCCTAGGACGATTACAGTATTAATGGTGCAATGCCCTTTATTGAACGTCTTACTTAATTTTCTTATGCACAAGAAGAATTCAGGATGCCAACAATGTATAATGTCTTTTCTCTCTCTCTCTCTCTCTCTAAATGGTTGTGTATTTTTCTATAGAAGTTGTTTTTTTTTTTGGATAATTTATTGTGGTGTTTCTGCAGAAAATTCTGGAGAGGAATGATGCTGGGGACCCCTTCCCTTTATATGCCGTTTGCTTGGGTTTTGAAATCTTAAGCATGATCATCAGCAAGGTTATCTATTCATCTCTACAAAATTTGTGGTTTCTAGTGATCGCTGATGAGGGAAACACTATCTGCATGTATTTAGCCAATTTCAATGTTTCCTTGACCGTTTTTTATATCCATTCACTGCTTCATTGGTAAAATGTCGATAATTTTTTTATGCTATCATACTTAGAGATGGTAGTTCCAATATCATGCACAGTTTCAAGTAGCACGGCTTCCTGTGAGAGAGGAGGTTCATCGATACACCAGGCAGGATGTAGGTCTAATAAGAAAAGTAAATACAAATGATCTTGGGAACTAACAGATGGATGGAACACGTGGACAGAATAGCGTTTCTCTTCCTTTCGTTCCCTGTCATTGATTGAATGATGCTGCAATCTTTCTTTTGACTTCCCTTAGTTGTTTGCTGGAGAATGAAGTCATTTCCAACTAAAATTGCTTTTGGTAATCATTAAAATTGAGTCAAATATTTTGCACCTAAAAATCATATTTTGTCTTTATTTACAGGATAGGAACATTCTTGAAGCATTTAACTCATCATATATGGCATCCACTCTGCAATTTGTGGACAATGTAAATATTCAAGGAACAGTCTTCCAAAGGTATGTATTGGAATTCATGGTTGTTCCTATTAGAGAAAATTTTCAAATATTTTGACAAGGAAGCCATTGCTACTAGCCTGCTACTGGAAGATCCCTGCTTGAATGCTTTGCAACTTTTTTGGTTTTTAATTCGAATCGGGACTTAAAGATACATTCCTTTACCAAATGTACAGTTGAAGGCATCTGCCATCTGGATAGCATTTCAACTTTTCAGTTTGGGTAATGTACTACGCAAGTGTTGTCTCTGCAGCATTTGAATTGTTCAGTTTGGGTAATGTACCATGCAAGTTTTATCTCCGCATAGAGCGGTGCATTTTATTGTACTTCTATCATCGAACGTAATTCAGTGTGGGAGTTGGTGTGGGTGTAATTTTAATCTACCATGTAGAAAAGACATGGTAGTGACTCTCACCTACTCATGTTATTTATGGGCACCGTGCATTAGCTGCAAGATTGTCTATTTTCCTGAAAATTCAGTGGTTTGGTTGTGCTCAGGCTGTGGCCAATGTTATTTTACCAGTATGCAGTCTTCTTTGCTGGGTGTATCATTGCTATATATTGTTCTCTCCTAGGGAGGGAATGTTCATTATGATGGGTTCTTGTAACACTTTGGGAGTTCAGAAATCAGAACAGATTCTATATGCCTTCTCTAAAATGTTTTCCATTGGCATTAATAGTTCTAGTTATTACTAAAATATAAAGATCTTATGCTAACTATTCGTTTTTCATGACTGTATATTGCCAAAAGCATCCAATGTGTTGTAAATGTATAGATATGGTTTATTAAGTGTTTGTCTTAACTGCCAAGCCAACCTTTCGGAAACCCGTCATATTAAATCAAGTTTTTGTTAGACAATAAATATTCTTTTTGAGATAGATGGACAATAAATATTACCATTTTTTATGAGGTTGCTTTAGATGCTTATCCTTAAACTTACAATTGATGTTCTTTTTATTTGCAGATTTCCACCTTATTTGCTCGAGAAGTTGAGTACAGATTGTATAGTAATGCAAAACCATCGTGTAAGTTCTCTTGGGTTTGACTGATGGTTGGATCAATAGTTTCTCTTGATAACTCATGTTATGAGTTATGACATCTTCCACATTACTTATTTTTTAGAAAATTACATTACTTGTGGGGGAGGGATTCGAACCTATAACCTCTTAGAGGGACTTGAGATGCCTTAACTGCCGAGCTATGTTCAAGTTGACATCTTTCACATTACTTATCATCCAATTACATAAAAAAATTTCGTGATTTTAAATTTGAAAAGAAAGTATCTGTTTCCTTTCAATTTATAGACGAATTGGGAAATTTTTATTTTTGTTTTAGGTTTTCCGGTTAAGTTTCACATTTGAATCAACACGAAATGGCAAAATTTAGAACAGTTTGCTTCTGCATGGAATTTGGCTTCTTTTGATATCAGTTGATATTCCAGACTGTTGAATTGGTCAATCCTGCAAGGCTGATCGAGTGATCAGTTCACCTCATGCTGCTATCCGAGTCTGAAATCACAAATTCAAGATATAGGTTAATCCTGATGCTATGGTTTCTGCACTTCATTGACTTTGCATATCGTGAATGGTTGGATTCACATTTTAATGACGTGTTCCCTTAGCAGTATTAAGGATTTGAATCCAGTTTAATACTTCATCCAAAGAAAGTTTTCTTCTTTGTCTTGTTCATTACAACTTTCTAAGCTTTTACTCTGATATATAAGGCTAAAAGTTCTCAAGTTTTAGGTTTTTGTAAACATGCATGCTCGGCTGCTTTTATCTGTGTTGTGTTCACAAACCATATTGCTTTAATTATATAAGGTTTAAGGACTTCACGAGTTGGCCTTTATTAATCAGATTGTAGATCAGCGTACCGATATTGGTTGTCTTGTTTTCCCTACAGTTTGGTATCTCACCTGAGAGGTTTGAACAAAATGAAGAACTATCCAGATTTTTTCAGATATTGACAACTAGTAATGATGAAGACAATAAGGCACTGTGAAGTTTCTCCCAACTCATTACAAAATAGAAAATATTGTCATGTATCAGACTTCATATAACTGCACTTATTCATTTCCTCCTCTACCTCTACTTTTTAGTTGCACCTTCAGTAATGCTTTATGTTTATTACAGGTCTATGTCTCCACTGTTCATGCTCGGGATTATCCTGTGACTGCATTTCAGTGGCATCCTGAGGTAATTATTTGATCTTTCACTTTATTCCCTTCATCTAGTATTGGAATTTTCTGTACGTGCTTCTGCATATTATATATAGCTGTGTACTTGATTTTACTGGAATCTAATTCAACTACAAGGTCATGGAACATAACTTGTTAAGGCCATGGAAGAAAACTCCTTAAAGATGTTATAAGTAGTGATAAAAATTAAAATCTTACATGAAGACACGGTCCAATTTGAACCCGTAATGCAAGATTTCTTCTGCTCTCCTACATAAGAAGAATTTTACCTTATTCAGGCACTTTCCTTTCCAGATGATATTGCTGGAATACCTGGGAAGAGTTGGTTCACCTTGAGAGAGGTCTAAAAACGGAGATTTAGATCAGAAATTCCATGTGTTATCACAAATCGAACATCTCGGCTCTTGGTTATTCGTGTGAGTGAAGTTGTTCAGTGTCCATAATGTGCTCTAGTAGAAGCCAATCCTCATTCCCCCAATCATTTAAGTTTCTTCAAAACATTAAGTTCCAACCTCCCTCTACATTCCAGTAACATTAAGTTTCAACCTCCCTCCAATAAGGGGGAGTTTTCATCTATTCCTTAGCTGCAGCTTCTCTAAAAGCATTTGGCAAGAGATTACTTTTGATCTTCGGCTGGGAGTTTGCAAAACCAAAGAAATGTTGAGGATCTTCTATTTTTTATCTCATGCAGACACCCTTGAAACAACAAAGTTGACATTCTATGGTTAAATGTAATCAAAGCTTTTTGAAAATTTTTGTTAGAAAGAAACGATTGGACATTCATAGGGAAAGACAGGACATAGGAGTGTAGATAATGGGAGATTATTGTTTCTGTTTTCTCTTCTTGGAGGTATCCTTACACGAGCTTTTTTTTAAAATTACAATATCACTTCTATTATCGTCAATTTTCTCCATTTCATTTATCAATGAAATTGTTTCTTATTGAAAAAAAAACTTCTATTATTGTCAATTAGAGATGTTTTCTGAGAACTCTAGGGCTTCTTGTTTGTCTTTCACCTTTTCAATGAAATGTAACATCATTTGTTGGAAAAAAAACAGTGATAGTAGGGTGAGTGGTTACCCATGAGATTAATCGAGGTGTGTAGTGTAGCAAAGTGGGCTAGATGTGGTTAAACCTATTGCTGAGCATCCAGCTGTCACATGCATGACATCCTGTCCCCCTAAACAAAAGAATCAATTCATCTTTTTTATTAATCAATTAAATTAAATGATTTTCACCTTCTGCTTATCTGATAATTCCAAACTTGTTGGATGCCCTGTTCTTTTCGTTTAGACAGCGATATCTACATAAAAGACTGTCTGATAACCTTTTCATATGATCTTTGTTGATGTATAAATCAATCAAGCGCCTATGATTCTATACTTGCATTGCAGAAAAACGCCTTTGAGTGGGGCTATTCCGTGATTCCGCACACGGAACATGCGATTGAAGTGACACAACATGTTGCAAACCACTTAGTCAGGTTAGAACATGACTGTAAATTATTAAGCTGTTTGTGTTCCACTTTTCCAGAATATGTCACTGCCATGTAAAGTTTCATGTTTACATTTAACACTAGCACTAGCAGAAGTAGCTATTTGCCCTTTTCCTTTTTTAAGATAATGAACAAATTTTCATATATATGAAATTAAAAAGGTGGGGAGGAAAACCAAGCTTGGACATTACACCAAAGCTCTTCTATGTTTTTTAAAAGGATGCCCTGTTATATCAAAAGAAGAATGAAGGGTATTGGTGTCCTTGGTGAGGGCTAAGTGCCAATTGAAGTCAAGACGGTATAAGATTCCAGAAAACACGTGCAAAAGATCCATTGAGAAAGAAGTGGTCTCAAGTTTTTTATTCTTTCAAATAAAATCGTATGGATAAAAACCCTCCACCTAACCCTTATTAAGAGTTAAATCCCCAATCAACCTAAAAGCTTAAAATGATAGACTATGACAATTTTAATTATATCAACACTCTCCCTCACTTGTGGATTTGAAATTCATAGAAGGCCCACAATTGGAATCAATATTAAAGGATTTCACAGGAGTTGGACATAGGACCTCCTGTTCTGATATCATATTAAACTACCAATCAACCCGCTTAAGCTTTTGGGCAGATGGATTGGTGGTTTAATAACAAAGTAATAAACTCCCAATATTATTAATATTTCCAATAATGACAACATAAGTGAAGAATTATAGAGTGTCTCGTCTCTCTAACTCTCTACCACTCTCTATCACAAAAGCATACCCTTCTGAACCATTGACCATATATATTTTGATTCACAACACGCTATATCAACATATCTAGTCACACTAGTGGTCCCATAGAACCCGTTTGATATTGTTCTTATTTCTTGTTTTCTGTTTCCTCTTTCATAACGAAGAAAAACAGAACTACATTTGGTAACTACTTATTTTTTAATTGAAAAAAGAAACATGTTTTGATAGCTCCCTGAACCCCTCCCTGTTCTTCTCCCGCTTCTCTCTATACACGTTTTTCTAAAGGTGGCTTATAACTAAATCTGTGAGAAGAGAGTGTACTGTGAAGTTGCCATAAGGATCCAATAGCCAAATCCATGGCTGAACATGAGCCATTAGTAATCTGCTTGAGTAGTAAAACATTTTGCTGGGTTTGTATGATTTGTATGGCAAAGTTTGTAAGGGAACTTCAACTTCAATGTTTGTGTCTATAGGGAGGCCAGAAAATCATTGAACAGACCACCTGCACAGAAGGTTCTTGAAAATCTCATTTACAACTATAGCCCAACTTTTGGTGGCAAGGCTGGGTAAGTCCAAATTACTCTTTAGATCTTGCTCTTATTTTTGTTGGTTCTGTTTGATCTTTTGGTAACAGACCTCTTTTTTTCAACTTGATGTGCTAATATAGGAAGGGATTTGATGAAGTTTATATCTTCACATAGAAAATATTCAGCAACCTGATCTAATGTACAATTTCCATCTATCTTGGAGAATTGTTTTGTATTATTATGAGTGTTTGGGCCAGCCTCGGCTAATCTCACTCACGAGACAACCGCCTGAGCCTACTACATTTGATTGCCAGGAAATACGGTAGGTATTAAATATTAGGTATATGGTCACTGGCCACCATGTATTGAACTCATGGTATTACACCATCTTAATTTACACTGTGTGAACGCTTGTTGAACATATCAACTTAATCTAAATTTTTCATCTTTGTATATATATATTTTTGTACCTATATTTAAACACGATGAGGATGTGATTAAACTTGAGTCTATGACAGTTTTTGAACTCCAAATGGACAAATTAATTTGATTTTGTTAATCAAGGAATTAGGAAGAAGGTAGAGTCCGAAGATTTGATGGGCACTAGCTCATGATAACTCCAATTATTTGAACAAGTTATATATATATATGTGTGTGTATGTATGTGTTTGTTTTTTTTCCCCCTAAAAAAGGCATATCTTTAAATTTTAACTAGTCAATTAAAAGTTATTGCGTTTGTTTTTAACTATATTTAATATGAACAAGTATAGCATCGCACTACTAATTAATGAAAATATAATAAAAAGAATTCCTTTTAAGAGCATTAACATAAAACAAATGTCTGCTCTAAGCATGCTGTTCAACTGTTTAATTTGAATATGGTTTAATTAGGTGATTAGTTGAGATATATTAGATCATCATCTTTTTTAAATGCAATTAGTGTCTTCTTCTAAAACAATCGAAATAATAATAATAATAATAAAAGAGAAAACAAATAGAAACTCCAATGTTATAGCCACGGTATAAAATGTCGATGTCTATGGAAATATTGAGATCTCAATTTCATGGAAATATCGACAAAATGTTGCAAATGGATATTTCTGAAAAATTTTTACACAAATTTTAAAATATACTTAAATTATAAAATAAACCTTATACACTTTTAAAATGAGTTAAAATGCTTGTCATAATATTATATTCACATTATATTACATTTTGTTTTAATTTTATTTAATATTTCATCAATTTTGTACGATATAATAGAAATGTCGATTCACTCCTAGTGTCGATGTCGAACTCATGAACATGTAGAAATATCAACATGTCGACGGAAATTCATAGTGATAGCAAACCGTAAGTTGAAGTGAGATAACACATTTTTCTCATATATAAGATTTTGTTGGTTGATGCATCAAAACATACTAAAATTAAGAATTTGAAAAACAATATATTTAAAAGGAAACAAAATTATATTTTCACTTGTTTCATTGTGTTTCAATATTTTTTTGATAATAGATTTAGAATTCGAAAACATCTAAATCATAATGATTTGGATGATCACAAAATTCAAATATAATCTAAAAACTTAAAAAAAAAAAAACCAAACAAAAAAGTTACTGAATTCACTCGATTCTTAAAATCTAAAATTAGATTTTCTTTTTTAGGAAATTAAAAATTAGAAATCGAATCTGAATCTAAAAATTTAGTGTCGGTTTGGTATGCAATCCGAATTCTGTTTTATGTTTTCAGATTAAGTGGATATGTTTTTGGCAGATGTGTTTCCGAAAACTGTTTTTGGATTATGTGATCCAAATAGTAAAAAATCTGAAAACAACATGTTGTTTTCATTGTATTCAGATTCCGAACTCAAAATTTTAAAATACAAAATTATATAAAAAAAGATAAAATCTTAATAAATACAATATTTCATGTTACAAACTCAATTTATTTTGTTAAATTAAAATATGTATAATATAATATATTATAAATTATATAATAAGATAATTCTATAAAACTTATAAAAATCATGTTGATTAATTAATTAATAATAATGACTTATATTCAATATAATAATTAATGTTGCAACTACAATTAATTTCATGATCTATAAATATGTTATAGACACACTTTAAACAACTGTTTAAAATGAAATCAAATTTATAAATTTGCTACTAAACACATATCTAAAAACGTGAAATACAACTCTATTTTCATTAAATTCCTTGTTTTCAAATTTTTTCATCAGATTGATTACCAAACATGCTCTTAATATTCTAAAAACTTTTCAATTTTTTTATAATATTCTAAAAGAAAAAAATTAAAATAGAGAGAAAAAAAAGTGCAGAGGTTTATACATTTGAGTAATGGTTTGGTGGTAACCGCCGTAAAAGAAAGACATACAAAATTCCCTTTGGAAATGGCGGGAAAGAGAGAGCATTCGAGGAGGGAAAATCGTTGATCTTTCTCTCTATTTCCCTTTTCATTCTCCGTCGAAGGAGGCGATATCGCACTTCAACGCAAATGGCTGAAATCGAAACCCTAGGCATTCTCCAAGACATCGAATCTCTCATCGCCGATAAGCTTCAAGTGGTAACTAACCCTCGCTCGCTTCCTCTTCCTCCAAATTCTATTTTCTGTCATTTACCGGCCTTCTGAATCATGTTTCATTTCAGTTTCTTTCCTTTGGTTCATGGAACCAGTCTACTACTACTCTAATATTGTGAATTTCTGCTGTAGAAATGTTTTAGTGAACGTCGATTGAATTTTTTGACTCATCGCTGTCTCCGACATGAATGTTTATGTTAATTATGAAGATGTAGGGCTGGATTAACGGCGGTTTAGCTCTTTGCTCGGCCAGTGGCCTTACAGTCTTTTGTAAGCTAGTTTTGTTGCCCAGTTGGTTATAGTTTTGATGCAAACGCTATTTCAAAGGGTTATGGTTTTTGTTTCTATGAAAGTTCGTCTGTCTCTAATGTTGTGAGGTGTCACCCTGCGTTGTTTATATATAGGGAGAGGCTTATCACCGAAGAGCTTTTAAATTTCTTCGGCGAATTTGTGTGTTTTTGTATGGTGAAAATTGAAGTAGGGAAAAGGAAGAAGTTTTTGGAATTTTTTGTGCTTTCAATTAGACTGGATGGTTGTCTGCCTCGTTCTTTGTTCTCATCACCATCTATAAAGTGAGTGTTTAAAGATGCAAAGTTATGGAGGGTCAAATGAGTCATTCAGGTTTTGCTTCCGAGGACTTTTTTACTGAGGAGTTCTGCATCAGTTTCATAAGATCACTGGGCGTTTTTTTAGTTTTGATGTACTTTTTTTTTTCTTTATTATTCAAAATTGTACTTCAGGATTTGGAATAAATTTTGTTTTTAGCTATCCAATACCTGCTAATTTCGTGCAGTATTTTTACTCAGGTTTCCTACAAGTGGCTAAGTCGCAGTTATTTGATATCTTCAGATACTGCAAAGAGGTTAGAAATTTGGCATATAAAAGTTGTACGGAATTAGTTGGACCTCGTTCAATGTTTCTAATGTAGAGTTGTTATGTAGGTTGCTTCAGGAATTTGTTGAAAAACATGAAAGTGGATTACAAGTGGTCTATGCCTTGTCCGGATGGTTAAAGAATGATTCTCCAAGTTACCATATTAGGCTTGTTTCTGGCTCAAAACTTCCTGGTTAGCTTCTAATTTGGTGCATGTTTTTCCACGTGCCTCGATGTTTCTCTGTTTTATAGAAGGGTTTGGATAATATTAGGTATTATTTTTTCTTGTAATAAAATTGTTTTTGTATCGTGATAAAGCTGTATACCATATTGAATTCTTGCAGTATTTTGGAGTTTGTTGCGAGTGTTTCTAAGGTTGAACCATTCTTGAGAACTCAGGCCTCCATCGTATTTTATTCAAAGGACTATATCTGTTTAGTTAATAGACTATTCAAGGGACTCAACAGCTTCTATTTATTCATTATTCTTTAACTTTTTTGAACAGAAGCAAAGCAAGATTTTGATGGCACCTGCTCTATTCAGGTCTACAGTGTTCAAGCTTCCATTCCAAAGGATCCAGCCGCACTTTGGAATGCTGAATTTGTTCAGGCAGAAGAACTTTTCAAGCAGCCCTTCACTGCTGACAATTGTCTGCGAGATAACAGGTTTCCTGGGTTTGGCCCAGTTAAATTTTGCCCTTAGATGGGCTATTATCATTTTGTCTCGTGTTTTTATTTTAATCATTTCTTGGTGGTGGGCATTAGTTTGAACTTGGAATTTTCATCCCACTTTATTTTTGTTTACTGGAAGGCTAGAATATATTTTCTTTGGTGGAAAGAGAATGAACATCAAGTTTATCTTGATCCTTATAGAGTGAAATGGGGACTACACTACATCCATACAAACCTCCTGATAGTATCCATAATATTGATCTTGGTATAACATATAGCAATGCAGTTCCTCATGACGTGATAACAATGAGTTTTTTCTCGCCAACCTAAGCATAATTCAATTGGTTAAGGCATATACCTTCGACTAAGAGGTCGGATGTTCGAATCCTCTCACTCCACATGCTGACCTCAAAATAATAATATAAATAATGGGTTTTTTCTCTCTTTGTAGTTGTGGTACAAATTATACTAGGTCAATTGTAAGATTCTTGCTTGGCTTTTTGTTTTCTCCGGTGCAATAGCATTGGCATTGGCAACTCATTTGCCTCATTTCCTGTGGTTCTATTTCTTTAGATTCTGTGGGATTTCCAATTCCTATGTCAAGCGCAGCACTGATGCGATACCTGCAAGCGTTGCAGCTCCTCTGCCAACAAGTGTGGTGGATGCAGAATCAACAAAAAAGAATGCAACACGTCAAAATACTACCGTTCCACACCCTCAAAAAAGTGAAATGCAAAAAGCTAGTCCTAATGTTGGTCTACAGAGTTCCACTGTGGTCAAAGAAGTCAAAGGTGAAGGTAATGGCACAGAGTCTTTTCATCAGGCCTCCAAGCCTATTGCAGTCAAAGAAAAAGTTGCTTCATTACCTGCTAATAAGAAGAAAGCTCATAGTGATAAAACCTCTTCCAGTACTGGAGGTTCATTAGCAAATTTATGGGGACGTGTCCCTACTAAGTCTAAGCTCAGTGACAACCATGCAGATGTGAATCGTGCCACTGCAAACCCTACTGGTTGGTTACCCCTCCTGGTTGATTTGATTCAACTTTTCCTGTTCTTATAATGGGACTGCTTATGGAACACATGTTAGTTCAGAATGTAATTTTAAACGCATTGTATAGAAAATATTGGAATCAAGCTCTATATAAAGGTACTGACATTTTCTTCTAACCCTTGGTGTCTGTTGCAGTATCTATTGCAGAGGCACAAATTTGTGCACATGAAGCGCTACAGAGTGATAACAGTGATGCTGATGATCAAAATGTAAATATCAAGAGGACTTCCAATGAAAGCGGAAGAAAAAGGAGGGTTGTTATTGATTTCTCAGATGATGAAGATTTTGAAGATGCAGTCAGTTTGGCATCACCTGAAAATCCAAAGGATCAATCATGTCTGGATCTGAAGCAAAACACAGAATTGCATAAAGAGAAAGCTCATTTAAACAATGACAAAAAGCTGAATGGTAAACTGAAAATCGAGGAAAAGACAAGTGAATCCAAGCAATCCACAGTAGGAGGGAAACAACACAATTCCTCTCCTGTAGAGAAAAATGAGGTTTGTGCCCATGAAAATGACTCTAACAAGAGAGAGAAACCAACCAATGCTGCTCCTGCTTCACCTAAGAGGAGAAAAGTATTGAGGACAAGAATTGATGAGCGAGGGAGAGAAGGTATACATACAGCCTGTTTCACATTAGACTTCCTTTTTATGGGTCTTGGTTTAATGAAATTTGTTTCTTCTGGGGTATTTTCGAACCTGCCTTTTTCACCCTATAAATGACGGATATACTTTTTAGTTTTTTTCTTCTTAACTGCCCGCTACATGTTTATTTACACATGCTAAACGATTGCTTTTGAAGGAGCAACAAATGGTTAATAGGTGGAGCAATACATTTTTGCATGGTGGGAGCAAGAAATGTCTTTTGGTGCATTTAAGTTGTTTTATTGTAATCCTACTATGTGCGTGTGCAGAGAGATTTTGGTGAATAGAACTTGATAATTTTAAAAGTGGTTTTCTTTTGGCTAATACATGATCATGTGGTAAAATTAATTCATCTTTTTATAACTTTGCCTCGTGATATAATCAATTTCTTTCTAATTTTACTAGTAAATGAGGTGGTTTGGGAGGGCGAAGAGCAGGAACAGAAGAAGGACGATGTCTCTTCAACAAAGAAATCTGATCATAAAGCCGCAGAGACTACTACAAACAGGTTACTTCTAATATCATTTCTTTTGGTATAAGGTGTTATCAATCCCTTTTCTTCCATTCATTATATTATCCATCATATTATGCCCTGTAGCTGCCTGCACTAATATTCTATCATCTATTCGTTTTCCGTTTTGTTCATTGTCTTTGAGGGTTTGATATAGACAGCCTTTGTAAGTATAAATATGAGTACTCGTTAAGTTGTAAGCAAGGGGTTATTATAGTACATAGTTGCTGTTACTTAAAACAGAACTGATCTGCAAAATAATAAATTGAAGCCTTGAACTTCGTATGCCTTCTAGTTTAATACACACACACACACGACGAGATTGATTGTACCATGCTTTACTCCTTTAAGTATTCTCTTTTGTCTCTTCTTACTGAAGCCTTAACTCGTCATTCAATAAGATTTTTAGTTTTTGGGTATGGAAATCCAGGCCTCCTCCGGCTAAGAAGTCAGCAGCCTTGGGCAATAGTGGTGCAAATCCAGCCGTGAAAGCAGGAGCCAAGAAAGCTGGAAATGCGACTAGTCCCAAACAAGGAAATATTCTTTCTTTTTTCAAGAGGGTTTGAGGAAGTATCAGTCGAGCAACTTTGTAAATGAATAGCACTGTCATCTTTATGGTATCCATCTTTTGACTCCCTTTTTTTGTTTTTTTTTATTCTTTTGATGTGTGGATGGAACGGTTGTTGATAAATGCAAAGCTAGGAGTTGATGTTGGTTTCCCTCATGGATCTTGAAGTAACAGCCATACACCATTGCACGTGCATCTTAATTTTAGGAAGAAATTGCACTGTACATTGGTAAGTTAGCCTTTACGTTGTGTTGTGAATTCAATTCGGTCAGCTCGATTTTTATAGTTCATCTTTAGAGAATAAAATTGTTGACATTTTGTTATCGATCATGAACTGGACTGTTCAATTGAAATGGTCATTTACATGGAAATGTTGAAATGTACTGCCTTGAATTACACTTTTCATTTATCTACTGTTACTTGTCAATTTGGTCAGTATTTTTTAAATTTTCATTTCCAAGTCTTACTAAATATTGTCATTAGTTATTGTTAATTTGATTGCAAGTTAATGTAAGTACCGATACATCTAAATCCAGTCATTTTTGTTACTTCAGAAGATCTATTGAAAAATCTAGGTCCAAAGTTGATATTGTTCATTTATGACATTAGACGATGAATTTTAATGTAGATAGAAGCCAAATTGGTACGAATGATATTATGATATGAAATATATAATTTGTTTAATGTAAAAAAATGTAGGCTAAATTATAAAAAATACTCTTGAACTTTGCCATTTTGTTTAAAAAATCCTCACATTCTTTAAAAAATTGCAATATTACTCTTGGCCTCTTATGGTATTTCAAAACTACCTTTTAAGTAAAAATTTTAGGATACTTGTTGAAAGAATGGAATTTGTCTTTAACTTTTTGTTTAACATTTTAATGAGTTTTCTACTAGAAAGATAATTTTGAAATATTTATGAAAAGCCAATGGTAATACCTTTTAAAAGAATAGGGGCATTTTTTAAATAAATAATTTGGCTAAAAAAATATATAATTTATTTATTGATTTACTTGCAACTTTTATAAGTGCCAAAAGTTCTGTGGAGGTTAGTCTCATTCATCCTTTTAAGTTTGTTTAAGAACACACGGTGGTAGAAACCCTAAATCCGTCGAACGTGAACATGATCGATTGACCCCTTCAATCTAACTCTATATTTAAAATTTAATTCTTGTTCTTTAAATAAATCTTGAAGTTAGTTCTTAGGGTTAGGGTTAGTTTGAAGTGAACTTTTATTAAAATTAGTTAAATAATAAAAATATTTTTCATGTAAGAAGAGACACAATGGGAATATATTTTTAAAATTTATTAGATAAAAAAATCAATAGAGTTAACAATAAACTATAGTATAGGCTAATCTGTCGAAAATACAAAAATTTAGACATTTACATAAACTAAAATAGAATAAGTAAAGTATAGGGCCAAAATGATATTTTAACCCTCAACTTATTAGAATTAATATAAAACTTGTATGCAAAGCTATTTAGTTTAAGTTATAATAATCTGTATTTTTAGCGCAAAGTTATTTAACTCCATAGACTATTACAACCCACTCAACGTCTCAAACGTCTCAAATAGTTTGGATCAAGATAAAAATGTGCAGTCTAAAGCAACCCCACCTTTTAGTAGCATCTACAAGTGAGAATTCTAAATAGACATTTCATTTGATCAAAACAAACTTACAAGAAGTTAGGGGAAGTCCAGTCGATCAATGTGAGAAATCTTTCAAAGTGAGAAGACGGTATGAAACATTTGAAAGGGAGTAATATTGTAATATACATGATTTACAATCAATTTTCAACACAAAACATCACAGCTCCTCATCTCTCTCTCTCTCTCTCTCTCTGATATTACTTACTTCAAATCAAGTTGGTTGGCTCGCTCAAAACATACTTGGGCAACTCGTATTTTGCACCTGCAAAATTAAGTTTTCAGAAATAAACAGCAACAATTTTAAACCCATTGATAAAATATGGAAAAGGAAACATTAGAAAACAATTTTATCCAAGTATAGCTTAGTGGATATTAACACTACAATTGTTAAACTCAAAAAAAAAAAAAAAAAGAAGTAAAGAACTTAGAATAATGTCACATTTACACTCATGACATTCTTTAACAGGATTAGATATAATAATATTTCTAGATTCCCAATACCACTGAAATCAAGTATTTCATTTATTAACCTATTTTTACCAAGCAATAGACCCCAGATCCAAGAATTATTATATATAGAGTGTACACATTCTCAAAAATTGTGGGGTGTTTTTTGGATTAATAAAAGTGGAGGGATCGGGTGTAAATACCTCTTTCATCGTAACAAATTGTTAAATCAGCAGTTTGTACAATGACCCCTGCACTATCCACAATTGCTTGTGCTAGCGCCAGATCAGCTTCTGCCGCAGCTCGAAGTGCATCCCAGATCTCTAGTGTCCAACAAAATAAGAACTTTTATCGTTTCACTTTCAGCAAGCATATTAACACTACAGAGCATAGTCAAGATGTGAGGAAAAGGATTTGCTTATTTCATCTCCTCTAGTGAATATGAACTGTTCATCAAACAAAAACTTAACTCTACTTTCCTGTTCAGATATTTCAAACATTTGAAACCTACATTATGTCTTGAGCTTCATAACCAAATTGCAAATTAGATAGAGCATCTCTTTATACCAAAAGAAAACTAATATTTCTCTTTGAACTGATGAATTCTTTCATGAAGAGAATATTAGGAAATATAATGCATATGTTACTCCACAACCTTGAATCATGCTTAATATCCAGCATGAAAGTAATTTCCTAAGCCGTGCATGTCATAACCTTTTGATAAGGAAGAACTCTCGTTAAGAACCAACTAGTACTAGTGATTATGAACATGCCTTGTGTAATGTACTGATACAAGTTTAGAACCCAAATGTATTGAAATGTAAATGATAACCAAACTACAAGATAAGCCAAATGTTCGAGGTACTTGGACCTTCTAAACTTGAGATCACTCAAGCCCTAAATGAAATTACCGAATCAATGCTTACTTCTCCTTTTCCCACTCTCCCTATTTATAACTAAATACTATAACAAACTCCCTAACTACTTACTAATATACCCTTATAAGCATTTCTATCATTTACATGCCATAGCCTAGTGAAACCTTTGTTTCAATATTCTAACTTCAGCATTGGCCACCTGAAGAGATGCAGCTTCATTGGCAAAATGCATGAAACAAAATCTGAACCTCAACTGAACTTAGAGCTTTAGATGTTGCTGAATTTCTCCCACTTCATCATTACACATTATCATGAAAGCCTCTTTCATCATCTCAAAGGCCAAAATATGGTAATATCCAAAAAATCGGCACCCTCATTCTTTTTTCATCACTTCACATTCCCGCTCTTCCAACTTTCATTCTACCATTGGTGACATCCACACACAACAGAAGATATAACCTTGATCATTTTTAATACAGATCAGGCTACATTTCAGTGCATTTTGATAGTTATACTCCCTTGAAGATGTACTCTGCTGAACATATGCTAATTAACTAGAGGTCTAAAATTTGATTCTATCTGCAGTTCAAAACTAGAAGACATATAGTGAATCTTTACTTTGAAGAACTGACCAACTAATACTCCTAACTAGTAAGTATTTCCGATAGACTTGATCACTCTCGCTAACAAATGTGGTGACAGAAAATACTCGATAGCATAGTCTTAAATAGAGATCACCTTTAAAGATCCAGAATACAAAATCAATTTCCTTTCTAATAAAAATTCCAATTCCTTTACAATGTTATAGCATGCTAAATATAGAAGATTACTTCTAATGAATCATGACAGACTAGGCTAGGAATTTTTTACACATGATGGCATTGACAATAATAAATCACATAAAATCAGTGCACTCATCTTTCTGAATCATATATTTCCATGAGAATGAAGAAGTTCTTTTAGTAATACTAGTCTCAGTTACTTTGTTCATTAAAATAGGATATACAAATCAATGAATTTGCTCATATTTAATAACACCAATAATCAGAAATATTGTGCAAGACCAAAAAAATTCAACATTACAGTATTACCTTTTCTGCCACCATAGTGAGGTGCAGTATCCCAAAACTCATCACGCATCCGCACAAGATCTGTCTTTGTTATTGGCTGGGGATGCTTCCAAGGTTTAGGCTTCCGAATTTTTTTCACAGGCCCTGAATTAGAAAGAAACTTCAAGTGGCTAAAAGGATGGCATAAGTTCCTTATAATTATTGACAGTAGCATCTGATGAACAATGATTGCAGAATTAAAGTTGAAGAGCCTGAATTTATTAGAAAAATTAAGGTATGATCAATGACAGAACTAATCACATCGGCATTACAACATAAGAAGCCACCACGATCCCATCTTGCTAAGAATGCCAACATTAAATCCCAATACCATGAGAACTTTTATGAAAATTTCCGTCATCTCATTGAACAATTATCATATCGGTTTTCGAAACTCAATTCCACGAAGGGATCAGCAGAGTTAACACCTCACTGCAAGGGTGTATGAGATACAACAAATCCACCCCCAAAATTGTCAGCCCCAATAAAACAGTCAAAAGATGCCACAATCTACAGAGTTTCCAATTAAAAACTTTAGCAATCAAATCAAGTGCTACAACTAAAAGAGAAACTAATCAATCTCAGCTCTTCAACACCAACAATTACATGCTTAAGAAGCTTCAAACCAAATGTCCTAAAACGAAAAGGGCAATAAAAACACAAATTACACTCAGGGGAAAATCAATCATCCACTATAAGCTTAAAACCCCATCAGGTGAATCAGAAAGACTAAAATGCCAACAATCAATTTACTTGACAACAAAGCTGATTCAAATCCACAAATTCTCATCTCACATTCCACTCACGCTAAACCCAACACGATTAACCACTTCCATCAAAGTGGGGTCACTGCCAAATTCATCGTAGTATTGAAAACGAGTAAAAACCCATAATTAAGCATGAGAAAGAGGATGCAATCCTTCATTTCCCAGAAAAAGAATCTCGGGAAACAAACAGAATATGAAAAAGTAAGTAATAGGATAATCTCACCGTCGCCTTTGGCCTGCGACGATCCGGCACAACCCATTAAAGACTGCAAAATTAGGAGAAGAAAGAAAGAAGGACGAGAAGAGAAGGGAGAGCGGAGAGGGAAGGCAGATTTAGAAGGAAAAGTGAACAGAGCGAAGAAGCTTCGCTGAGAGTCCAAAAAGTCAAAAGCCGAAGCTGAGAGTCCCTGCGGTTATTATTACATTTTTTTTTTCAAAAATAAAAGCCTTTGATTAAAATCACAAACAAATAATGACAATCATAATTACTCAATTTTCAAAAAATAATAATAATAATATTAATAAAATTATAAATTATAATCATAAACTTTGTTAGTTGATAAAAGTTCAACATTGTAATCTATATAATTATTTTTAGAACACATGTAAAGATTTATAATTCTATTCTATAAATTAAACTCTTAAACTAACTTTCCCTGTTTGATAATTATTTTGTTTTTGGTTTTTAGTTTTTTTTTTACACCTTTGATTTTTAGTTTTTGAAAATAAAGTTTGGTTTCTCCCAATTTCTCTACAATGAAATTCATCTCCCTTAGCCAAAATCTAAAAACAAAATCATGTTTTTGAAAATTATTATTTATAGTTTTCAAAATTTAGCTTGGTTTTTTAAAACATAGGTACAAAATAGATAAGAAAACATAAAAATCCATTGATAGAAATAGTATTTCTAGGCTTAATTTCAAAAAACTAAAAACAAAAAATCAAGTGGTTATCAAACGACGCCTAAGTGAATTAATTTAGACCCTCAATGTAAAAAATCATCTATGCATCAATTCTCACATGTGTGTAAACTTCTTAAAAAAAAAAAGACTCTCCATTTGAAAATCGTACATTATTTGAGACAAAGGGTCTAAATTAATTTACTTATAAAAGTCTAGGAGTTCTAAATCAATTCACTTATGAAAGTTTAGAAGTTTAACCGATCTAATTATAAGTTTGCATACCTGTAATCTAATAAAGGTCGTAAATTGATACACTTATGAAAGTTTATAGTTCAAATTAATACAATTATTAGTTTAAAACTTTTATTGGTACAACCCCAAAGTTTAGGGGTATAAATTGACTTTTTCTCAAATAATTACTCAATTGTATGATTTAGAAGAGAGATGTATATGTCAATCAAAGTATAAGCCACCCATAACCATTCTAAAAATTGATAGTTTAATCTTGAAACTCATAACTGTTGAAAAAAGAAAAATGGAGAAATATATCCTATTTTATTTTTGTTAATTTAAATGTTTGATCCTAAACTTTTAGGGTTATATTTTATAATTTTTTTTACTTTAAAAAGTATTTATAAAATAAAAGTGCATATTAATTCTAAAACTTTCAATTCAATTAATCCACTTCAAAAATGTTCATTACAAAATTGATTAGTTTCGAGATGTAAAGGCACAGTATTAAAAATAAGTTATTAGATGCTTTTTAGATATTTAAAAACAAATGAGAAACCTTAATAATAAAAAAAAAAAAAAAATTAGCTTGATTTCTGTTTGTATCTAATTCGATGTTATATTTATTAAATAATTTATTTTATAATGTTTTTAGAAAAAATTTGTATCTAATCCGAGTGATCTGATAAATTGACAGTTTACGTCTATATTATTTTCTTTATTTTGATATTTAAAATAATTAAAATTGAGTTTGCGAATGTTACTTTACTAGCAATTGACTAATAAAACTCTATAATAAAAGTATGAAATTCAAATACTAATTACAAGATTCCCACAAAGGCTAGATTTTGACATCTCTTCAGAAAAAAAAATGATAATGAACCCAACAAGGTATTATATTATTAATTTTTTTAAAAAAATATATTACTTTATAGGAATTAAATTCTTTAATAATATATTATAAAAAATGCTAGGTTGACATTTTATTTTGTCATTTTGTCACTTTTTAGTTTTTAAATTTATTAAAAAAATATATGTGATGTTCTCCTTTTTCATTTAAATTGTATTTGGGGTATGTTTAGAAATGATTTTAAAATTATTGATAGTAGCACAATTTATTTGTTTATAATTGATTTATTAAAAGTGATTTTGATATAATCATTTTAATATTTAGTTCCACCCTTTCCATAATTTTCATACAATTAAAAGTGATTTTCAAAAAACATGTTTAGGAGCGATTTGAAATAACTGTTTTAAGTTATGTGATTTAATTATAAATAAATTTTTAAAAGTGTTTAGTTATAAATCATTTTCATATTTGATTCCTACAACTGAATTAAATTTCATTAAAAGTATTTTAAAATAAATGATTAATATTTATTTTCCAATGTGATTTTAGAATCATCAAGGTACTAAAAAATTATTATATTTGAGAGTTTAAAAAAAAATAGAAGATGGTAGATAAAAGTTATACAGAGAGAACTAAAAATGAAGAGAGAAAAGATATAAAATAGAGAAAATTTTCAAAGAGAAAGAATGTTAGAGACATGGAGAGATAAAAATTTTAAAAGGATGGACAAAAAATTTAGAGAGAGAAAATTTTAACAAATAAGGTAAAATTCAAATATATAGAAATAAACATAGAGAGATATAAAAAAAAGTGTCAAATGATAAAAAAAAAAATTAGGAAGGCAAATTTTAGAGGTTGTTTGATCCGTGTTTTGGTTTTGGATGGTTTTAGATTTCAATGTTCACTCCAGCAATCTAACCATCCTGCAACTACTGTTGATGATACACAACCACCTCTATGATTTCATCTAGTTATTTTAAAAAATAATTATTAAAATTAAACTAAAAATATATACTAAACAAAAATTTTAATTTCTAAATTAGAGTTTCAAAAATAGGATTTTGAATACTTTGTGAAATAGAATCTTAAATTTATTAATTTCTTAAATAGACCTCTTAGTTTTTTTTTTCATTTTCTAAATTTCTAAAAATAGGTTAATACTTTTAAATTGAATTTTAGATTTCTAATTTATTACATAGACTTTTAATTTTTAGTTTATAAAAAATATAGTTGTAAAAATAGGTTTTTGGATATTTTGTAGAATAAAATTTTAAATTCTCTTAGTTACTTAAAAAGTTCCAATTTTTTAATTTCTAAAATAGAATTCAAAAAATAAGTTTTTTAATACTTTGTAAAATAGAGTTTCAAATTCTCTAATTCATTAAATATACTCCCAATTTTTAAAACTTTTAAAGTAGATTTCTAAAAAATAATTTTCACAATACTTTAAGATGTGAAATAGAGTTTTAAATTCTCTAATTTCTTAAATAAACTTCTATTTTTTTAATTTATAAAATAGAGTTTCAAAAATACTTTTCTAAATATTTTTTCAAATAGAGTTTTATCTCTAATTTCTTAAATAGACTTTTAATTTTAATTTCTAAAATAGAATTCTAAAAATTGTTTTCTAATGAAATAGAGTTTTAAATTTCCTAATTTCTTACCTAGACTTCCAATTTTTAAATTTCTAAAATAAAGTTCCAATTTTGTAGCTCATTTATATTATACATGGGTTTCTACCATTGACAAAACATTTACTAAAAAAAATAAAAATAAGAGAACAAAACAACTAAAGAAAAAAAAAACAGCATAAACGCTAGGATTCAGAATACTGCACCCCAAACACTTGGCAAAAATCACTTAAATGATTTTGCATACTTTTAAAATTGCTTACCATTGTCAAATGTCACAATTTTGAAAGTGGTGATTTTAAACATGTCAAAAGTAATTTTGTTCATTCCAAAATCACTCGCATACATCTCTTAAATGATTGACCGGGAATAATCGCTACAAAATGATTTTGTATTTTGCAAAATAAATTATATATCTTGCCAAAATATAATTAGGGCATGTTTGGGAGTGATTTTCGAGTGACCAAAATCACTTTTGACATGTCTAAAATCACTTTTCTACTAAAACTATGATGTTTGACAATATTAAATCACTTGAAGTGATTCCTGAACAATCATTTGAGAGGTGATTCTCAAGTGGTTTTTCTAAGTGGTTATAATATAAAATGACTATTATTTCATTTTTAGAAATAATATACTTTTAATTACGGGTAAAAACCGTCATCTTTTGTCAAAAACCATAATTTTCCATATAAAAGTGAATTTCTCAAAACCAACAATTTTCTATCTCTAAAGTTTTTATAATATGTATTTTACTTTATTTCTTTTTGCCTTTTTATTCATATTTTTCACTTTTCTCTCTCTAATGGTTAAACTCTCTTTGAATTTTTTTTATTTCTAATTTTTTTTGTTCCTCCCTACACTTTTCGTATCTTTTTAAATTTTTTTTTTTATGTTTTTTTATCTGTTGCTCTACTTGTTCCTAACTCTTAACTTTTTTCTCCTCAGTTTTTCTTCCTAAAATTTTGATCATCTTACCTTTTTTTTTATATATTATTTATCTCTCTATTTTTGAATTTTACTCTTTTTATTAAAATTCTCTCTTTGACTTTTTTATCCCTTCCTTTAAAATTGTTGTCCCTCCATATTTCTAATTTTTATCCTTCCAAATATTAGAATAATTTATAACTAAATACTTTTTAAACAGATTAATTATAATTAAATCAATTAGCTTAAAACACTTTATGTTAAAATCGTTCCCCAAATATACCTTTTAAAAATCACTTAATTGTATAAAAATCACTATTAAAAATGTAGAACCAAACATGAAAATGATTATATGGAAATCACTTTTAATAAATCAATTCTAGACTAATTAATTAAATTAAAAATCAATATTTCTAAAATCATTCACAAGCATGCACTTATTTTCAAATTAAAGTAATTTTGGCATAACAAAAGTGACTTTAGCCTTGGGTCGACATAAGGGGCAGGGTCGGCCAGCCTTGGGCCTCATTCGACCCACTTTGGATCAAGCTTCAAAGTTCCTTGTCTTCTAAATTGGTCTCTTCGACCTACGATCCATCCCTTGGCAAAATTTTCTTAATTACAATATAATTCTGAAATTTTAATGTCCATTGCTTGTATTTATAGATGAGTAATTTTTTAATTGGACAATAAATTTACAATTTAATATTTGAAAAAAAAATCTCTAAAAAATTATAAATTCAAATATAAAAATATTCATATTGTAATAAATTATATTAAAAATATGAATTAATTATGATCCATTGGATAGTTTTGAGTATAGTTGATAAAAGTGATTTCATTATAAAAAGTTAATATTAAAAAACTTGTTTTTATTTTTATGTTAAAGAAATTGTAAATTCAAGTAAGTTATATTGAAATGTTTCTCTCTCTTCGCTTACAACTTCTAGCTAATAGATCCTATGAAGAATATTAGCAAAGCAGCAGCGTCAAGAATTTGTGAGTTCATCAAAATGATCATTAATTCTCAAGAGTATCAAAAAACCAATGTAAAATTAGACCTACATTCAAAGGATACAAGAAAATAACACAGACTAAAACTAAAAGAAGCCATCAAAGCTCAATCGTCAAGTTTCTTCATATTCCATTCTTCAAAAATGTCCATATAATCTTCTTAGAGGAAGTTAGAAGCTGTCAAACCTTGCAGAAAACTGAGGTCATTTGTGTACTTTGGCTGTGTATAGTCAAAGGAATTCATCAAAAATCAAGTTCATCAGAAATGAAAGGATGAAGAATCAAATCTATACTTATTACTGATATTGTACTGGCTGAACTTTGGCTCGTTGTAATCCGTCCTCATCTCTGCAGGTTTTGGTTCAGCCCCGAGTACGCTGGTTAAAAGTTCCGATCCTTTTTCTTTCTGCCGATGTCTCGATCTATCCTTCTGGCCCTTGGACCGGCTATGGGAGGAAGAAACCATGCCTGTACTGTAAAACTCGGCGTACTCTTGTCCCGAATGGCCGTGCTTGTTTGAAAGAGAGGGATTCTTGAAACTACTTGATTTAATTTTTGGTGGCTTCATTTCATCATGTTTGAGTGAGGCATGCTTGGTTTCAGAGACAGGAATGACAGTTCTTTGTTTCAAGGACGTTTTGGTTTCATCTTCTGGCATCTTGAGAGTATCTTTCAAAGGTGTCAGACCTTTCTCCCGGTTATCATCTGATCTGAAGTATGAAGGAAGGAAGGATTTGAGGTTGGCATGCAACGATTCGAGTGCTTGCTTGTAAAGTTCGGTAACGACCTGTCCAAAAGACTCCCACCATGTTTCTTCTTTTATAGTACTTACAAGCTTGGTATGTTTTCCCTTGCTCGGCTCTTTCGTTGCAGTCTCCGAGCGTTCACTCTGCACCTATGCACAGTTTATTACACTTCAAATCACTCGGCTAAACAATGTTTTGAACTCTCGTAGACAAATGCAAACGAAACACGAGATTTCAGAAAGTGATAGTGAGAGGCATCAGGCAGGAACCCACCAAATTTCTTTCAAAGATTAAGCCAAAGGAATTGAAGATCTTGGTGAGATCGTTGCTAATTATCAGTATAATGATTAGCATTAAATCTTCGATCGGGGAACCAGTTTAAGTGGGGAAAGGGAGATATATATGAACTTACCATAAGAGAGAAGAAGGAAAGCCCGAATCCATGTTGAAGCATATATGTAACATATCCTACGAGAAGAGCGCCAATGAACATTGCAACATCTGCACAAGTTTTATCAGTGAGAAAGGAGTAGCCCATTACATTTTATAAGAGATAACACTACATTGTTCGAATTGCTGGATTTTATGCAGCTGTTGATAAGACTACTGCCTGTTTTCTTCAAGTTCAATCATCAGGACTAACGACTGAGCTAATAGTTCATCGATGTTGTATATCAAACATAGTTTACATAACATGATCAAACTATTGACTTATAATTAAGTTCAAACCTGAGGTAGAAACTGAACCATATTGATAATCACAATCCTCCTTATTAAGAGATATTTGGCGAAGTGCAGCATTTCCTCTATCAACAACCAACAACGAACAGGTACGCCGGACATATATGACATCAAAATCATTCGAAAACTTTGCTTCCTCACCCGGCCCATCGCTATAGCCTGGAACATTTGTCTTGCCTCCTGCAATTGTTGTAACACCTGCAAAATAACTTTTGAATTGAGAAAGTTTATTTGTGCAAATGTAGTACTTACTACTTCCATATTCAAGTTTATTTGTGGCCAAAGTTTTTAATAATAAGAGCAAAATGATACACTTGACTTTGAGATCAAAAGCTTTCCACATCTCGAGAAAGTAGAGTATGACAATTTTCACTCAAAGCAAAAATCCTTAGCTATTATTCAGGGTGTTCTTATTTACATTTGGGGTAGGGCAGGAAAGACTAATGATAGGTACCGGCATCAACAATCTTTCTGATGGCAAGGTTCAAGGTATCAGCAACGTACACATTTCCTTTATCATCCATAGTTACGCCTTTCGGCTGATTGAACCGAGCATCGCTTGGTTTCCCATCAACATGCCCTTTGTAGCCCTGGAAAGACCCGGCAACCAATCTCGCTCTACTATCTGAAAAGGAAATAGTTTCTAGAAAATTACAAACCCAAGATGAGTAAATAACACCATTAACAGAATGCTACCTAAAAATGCTTCCATCGCATATGAGGAACTTTAGTAGTTACCAAGAACAGAAAATAAGCTATACATGTAACAGCAGTCAAGCAACATCAAGTGGGAACAAAACTGCCATCTTTTAAACAGAAAAGGAAGTCCACATTTCATAAATGGAGAATAGAGAAATGAGCATACATCGGGACAACGGTGGAGAAACCTTGACAACATTGCTATTAACTGAATCAACAGCGAAGAGTTCGCCATCCTCGGATACGCGAATCTTGTGAGGAACCATTCCAATTTCATTTCCCTCTACAATAGTCTCAACTAAGTAGCCACTCTCAAACCGAAGAGCATTCCCATCTGCAAGAAGCAACACTCTTCTCATTAGAACTTGGTCACGTTGCAGCTAAAATATATAAAGTTATAAACATCATGCACAAATATAGCACAACAAACTCAAATGGGCACTGAAAAATGACCTGGTTGAGGAGTTTTGGAAGAAGAACCAGTCCATTTAAGAAGAGAAGACAAGTGCCTAGTCAATGGTCCTGAGAAATCAGAATACGGAACAGTTTTCAAGATATTAACAGCATGATAACAATCACAAAGGGGTTCAATGTGAGAATATAAGTATCAAGTATCCAGTAGAAATTCATGAGAACGAACAATAAATGGAGAATCCCAGATAAACCTTGACCAAAATGTTGAGTGGAAACTTGGAAAAACAAAATCTAGAGAAATTCAAGCTCGCCCCCACTTCTAATAGATTACAAATTTGGGGAATGAGAGCACATTTCACTAAAATCAACCATTAGCCAACAACAGTAGGAAGCGATAAAAGACCAATATAAGAAGAACCCACTTACCAGAAGGAGCAGAATCAGCTTGAAGACAAACGATCGGTACAAAGATTGCGAGGACGAGAAGGGGATTTCTCATGGCGCACTGAACAACCCAATACTGAAGACGAGAGAGAGATTTGCAGCAGGGCAAGGATTCGGAAATTAATGGGTAAGAGAGTTTCAGCTTCTTTTCTTCCTGTGAATTTTTGAAGTTGGCTCGAATTTGAAAGGGGATTGAGCTTTGATTCAAAGTGGGAAATGGGTTTGGTTTGGTTTTGCTTCGGAATCTCTCTGTGCAGTTCAGAGAGGCATCTTGTTCTTGTGCTCGCGTCCCAATCCCACTTTCTTTCGTGATGTTCTTTTTCCCTCCTCTTCTCTTCGTTTTGTAATGGTGGGTATGTTGCTAGTGTTTGGATTTCGAATCTGGGTTAGTGTCAAAAAAACAAACATTCTGTGTAAAGAAAGACGAAAAAGATTGGGAATCTTGATGCCTATTTTCTAAAAGTTTTTCATAAACTGTTCTTTAGATTAGGCTCTTAAAACCTTTTTTTTTTCTTTTTTCAGTTTAAAGTTTATTTGGAAAAATACAGTTCTTTCTCGTGACTTTTTTTTTCCTGGTTTGTTAACAGAAAAATATTTAGGAAAAAGTTCCATTTTTACCGCAAACTTATCGTATGTATTAATTTTCATCCTAAATTCTTGATTTCATCAAATTAGACCATAGACTTAGTTAAATATTAATATTTCTACCATGTATTCTATTTCTCCTAACTCACTCGTTCATCTTGCCAAAACAAATAATCTTTGTAAATCACTCATTCCAATTATATCAAGTTTTGCACAAATTAACCATGAAATAACTTTATCGTATTCTATAAATTTTATAAAAAACTTAATTCAAATGTTGTTTTTTTTTAATCTTATCAATCTTGTACTATAAATATATTTATAATTTATTGAAAATCTTCCAGAGTATATTTCAATGGTAATTAACATGTACTACTAATCAATAAGTTAGAGGTTGAATATCCTACTTCCATAGTTCAACTCAAAGAAAAAAAAAACAAATGAGAATATTAATTTAACAATTACAAAAATCAAATAATAATTGTAATATTTTTCAAGTTTAAGGTTAGGATGGTTATCACTACAAATTGATAGAGTAACAAAAGGATGTTTTTCTCAAAAAAAATAAAAACACACACACAAAGGATGTTTTTCAAAATATATATGCATGAATGAGAAATGTTACCATTGGTAAAAAATTGCCATTAGGTTGTACCAAATTTGAAAGGAAGTATAATATGAATGACCTAGTTTATTAACTCCTTTGAGACATCTACAAAATAGCTTAGTTGGTTGACTCTTAAGGGATCTACCAAATGGTCTAGTTGGCCAACCTCGGTCTGCAAATGACCTAGTTGGTTGACTCTTTGAGGGTCTCGTTAAGCTTGCATTGAAGAGATTAAGTAGTAGTTCTATAATTATGATGACCCAACAATCTTGCGAGATTTCCACAATGTGTTGGGATATTAAAGTATACGTTACTGGTGTACTATTCTAAAACGAGGAGAAGATGATATTTGAAATGTATGCCCAAATATGGTCGCTTTTCTACTGGTAAATTCACTTTCAAACTCGATAACTGACTTGAGCATCAGAGTGCCGATAACTCAAAGGCAGATTTAAGAAGGGCCCAGAGGGGGCTCGAGCCCCCTCTCAACTTTTGAGAAGTTTAGTTTGTATATATAAAATGTTATATTAATTTATAAAATTTATCTTGGTCGAGTGGCAAGCACCTCTTATTTTTATCATCATTTTTATGCATGCTAAGGTTCAATTATCAGCTTGTACAACTTTTAGAATATGTGTGTAATTTTACATTTTATTATATATATTTAACTCAATAAAAATAAAAGCTCTTAATACTTTAAATTCTATTTTTTTAAATCTAATGGTTCGATATGTATTTTTAAAAAATCTAATAAATCATATCTCTTTTTTTAGTACAATAATTCATATTTCTTCACCTCTTGTAAATAATTTAAATATATCTAATTAAAAAAATATCATACTTTTTATTTTTTGTAAGTACAATAGGAGTTGGGAGAATTCGATATGCTAGTTGAGTTATGCTCTCTTTCGCTCATACTTGTAATCTATTTTTAAATTATTTTTTTAATATTTTTCTTCTTAGTATCAAATATATATATATAAAAAAAGAATGTAAATATTTTTTAATTTTTATAACATTATTTTTAAAATTTAATTACATAAAAGTAAATATGATTCTATGAATTCTTATTAAACAAAAAAAAAGTCTTATTATTTTTAATTTTTTCTCATATACAGTATACTTACGTGCATATAAAATTTAATCATTTTTCTTATATCAAATTATATAAACTATTATATTAAGATTTCATTTTCAGTGGTTTGTTTTAGGGGCAATTGGGTTGGTAGCAGAAATATCCAATATAATTGCCCATATAGCAAATGTCTCAATCTATTTGCAAAAATAGCAAAAATTTGAAAAGATAAATTGAAATTACTAAAACACCCCACGTTATATCAGTGATATCACTGATAGAAGTCTGTTTATTTAATAACCAATTTTTTTTGTCTGTTTATTTAATAACTAATTTTTTTCTTATAATTTTAGTTTTCCATCACCCCCATTGATAGCAAACGAAGAAGAAATCATTGATAGGATGCTATTAGTGATATCACTGATAGAAATGTGTTTATTTAATAACTATTTTTTTTGTCGTTTGGGAATGGTTACACGATTGTCAATGTGTTATAGTGTTAGACTTCTATCATCTTATATCAGTGATAAAAGTCTATCAGGTGATAGAACTGATATGAGTGATAGAAGTCTATAACGATTGTCAATGTGTTACAGTGTTAGACTTCTATCATTTGATATCAGTGATAGAAGTCTATTACGTGATAGAACTGATATAAGTGATAAAAGTCTATAACTCTATTAGACTTCTTGTTCTTCATGAATATTATTCTATCAGGCTTGTGATAAATGTCTATCACCGATAGTTGTTTATCAATCATTAACTTCTTTCCAGTGATAGACTTCTATCAGTGATAGATGTCTAATAGAAGTGATAGACTACTATTGTGATATCTATCACTGATATAATTGATATCTATCAGTAATAGTTGTCTGATAGACTTCTACCATAGTTGTCTATCTATTACCTATTACTCATAACTTTTCTATTATCTATTAGACTTATTGTTCCTATTTGACTTCTATCATTGTCTCATCACTAATAGAAGTGATAAACTACTATCACCAATTAATGATTGATAGAAATTAAAGAAAAGAAGTGATAGACTACTATCAGCGATAGAAGTGATAGGCTTCATCAAATGATAGTTGTCCGATAGACTTCTACCCATCTATTACCTATTACTCATAACTTTTCTATTAGACTTCTTGTTATTCATGATTATTAACTTTTTTTTCTTCTATCCGACTTCATCGGTGATAGATGTCTATCACCGATAGTTGTCTATCAATCATTAACTTCTTTCCAAAGAGTAGACTTTTATCGGTGATAGATGTTCATCAGCGATAAAAGTGATAGACTTTTATCGGTGGTAGTTGTCTATCACTATCACTGATAGTTGTCTATCTATTAACTACTATTGGTTGTTGTGTGGTCTTCAAATTTTCTCATCAGATGCCAAAGTCCTTGTGTTCATAGTATTGATATTAAACTTTTGAAACAATCACAAACCTTGTATTGATAGTATGAATAGTATGATAACAACAATATTGAGTTCTATCTTGAAAAAATATATCTAAAACTAATTGTCAAAAATTACATCATGGTAAAAATGGTGGAAAATTACATGTCCTACGATTGTGACCAACACGATGACAATGACTACATTTTGTGTGACTTCTTGCTTTCAAAGAATCGATTTAAATCCTTTGCTTTCACGGTCTTCCTGCTTGACGTTTAACAATTGGAGGTAATGCATTCATGTCAACATCTATCGAACTTCATTCAGAATGATTCCTAATTGGGCGGATTACACCTCCGTAAGTTGTCACTCCCATCACTAATTGCACAAGAGGAGTCATCAAAACAAACATCATTAATATGAGCAACTAAAAGATATCTTGTATTTTGATCTTCCACTAAAGTTAAAAACCAAGCAACATCAAAACAACGACATGACGTTAGTTAATAACATCCCTCATTGCTATATTTTTTTTTTCTTTTAATATTACCTAATTTTCTAAAGTATTAATATTAATATCAATATTAATATTAACATTTTCCTGAGAAAATGAAAAGAAAAATGCTACCAATAGAGAGAAAGGAGAGGGGGTAGTGTTTGGATTCCGAGAAATTCTTTGTAATGTAAACTAAAAAAAAAATGAAGAAAAAATTGATTAATATTTTCTTAATTTTTGGGTGTGTGAAAGCGGAAGTTTGGTGAAGTGTCAACTTGTTGTAGTGTCATTCCTCTCTCAAATTAACAAACTAGATGGGCCCCACTTTTATTTTTCCTAATTTGTTTTATTGAAAAAGGGAAGAAGAAGGAAATACTGAGGAAGAAAAAAAAATAGATTTAAGCCAAGGGTATAATAGGAATTATGAAAACAATTTAAAGATTTTTGCCATATTTGCAATTATTTTAAAATGTTGCTTTATCTACAAATAGTAAAATCATCCTTGCTACCCATTAGAAATTCTCTTTGTTTTATTATAGTCTTTATACTTTCAAAATTTAATTTCTTAATTTTAGTAAATCATAAAAATGGAATGAGACTATATACAACCAATATTAATGCGTTCAAATCAAAATAATTTTTATACGAATTCAAGTCCTCCAACTTGAAGTTATGGATCCGCCACTGCAATGACTTAACACCACTCCATCATTCACTTATTTGTATCTTGTGGTTGCAGATACTTTTAGTTTTCGATAAACGTTGATCCAACCATCTAAATTTGAGTATCAAATATGGTGGTTATTTATGTGTGATAAATACATTTGAAGTGAAAAAAAAAATGAAGTGATTGTAAAAAATACTACGAACAAATTGCCTATTGCATTGAAATATTATTTTACGAACAAATTGCCTACTGCATTGAAATATTATTTTACGAACAAATTGCCTATTGCATCGAAATATTATTTTCCCTTTTGTGTTGTTTTTGTATGAAAAAAATATTTGAAGTGATTGTAAAAATACTATGTAGCAGAAATAATAATAACTTCAATATAATTTTATTAACTTGACTATAATTCACCTAGTTGCGTATATTTTCCATCAATAGGTTTTGAGTTGTTTTTTTATTTAAAAAAAAAACATTTGAAGTGATTCTAAAACTCAAATTATACACTCATTTATGGTTAAACTTAAAAATAGTAATAATAGCTCTTACATCAATTTTTTTTTTCTGTCATCAGCCTTATAAATTATAGACTGCATCAATTCATTATTTTTTTTTATCCAAAATTTGATAAAATTAAACTGGTAATTAGTCAATTTGAACATATATAGTTCAATGGTTATGTATTTTTATCTACTTCTTGGTTTCGAATCTCCATTCTATATTTGTTAACTAAAAAGTAATAGAGGATAATTACCGTAATTTGAGTATCTTTTATATACATATTTGAAACAGATGTTTAAAAAAAAATAAAGACATTGTAAATAATAAATGACACAAAAATAATGAGTTTAAGTCGTAGTGGTCACCTATAAATTATCTTGAGTTATTCATAGGATAGAATAAGGACGGAGGGCTTCTCTCTCCCTACGATTCTCTCTGTTCCGGTAAAAAATTTGTATTAAAAATCTTCATTTAATTTTTTAATTAAAAATTCGGTTAAATTATCTTTTAAAGTGAAGTTCAATTAAATTGTTAATTTCAATGAGAATTCTCATATAAAAATGTTAAACCACCACGAAGAATTCTCATTTTATTTTAATATCACTGGCTTGGGACCCTATTTTCTATCCTCGTTTAGTTAAGAGAATTTCTCTCTCTCTATCCAATAAATATTCCTCGTCATAATTCAATGCAAAAGAGTTTTCATAAATCGTGTTTTTCATGTATTGTTTTGTTTAAAACCTGTTAAATCGAGCCGAAAGTATAAAAGTAAAAGACCTATAACATTTTGATAAAAAATAGGCTAAATTGTCAGTGAATATGAATCTAGAATGTAAATTAGACCTCATAAATAGACCATTAATGTAGAAAGTGCAAAAGTATCATTTACACAGTAACTATATCATACACACAGTAAAAAACAAAAATTAAGTTGAGTTAAGAAAAGAATATGGAAATATAGTGTATTTGAATTATATAAAAATTACAAAATACTTCCTACAAATTTGAAATTTCAACCATATAATATTAGTACACACCACACACACACACACACATATATATATATTACACAACATTTATAAAAAAAAAAAAACTAAATTGAGTTAAGCAAAAAGATGAAAAAATATCATGTATTTGCAAGAAATAAATAGAAAATTTTAAAACAATTAAGTATATTGTAATTGAAAATTCACGAATGAAAATAATATGAAACATATATAATGTAATTCCATATAAAGAATTGGAAGCGCAATTAATCATTAAACTTTTGTTTCCACTATAAAAAAGAACGCTATATTTAAAGAGAACAAAATTTAAATAATCAAACTTGAAAAAAAAACAAGGTTAGATTAAAAAAAAAAAAAACAAATGTGTTTAAAACAAAAACAAAAACTAAAAATCAATCCAACAGAACATAATTCCTTCTTCTCAAATGAAGATACTATTAGGTTGACCAACTTGACATTTGGGGAAAAAATAGATCATCAATAATAAATAAATTCGAAAATTGAAAATTGAAAATTCAAACTGTGTTTCAAATCAATTAGAATTTAAAAAATAAAAAAGTTGATTTTTTTATTAAAAAAATAGTAATAAAATCTTTAGAAGATTTTAAATAAGTATAAAATTTTTTATTGCAATTTAAATCCTTTAGGTCCCATTTGGTATCCATTTAGTTTTTTATTTTTGAAAATTAAACCTAAAAATACTATTTTTGTCCATGAATTTCTCTGTTTTCTTATATACTTTATACATATGATTTCAAACACTAAGCTAAGTTTTGAAAAATAAAAAAAAAATATCAAAAATTTTATTTTTGTTTTTTAAGTTTGATTACAAACTTTAAGAAAGATGGAATTAAGTGTAAAGAAGATAAAAGTAAATGGTAAAAAAACAAACATAATTTTTAAAAATCAATAACAAAAAATTAAATGGTTATCCAACATGATGATAAGAATTCGATTTAGATATACTTCAATAAAATAGAAAAGATTAGGACTGCCATCTAAATTTTGAGATTTCAATTTATGTACGCTTTAAATAAAAAAGGAGATAAACTACACAAAAACAAATCGAGGATTTTTAAAAAAGAGGCCACCCGTGGGGCCGTGCACATCGGGTGACTATAATTGAAGAAAATCGCCAATTATTTTTTACCACATCTATAAATAATTTAAATTTTAGTGAAACAATGGCGAGGATTTGAGCCTATAATCGGCCAATTTTAAGAAAATGTAAAAAATTTGACGTTTAAGATCAGGATCATTATCTGTAATCCTAAACTAAGAAAAAAAACGATAAATTGTAATCTTAACAAAATATACACACATATATTTATATTTTATCTTATTCAAAAAAAAATATATTTATATCTTCTTTTCAAAATATATATATATATATACCTCTGTTTTCCCACCGGTGACGTTGGAGTTTGCCTCCACGTCAGCGATTCTCCTTACGTGGCATCTATCTATTGGTTCGGATGCCGTGGACCATGCCACGCCAAACTTCAAATTTTATATACAGGAAAGATTTTGACTCCGGTTTCAATTTCTCTGTAATCGGAAGTTTTCGTAAGAGTTTCAGTCCATTCTGCCATATCTCACCGTCTCTGGAGATTTTTATTACGGTATGTTTCTTAATCAGTTCGTCCTTAATGAATCTTCTCTTTACTGGTTCTTGAGTTCAATAATCCACGCTGATACACAATGCCGATGTTCATGTTCGTCTTTGGTTGAGTGATCATTGTTTTTGTTTGATTTTCGACACCGTAACAATAAAGTAGATTGAATTTCTACGACTTTTCTGCAGGTGGTCACCATTGTTTGAATCCATTCTTGGTCCTTTATTATTTGCATGAGGCCAACCATGATGGTTGTACTCGTATATTCCATTTTGAATGTTTTTACTTTTCCTTTATATTTTGAATGCTAGAAACTTAAGTTTAAGTTATTTGTAGATTTTCCTTTTGGCTTCAGACTCCTTAATCGGTGATTTTGAACTTCTGATTTTGGTTGAGATGTTATCGTAAAGCCCATTATGAACAATGTTTGGTTTTGGGTTTGGATGGAAATCTACGCTGAATGATTGAAAATACTGAAGATTTTTCCATAATATTTCTTATCAATTTGAGGATGCAGCTATGGGATAATGAGAATAACCTTTTATGATCCTGTATCATTGTAGGTTATCTAAATTTGCTGTTTTGATTGGACAGATCGGATAAAGGAAAATGGGGGGCGGATTTCGAGTTCTTCACTTGGTCAGGCCGTTTCTTTCATTCCTCCCAGAAGTTGAGAATGCAGATCGGAAAGTGTCATTCAGAGAGAAGGTCATTTATACAGTGATTTCGCTTTTCATCTTTTTGGTTTGCAGCCAACTCCCTCTGTATGGCATACACTCCACTACGGGCGCAGATCCATTTTACTGGATGCGTGTGATTCTTGCTTCAAATCGTGGCACTGTCATGGAACTTGGAATAACCCCCATTGTCACATCTGGGATGGTCATGCAGCTCCTAGTTGGGTCTAAGATCATTCAAGTTGACAACAATGTCAGAGAGGATCGTGCTCTCTTGTAAGTGATTCTCTGGCCTTCAATCACTATAATTTTCAGTTCTTATGTTCTTATCTGACCTTTCATTCCATTTTATTTTTAGTTTCTCTCTAAAATGCTTAGGCCTTTTGATAACGATTTAGTTTTTAGTTCTGTTTTAGATATTTATACTTGTTTCCTCACAATGCTTAGGTCTCTGTTTTAGAAATTCATAATTTCGAAAACTAAAAACCAGTGGTTATCAATCGAGGCCTTAGGCCTTAGTGATTGTGAGTTTGAGTATTTCTTTCTCTTCCCCAAGATAGTAATGTAAATTTTATTGTTCACTCCTCATTTGATGATTCTTCTTTTGCTCAATAGAAATGGGGCACAGAAATTACTCGGTATACTCATAGCAATTGGCGAGGCTGTGGCTTATGTTCTCTCAGGCATGTACGGTAGTGTTGGTCAACTTGGAGTGGGAAATGCCATTCTTATCATTATTCAGCTCTGTTTTGCTGGTATCATTGTCATTTGTTTAGATGAGCTTCTTCAGAAAGGATATGGCTTAGGCTCTGGAATTTCCCTCTTTATAGCTACCAATATCTGGTGAGATTCTTAACTTTCTTTTCCTTCCCTTTCTTATGGATTGGCTTCATATTGTTTGTGCCTGCAATTTCTAGGCTTCTTGCTACCTTGCATGTGGCTTTGTTTCTAAAGTATCAAAGCCTTGAATTCTCTTTTATTTGCAGTGAGAACATTATTTGGAAAGCATTTAGTCCCACTACAATCAACAGTGGACGAGGAATTGAATTTGAAGGAGCTGTTATTGCTCTATTTCATCTGTTAATAGTTCGACCAGACAAAATTCGAGCACTTCGTGAGGCATTTTACCGACAAAATCTTCCCAATGTGACAAATCTGCTTGCAACAGTTTTCGTCTTTTTAATTGTGATCTACTTCCAAGGATTCCGGGTGGTTTTGCCTGTGAGGTCAAAGAATGCCCGCGGTCAACAAGGTTCATATCCAATCAAGCTGTTCTATACTTCCAACATGCCAATCATTCTGCAATCTGCCCTTGTGTCAAATGTTTATTTCATCTCTCAGGTAGGTCAACCTTTTGCATTAAATGCAGTAAGACTCCTATTCAAGTAGTGATGTTTTGCCATCTAACTGATCATTTTGTAAATTAAATGCAGTAAGACTCCTATTCAAGTAGTGATGTTTTGCCATCTAACTGATCATTTTGTAAATCTACACAGTTGTTGTATAGGAAGTACGGTGGAAACTTTCTGGTGAATCTTTTGGGTATATGGAAAGAATCTGAGTATTCATCTGGTCAATCTGTTCCAGTGGGTGGTCTTGCCTACTATATAACTGCACCATCAAGGTCATTTTAATTTTCTTATTCCTCGTTAAACCAATGTTCTTTTCTTTCTTTCTTTTTCCTTAGCAATCAAGTCGATGATTTCTTTCTAACATTTGATAGTTGTTTTGTCTTTCTGCAGCTTAGCTGATATGGCAGCCAATCCTTTTCATGCCGTGTTCTATCTTGTTTTTATGTTGTCTGCGTGTGCTCTTTTCTCAAAAACTTGGATTGAAGTATCAGGATCTTCTGCTCGAGATGTTGCTAGGCAGCTTAAGGTACTCGGTTCATACAATGTCTGTCGTCAGATGTAATCTTGCAACTTTGAATGATCATTTGTCCAATGCTTGTTAAGGTTCCTATATTCTATAACTAAACTAAAATTCTTTTCTTCCCAGCAAGAGAATTAACCATCAGAGAAAGCATTTTAACCTTGCGTTAGGAATTTAGGTGATTATGGTTTATTCAACTGTAAGGTTTGAATTATGGTAGGTGCATTTGAACCATATAAAGCTCAACATATCTTGCAAAATCTATTAAAAAGAAAAATGTTATGGACAAAAATGTATCCCATAAAAACGAAATCATGGCTTTCACTCCCAGTTGTAGTTTCCCAAGCCGAGAGGGAGAGATGGACACATAAGTCAGAAGCGTTTGAATGCTCTACTGCTGATTGGTTATCATACTATGAATTTAAAATATAGCTTAGTGATTGAAGATCTTGCATGAAAATATAAATCTGGAACAGAGCATTAGCTCCATTGTTTTTCAATGTTGTTTATTTCTGTTGTATATGATGATTTCAGGAACAACAAATGGTGATGCCTGGACACCGGGAATCAAACCTACAGAAAGAGTTGAACCGCTACATTCCCACTGCAGCAGCATTTGGAGGCATGTGCATTGGTGCACTCACCGTGTTGGCTGATTTTATGGGCGCAATTGGTTCAGGGACAGGAATTCTACTTGCAGTCACAATCATTTACCAATACTTTGAAACTTTTGAGAAGGAAAAAGCCAACGAGCTTGGCTTTTTTGGCTTCTAGCCATTTTCTTGCACTTATCAAGGTTGGTCATAGAAATCAACACCCTTTCACTTTCCACCCTCTAGTGCCATACTAATAATGCAATGCAGGCTGACAATTTTTGTTATAACAGATTGAGGATAGATGGAGGAGATTACTCTCGTAAACCATCGAAACTTTTTCGTTTTCATTCTCCCTGCACCTAGCCCGCAAGCACCATGTTTGATCGATCTCTCTTCCGCTCGAACTACGGTGTGTTTTCCTGGTATCAATTCCAGCTCCATATTGGATCAAAGCTTATTGTGGGAACCTGCTGGATGATGTAGAAGGTAAAAGTAGGATGCGAAGCTAGCTTTGCTTGTAGATGAATTGAGTAGATTCTGTTCAGCTTTATTCTAAATTCTAATCTCAGAAGATAGGCAGAAAACGACCCTGTAAATTAACAATATTAGAAAAGTTCTTTTGGACCATTCAAACTTTAGGATTCACGATCTGGTAGGTCACAACTGAATTAACCCTTTGTTTATCTTAATTATAGATCATGGCTAACATCAATTTTAGTCTAGTATAGCTTTTATATTTACTTTTGGATATTGTTATGGGGCAGTGATGGAAAATGAGTGGGGAAAACTTTAAGTGCAGGATTACAGATCCACTTTGGACCTTCCATCCTCATAGTATGGAGACTGATAATGGGTTGTGGCCATACAAAATATGCTCCATTTTTTCTTTATGTCTGCTGTTTGAGTTTTCTTCTTATGATGCTTGGTCTGCGAACTAAAAAAACAATAAAAAAAACCTTCCACGAGAGAAGTTAAAAGAATACAACAAAATAAGAAACACAAGAATTTACGTGAAAAAACTCACGGACAAAAAGAAACTCCGCTATGTGAAAAATTATTACAATCACACAGAATTCTCCCTCTTATCTCAATTATAAAGAAACACTCTCTCAAGCTTTTATACTACTCACATAACTAGAGTTATTATACCAAGCTAAAGTCATAAGATCCTTTTATAATACTTTCATCACTTCCTTTTCGTTTTCGATGTGGACATTGTCAAAAATCCTAAAAAACAAGGTTGTGAGATTTATTGTTTTTTTTTATATAAAAAAATTGCTTTTAGAAAATTTATGAAGTTTAAAGAAGAGGAGGATAAAGGAAGACAAGAACAACCCAAAACAAAAAGTGAAGAAAGATCTAAAAAGTGATTTCTTCTGGCCCCATGGATCTTATCTCCATGTTGCTGAATTTAATTTTGGTGATTGTATTTTAAAATATTATGGGTTATTTCTAAAAGTTCTTTCTGGAATTTGTTTTGGCATTTATCCTAGAATTCTATGTAGGACATTGATTTTGAAATTTAACATCAGATTTGATGCACAAGATTCTAGGTGTTCATGTCTTAAAAAGTTTTGTGCTAAGCAATGAAGACTATTTTTATATAAAATTTAGACATTGATATTAAAAGTTTTGGAAAAAATATTGCTATTCTAATACTTATTCCATTTATACAGAATCATACAAAATTCAATTACCAAAATATCTAAGATGTCTAAATCCAACTAATAAATTCCACAAGCAAAATATCCTAAATGTCGAAACTCAACTCATTAAAAATATCTAACTAGTTGAAAAGATATTGATCGTATCATTTATCCAAGTAAATCACTTAAACAAATTATTTAATTAAATTACATGAGAGATTAGATTAATAATTCCAATTACATGAACTTTCAGCCCTGATAAACGGTATATTAACGTCATTCTAGAGCCCCAAAATGGCAAGCTGCCACTACCACTACGAGCCCACGACAAAGTCTACTTGTATTAAATTAATATCAATTATTATTATAATCTATTACATTGTTACCATTTCGCATTATTAATTAATTAATTAATTATCATAGCTAGTTTCCAAAAAAAAAAAAAACCATTATCATTGCTGCATGTGTTTGATCCCTTTCTCTTTGTGTTTCTTTTTAAAGAGGAAAAAAACAAATGCTGTCAAAACAATTTAAAAATGGCAAATTTATTCAAACTTGAGGGAGATTTCAATCTGCTAACAGACTTTAAAAGTATTATTTTAATCTTTGTATTTTGAAATAGTTAAAAAGAAATGTTGTTGTTTGAGAAGTTCTTTTTCCTATTAAGACGTTGGATATTGGAAGTTGATGTATAAAACCATTCATGTAAATTATAAAAATTGGTTTGATAAATGATATCAATGATATCTTTTGAGTGAAATAGAAATGAAAGGTATCAATAATTTTAATCTTTTATATAGTTGAAATCAAGTTATAAATGATGTCACATATGTTTTTCAATTTTTTCCAATTTTCATCCATCATTTTAACAAATAAAAAAAATGTTTTCAAGTTTTTTTTAATAAATAATTTAGAAGGTTGAAGGGTTAAATTGAAGCTTTTCAAAGTTTAAAGTGCCATAATTGAAATATATCACAAAATTTAAACATATATTTTGTATAATTTAACGTTTAAAATTTTAGCAAGTTAAGACGAAATATAAAGAATATAAAATAAGAAGTAAATTAGGTACAAACAAGGGACAATTGGCCAGATAGCAAAATGAGCCTAAAATATTGCAAATATAGCAAATTGTTAAACTATTTGCATATATGACAAATTTTCATTTAAATTACTAAAAAGTACATGCACATGCCTTTAGCCAAAATGAAAATTGTGATTCATCTTCCTTCATTTCTTCCCCCAACTAAATTTGATTTTTTACGATTTCTTCTTCCTTTCTCCAACGTTTAATCAATCGACTAAACACTCTAGGTTCAATTGATGTCCAACGTTCAACTTTTTTCTATAATGATTGGTGTCTATCATTAATAGACTTTAATCACTGTCTTGTAAATTTGTAATAGAAGTGTATTAGTGATATAAGTTTATTACTACTGTTGATAGATTTTGTATGTGTTATTTCTTTTTTTTATTATTATTGAAGTTTATTATTGATAGACTTCTATCATTATCATTAGAAATAGTGCGTGATTGAAGTTTATCATTGATAGGAGCGTATATGTTAATTGCTAGAAATCTCTCTTTTGTGAATTACTAAAATTTTGAATCTTGAATCCTAGGATTAATATATATATATAGGTTCATTTTCATCCTTGAATAAGCTATAGTGTGTGATTGAAGTCTATCACTATTTTATCATGTCTATCACTAAGATGTTTATTTCATATATTATTGTTATAAGAGTTTATCAACAATAAAAATCTATCACTGATAGACTCTTGACTATGATAAAAGCATGCCAACATATTACTCTAATTACTCCAAGTCTTGCACAATATTCCAACCCTTACTTCATTTTTGCATTATAGTAGAGTCTACCACCGATAGACTTCAAATTGTGATAAGAATTTATCAGTGATAGAAGTCTATCACTGATAGACTCTAACCTCAATAAAAATCTATCAGTCTACTTCATGTATTGCATTCTACCACTGATAGACTTCCAACTGAGGTAATATTCTATCAGTGATAGAAGTTTATCAATAATAGAATCCTAGTTGTGATAAGAATCTATCAATGTGATAGAAGTTTATCACCGATAGAATTCTAACTATGATAAAAGTCTATCAACCTACTTCAAACCTAATGTCTACTAGTATATTACTCAAAACATTGCACACTACTCCAACTCTTACTTTATTTTTGCATTCTATTAGAGTCTACCACTGGTAGACTTCAAATTGTATTAAGAGTATATTAGAAGTTTATCACTAATATACTTCTAACATTGATAAAAATCTAGCAGACTACTTCATCTATTGCATTCTATCCTGGATAGGCTTCTAACTGTGTTAATAGTCTATCAGTGATAGAAGTTTATCACTGATAGAATCCTGATTGTGATAGAAGTCCATCATTGATAGAATCCCAATTATGATAAAAGTCTATCAAGGTACTCCAAGTCGTACTTCAGTATTGTATTGTACCATATCCAATCACTCATAAACTTCTAACTGTGATAAAAATCTATTAGTGATAAGAATTTATCACTAATAGAGACTTATAATTGTGATAAGAGTTTATTAGCATGACGTCAATCCTTTTGATAGAATCCTAACTGTGATAAGAGTCTACCAGGAATAGAAGTTTATCACTAATAGATTCTGAACTGTAATAAAAGTCTAGAAGTTTCAATCAAGGGTAAAATGAGAATTAAAAAAATGTTATTTAAAATATTTGTTATACTTGCAATTTGTTAAAAAGTTTGTTATACTTGCGAATAAAAACCTATATTTTGCTACCATTACAATTTTCCTATAAACAACATAAGCACTTCTATTGATAGTCTAATTAATTAAATTGTAAATTATATTATCACGAAGGAGAGAGCCAAAACTAAACTGCTATCTACTCTTTTGTTTAATGTTGGAGGTTCAAATTTTGGCCTTCAACAAAATGGGCATAGTTCAATCGTAATTGACATGTACTCTCTACCAAGACGTTAGAAGTTAGAATTCTCTCCCTCCGAATAATGTTGAACCCTAAAAAAAGAAAATCACCCCTCCCATTTGTTGTATTGAAAAAAAAAGAGACACAAAATTTATTATAACTGATCAGGACGCTTAATTAGAAATACCTTCTTAGACATTGAATAGTTGTAAGTTTTGTAATGTGTTTGATGTCAAATTCTTGTGGTTGTCATCTTCAATGGGGATTTCATTTCAGCACTAATTTTGCCAAATTTTTCAATTTTCATGAAAACGGTTCAACCATATCTGAGGAAAAATCACTCGTATTAATGAAAAATGTCATACGACACTTAATTCTAATATTTTTTCTCTAATATTAATTTAATTCTCACACTTAAATAAGTGTTGTACACATGTAAAAATGACACATTAACAATTAGAACATAAACATAATAAAGAGTAATTGATTCACGGATCAAAGATTAAAAATTTAATTGATATCGTTATTTAATTTAGGATTTTAATTGATTCAACTACCCGCTTAGAAGTATAAATTGATTTTTTCCTGAGCTCAAAAAAGAAAAAATTTCCTAGTTTAACTATGATGTCAAAGGTTAAAACATTCTAATGATTTACTAGCTTAGATGGATGTAGGGACAGATTTACCTTGGGCCCAGGGGAGCTCGAGCCCCCTCTCAAATTTTTTACCTTTAATAATATGTATAGAAAAAGTCAGATCAAATAGCAAAAAAACTTCTTGGCATAATGGTTATTATGTCAATAGTCCCCCTCAAGTTCTAGGTTTAAGCTGTGGTTTGTATATTTTTAAATATTTTTTCAATGTCATATTCAAGCCCCCTCTCGATATAAATTCTGGATGGATGGTGATTGCATTTTTAGTAAAAAAAGAGGAATAACAAGAAAGAAGAGAGAAGAATGTTGAACTAAAATAATATTAATTTTGGTGATCCTAATTTTTTTTCTTTTTATTACAAAAATAAAATATAAGAAAAGGGAAACACTGTTTATTTTTTTAAAAAATAAAAAATCATCTCAATGAAAAAAATGGATTGAAATGCAATTTTAGCATCCAACCATTTTCTCTTGCAATCATTTCCATTTTGAATTACTTTAACCATACTTTCTAAATATTTAATGTGTAATAATAAATTCAATCCTTTTCCAATTAAAAAAAGGTGATAAAAGAGTGTGAATTAAAAAAACAGTTGTAGTATATAAAATTAACTCCATAGATTTTATGTACTATAGACTTAGTTTTGGTTGGCTTTTTAGCCTCAAAGAACCCTCCCGCAAAATAATAGTGATGATGACGATAATTATATAAAGTGAAATGATGACATTTAAATTATAGCTAATAATATACCACTCTCTATTAACTTTTTTGTACGGTACACCGTACACGGTACATGCAATATTATTATTAAATAATAAACGGTAAAATTAGGATTAAGTTCAATTGTATTTATCGTGGCTATAATTTTAGGCTTGTGCTAATTGACTTCGTTTTTTTCTTAAAAAATTATTTATACATGCACTTATTTTTTTAGTTTTATTAATTTACTAAATTATAAAAAAGAACTTTCTCAATTATTTAAAAAATACATATATTCTTTTTAAAAGTTTGCAACATTACATTTGATCTTTTATAAACGATTTTGAGAGTAGAAATATGACAAAATGTTAGACAAGACTTGAAATGAAGTGACGATGACTAAGATGTTTGTCTAGATTAAGTTTGAAAGAAAAATATCCAGACCCGTCAACTTTTTGATAGCCATGCACTAGATTCTCCATCTATTGATAATGTCATTGAGTTTGCTAATCAGATTTTGAATGGATCTTCTGATTCCGGTACGCAAACTATGATTGTTAAAAACTCACAACCATTCCCAGGACGTTCCTTTAGACAAACAAGGCAACCCTCATATCTAAGAGATTTCCATTGTAGTCTCTTACTAGGGATGTACATAAGCCGGGTTGGGTTGGGTTGAGGGAGATTTTTGGACCAACCCGAAAATTCGGGTTGGTCATTCCTTCAACCCAACCAACCTTATTCATGAGAGTAACCCAACCCAACCCAATCCAATATTTTCGGGTTAGGTTGGGTTGGGTCAACGGGTTAACTTTTTTTATTTTTAATTATTTTTTAAATTATTTAAAATATTTTTTTCTTGAATTAATAACTAAAATCACATAAAATTCAAATATCAAACTTCAAAATCCATAACATCTTAACATTTTGTTAGAAGTCTAGAAGAAAACAAAAAAAATTGACAAATAGTTCATTTATAAGTATATATTTAATTAAAATAAAATTAAAAAATATAAACTTTGGGTTGGGTTGGGTTGGGTTGGGTCAATCCGAGCCTAAAAGGCCCAACCCGAGAACCGACCCGAACTTTTCGGTTCTCCAAACTTCTAACCCAACCCAAACCGAAAAAAAATCTAACCCTACCCAACCCTTACGGTTTGGGTTGGGTGGTCCGAGTTGGTCGGGTTACCGGGTTACTTGTACACCCCTATCTCTTACATTCAGTTCCTTTTACATATACAGAGACCAAATTTCCTCTACACAAATTTCTATCTCTCTTCAATATCAATCATTTGCCTTAAATGTGTTCTTTGTGAATCGTAATTTTATCACCAAGATGTTCCTCATGCTCATAATTAGCGAGAAGTTCTGGAAATTGAACTAGAAGCAATGAAGACAAATCAAACTTGGTCTGTTAATTATTTTCTTGCCAAAAAGACATCAATCCATAGGTTGCGAATGGATTTACAAGGTTAAATACAAGCTAATGGATCAATTGAGCATTTCAAGACTCGTTTGGTAGCTAAATGATACACTCAATAAGAGAAACTAGATTACAATTGAAACCTTTTAACCTATTAGCAACTTGGTTACTACGAAAGTGTTTCTTACCATGGTTATTTTTTTTTCAATTGGACATTAGTACAATTGGATGTAACAAATACATTATTGCATGGAGAATTTTTGAAGAAGTATAACAATGGATCTTCCTCTTAGATATAAACACAATATTTGCAATTAAGGAGAACGCTTGGCTTGAAAGCTACATAAGTCCATACATAGTTTAAAACAAGCCTCAAGACATTGCTTTTGATAATTTTTTTTTTTGTGTTTTGTTAACCCTTGGATTTGAACAATCCAGGTCAAATTACTCACTTTTCATGCGAGGTTCTGGTTTATCCTTCATAGCCCTCTTAGTATATGTCGACGATATTATCATCACTGGTACATCTCATACAAACATTGATGTCTTAAAAACACATCTCAATTATACTTTCAAGCTGAAGATTTAGGACCACTGCACTATTTTATAGGATTGGAACTTGCCTGGTCTACCAAAACATGCCCTACAACTCCTTGAGGATATTGGTTTCTTGGCTTCTAAACCTTCATCCTTACTAATGGATCCAATAGTCAAACTTACAACCACAGTTAAAGAGTTGTTGATAGATCTAACTGCCATCAAAGGCTCGTTGGCCAATTATTATACTTGATAATATCACGATCTTATATTATTTTTACCGTTCATAAACCGAGCTAGTATGTCTCTCAGTCAAAACAATATCATCTCATAGCTGTTCATCAACTTCTTCGTTATTTGAAAGGAAGTTTTGGGCAAAGATTTTTTCTTCCAACATCCATTTCGTTCAAGCTACGTGGACTTTCTGATGTCGACTGAGCATCATGTTTAAACTTTTGAAAATCAACTACGGGTTTTTGTATTGTTCTGTGAGAAACAAGCGTTTCATGGAAGGCAAAGAAATAAAATACAGTGTTGTTATCCTCTCTTGAAGAAGAATACAACGCACTTGCTGCAACAACAAGTGAAATATTATGGTTGAAACAACTATTACAAGACTTACAAGCGAATTCTTTCCCACTAATTTTGTTTTTTTTTTCAACGATAATGTTGCAATGCACATTACTTCTTACCCAATATTTCATGAAAGGACGAAGTACATAAAGCTTGACTTCTATTTTGTCTAGTTGGGAGATATCAAATTCATGTTTGTGTGGTCGTCTCTTCAACTAGCAGATGTTTACCAAAGCTTTACATATTTCCTCATTCTCATTTATATTATCCAATATAGAGTTGTAATTTTTGCACATATGAGGAGGAGTAATAAATTTTATAACAAAGAATAGTTACTCGTGTTAGTCAAATTAGTTAATGGTTGTTATAATTAGTTGTACTCAACTCGTCGACATCTGACTATTTATACGACATCCATTGAATAAAGACATGCAAGATTATTTAACTCTTTATTCAATAATACATAATTTAAATTATGTATAAATTATAGAAATCATGTCAATGTCAATATCTCAACTTTATAAAAGTATTGATAGAAATATTGATAAAATGTTGATATTTATTGATATTTTTAGAAAAATTATAAAAGATATTTAAATAAATATTTTACACTTATTTTAACTAGAGATGTCCACGGGGCCAGACTGGGGAATGACTTTACATCTAAACGGAGAAAAATTCCTCTCCACTCCCTCTTCCATTCTCTGCCTAGATGGAAATTTTCCGTGAGAAAAATAGACATCTCTAATTTTGAGTTATTAACGTTATATTTATATTAGTGAAAATTTCTTGTTGCTCTACTGTGTTTCATTGATTTTTTAACTGTATAATAGAAATATTAATTTATCTTTTATGTTAGATGTCAAATTGATAAATATGTGAATATGACGACAGAAATGTTGTAAGGTAAAAAGAAAATTAACGGAAGAAACAAAAGGACAAAAAATGAGGAGTAGGTTTGAGAAAAATACAAATATTAAAATAAAAATACGTTTTTAACCTAAAGTTTAAACAAAGCTCAGAAAATTACAAAGTGACATGCAAAAAACGGTCCAATGAGTGTAAAATCCAATGTCAGTGAAATTATTTCAAAAGTTTGCAAAAGATTTCGGCTGGAATGGGGTCCACTTTGTCAGAGATGACCACGTGTTTGACGTATCCACTCACACCATTTTTACGTCCTAAGGTTTACACTCAAACACTCCTCCCCCCATTGGGACCATCAGCTTTCCTTCTAAAGCCTCTATTCTAACGTCAGATCCCCCAGGGCCGAGATAAAAAACTTTACCCGCTTACCAAATTACCCCTTCTCTCCTTGATTCTTAATAGATTCACCATTAATGCAAGGGGCAAAACTGACATTTCGACTGTATTTTAAAAAATCGAACGATATAAAAAGAATATCAACAAAATATCACATGCATAAATTTTAACAATAATAAATCTGAATTTATTTGTGGAAAAAAAAAAATAAACTATTAGGGTGTATAACAAACTTTCGATTTCATCCAATTAAACATTAAACTCAAATATTTGTAATTACTTTTGAAGCTCTATTAACTCTATTTTATATAAATTAAACTCAAATGATGATATTTTAATCGATGGATTTTTAAATGAAATTATATTGGTAAGAATTTCAACCATTCAAGTTCAGATAAATATTACAATAATTAAATTAAAAATCTAGTGTAATAGTTGAGACAACTTGCAAGGTGAGGGTAGATTTTGATAAAAAATTGTTTATTTATTAATTTAAATTAATTTTTTTTTATTTATATAAATTTTTAAAATAGGTTAAATTGCAATATTAATTCTTTAACTATTAATGTTAATTTAACTTTTAATTTTATGTCTACTTGATTTCAAAACTTTAAAAGGTAATTATATGTTTAATAGATTGTTAACCTATCAAATATATTTTATCACTGAATCATTGAATATAAAATTAAAAATTTAATGTTCTATCAGACATAAAATTAATTTTATGCCAATAAATTCGTTAATTTAACAAATTTCTAAATGTATCATGGACCTATTTTACATAAGATTAAAAATATAAGAATCTATTTATCAAAAAAAAAAATATAAGAATTATTTTATATTTTTAAAATGAAGAGATTTATTATTTGATATCTTTGAAATCTCAATGATCTATTAAACCACATATAAAAATTAGAGAGTAAACTTATAAATTAATCTAAAAAATATCCATTACCATCCGCATTTTATCGACATCTTTATACAATTTTTAGAAATTTCATATTTCCATCAACAATATTTAAAACCATAGTCCCTTCAAAAAATAAAAAATAAAAAAAATAAAACCATGGTATGGTAATAACTCAAGAAGTCGGGGGGGTATTTTCGTCTGATGGAATCCCGAAAACCCTTGTGTCGGACTCGTCCCAACACGGTCCTTTTCCGTCTTTTCATTTCGAAACCCATGCCCTTTTTCGTCTTTTCATCTATTTCTCCCTCTTTCCATCCCTGTATTTCTCTGTCCCTTCCCTCCCTTTCCTCTCTCCTCGAACTCTGAGTTTCTTCCCTCTTCTTTCTCTCTCATTACCATTTCTTTTTCCCTCTATAGAATTTTCCTTCTTCGAAGCGGCTGGACAGAGATAAGAGGAGCCATTCAACGATCTCGAGTTTTCAGGAGGCGTGTTTTTGAGCTCCGAAGAGAGCAGAAAAAGAAAAAGCACTTTGAAGACAGTGAAGACTGGTCTCCTCCATTGGATTTAACCTCATTGGCGTTTGCGCTCTTCTGAAGTTTTTCATGAGGTCAATGGTGCGTTTTCTTTCCTTCTATTCGTACTGTTCGTTGGTCTTCCGATGTCTAACTTGCTCATTTGAATGGAGGAAATGCCATTCTCGGATGTAGTCTAGCATTTCATTCATTATATTATCTTATGCAAAAGGCAGAGATGCTGCAATGTCTAAATCTCTAGTTGCTAATGTGAAGGCCGGCCGTATGGCAATTTCATTTTCATTTTGCCTTTTCCTGTTATGGTTCTTCTCTGTTTGCATAGACATTTCGCTGATTGGAAATAGAAAACAGTTTTGTGTTGGTTTCTGTTTTGAATTTTCTTTCGTTTTTCTTACTGCAGAGTTAGCGGGTCGCCGAGGTCTTCTTAGGGGTATTTCTCACGGCGTCTTGTAGTTCCATTTCCTTGAGATTTACGCTGCGATGACTGGTTGACTGACTGGACTCTCCGCGATTTCTCGGGCGATTCATTGAGGTACGGTAAACAAAACTACTATTGATTATATTTTTCTTAATTACTGTCTTCAGTTGGGTTTCACGATGTTTGCACGGGCATGGTATCATCGAAAGGACTTCACGAGGTGATTCGCATTTGAGGCAATGCCCCTTTTTAGGAAATGCGATTTAAGAAAAGATGCCATGGATCTCACCACACATTTCACTGTTTTTGATGTTGCCCTTATCTTTAACATGAAACTCCTTTTCAGTTTTCCTGTTTAAGATTTTTTTTTGTGGGGAAGCTATGCGTGCAGCGAAATGTAGGCTTTCTAAAAGGAACTTGGAGATTCTTTCTGGGAGGGCTTTGAATTTATTAAAGTAGGTTGAGTTATTGACTAAAGGCTCTTCTATTAATAGTACCTCTAAATAATAGAGGGCTTTGAAGTGCTTTATGCTCCCATTTTTTTTAATGTTCATGATTAGAAAGCAACTATGATCATCGCCTGCATTTGTAAGGTATTTTGTCTTCTGGGTTTGTCTCTTGGGTTTATACGTGCCTAGTGGTGACTGGATTTTTAATTGGATATTTCTTTAATCTCTCAATAAATATTCTAATGTGCAGTTGAATGATTATTTAAAAGAGCTTTTTTTTTTTAATATTCATAGCTGTTGTAGGGCTGGCTTTTCGTTAGATCTTCTAGACCATTTGGGATTTTGTTGTTTAATTCTGCGTGAAAATTTTGAAACCTTCCTAGCATTTTCTTCGTTCTCATATAACCCAGCTAGTGCTTGCTTTCACTAGTGATTGTTTGGATTAAGTTCATTGGAAGATACTTGGAAGTCTTTCACTGTTCTGTTTATTAGTATATTTCCCTCCCAAGTTCTGAGATCTCTAACTATGGACTGCCTGATGTAGCAGAAGTGGAATGTAGGAATTTGTGTATGCTTAATTAATAACTCCATACAACTTTTTGCACATGTAGCTTTATGTATTTTATTAAGTTTATGACTATCTGATCATTGTTACATAAATGTTACGTGGTTTGGTGGGGTGGGGGAATATAAAAGTACATTTTTGTACTCTCTTGGCTGCCGGCCTTTCTTTTTGTTGTTCTAATCTCTCCATGGCACTGAGTATCACATGACATGATATCATTCAAGAGACGTGGTTCATCTGCAAAGATGTGCATTAAAAACTTTAAAAAGAAAAACCTTTAAGCACATCTTTCGAGCATGTATCTTAGAATTAAATCATCTTAGCATTTTAAAACCAGAGGATTAAAGGTCTTAATGGCGGTATGTTATGTAAGACCTGTATTCCAAATGTTCATGTAATGGTTAGGCAGACACATGAATTTCTCTGATAATGTGTTTGTCATTCTTACATTTCAGGCGGTGATTTGGACATCTCCAGTCATCCCTGCCATTTTTCTGCCCCAAGATGGACTCGGTTAAGTCCTCCAGTCTCACTCCAGGTAGTAAGAGTAAATTGGCACGCACTTTTACCAAAGTTCTTCATATCCGAGCTCTAACTGGGATAGCTCCCGTTCATGGAATTCAAAAAGTTAAGCCACAAGAGAAAATCAGTGATGATTGCACAGCAAGTAAGAGTACAGGTAGTCAATCCGAGTCTTTTGATAGTGGTGAAGAAGAGTTCCAGAACAGAGTCCAATTGCAAGCATTGCTCGCAAAACTGTTTGCTAGTATTTCATCAGTCAAAGCTGCATATGCCCAGTTACAGTATGCTCAATCCCCTTATGATGCAGAAGGTATTCAAGATGCTGATCACTATGTTGTCTCAGAATTGAAAGCTTTGTCTGAATTGAAACAATGTTACCTTAAAAAGCAATTTGATCCTTCACCAGAAACCACAATGCTCTTGGCTGAAATTCAGGAGCTAAAGAGTCTTGTGGGAACATATGACATAATGGGGAAAAGATTGGAATCGCAAGCAAGACTGAAGGGCTCTGAAATTATGTTTCTTAGAGAGAAGATCGAGGAAATTAAAAAACAGAATAGGTTGCTTGAGAAAAGTTTAGATCGGAGTGGGCCGATTTCTGTCACCGGTGATCTTCATTTATCAGGAGTAAATGCGAGCCATTTCATTAAAGTTCTTGGGCATACAATTAAGTCTGTTCGAAATTTTGTCCGGATGATGGTGGATGGAATGAAATCTGCTGGTTGGGATGTTGATGCAGCTGCGACGGAAATTGAACCTGATGCTGTTTATTGGCATGATGATCATAGATGCTTTGCATTCGAGACATTTGTTTCCAGGGAAATGTTTGACTCCTTCCATAAACTCAATTTTTCCCTTCCAAATGAATCCTTACCGGAAAAAAGGAAGCAGAAACAGTTTTTCTTTGCAAGATTTATGGAGCTGAAGCTTAGGAAAACAAAGGATTTTCTTTCACAAAATCCTAGATCAACCTTTGCCAAGTTTTGTCGCGTTAAGTACTTGAGGCTCATTCACCCCAAGATGGAATCATCATTATTTGGCAATTTAGACCAGAGGCGCCTAATCAGCTCCGGTCAATTCCCAGATACAACCTTCTTTGGCACATTTGCAGAGATGGCAAGATGGGTGTGGCTCCTACATTCTTTAGCTTACTCCATTGAACCGGAGGCCTCCATATTTCAAGTAAGGAAAGGATGCCGATTCTCAGAGGTCTACATGGAAAGTGTCATTGATGAAGTGTACCTTTCACCACATTCTGACCCAGTGGTGGCACTTACTGTTATCCCTGGCTTCATGATTGGTAAAACTGCAATCCAGTGCCGGGTCTATCTCTCCCAATAATCACTTCTTTATGGGAACAACAGTATATTATCTTTTACCAAGACCACCTGCACCAACTAATAATTCATAGTATTGGCCCCTTCACCAACTCAAAGATCAAGCTGTTTAAACAATTTATTATGTCTCGAATCAACAAAGCTGGACAAGTTGCTGCACAGACAGTGACGGAGAGGCAAACATCCTACCTCGGCAAGGCAATCAAACGCGAGTAAGTGCAATTTTCTAGCCATTTTGGAAGAGAAACCGCGTGGACTGAAGTGGAAAGAAACAAAACTTAGATTATTTTAGTTGTCATATTTATCTTGACTGAAAACCGTCCCATCAAATTTTGTTAATATTATCATAGGTCAGTGACAGAGGGATGGTCTAGCTGTTGTGCAACAGAACCAGACATCATTGCATGTACATGTAAATAGCAATAATTATTATAAAACCACATATAAAGTTTGATAGATGGGGATGTGAGACAAGTTTCTCATGTTTTACATTACATCTCTCTCTTAGTCTTTATCAACCATATTTCTCATTTCATCTCTCTTATTTGAGTCCTTGGATTCTCTGCCAAACTGCAACATATTGCCAAAATTCTGTGTTATGTATGTATGGATCTCTTTGTTTTGATATCACTAGTGGAAATACTTTCCTAGTTCCAAGAATCTTGAATAGTAGTAGTTTGTTTTCAAATATTTTCTTCAGTGTATGTAGGAAACTGTGATGGGTGGCTCTGTAGCTTTATTGGAATGCACAAATCTTTTCTTTAGCTGTTCCCACGATTAAACATTATAAGATTCCTATGGCCCCACATATGATACTGCCTGCTGCTGTTTTTAATAGGGTCGGTGATGTTGGGCCATGTGACTGCAAAGGGCCTTTGCACATTCCTTGTTTTCTATACAAAAGGAAGAAGGCATTGCTTGTGATGGGTACGCACCCTTTGGCTCTTTGTTCTCATTATATTTAATGCTGAAATGTTTGATTTAGTGTCCTCTTGGGACAACCCAATTAGTGTAGCTTCTGGATTGTTGAGATGAAAAATCTTATATCGGGACACTTCTTTCACTGTTTAAATCATGCATGTACTACCTTTGATTATAAAAATAATCAATGAGAGAACAATGCATGTTTACTGTTGCATATGTATATATTAAATTGATTTGATATGAATGAGTTGGACCTTTTCTCTTCTGCCACTAGAGGGGAACCGACATGAACATGATTCAATGATTGAGACATTACTACCGTTTTTTGTAAGTTAAAAGTTTAAAATTTCACTCACATTATGATGAAAAGTGTCTAAAGTGGGGTCATGAAGATCCAAACTCTAGATTGAAATCTTAAACTAAAAACATATTTCTTTAGTAAGCCATGGTTTTACTTTTTATAGAATAGACAAGTGGGTGTGATCGTGAAGGTCATTCTAATTTATTCCTTTGAGTTGATTGTTGTACATTCATCATCTTATCAAGCATCCATGTTGATTAAAAATTCACACTTATAACAAAAGATAACTTTCTCTTTTCTTTTTTATATCGCAAATGAACCAAAATTAATTATCTAATGCAAAATAGAATCTACAAACTACAATAAGTAATTTTTATTTTATTTTATTTTGTTTTTTTTTTTAAAAATGTTCGAAAGTCCTTAACTACATGTTATAAAACCACATTCGAGCAAATGTGGATGAAGGTCTTGACTTAGATCGTGTCTTGTCTTAGTTGTGGGCCTATTAAAATCCAGAATTAAAATATCTATCAATATGTTGATATATATGAACAATAATTTCAAGGGAGAAAAAAAAAAAACAAAGGGGATGCAATCAGCAGAAGAAGAATTTATTCCTATCTTCATTAATTCAAACAGTGAGCAAATACAAATATTTATACAATTAAGTTTACAAGGTTTGGTGGAAATAAATCCTTCCCATCAGAATGCCCCATTTCACTCAAGTATTCAACTTGAGAATGCATAAAAATAGAAAGATGTCAAATTCTGAAAATCTGAGAGCTCGAGTCACACTTATCATATAGGGAAATTAAAATGTTTAGTGTCGATATTAAGTATCCATTGATATCTCGTATAATTGTCCATATAACATATAAAATGTCTTCATTAGTAATGAATATGAAGATAAATTCTAATAATAAGATCTATAGTTTATATAAGAAGTGGCCAAAGTGAGCATAAGGTAATTGGCATGTGCTCTAGACCAAGAAGTGAGTTTCGAATTCTCCACTCCAAATATTTGAATATTGTTTAACAAGTAAAAAGAATTTAATTATTAGTTGAAATATTTTTTTTTTTTATAAATTTTTAATTTACAAATATATCATATATTCATCGATTTTGATATTTAATCCATACATCTATAAAATTGAAATATCAATATTGATATCAACATAATTATTTTAATCCGGGTGGAAAACTCGTTAGTGTACATCCATTGTAAAAAACTAAAGCAAATATTTAATCATTTGTGAATTTATTCCAAAGGTTTGTAATGTGTAAGCTTGATAAAAATGTTTGGCATTTGCGAGTTCTTTAAACGATAAAATCCATTGCTATAGTCTATAGACAAATTTGTCAATTTTGTACCTATTTATAACCCCATCCACGTCGTTATTCCAAGTGGCATGATCGAATACTCGATCATTATCAATGGAGCTCTTTATAACGAGTTTGCTTATCTTTTCCTCATTTGTGTCGAGGGACTTTTAATGCTTGTTAACAGGGAGGAATTTCTTTTAGCATTAAATATTTTTGAATTAATATAAATTGCTCTTATCTCACTTATCTCTCTTCTAGCACATGACAATTATTTTTAGAACTAACGAGGGAGACCGTGGAAAGATAAAAGGAGGTGTTGGAAGTGTATAAGAAGACTTTAAGTTTAGGTACGATAAATTTTAAGGTGTCGTTTGGATTGAGAAGTTGGGGAGAGTGGAGTTAGGAGGAGTTAATAACTCCCCCAACTCCTTATTTGGCCCAAAGAGTTATTAACTCTTTCTTGTAGGCCCCACAACTTTATTAACTTTTTTTTTATGAGTCTCACAGATTTTTAACTCATTTTTGTGGGTCCCACAAACTTCTTTACTCCTCACTACAACTCCTACTCCCCCAACTTCTCAATCCAAACGACCCATGTTTAAGGTTTGATTGGATGAGAATGAGTAATAGATGCCTGAGAATAAGATGTCTGGGAATAATAAATGTCTGGGAATAAGATAACTGTGTTTGGTTCTACATGAGAATGTTATCAGATTTTTATGTAAAAAAATGATATTTTATATTTATTGACGAAATTAATATATAAATCTTATGTAATATATACTTACGATCTAATAAATAATGTGCAAATTGATTTTATGATATTTATCTTATAAATTTTATCTATTATTATCTATTATTAATAAAATAATAAAAATGCATTTAAAAAATAATAATTAATTAATATTTTTAATAAAAAAAATTAATTATTAATTGATTACAAATAACTCGTGAATAATTCATTATAATGATTATCCTTACCATAAATTAATAATATTTATAATAATTGATTAATATAATATTAATTAGTGATTTAATATTTTTATAAGGAATTTTATAATGAATGTTGATGCTTGTTTGATGAAATTAATCTTAAAAACATTATTTTATTAACTAATCAAAATTAATGTCAACTAATAAAAATAAATAAATTAATTATAAATATTTTTAATTAAATAATTAATTATGATTATTGAAAATAAATAAATAAATAAATAAATAAATAAAAATATATAAATATTAATAAAGAAGAGAGAGATATTAATAAAGAAAAGAGAGAAAGAGAGAGATTGATGGGTATAAAGAAAACCCATCATTCTTGAAGGGTATAGGAAACCCATCCACCATGGGAAAAAGTGATGCATGAGAATAAGTGATACCCATGCCCATGCTTATAAACCTTATTCCAAACAAGGAGATTTTAGACCCTTACCCATTCCCATCCACAAAACCTTGCACCAAACGACCCCTAAGGGGCTATTTGGCCTCTGTCTTGGAATCAAAATTCTAGGGAGTTTGTTTTGGGAGTTTTGAAGTTTGAGAATCAAAAAGCTGTATTTAAGATGTAGTGTTCTAAAACCTGAGAATAAGAAAACATGGGTGCAATGTTCTGAAACATGAGTTTATGTTATTTTTTTTCCTTTTTTTTTCCTTTAGTTGTTTTGTTCTTTTATTTTTAGTGGATGTTTTGTCAATTATAGAAATCATTGTACAAAATAAATGAGGTTACAAAATTTGAACTCTATTTTAGAAATTAAAATATTGGAAAACTATGTAAGAAATTAGGAAATTTTAAACTATATTTTACAAAGTATTTAGAAAAATATTTTTGAAACTCTATTTCAGAAATTAAAAAATTGAAAGTCTATTTAAGAAATTAGGGATTTAAAACTCTATTTCAAAAAGTATTTAGAAAGTTATTTTAGAACTCTATTTTAAATTTTTTTAAAAATATAAGTCTATTTAAGAAATTAGAAATTAGAAAATTTAAAACTTTTTTTTACCTCGTAGAGTATCCTGAAAACTATTTTTGTAACTCTACTTTAAAAATTTTAAAAATTAGAAGTCTATTTAATAAATTAGAGAATTTGAAACTCTATTTTATAAAGTATTAAAATACATATTTTTTGGAATTCTATTTTAGAAATTAAAAAGTTGGAAGTCTATCTCTATTTAAGTAGTTAGGGAATTTAAAATTTTATTCCATTGAGTATTCAAAAACCTATTTTTGGAACTCTATTTTAAAAATTAAAAAATTAGAGGTTTATCAAAGTGGTTTGTCGAGTGGTTGTTGTAGGCAAGTTTGGTCATTAGAGTAGTTGATTGCTCGAGTGATCGAGTTGTTGGGATAAATGTATACAAGTCTCTTAAGTGCTCGCCAAAAGAAGTCATTAGCAGTGGTCGGGTCACTGATATGGTCATCGAAGTTGTCGTTGGAGGTTGTCATCAGCAGTGGTCGGAGTTGTCGGTGTGGTCGTCGGAGTTGTCGCTTGAAATAGTCGTCAGCGATGGTGGGGTCGCCGATGTGGATGCCAAAGTTGTCGTTGGAGGTAGTTGTCAGCAGTGGTCAGGTCGTTGATATGATCGTCGAAGTTGTTGTCGAAGGTAGCCATTAACAGTGGTCAGGTCGCTGGAGTTATCACCGAAATTGTCGTTGAAGTAGTAGGCAACCGTCGAAAATGGAATATGACAAATAAAATAAGAAAACATGGCACAAATCCATGGAGTTGCACTGTTGTAACCCATAAGAGGTTTTTATTCGTGGCTAGTAAAAATGTTGCTGAAAATGGAGTGTTGGTATTCATCAAGATTCGAGGGTCAAAAAGACAAATACCTTAGGATATTTCTTAGGAATGCTTTCATAGAATGAGTATGATTAAACAAGATTTTTTACCAAGTTAATGATAGGGTGTGGAAAACTCTACAAACTTCGAAAATAAGTGTTTTATTATTATTATTTATTTTTACCTCAAGGATGTAAAGAGATGTTCATCAAGACCATTGCACAAACGATCCTAAACTATACCATGAGTTGTTTTTGTCTGCTTTGAAACATCTGTGAAAATTAACAGTATTGTGCTCAGTTTTGGTGGGGGGACTTCAAAGGACAAGAAGAAAACCCATTGGGTGAGATAAATGAAGTAGTGCACAAGCAAAGAGGTATGTGTCCTAGGCTTTAGAGATTTAACTTTGTTCAATCAAGCAATGTTGACTAAACATAGTTGACACATATTGAAGAATCTAGAGGGGATGTTTGGCCCATGGTTTTGGGTTAGAGTGGTTTTGGGTTTCAAACCCAAAACCATGTTTGGTACAAGAGGTTTCAAACCCAAAACCATGTTTTGAAACACAATCTCATGAGTTTTGAAACACAACTCCATTGGTTACAACAATGTAACCTTATAGGTTTTGTACCATATTTTTCACTTTCATTTGTCGTTTTCCATTTTCGACGACCACTTTGACAACAATTCCGATGAAAACTTTGACAACAACTCCGGTGACCCGACCAACTCCGATGACAACTCTGACGACCACCAACAACGAAAACTTCGATGATTACACCGGTGACCCGACCAACTTTGATGACAACTTCGATAATCATACCGGCAACCTGACCAACTCTGATGACAATTTCGACGACCACACCGTCGACCCGAGTAACTCTAATGACAACTCCGATGACCACCTGATCACTACCGATAACGAAAAGTTTGACGACCACGTCGGCGACCCCGACCACCGCGACGATTGCCTCCATCGATAACTACGTTGAAAACTATATAGATTAATTTAACGATCGCCCCTATGACTTGACACCCCAACAACTAGATACTTTGATGCCCTAACCACCACAACCCTAACTGGTCCGAGCCACCGACAACGACCATCTGACAATCACTTCGACTACTAAACAACCCATAACTATAGTTGAAGACCACTCTGACGACCTGACAACCATAGTTGACAACCACTTAACAAATTTGACCACCTATCAACCCCTGTCGATGACCACGTAATGACCACTTCAATGACCCGACCACCCTAGCAACCCGATCACCTCGATGATTATTTCGATGTTCACCCCAACCTGACAACCCAACCACCCAAAACCATTGTTAACAACCACTTGGTGACCACCCAACAACCCAACCATCATATTTACCGCTCTGACAACGACTCCAACGACTCAACCACTTGACAACTACTGCCATAACCATCAAACGACTACTTCGACGATATGACCACCCTGATGACCACTCCAACGACTCATGGTGATAACCAATGTGCAATCACCATCGGGGTTCACCGACAACCAACCACCCAACCACCTAGTCAATTTTTTAAAAGGTTAAAAATTAAACAAAAATGGTTACTAATTTTTTTAATCCATTATATGTTTGAAATAGGTTTCAAAATTCTATACAAAATATGGTTTCTAATATTTTAATTTCTAAAAATTGCATCATATTGGATCATGCTTAGTCCAATTCATGTTGGAAAGGAAAATTCAAATTTTATAACTCATTTATCTTTGAAATATGTATTAAAATAGAATGAACAATTTTATTTAAATTTCATAATTTCATAAATAAACTTCCAGCATTTTAATTTGTAAAATAGAGTTTCAAAAATAGGTCTATGAATAGTTTGTGAAATAAAGTTTTTTCTAATATTTTAGATAGATTTCTATTTTTTTTAATCCCTAAAATAGAGTTTAAAAAATAGGGTTTTGAATACTTTATAAAATAGAGTTTTAGATTGTCTAATTTATTAAATAGACTTCAAATTTTTTAATTTCTAAAATAGTTTTCTGAGTATTTTGTGAAATAGAGTATTAATTGTACAAACCACACATCCATATTTAACTATTATTGAAACAATTAATCTACATAATTGATTAAAATATTGATATGTACTTCAACAAACAATTATCAAGTAAAAAAATTGGATCTAGAAAAAGAATATCCTATAAAAATACAAACTAAACTCCAATCCAACCCTGCATCCCAAACAAACACAACCCATCACCCCAAAACTGGAAGGACCAAATGAACAAAGAGTACTTGTCCAAAAACCCTCATATCAATAGAGATAGTGTCCCCCACTTATAAATCCATGATTTTTCCCTTATCTAACCAATGTAGGATTTTAGTTGTACTCCAATAATCCCAACTTCTTTTTAGGGTACCAAGATCCCAAAGCCAATACATCTTCAAGCTATTTCCAGCACAAATGGCAGACATTTATTTGAATAACTTGAATTAAAGGTTGTGAACATGCATTCGATGAGATCAGAGAGCTACGTGGGCCATAACATGAGCCTGCAATCTTATTTTGCTCCGTAGCATTCTTTGAAACAAGGGTTTACTTTTAGTCCCATAACTTTTATGAATGTGATAATTTAGTTGTTAAAATTTAGTGGGTAACAATTTAATCCATGTCATTTCAAATTTGTTACAACTTAGTTCTTGAACTTTAACATGTAACAATCCAACTCGTGTGCTTTTAAATATGCAACAATTTAATCTCTACCCATGCATACAAGATCCCATGAAAAATAAGTGTCTATTTTTATTATGTATGAACTTAGTCTTGCTAGTTTATAAACATATTTAGTTTCTAAACCGTTTATAGATCTATATAGGTTAGAAGCCTCATTAAATTTTAAAAATAATTTTTATTATAGAGATTAAATTGTACAAAATTTAAAGTATAAGAACTAAATTGTTACATACTAAAGTTTAATAACCAACGACATAAAATATTTTCAATAGTATTTTTTAAAAAGATACTTTGAATAATAACATTTTTTTAGTTGCATTATATTAAAAAATGATTATATTAATTATTAATGTTTTTTTACTACTTATTTGAAAGATTTTCGATTAAGTATTTTAAATTTTTTTTTTTTGGATAATCTATCTCTCAAGAATCTCTCAAAAATATGATCAATATATTTTTAGGTCCATGTATTTTAAGTCTAATTTCATTTTAATCCATGTATTTTCTAATGTTCAAATTTAGTCTATGTATTTTCAATGAATGTTAAAATTAGTACATGAATCTTAAAATTAGTTCTTATCATTAATTTGAAGTAATTTTTTTTAACTTGGTAAAATAGTAATAATAATCGTCACAGGCATTAATGAGTAATTTCCTTTAAAGATGATAGATTTAAATCTTTATTCTTATTTCAATTGTAATACTCTACAAAGAAGGAAAATATAGACAGCGTTTGAAATGAGAGTTAAAGAGAAAGGCACCAAAATCATAAACAAACCCAATAATAATGAAATAACCAGCAGCATACAAAACAAATCAACTTTATAGTTTTGATATTACATATTTATAAAAACCATAAGGATCGGAAATTACAACAAACCAAACTAGCATTTCATACAGCAATCTTTGCTTTATTTAAATTAAAACACACACACAAAACATAATTTATTTCATCGTACCCTATTTTTATTATTACCAACCATGTAGAAGACAGGGTGCTGATTTTAGGTCTCTAATTCTTAACCCCTTGAGTTTCTGCATCGTGGTCGTGGCCGTGGTGTCCATGGTCGTGATGTCCGTGGTCATGGTGTCCATGGTGACCATCTAAGTCATTTACGTCGGCATCGTGACCGTGGTGTCCACCGTGGTGGTGCCCGTGGTCGTGGTCGTGGTCATGGTCGTGGTGTCCATGGTGATCGTCCAAGCTATCGACATCAGCATCGTCGTGGTCATGACCATGGTGGCCGTGGTCATGGTGGCCGTGGTCGTGGTGGTCATGGTGTCCATGACCGTCACTCTCTACATCACCTTTCTTTTCCTCTACATATATAATGAATAAAAACAGAGTTCAAATAATATTGCTAAATTATTGCTATAGACCTAAAAGCTTAACTAAATAAAAAAATTAATATAATTACAAAATCCATCTAAATTCGACTATTCATTCGCATGTGAGTTTGATAATCAATATGAGATTCAACTTACTGACTATTTTACAAAATGAAGAGAAACACAACAACAAATTTAAGTTTATGATCTATACTTTAATATCACACTAAATTACAAAGCATAATACACAAAAACTAGTAACATGAAAACAAATTAAATTTGATCTTATTAATTTTAATATGTTCTTAACAAAATAATGAGAAAGAGAGAGTTCGGTTTCGAGCAAACTAACCGAGTAGACGAGCCGAGACACGAGAGGAGACGAAGAGAAGAGCGAGGAGGAGGCCGAGAAGGAGAAGGGTTTTAGAGTTGGCCATTTTTTGGTTAACAAAGCTGATCAGTTAGAAAAATGCAAGTGTTATGCTTTGTAATTAGGCTACTTGGTGCTTCAAACATTACATTATCAGTGGCAATTTATAGAAGGCTGGAGGCTTTGTTAGGTGTTGGGTGATGAATGAGTTTATGGTTTAGTCAAAAAGCAAGTATTTTGGTTGAGAAAAAACCACAAGTAATCTTTGTTTCAACACAATAAATAATTGACTATTTCTTGAGATGATCCAAAATCAATTCCCACATTTCTTTTAAATCTTTAATTACTAAAGTTAATCCAAAAACCAACCCCATTCTTGACCTTTAATTACTTGAGATCATCCGAAATCTATCCTGTTTTTCACCTTTAATTACTACATGGTTTGATTTAAGATTTCATTTGATCTATGAACATAAATATTTAGGAAAGTAAGATGTTTGAGAAATAATAGTATTGAAAATCAGAGATCACTGCGTGTTTAGTTATCCATAAGAATGCTATATATAAGATTTTTCATGGAAATAAACGACGTTTATGCTTATTTTATCGGATAACTTCCCTAACAATCTTTTGTAATTATGAAATATTAATGAATGAAAATTAATTCTAAGTCATTAATAAAAATTAATCAATTACTACATTTAATTAAATAATTAACTATAATTAATAACAAAATAAATATTTCTACCCGAATTATTTAATTGGATAGTCAATTAATAGTTTTAATAAATATAGTTGATTTCATTAATTTGATTAGTCTATTCGTAATATTTGTTAATATATTCTAATTAATTTGGATGAATTTTATTGAGTACCACAAGGCAGGAATGAAGATTCCGACCTTGAAGTACACACCAATTATCACAGAAATGGTTATATAAATTTAATCTCATTGATTTTATATAATTTTCATCAATTATGTAGTACTTCATTTTAACCTATTAAAACATTAATTAATTAATAATATAAACTAATGTGCCAAAAAAGAAGTATAAATGAAAAAGATCATCATAAGAATGAAAAACAAAATGAGAGAAGTACGGCACGAAAGAAAATCTATACACTATGATATATCGAGGAATGAGTGTTATTTCTATTTTTAAATTTTCGAAATTCGTACCAAATAACTAAAGTAATTAGTATAGGCAACGATAATTTAATATATATCTTTGATTAAAAGGTTAAATGATAGAATTCTCCTTCCTTCGTTCAAATGTTCTTTAATTAAAGAAAAACAAATCATACCCAACAAAATAGTGATCAAACTATTATTGTTTCTCACCCTCCCATTTTCATACCCCAAAAGGTGCTGTGGGGTAATTCAAAATGATGAACCCCATTCTTTGACCTTTAAATACTCAAAAGGTAATCTAAAATCACTCTCATTTTTGACCTTTCATGACACCTAATTATATCAAATATGGACTATCATTGTTATTATAATAATATGATTTTTTTTTCTCTTAAAAAAATTATTATCAAATAGATTTGATTTTTTTTTTCAAAAGAACTTCCCAATGTACTCTAAAAGTTGAAAATTTCAATAAACTAGCAAAAATATAATAAGAATTAAACTCGAGACGTAAATGATGTGCCTTGTGAGTTGTGTCTATGAATATTAAAAAATCATTCAATTATTGCTTACATAATTAAATTATTTATACAAAATTATATGACCTACTAAAGTGGATATATAATTAGCATGTATTACCTCTTTTGAGGTTGAAGATTTGAATCCTTCATTTCTCCATATTTGTTGTACTAAAAAAACTAATAATCCAATTAACGTAGCTGAAGTGAGCTTAACGTAACTGTAATTAGCATAGAAGTTTGAATTTCTACTATAATGTTAAACTAAAAGAGAAGTCTCCATTATAGCGGGACTTATGATTAACATCCAGAACCTCCATATATATATATCTACAATGGTATAATATTGTCTACTTTGGACATCAACCCTCATGGTTTGTTTTTGGTTCTCCCAAAAGATCTCATATCAATGAAGATAATTATCATTAGTTATATACGGTGGATCTCTTCCTTTGCTAGCCAATACGAGACTTTATTAGTACTCCTACTCATAACACTCTTCTTTTGAATAAGCAACTTTTGACTATGCCATTATCCTTTAAAAACAAAAACTTTTGACTATTGCAATATTAAAATTTTTTATTAACATTATCACAAGTTAAAAATCACAATCTTGCACCTTTTTTTTGGGTGTGTTAACCCTATAGTTACTTTCAGCCAAAAAATATTTAGAGAAATTAGGCTAAATATAAAAATTGCGTTTAGTTTTTTTTTTTTTTTTAAATTGTCCCATGTCCTTTTTTTTTATTTTTCTTTTATTTTTTTGAGCTTAACAATATATGGAAAGGAGACTTTGAATCTCCGACTCTTTAGTGTGCCAAGTTTCTTTTTAATTAATCATTCTATTAAAAAAATCTAAGATGGTGTAAAATTAAAAATAAATTGAAAAAAAAAAGATTATGGGTGTTGTAGATAGTTTTTTGATCTAGTTATGTTTTAAAAAAATAACACAGAAAGCAATAAGGTGTTGATTTTAGTTGCACTTTCAGGATATTTCCAACACACAACTAGGTGTTTAGTATGACTCTGATAAGGACAAATGACCTTCACAATAGTATGATATTGTCTACTTTAGATATAAACTCTCATGACTTTGCTTTAATTGATTCCCCAAAAGACCTCATACCAATAAAGATATATAATATTTGTCCTCCCTTATATACTATAAATCTCTTAATTTCCTAGCCAATATGAGGTTTTTGTTAGCCCTCCTTATATTAGAGAATTTTATGTAGATCAAATTATTTGTCTTGTATATTTAATATAAGTGTTGTGAAAATAGGATGGAAACCGGGTATAATTTTACCAATATTAAAATACTAATATAATAATAATAATAATAATAATAGGAAATATAAATTTAATATTAATATGTATAAAATATTAATAATGATAATAATGCAAGTGCTTGGAAATATATATATAAAATATAAATATGAGATAGTGGACTTTGTTGTGAAAACAATTGGAAGAAGAGAAGAGAGACTGCACAGACTGTATCGAATAAGAGTTCCTTTTTCCTTGAATTATTCATCTTACAGTCAACTGATATATAGGCTCTGTTGTTTACCAGATTAACAACTCTTGATAACTAATAACTTCCTCTTAACAGTATTTTAACTAAGTATTACCAGACCTAACCATAGTAGTTAGTGAGCTCTCTTAATATGTTGGAAAGATAAAATAACAATATATTAGAGAAAGTGAGGGAGAATGAATTGAATTGGAGAGGAAATTTTCACCAATGGATGTCTTTCATAAACCACCATAAGCCACTATTTATAAGGCTAAATGGCAAGAAGGATATGGAACAATTCTGACACTCAAGATTGGTGAGAAATGGACACAGCATGGAGATGACACTATGCCTAAGTATAATTTCTACTACACTGGCGACGCTGGGTGATATAATGGTATGTGGATGGACATTTATCCTACACATGTTTACCATAATAAGTTTGTTATTAAGTCATTGGATAGATATATGTCCACTACCCCCTTCAAATTTTAATCACATCTTACTTTTATTATCATACTTTGTTTTTTTTTTTTAACAAATGATTTTTATTGAAACAAATTAATTGTTTCATAGGTAAACTTGAAAAAGTAGAGAGAAAAAAATCGAGGTTGGAATTGAAAAATATCATAAATATACAATCCCAAACTTTATATTTAGTAATTTTTTTTAAAAAAGAAAAAACTTGTGGGAAAGGTTCTATCTGAGCTAGTCTTCAGCCACAATACTTCAAAGAAAAAAAGGGAACTTTTATTAACTCTCACAAGTTTCTGAATGTTTGAAAATTCTCCATCTTTGTTTATATGTTTTCCTTTTGCCAAATTTCTTGCCCCACAGTTTCATAAAGAAGACATATAGCTGTCACAACCAAACAAAAGAAGGTTTCATTTTCATCTCCTTAGAATTTTGGACAAAATTCATGTTTGAAATGTTTTTTTTTTTTTTTGACTCAATCTTAAAGGATCAACTTTGGGAAAAAAAAAAGGTAATTAATGTCATTAGTTAGCATGTCCAAATGTTGAACTACATTTGACAAAATGAATGAATCTTTCTAGCCAAAACTCAAAGTGTGACATGTGTCGAATGTTAAGGAAAAATAAGGGTTTTAAATTAAATATGAATTTATCTCTTCAAAAAAAATATTATTTTATTTCTTGAATTTTAAGACTTATCTTCTTTATTTTTGAATTATCCCAACTTTGGTTCCATTCCTGTCTCCAATGTTTTGACTTCTAATATTTTGAAAGATATAATTTTACTTTAGTACTAATATTTGATAATATTAAACACTGCATTTTCGTCACTATGCATTAAATCTTCACTTCAAATTTCATTCAATTTTTGAAGTTTAATGCCTGTTTTTGATTAAAAGCTTACCAAGTTTTTCTAATTATGGGAGGTTTGTTGGATATGAAAACTCTCACATGGATTTACATTGGAGAAGATTTATAGATTCAAAGATAACATTTCATTGAGGTTCATTTTTATTTTAATAGAATTCAAAATATAAAATAATATGCTTGACATCAAAAATTTGAAAGTGACAACTTTTCTAGAAAATCCCTTTCTTAAATACATACATTTATGCCAACTTGAATAGTTTAACTGGTTAGACATATATCTGTTGAGAGAAAAAATAATGATAATAATAATTACAATAAAATTATTATAATATTAAATCTCCCCTTCCACAGGATAAGCCAACCAATAAACTAGAGTCACAAAATATTAAATATAACGAGATAGGGAAAAAAGAACGACACCGAAATTTATACTGGTTCGCCCCAAACTTGGGACTACGTCCAGTCTTACGCAACTGCAGGTTCTACTATAATGAGAGATTACAAAAGAGCTCTCAATTCAGCGCCACAAACTAACCCTCAATAGCCCAACAATGGCTATTGACTTCCAAGTATTACAACCCGATAGCTTGGGATAATCAAGAAAAACCTTCAACCCCACCAGAGAAAAACTCTTTTTCTCTCACAAATGCTATTTTGGTCACACCCAGTTTTTCCCTCTCTATGTTGGTGGCTACACACAAAACATCATTTATATATGTGTGTTTACAAAAACCTAATATCCAAATGGCCCTTGGCCCATTGGCCTTTTATTTTGTCTCCGCACAAAACCCAACAATCTCCCACTTGGAGACAAAACTTCAATCTTGCCTCATATTGCAACAAAGCTTTGATCACCTTGGTAAACTCCAAGGCACAACTCCCACTACAACTGTTATTTCTGATCTTCTTGGCAAACTCCAAGGCTCAAATAAAAGATACCTGAAAACACAATAAACTCACAAAACCAGGGCAACCATCGAATATAAAGCGTAGTGCATCCGTGTTTGCCCCGAGGTATGGGCTCACTACGTGGATCTGTCTCCTAGACGAAAAGGACAGACACGTACTCACACTTCAGCTAAGTGGTACCAACTAACATCTTCTTATACCCTGAACCATTGTTCCTGAAGAAGATACACTCTGAGAAGGGCTTGAATCCTCTATTCAAGCTTGCTGCCAATTTAGAGACTTTACCTTTGACCTTAGCAATTGCTTTGGCCTTCCACTTTGATGCCTCCACCACTCGCTGGCGACTTCTTCAATTCAATCGTCATCTCGACAATTGGGGGTTCATGATAGCCATCAATTTTCTCTCATGGACTTCCCAATTGTTCCTGAACTGAAGGATCCTGATATGACTGATCAAACTTGGCTATCATTGCTGCTGGCTCAACTGTACCTCTATTATAACCATCTGCAGCTTTAACTGGTATCCACTGTCTCTTCAAACTTTTCTTGGCAACATTTAACCGACATCCGTACAATGTAGATTTCCCGTGGCCAATCGCCACTACGGGATCTCGACTGAGTTTACATCAAGCACGCCAAACTCACAAATGTAGCCATCATCGCCAACTTGCGGTAGAGATAAGATTCATCTTGACATCGGGCACAAATCGACATCTCGCAGCACTCAAATTATTCTCACATTCTCGTCTCCAGACTAACCTCTCCAATCCCATTGGTCTTGGATATTTCATCATTCCCCATCCTCACTAAACCATGACGACCTCCGTGAAGGAAGGATGTGAACAAACTCCTATCCGAAGCTATATGTGAGCAGAGGCTGCACTGTCTAAAATCCACTCGGATGAACTATTACTACTCTCGTGTCACTCCCAAACACGGACACATGCATCTAGCACTACATTTGCCTCTTGATTTTGTCTCTCTCCGGATCCTCTTTCAATTTTCTACACCGACTCTTAAAGTGACCTTTCTTGTGTAAAGAAAAACATTCTATCTCTTTATTCCTATTATTCCACTTCTTCCTACTGCTACTGATGATGTATTTTCCTCATTAATCTTCTCTCTTTTCCCTTAGTCACAACCAGAGCAGATCCTATAGTAGACTCCTTATTACTATCTTTTCTACGAATTTCCTCAGCTATGGCTAAATTACAAACACCAGAGAAGTGTAGAGTATTTTCACCTATTGAATTACACATTACTGTCTTCATGGTTTCCCAACTATCAGGCAAAGAGGTTAATAACAGAATAACATTTACTTCATCAGTGAACTTTATTCTAACTGATTTCAACTGATTTATCAAAGTGGTTACCTCATTTATATAGGAATTCACATAAGCATCATCAGCCATACGCATATTGAAAAACTTCCTAAGCAGATAGATCTTATTATTTGTGCAGAGTTTTTCATACCTGTTTACAAGCGCTTTCATTAACTCAATCGCAGTTGTCTCATTGGCTACTGACCGCCACGTCCATCGAGCGGACACATTCTCGATTGCGCAAAGAATCGCTTCTTCATCAAGAATCTCCCAATCTCCATCTCTCATTCCTTAGGTCTCTTTTTCAAAGCCTTACCGACTTTTTTAACGATCAAGTAGTCTTTGACCATCATCTTCCAATATTCAAAATTGTCCCCATTAAACTTCATGACTCCATCAAAACTTGTTGGCTCCACGTATCCATGACTCCTGAACCAAAAGCTCTGATACCATTTGTTGGGAGAAAAATAATGATAATAATAATCACAATAAAATTATTATAATATTAAATCTCCCTTCCACACAGGATAAGCCAACCAATAAACTAGAGTCACAAAATATTAAATATAACGAGATAGGAAAAAAGAAACGACACCAAAATTTATACTAGTTAGTTCGCTCTAAACTTGGGACTACGCCGATCTTATGCAAATCTGCAGAGTTCTACTATAATGGGAGATTACAAAAGAGCTCTCAATTGGGCCAGCCACAAACTAACCTCAATAGCCCAACAATGACTATTGACTTCCAAGTATCACAACCCGATAGCTTGGGATAATCAAGAAAACCTTCAACCCCACCAGAGAAAAACTCTTTTTCTCTCACAAATGCTATTTTGGTCACACCCAGTTTTTCCCTCTCTATGTTGGTGGCTACACACAAAACATCATTTATATATGTGTGTTTACAAAAAACCTAATATCCAAATGGCCCTTGGCCCATTGGCCTTTTATTTTGTCTCCACACAAAACCCAACAATATCTTTGATTATAAAGGTTAAAAGTTCGAGTCTCCCTCCTACATGTTTATATATGTATATATAAACTTACCTACGTTTATTTAGATGGAAACACATGTACAACAATACAAATTTCCAATAGTTATGCAATGATTCTACGTTTTTTTAGTTCAACCACTTGCAAGGTGTGGAAGATTGAACCATCGACTCCTAGAAATAGAAATTGGTGTCTTTGTCTACTAAATTAAGGTCGAATTGACATGTAAAGATTCTATGTTATTACCACTGATATTCAGCCACATCAACAACGTTTAAAATGACACAAAGTTTATCCAATAAAATGACATTAAATGGTAAAGTAACTAAATATATGAATAGAAATGATATAGAATATTGCATTATTTGAATTTATAATTGACTAGAAATGGACTTACCATTTTGATGAGTCTGAGATAATTTACGAGCAGAAACTTGAGAGGAAACGAGAAGGCCAAAGATGAAGAGAAAGCCAAGGAGGATCAAAGTTTTGGAGAACTTTGCCATTTTCTCCAAGAAAAGAACAAATATATATAATTAAATTTAATTTCTTTGGTGTCTTAAATTAGGGTTATAATTCTTCAATTTATAGGGGCTGGTCATAAATGAGTTTTTTTGGTCAAATCAAACAACTTTTAGTTTCAAATAAAGAACTGGTGATTTCCGATGCTTGGTTGTTATTAGATTATATTAATTTCCAATTCATATCGTCGATCATTGAATTACATTATATTAGTTTCTTGGGTAATCATGAATGAGTTTTCATAGTTATATAATGTAGACTTTTTTTTTTTCCTAATTGAATTTAGGCTTTCTTGGGCAAAGTTATTTGATCATTTTTTGGTTGTTCAATTTTGATGCTTGGATTTTGGTGTTTTTTCTTTTTAAACTATTATTTTGTTGTCTGTTACGCAAAAACTTGAGTGTGTATTGTTAGCTGAATTTAAGACATTTATTTGCAAATGTTGTGGGTGATTTCCATATTAGTGGGAGAAAAATATTGATTATATTATATTCATTCAAATTTATGAAAACTCGGCACCATTTTGAAGGGGTATGTTAAAGATCCCATATCAGAAAAATGTAAACCGACCTCATAATTTATAAGATATATAAGCTACTTCTCTTATTGCTAATTGATTTTGAGTTGGAAGCTTATGTAATCTAATATGATATCCAAACGGATAATTCATCTAAAAATGATGAATCTAAAGAGACATCATTTTGAGATCGAATCATACAACCTCAGAATTAGAAGTTATAAGGGGAATGATTTATAGAACTAACATGGAAATTGTTTTGTTTTAAGATGATTTAAGAAACTATTATATATATATATATATATAAAGTTCTCAAACTGCAATTTTTTTTTTTATGATTTTATTTTATTTCATATTGAACCTTCCCCTATCAATTACTTCCTAAGTCAAGGATATTTCGCAGGTGATATTTGAGGTGTCCCAAGTCTAAAGTTGCGTTTAATTAAAACAAATTAATAATTTTGCATGACACTAATTCTATCAATATCATTTTTTATTATTATTTATTTGCTCTCTACCATAGACTATATGTAAGACCGTTGCATTAATTAGCTAAAATTTTCTTCTGAAATAATTAATTACATTCTTGGAGAATTGTCATTAATAGAAAAAAAAAATCGAATATTTAGATTTAACCATGGTTTTTGAAATTGGTAAATATAACAAAATTTGAAAAAAGAACCTCACGATTTTTCTCTCTAATTTTTATATTTATTATTATTTTTTTCAACATTATTTTTTTATCTTATTTAATAATGTTCTTCCATTTTTATTTTATTTTTTCATTTCAACTTCTCATGTGTAACAATTTTTTCTCCTTTGCCAACGAGAGCATAGCTCAACTGACATCAAGTAAGACTTATAAACAATAGGTCATGAGTTTGAATCTCCCACCCCCAAATGTTGATGTACTCAAAAAAAAAAAAATTCTCAACTCTTTACCTTCTTTAATCCTTTCATTATTACTTTAAATTATTTTACTCATCTTAAAAATAAAATAAGTAAGAATATTATTTTAGTTATAATATTTTGCTCCATTTTGTAACTTTATTATTTTTAAATAATTAAATAATTATTTTATCTCAGTTTGATTAACATTATAATTATATTTTATTTGTCATCCATATTATGATATTTTATTTTAATTTGACTTTTTTAAAATAATTAAATGATTCTTTTATCCCACATTTATCATAACTGATTTATTGCCACATGCATGCATGTGTGTATAAATGTAGCTTAAATTACAAATTTAGTTCCTATGGTTGTGAGAAAGTTACAATTTAATTCTTATGATTTTAAATGTTAGAATTAGTTCTTATAATTTGGTAAAACCATAAAAAATAGTCCCTACCATAAGGACTATTTATGAAAATTTTGTCAAACCATAGAGACTATTTATGATGTTTTACCAAACTCAATGAAAATCTAACTTTAAAACTATATACACTAAATTCTAACTTTTTTCAAACCATATGGACCAAATTTATAATTTAACTAGTATATATATTTCATTTTTTATGATTAAAATAATTTGAGTTCTACATTATGGAATACAATTATTATTTATATTTGTCTTATGATTCTTTTATAATTAATTAGTTTCAATAATTTTTTCTCATTTGTATTATGATTTAGTGCTTTTAATCTCACTCATTTTAATATATTAAAATTATTTTCTATTATAATTTGAGTTTCTTTAATATAATATCACATAATTTAAATATAACATAAGTTTTCTTTTTTTTTTTTAAGTTTTTAAAATTTTATTTGTATTATATACATATAATTTATGACACATAATATAGTTTTTTTTAAAATTTTTTTAAGTTTATTTTTTAAATTTATCTAAGTGTATTTTAGATTAAAAAATGAAAATGATTAGAAGTATAAGTTTTTATGAGTTCCTTTTATATAGAAAAACATTGGAATTATAATTTTACCTATAATTTAATTGGATTTTCTTATTTTGAATTTGTTTTGAATTAATCTTTAGTTGATTGATACAAATTCTATTGAAAATAATTTAAATGATGAAAAGATAATTAAAGATTGATTACGATTTTGACAACATTTTCTATTTAAAATTTGAGCTGACATTTTAACCTATTATAAAATAATGATGGATGAATTAATTAAAAAAATCGATTTAATTTTAAAATAAAGAAACATTCATATGGATTTATTTAGTAAATTTTTTGTTCATAAGTTTTTTTAAAGTGATTTTGAAAATTTTAAAACTATTTACTTCTATTTAACTAGCATGTTAAGAACTATTGAATTTGAAAATTAGTTTAATGAGTTAGTTATAAATCTTAATCATATATTATAAGATTATATGAAAAGTTAAATGAAAAATGGTTGTTTAAAGAGATTAATTTGATTTCTAGATTAAAAAAAGGAAGGTATGTTTTTTTTTAAAAAAAGGCAAAATAATACACATATTTTTTTAAAAAAGAAAATATTTGAAATAAATAAAGAATTAGAGATGTCTATTACAAAAAATCGAGAGTGTAATTTAATTGAAAATTTTAGATTCAAATCTTAATTTGATTTGATTTTGAATCAATTGAAAAAAAATGATGTGAATTCAATTTTGAACTTGAAATTAATTGGATTATGGTCATCAGTTTGATTAATGTAATTAATTAAAATGAGAGGTATTTTAGATTAAAAATATTTTCTACAATAAGCTGTATTTAATCTAAAAATGATTAATTATATTAATATAATTAAACCATTAAAGATAAATTGTGTTTGTTTCAGATTATCAGAAAATAGTAAAAGCACATCCACAATTGTAACGCCCCTAGTTTTCGACACAATTCCAACTAGGGACGTCACTAGATAGCACCCTCTGCGCCGAAATTTCGGCAGCATAACGGCGCTATCTGGACGAAACCAAAAATTTTCTTAACCTGTTTAAACAAGAAACACTTCTAATTGTCTTTCTCAACGCCCGACCTCCTCCCAAACTACAATAGAAAGCAGTAGGCCCAGCAGAACACACAACAGGCAACGGAAGCACTTGAGCAGTAAATATAAACGAACATGCCGAACAAGGAAAACTAATGAATAAATGTCATGCTCAACACTCACGAGTTGAAACCAACGAATAACTAAAGGAAACAGAGTTCAACTTAATACAAAAAGCTTTCTAAGTTCTAAGGTTAAAGTCTCTCAAAAACAAGAGAGGTCTCATAGCCCAAATCACGTCGCCACCGTCGCCTCTCTCTCCACTCTCACTGCTTTGCCTCTTACCGCAACCAAAGACAATAAAGTAGAGACGGGTGAGTATGAGAATACTCGAGTAAGTAGCCCACTCACGTCCAAGCTACCAACATTCACATGTGCACACACAGAGGTAAAACAGATTTGTAACCAAGGTATCTTAGGGACTCAAGACTAGGCGCTCACGTGTCTACCTCACCCCGAGACTCACCGACGATCCAGAAACCTAGGCGGCCATAGAGCGGGACGCGCCCCAACGCGAAAGAGTAATCACTCTAACGCCCACACGTAACGCAAATAGAGCCTCGACTCTAAAGCCCACACAGATCGCACAAGGGCGCCCCACCCAGTGCCCACACAGAGATCACATAGGGTGCTCGACCCCATGTCCCACACACCGCAAAGTGGTGCACTCGACCCAAAGCTCACGAGCTCGCAAAGGGTGCACTCGACCCTAATGCCCACACAGCTCGCATAAAGGCGCACTCGACCCAAATGCCCACACAGAGATGCCACCTAAAGGTTTTGTCTCGCTCGGGGGTCACTCAGTTGGGTTTGTAACGCTAGCCTAGGAGGTTAAGCTCTAACGTTTCTCCTAGGCTTCCCTAATCCGTTCAAGGTCATTACGAAACCAAGTCCCTAACCAACAACCTAACCACCAATCACGGCAAACTCTTGGTCCATCCACGTAACTAACCACCACTTCTAGTCAAAACCACCCCACACCCATCCTCCTGCTCCATTTGTGGGTCAACCACACAACTCGCCCTACCATACAGACTCGAATCTCACTCAGCAACCAATCCCGAGTCATAAGAGCACAAACATGAATTAAGCAATACATTCAGGGCACACAAGTGATTCAACCATAAAACTTACAAGGTGTACAGGGCATTCACTACTAGAATAGGATAATCAGAGTCTCATGCACCAAACAATAGTTAACGGTCCACATAACAGTTATAAAGTCGACCACAACGACCCCATACTCAAGCTCATTCACTTATGAGCTTGATACTTAACCAAACAGCTACTTACTTCGAATAAAGTACGCAAAAGGATGGTCCTTACTCCAGCTAACAGCCCCAAACACCTATAGAACGTCACAAATAACACACAAATTCAGATGGGAACCAATCTCGTGGCCCTACCCTTGAGATGAAATACGAAACTGAACCTAACCAAGTTAATAGGAGCATCTTTTGATAAACCAACATGAAATCACAACAACTAACATGAACTCAGTCAAACCATCACTCCTAAACTTCAAACACAACCAACGGATTCAAGATCGAGGCTTACCCACGGTTGTAAGTGAAAACGACTCTTCGCTCAATCTTAGCCTCGAGACTCCTTCAAAGATCTACTCCTTAGTCGACGGATCTAGTCCTGTCCAACAAAACCAACACAAATCAGTGAGAGAACGATTCGATTAGGGGCAAATCGGTTCAGATCCGAGGGAGAGAGAGACACAGATCTGAAGAGAGGGGGTCGGATCCGAGGGCGAGGAGAGCAGATCCGAGGGGAGGAGGAGTCGGATCCAGGGAAGAGAAAGCAGAGCGGAGAGGAGGAGGCGGAACTCGAGAGGGGCGGCGGAAGCGGCGGATCGGGAGTGAGGGAGAGGAAAGGAAAGACTATGGTCGAATGAGAGAGAGAGAGAGAGAGAGAGAGCGAAAGGGAGGACAGCGCGAGACACTTCTCCGTGAGCTGCGGTGGTGACTCTGCGAAGAGGGAAACGGGGAGAGGCGAGAGGAGAGGGCTTCGACGGAGGAGGGAGAGGAGGCGGCGGCGGCGCTCACGGACCGTCTGGCGGCAGCTTCGCGCGGCGGCCGGCCGTGGTCTTGTGGAGAAGGAAGCGACGGGGAAGAGGGGAGGGATCGCCTCTTCGATTCCTTTTTTTTTTTTTTTTTTTTTTTTTTTTTTTTTTCAAAACCCTAGAACTTAAAAAAGAAAAGAAAAAGAAAGGTTACCTTGAGTCCCTTCTCCCAAGACGCTCGATGAGGAGCTTAGGCTGACCACTCTATTTAAAGCGAGATTTAGAAATATTTGGGCTCCTGCAAGATCCAAAGTCGATTTTCTTGGCCCAACACATTTAAAACTAAAACAAGTTCAAAATTGACTCTGAAAAGAACCAAGAACTTACTTGAATTTACTGGGCGTCACATCCTCCCCACCTTAAGAACTTTCGTCCCCGAAAGTGGTTATTTCTCAAACAGCTCCGGATAGTTCGTTCTCATCTCGTCCTCACGCTCCCAGGTAGCTTCTCTAAGCTGCTGATTTTGCCACAAGACCTTGACAAGGTCGATTTCTCTGTTCCTCAACACCTTCTTCTCTCGAGCTAAGATTTCCACGGGCTTCTCCTCATAGCTCAGGTTCTCGTCCACCCGTAGTGGCTTGTAGTCAATCACGTGGGATGCGTCTGGCACGTAGCCTCGCAGCATCGACACGTGAAACACGTCGTGCACGGCTGCTAGCGACGGTGGTAAGGCTAAACGATATGCCACCGGGCCGATACGCTCCAAAATCTCGAATGGTCCAATGAATCTAGGGCTCAACTTCCCTTTCTTGCCGAATCTCAACACACCTTTCATAGGTGCAACTTTCAGGAACGCATACTCTCCAACTGCGAACTCTAAGTCCCTGCGCCTCACATCGGCATAACTCTTTTGTCTGCTCTGAGCTGTTAACATTCTCGCTCTGATCTTCTGCACAGCCTCATTTGTAACTTGGACCAGCTCGGGTCCCAAGAGCTTACGCTCACCAACTTCTCCCCAGTACACTGGGGATCTGCACCTCTTCCCATACAAGGCCTCAAAGGGTGCCATCCCGATCGTTGCCTGATAACTGTTGTTATATGCAAACTCCATCAAGTGAAGGTGCGTATCCCAACTCCCTGCGAAATCCAGGGCACAAGCTCGGAGCATGTCTTCCAAAATTTGGTTCAACCTCTCAGTCTGACCATCCGTCTGAGGGTGAAATGCTGTACTGAAACTACATTCCGCTCCTAAAGCCTTCTGAAAACTCATCCAGAAGTTAGATGTGAAACGAGGGTCCCTATCCGAGACAATCTTCACCGGGACTCCATGTAATCTGACAATTTCCTCCATGAACAGCTTCACCCACTTCTCCACCGTATAAGTCGGTTTTCCAGGAAGGAAATGTGCCGACTTTGTCAGCCTGTCAACGATGACCCAAACCACCGTGAATCCTCTAACGGTTCGGGGTAGACCTGAAATGAAATCCATCGAAACTTCTTCCCATTTCCATTGAGGAACCTCTAAGGGTTGTAGTAGCCCCTGAAGCACGCGCTTGGGGCTTTAACTTGTTGGCGGACTAAACATCCGCTAACAAACTCCGCTTACGTCTTTCTTCATTCCACTCCACCGAGAAGCTGCTTTCAGTCGATACATTTTAGTCTTTCGCGGGATGCACCGAGAATGGAGGCCGTGAGCCTCGGCTAGAACTTCCTCCTCGAGGCCACTTACACATCTGGAACGCACAACCGTCCTCTCAACAACAAGCCCCCATCGGTGACACCGAGAACTTCGCTCTCTTGGCCCGACCGCTGCTCCCACCAATCCACAAGACCGGGGTTCCCCTGTTGGGAATCTAGAACTCGTTGTCTCGAGTCGGTTGCACCGACAAATTAGTTAAGCCCGAGCCATGACACGCCTTACTACTATCACGGCAATACCGCAAGACGCTCCATATTGACTCGCAAATGAAACTCTTTCGTGACTAAGGCCGACGCGTGTGAGCTACCTTTCCTATCGAGGGCATCGGCAACCACATTTGCCTTACCGGGTGATACAAGATCTCAATCTCGTAATCCTTCACCAACTCCAACCACCTACGTTGTCTCATGTTCAACTCTTTCTGCGTAAACAAGTATTTCAAGCTCTTTTGAGTCAGTATACATCCGGATCTTCTCACCGTATAAAATAGTGTCCGCATTTTTAAGGCAAAAGACCACCGCCGCTAACTCTAAGTCGTGGGTGGGTAGTTCTTCTCATAGTCTTTCAACCGCCGGGAGGCATAAACAATTACCTTCCTGTTTCGCATCAAAACACTGACCCAAGCCCTTCTTGGAAGCATCATTGTAAACCACAAAGTTTTCGATCCATCGCGCATCGTAAAGCACCGGAGTGAAATCAACCTCTGCTTCAAATCACGAAAGCTTGCCTCGTGACGCCTCACTCCACACGAAGGCATTCCCTTCCGTGTTAATCGAGTAAGGGTGTGGCAATTTTGGAAAAATCTTTCACAAATCGCTTCGGTAATAGCCACCAAACCCAAGAAACTACGAACTTCGATGATGATCTTGGGTCGAGGCCAATGAAGCGCTTCCACCTTTGACGGATCTCTGGTGACACCTTCCTTAGATACTACATGCCCTAAGAAGGACACTGCGACAACCAAAACTCGCATTTGGAGAACTTGGCGTACAACCGATTCTTTCTTAAAGCGGTCAAGACTTTCTCGAGGTGGTTCTCGTCTTTCTTCGCTCGACTTTGAGTAAACTAGGATGTCGTCTATGAACACAATTACAAAGGTGTCGAAACTCCTTGAACACCCGATTCATCGTGCCCATGAACACACAGTAGGGGCATTTGTCAAACCGAACGACATCACGGTAAACTCGTAATGTCCATACCGGATCTCAAGAAATTTGTCTTTGGGATATCTTCTTCCCTTATTCGCAGAATGGTGGTAGCTTTGAGCGCAAATCTATCTTAGAGAACACAGTGAGCTCCTCAGTGGTGGTCAAATAGATCGTCAATCACGGGGGAGCGGTACTTGTTCTTTCTTGTCACTTTATTTAACTCCCTGTAGTCAATGCAAAGCGCATCGACCCATCCTTCTTTTTCACAAAAAGTACGGCGCGCACCAGGAGAGAGACTAGGCGAATGAAGCCCCTTGTCTAACAACTCCTCGCAATTGCGTCTTAAGCTCCTTTAACTCGGTACTGGGCCATTCTCATGCGGAGCTTTCGATAATGGTGCGGTGCTCGCTCCAACTCGACATCGAAATCCACCTCCCGACCGGGAGGCAAACCCGCAAATCCTCGGGAATACATCGTGAACTCCCGACATCATCGCGGCGACGACACGCTCTTCTTTCTCACTTCTCAAGTCCGTCACACTTGCTAAGATGCCCAGCCCCTCGACCAACCAACTTACTACTCGCCTTAAGTGTCGAGATCACCTTGGGAACCGATTTTGACTCGCTCCCTTTAAATTTGAAACTCGGTTCGACGGAGGCTTGAACACAACCTCCTTTGCGGTGACAATCGATGTTGGCATGATTTGTCGCTAACCAATCCATGCCCGGGATTACATCAAAGTCACTCATCTCGAGGACAATCAAGGTCACTTCCAACGAAAGCGACCTTCCACCAAGACGACGAGTGGTCTTCACCTTTTCCCGTGTCACTACCTCTCCCGCCCTACAGGGTTGCAACCGATAGGCTAAAACCTAAGGGCTCTACTTCTACCGGGCTTGTCCCACAAACAGATGCGAAATAAAAGGAGTGCGTGCGGCCGGAATCAAAAAGTACAAAAGCTAAATGACCGAGAATAGGTAAGGTGCGTGTGACTTTTACAAAGACTCCTCTGCGGCTCGGCCAAGATTAGCATACGCTCCTCCTCTCTCGACGACCTTCCCGGTTCCCGGCATTTACATTATCCGGCACGCCGAGGCCACATGGCCTTCCTTCCGGACATATATAGCACACTCAGTCGATCTTTTCTTCTCGCGCGCACATTGACGCCATATGACCCACCTTACCACAATGGAAACAAACTTTGGTGGTCTGCCGGGCAAGCTCTCTCTGTTATCTTTGCCTCCGTTAGAGGCGCGCGCCGCCGCTGCTCCTTGGGCCCACTGTTGCCCCCCTGCGCTCCAGTCGGGTTGGCCTAGGGAAGGCCTCGATCGTGTCTCCTCTTCGACCGACCAGTAAGTCCGCCGCCCCGACGTCCGCCAACACTATACCTCGTTGTTTCGAATGTGCATCGATCAAGGTGGCCACTCGAACCACCGCGCGGCATAGGTCTTTGGGTCGCGGGCGCTCTGGACCACGTAACCCTCCTCGCGGACACGTGAGGAACCGTTTCAATCTTCTTCTTATCTCGTGTCCACCATTCTCGCAAAGAAATCGGGACAACATTGTGAACTCATGCTCATACTCTTCGACCGACCGATTCGGCCCCGCGCTTAGTCGTAAACTTAAACTCACTTTCTCGATTCTCATCGCGGTGGGTAGTACTTTCATAGAATGCTTCCCGAAGGCGCGCCGGAGTTATAGGCCCTTCACTTACGTCAATGGATCGCGAGGCGACTTCCACCATACAAAGGCTCGTCCTTCGAGTGTGTGGCGCGCGACTGGACTCTCTGTCGATCGGGCAAAGACATGCGCCAAATATGTCTTCCACCATCCCGAACCATGCCTCTGCTGACCACATGGTCAACTCCTTGCCCATCGAAGAGAGGTGGCTCGTATTTCTGAAGTCTCAAGGTATCTAGCCTCTTCTCAGAGTGGCTCCACGTGTCCGCGCGATCTCTCTTTCGTTACGAAGCGGGAGCCGCCTGGTTCTGGTTCTGCGCTCCCTGATTTTGGTTAGCCATCACCCCCGAACTTGGGTCACTCGATTAGCGGCCGTGCCCGACTAGCCAAGGTTGCTTGCGGGATCTCCGGAGTCCCGCCATGAATTCTGGAGCCGGTGGGCATGCGGCACGGTCGTTCCCTCGCTCCCGAGGTTTTTCATCAACATGTTCGACGGCTCCCCGACGGTGGGCGTCGATTAAGCTCCTCCCGATGCTCGGAGTGCTCATCCATTGGTGGGTCCACCACCGGGCCACGGCCACGGGCTCCACGACCTCGGCCTCTTGGCCTCCACGACCACGCCTACCACCACCACGGCTCTACCACGCCCACGCCCACGCGCCATACTGAAAGTTAACCACAACAAACTTTAAAACACAGCGCCAAGGTCTTAAACAAGCACAATTTCAAGCATCCAGAGGCAAACAACTTACTAAACCCGACTTACTTTACAAGAATAAAAACAAGCAAACACGGAGGTGACGAGGCGACATTGCGCGAGAGGCTATGAGAACAAGTACCACGATGTAGGCAAGTATACAAGACCTAAAAACTTTCGCTCGATACCAATCATGTAACGCCCTAGTTTTCGACACAATTCCAACTAGGGACGTCACTAGATAGCACCTCTCACGAAATTTCGGCGACAAAGATAACTACGCTTATCCGGACGAAACCAAAAATTTTCTTAACCTGTTTAAACAAGAAACACTTCTAATTGTCTTTCTCAACGCCCGACCTCCTCCCAAACTACAATAGAAGCAGTAGGGCTCCAGCAGAACACACAACAGGGCAACGGAAGCACTTGAACGTAAATATAAACGAACATCTTTGAACAAGGAAAACTAATCGAATAAATGTCATGCTCAACACTCGCGAGTTCTAGAAACCAACGAATAACTAAAGGAAACAGAGTTCAACTTAATACAAAAAGCTTTCTAAGTTCTAAGGTTAAAGTCTCTCAAAAACAAGAGAGGTCTCATAGCAAATCCACACGCCGCACCGTGCCGCTCTCTCTCACTCCACTGTTTGCCCTTACACCGCAACCAAAGACAATAAAGTAGACGGGTGAGTATGAGAATACTCGATGAAGTAGCCCACTCACGCCCAAGCTACCAACATTCACATGTGCACACACAGAGGTAAAGCAGATTTGTAACCAAGGTATCTTAGGGACTCAAGACTAGGCGCTCACGTGTCTACCTCACCCCGAGACTCACCGACGATCCGAAACCTAGGCGGCCATAGACGGGACGCGCCCAACGCGAAAGAGTAATCACTCTAACGCCCACACGTAACGCAATAGAGCCTCGACTCTAAAGCCCACACAGATCGCACAAGTGGCGCCCCACCCAGTGCCCCACACGAGAGATCACATAGGGTGCTCGACCCCATGTCCCACACTACGCAGTGGTGCACTGACCCTAAAGCTCACAGCTCGCAAAAGGTGCACTCGACCCTAATGCCCACACCACTCGCATAAAGGCGCACTCGACCCAAATGCCCACACAGAGATGCCGGCCTAAAGGTTTTGTCTCGCTCGGGGTCACTCGGTGGGTTTGGTAACGCTAGCCTAGGAGGTTAAGCTCTAACGTTTCTCCTAGGCTTCCCTAATCCGCTCAAGGTCATTCTCGAAACCAAGTCCCTAACCAACAACCTAACCACCAATCACACAAAGAAACTCTTGGTCCATCCACGTAACTAACCACCACTTCTAGTCAAAACCACCCCACGACCCATCCTGTTTCCATTTGAGGGTCAACCACACAAACTCGCCGCCTACCATACTGGACTCGAATCTCACTCAAAGAACCAATCCCGAGTCATAAGAGCACAAACATGAATTAAGCAATACATTGGGCACACAAGTGATTCAACCATAAAACTTACAAGGTGTGCTGGGGCATTCACTACTAGAATAGGATAATGAGTCTCATGCACCAAACAATAGTTAACGGTCCACATAACAGTTATAAAGTCGACCACAACGACCCCATACTCAAGCTCATTCACTTATGAGCTTGATACTTAACCAAACAGCTACTTACTTCGAATAAAGTACGCAAAAGGATGGTCCTTACTCCAGCTAACAGCCCCAAACACCTATAGAACGTCACAAATAACACACAAATTCAGATGGGAACCAATCTCGTGGCCCTACCCTTGAGATGAAATACGAAACTGAACCTAACCAAGTTAATAGGAGCATCTTTTGATAAACCAACATGAAATCACAACAACTAACATGAACTCAGTCAAACCATCACTCCTAAACTTCAAACACAACCAACGGATTCAAGATCGAGGCTTACCCACAGTTGCAAGCTGAAACGACTCTTCGCTCAATCTTAGCCTCGAGACTCCTTCAAAGATCTACTCCTTAGTCGACGGATCTAGTCCTGTCCAACAAAACCAACACAAATCAGTGAGAGAACGATTCGATTAGGGGCAAATCGGTTCAGATCCGAGGGAGAGAGAGACACAGATCTGAAGAGAGGGGGTCGGATCCGAGGGCGAGGGAGACAGATCTGAGGGGAGGAGGAGTCGGATCCGAGGGGAAGAGAAAACAGAACGGAGAGGGAGGGAGGCGGAACTCGAGAGGGGGCGGCGGAAACGGCGGATCGGGAGTGAGGGTGAGAGGGAAAGACGGCGGTCGAATGAGAGAGAGAGAGAGAGAGAGAGAGACGAAAGGGAGGACAGGCGCGAGACACTTCTCCGGCGGCTGCAGCTGGTGACTCCTGCGAAGAGGGGAAAACGGGGGAGACGAGAGGGAGGGGCTTCGACGGAGGGAGGGAGAGAGAGGCGGCGGCGCGCCACGGACCCGTCTGGCGGCGCCTCGGCGGCGTGGCGGCCGCGGTCTTGTGGAGAAGGAAGCGCGACGGAAGAGAGGGGAGGATCGCTCTGATTGATTCCTTTTTTTTTTTTTTTTTTTTTTTTTTCAAAACCCTAGAACTTTAAAAGAAAAGAAAAAGAAAGGTTACCTTGAGTCCCTTCTCCCAAGACGCTCGATGAGGAGCTTAGGCTGACCACTCTATTTAAAGCGAGATTTAGAAATATTTGGGCTCCTGCAAGATCCAAAGTCGATTTTCTTGGCCCAACACATTTAAAACTAAAACAAGTTCAAAATTGACTCTGAAAAGAACCAAGAACTTACTTGAATTTAATGGGCGTCACAACAATAACACAACATTGTAGAATATTAAAAGATAATTTCGTAATTAATCAAAATTTAAATTATTGGATTATAATTCTACTGCCTTCCATCCATGGATTATATATGTCTATCAGAACTGCATATTAGATTTTCAAAATTGTGAATTACATAAAAGAACTACCACTTTTATTATTATTTTGTTCACATATTTTCTTATTATGTTAATTTTTCATTAAATATTTAATGGATAAATGAGATGATTTTAGGTTCAAATTATAATTTAGTGTGATTTTGAATCAAATCAGTGTTTTTATCCAATTAAGAATTTTGATTCAAACTCATTTTGAATTGAGTTATCCGTTATATTGGTTTAAAGTTTAAATATAGTATTTCCAACTAAACTGTAGATTTTCTAAAAAAAACTAAATAAAAAAGGAAAAATTTTGGCTAACTCAATTTCTAGAAAAAAAAAAAAAGGAGGTGACTATTTTAGATTTGAGAAAAAAAAAGAAGCATCAACAACATGAAAAAGATAATTATTACTAAACCTTAGAACCTACATGGAAAAATAATAATTGGATGCAATTGTTAAATAAAAAAATACTTGAAGAATTAGAATGGTAAGAACTATATGAAATAAAAAGTATTTGAAGAATTGAAACAATTGGAAAAATTGTATTCTGGAGATGAAAATAAATTAATGAAATCAAAATCAAAATCAAAAGATCAAAAATAAAAAATAAAAAATACCTGAAATTTTATTTGGATGAGCTAAAGATGCAAACTAATTGAAATTAACCCAATATATATAGAACATTTAGATTCAAATTATAACTGATTACGAGTCTAATTATTGATCAAAATGATTTAACTGATAAGAATTAATTCATATTATTTTTTTAATCAAATTATCTCATTATCGTTGTGCATTTGAAATTAAATCGGATTAGAACTATTTGGTTAATGTAATTAAGTAAAATTTAAAAGGATGCTTTAGTTCAAAAATATTTTTCAGAAACTCTGACTTTTTAATATATAATATATTAGATTTATCTATTTGGTTACCAATATGTATTAAGGAATTATATGTGTGATAAAACTAAAAAAACTCATAAAAGTTGATGTTTAATAAAACTATAAATAAGTGGATATCACCATTTAAGTCAATAACACATACATGAATTATGATAACTGACTTTAAAAAAATGAAGCAAAAAATGTAATTTACATGTTCAATTAGGGGAAAACTTACTCAATCATATGTAGATGGTCATGATCTAGCTTTCGATTCAACAACAAAGTTATCATAACTAATTCTAAAATTTTAACATTAATAATACTCAAAATGACCATAAAAAACATATACATAATCAAAGTTTATAAAGAAACGTGAGTTAAAAATATATTTTTTAAAGAACTAAACATAACCTACCTAAAAATCTTCTTTTTTAGTTAGGGATGAATGTCTCTAAATATTTTTTATTAAAAAAATAAATGAAAGATAGAAATATGTTAAAAATAAAGAGAAAAAAACAAAGATAAAAAGAAAAAGAAGAATAATGGATAGAAATAGTTTATTTTATTTATTTTGAAATAAAAATAAAGAAGATTTTGTTAGAGAAAAAAATTAACATGGCATAAGGATGAAAAGAAAATGGGAAGTGTTGAATAAATTTCCCACATTAGCAAAAGATAAGGAAATTAGAGAGGGAAGAAAAAATATAAATAAAGAGAGAAAGAATCTATTTGGAATCTAACGAGGTGCGACCACATAAAAAAATTAATTTAAAATAATGGACATATATGACATGTACTTAATAGAGGAGGTATGAAATTTTTTCTATAATATCTCATATGTGAATTATTGATATATTTTTGATAAACTTCATATAGTATATTAATAATATATCCAATTATATAATTTATATTAAGTATATCATTATTATATCAACGATATATCTAATAGACTACTGACAAACTTCATATGTAAAAAAGCGCAAAAAATGAAGTATATCAATAATGTATCAATGATATACTTTATATTATATATATATATATATATATATCATATGTGACATACTTACATACTCTTGATAAACTTTTTACAAGTATATCAATAGTTTATCAATGATGTACTTTATATTAGGTATATCGTATACTTAATATAAAGTACATCATTGATAAATTATTGATATACTTGTAAAAAATATATGAGTATTTTTTACTTTTCGTGTAGTGTGTTTGGGTTGGACCATTTTCTTTTGCTATTTTTGCTAATTGAATAAACAATACATACGACTGCAGTTTAAGTAAATCCTTTTAATATTCATGCAAGTAACTTTTTTTACATGCTCAAATAAATACTAATAAAAAAAATCTACTAACATAAGTATAACAATTAAGATATTTTACTTCTTAGAAGTTGTAGCTTCAAATATCTCTATCTCTCATTAAAAAAACATATTTCAAGAATAGTTTATTTACCGAAGTAATTAATATATAATAGTTTGGACTATAAATAAATAATAGTAATAAATGTAAATTGATTATTGATTGAAACCCTAATTTTTTCCGGAGTTTTTCACAATTATTTGTAATCTTCTGTTGATTAAATTTTAATTATATTTCTTTTTTTAAAAAAATATATATATCACACAAATAAGGGAGGATGGAGCTCCGTTTAACAGAAATTTAACACAAAACTCTCATTTCAAACTTGATATTTTATATTCAAACTGTCACAAAAACCTCATTTTGAGTCACGAATATGAGAACAAATAGAATCAGGAAAAATGCTCTATTGTTTTCCTTGATCTGAAAAGGGACTCAAGCCCTAGATTTTATACAGTGAAGTCACACCAAAGGTATGATAAAAGAATAACGAATAAGGGAATAAAAAAATAATTTCAGGAACAGATGGTACAAGCCTATTTGTCTTTTAATAACAGAATAAACACTAGCAAACTTCTAGAATTTATAAATCTCCCTTCCAGGGTGGAGCTGATTGAGCAGATGATTTGGCAGTAGGCTGACTTCTTTGACCATTCTCCTTAATATCCTCCCTCAAACGAGAGGGGAGATCAACGAGCCCGAGTTTGGAACGAAGAAAGAGGAACTGAGAATGAGTCAATGATTTGGTTAAACAATCTGCAACCTGGTCAGTAGAAGGAATATACCGAATCTCAAGCAAACCTTTAAGCACTTGATCCCGAACAAAATGAACATCAATCTCGATATGTTTAGATCGAGCATGGAACACAGGATTGGCAGCTAAGGCCCGTGCACTTAAGTTGTCACACCACAAAACTAGCTTAGAAGAAGAGACAACAGATAACTCAGTAAGCAACTGTTGAAGCCAAATAATTTCTGCAGAAGCATGAGATAGAGCGCGATATTCAGACTCTGTACTTGACCGCGCAACAACGATTTGCTTTTTCGAAGACCAGGAAACAAGATTGACACCTAAAAACACGCAGTAAGCAACCACAAACTTTCGGTCATCGATATTAGATGCCCAGTCAGCATCCGAAAACCCAGAGATGTTGCAATTGTCACTCGGTTAGATGTGAAGACCAAGATGTTTAGTTCCACTGATGTAACGTAGAACACACTTAACAACTTGCCAATGGAGATCAGTTGGACACTTCAAAAAATGACTTAAATGATTGACAATTAATGCAATATCAGGTCGGGTATGAGTCAAATATTGTAAAGCGCCAATAACACTTCGATAGATAAAAGGATCATCAAGTGGAACGCCATCATTAAGGAACAATTTCTTGCCCAAGACACTAGGAGATGGAGCGAGTTTGAGATCAGTCAAAGCAAGTTTGGACAACATATCATCAATATATTTACTCTGATTAAGCAGGATACCAGAAGGTAAATAATGCACATGTATGCCCAAGAAAAAATGAAGCCGACCAAAATCTTTCAAGGCAAAAACAGTATTTAAACGAGTAATCAACTGATTGATCAGAGATGTATTGTTTCCAGTAAGAATCACATCATCAACATAGGCAAGGAGGAGCAAGATAGAAGTACCCGAGTGGAAAATGAAGAAAGAGTTGTCAGACCGAGAGTTTTTGAAACCCCAATTAAGCAGTTGGTCTTTGAGTGCCCTGTTCCATGCCCTTGGAGCCTGTTTCAGGCCATATATAGCAAACGTAAAGTCAAGCGTGCCATTGAGGAAGACATAGTTAAAATCAAGTTGGCGAAGCTCCCAACCACGAGAAACAACCAAACTGAGAATAACACGAATAGTAGATGCTTTAACAACCGGACTAAAGGTCTCAAAGAAATCGATACCTGGGTGCTGATGAAAGCCCTTAGCAACAAGTCGGGCTTTGTACCGATCAATCTGACCACTGACTGTACGTTTAATCCGGTAAACCCATTTGCATCCTACAACATTGACATCAGGAGAAAAAGGTACAAGTGTCCAAGTATTGTTAGATATCAAGGCACTAAATTCATTGTCCATAGCATCCTTCCATTTCGGATGAGTCAAGGCATCAGATACACGAGTCGGTTTAACAAACGTAAAGTCAGGAGAGGTCTTAGAAAACAAGACTTTTGGTTTAAACACACCAGCTTTGCCCCTAGTAATCATGGGGGTGAGAAGATAGGACCGACGGTACTGATGCAGAAAGAGGACAACAAGAAGCAGGGGAAGACAGAGGGCCAGAAGGAACATTAGGCAACATGGGAGAAGGACCCCGAGGGGAAATAGACAGAGACTCATAAGGATTGCTGGCCTGACGGTGAAAAGATGGAGGGGAAGGAGAAACAACTTGAGAAGGTAAGGGAGACGCCAACACATTTGGAGGACAGAACCAACTGACAAGTGGTGGTGACACAGGAGATGGAACAGGGGAGGCAGAAGCTTCAAACCCTGTAAGATAGGAAAATTCATATTCATTAAATTTAACATGACGAGAGATAAAAACACGACTAGTGGAAGTGATACACTTGAAACCTTTATGAGCTGGGCTAGGACCAATATAAACACATTTCTCTGTATGAAATTGAAACTTCTGATTATGATAAGGACGGAGACATGGATAACACGCGCAACCAAAATCCCTTAGATCAAGAAGATTAGGCAAATGACCAGTGAAAAGTTCAAAAGGAGTTTTACCTTGCAAAACTGAAGATGAAAGGCTATTGATAAGGGTGGAGGCAGTAAGAAAAGCATCCCACCAGAAGACTAGGGGCAGATGAGCATGTGCTAAGAGTGTTAAACCAGTCTCCACGATGTGACGGTGTTTCCGCTCAGCTCGACCATTTTGGGCAGAAGTATAGGGACAGGAGAAGCGAGACCGAATCCCCAATTGAGTACAAAGCTGATGAACTTGTCGAAACTCCCCCCATTATCAGACTGCAAAGTTTGGACAGTGCTATTAAACTAAGTATGAACCATTGCTAGAAAGTGCTCAAAGGCAGAGAAAACATCACTTTTTAACCTTAACGGATAAATCCAAACAAAACGACTGTAATCATCAAGGAAATGAACATAATAGCGAAAACCATCTCGAGAGACAAAAGGAGCCGGGCCCCAAACATTTATATGAACCAGCTCAAATAATTTAGTAGCTCGTGAGGAGGACAAAGGAAAGGGCAAGGCATGGGACTTCCCAAACTGACATGTTTCACAGAGACTTAAATTCTCATTAACTTTTACTTGTAAGTTACACTTTTTGATAACATTCTCAAAAATTCGTAAAGAAGGATGCCCAAGTCTCTTATGCCAAAGATCCTTGGAGACCACAACATTAACACTGCTATTGATATAGAAAACAAGGGTGTTAACATTATTTTTACTATTTTGAGGCAGAGATACAACTGAGATTTTAGTACTCAAAACATTCTTTGGCACTCCACCACTTTGACTTAACTTGTAAAGTCCATCTTTAAGCACCTCCTTCAGCAGCACCTTGCCCGTAGTAATGTCCTTAACAAGACAAACATCAACATGAAACTCAATATACACTTTATTATCCCGAGCAAGCTTAGAAACACTGACTAGATTTTTTAAAATTTCAGGAACAAGTAGAACATTCTCTAAATTCAAAAAACCAGCAGGAGTTGATAATAAGGATTTACTAACACGAGAGATAGCTAACTCAGAACCATTCCCTACAATTACTTTTTCATTACCTCCATAATATGAGGACTGCACCATATTAGAGACATCTCCTGTGACATGATTAGATGCCCCACTGTCAGCATACCAACTGGGATCAACGACCGTTTCAGAGGTGGCAACATAAGGGTTGGTGTTGTGATTAGCCATGAAAGCAACTGGATGCTGAGATGAACTTCCAGAAAAAGGATTTTGCCTATTTGGCATTCCACCCGCAGAAGGATTACTACTAGAGTTTCAAGATCTAAAATGCCCCTGATTAAAATTTGACATAATGTACTCTTTGTTGAATCTTTGATAACATACCAGAGCAGTGTGTCCTATTTTCCCACAGACCTGACAGGTTGGTTTGTTGTTGTTGCCATAAAACTGCCCTCTGCCTCTGCCTCCTCGATTGCTCATATGGCTGCCTCCACGCTGATTGCTACTAGTTTGTTGTCGAGCGTTGAAACTTCATTGAGGAGATCAAGACATAAAGTTACCTTGATTAGGTTTTGTATTGGCAACATTTACTGATGTGTTGTGATTCAATAAGGTGGACGCCTTCTGGCTGTTCTGGTGGTCCAAGCGTTTTTCAAAAGCAAGTAATAATCCTTGCATTTCGACCCATCTGATACTGGGTTTTCCTTGGATTGTTGTGACAATCGAATTGTACTCTTCATCGAGTCCCAACAGTGTTTGAGAAATCAGGGATCGCGAAGTAACCGGACTTCCAGCTTGACTTAAATTATCTGCGTGAGATTTCATTACACGAAGATAGTCAGCCATTTTTAAAGAGCATTTTCGAGTGGATTGAAATACCAGGCGAAGATAATCCTCTTCTGCCCGAGATTGTACTCCGAACAATTCTTGAATTGCCTCCCATAATTCATTTGCCTTTTCATAACCCATTACCTGGGTTGCAACTTCGGCAGTCATGGAGTTGTAAAGCCAACCCAACAAGAGTTGATCAACAGCGACCCATGCCTCATAATCAAGATTCAGAGATCCTTCCATAACAGAACTTGACGATGGTCGGTGTGCTCCTTCATCCTCAGTATTCAGACTCGTTATGAACATTTGGGGGCATTTTGTTGTTTCGAATAAATGCCCTTCAAGCTTGTAACTACGCAAAATCGGAAGTGCTAGGGTATTCCACAAAAGAAAATTCCCACGATCCAACTTTATTGTTGTAATTTGATTCAACAACTGATTCAACGGAGGTCTGACAAAGTTTGTAAGGGCTGAAGTCACAGAAAGATCGGAGACGGTGACGTTGGTCATTATAAAGCTCTGATACCAAGTCAAGAATATGAGAACAAATAGAATCAGGAAAAATGCTCTATTGTTTTCCTTGATCTGAAAAGGGACTCAAGCCCTAAATTTTATACAGTGAAGTCACACCAAAGATATGATAAAAGAATAACGAATAAGGGAATAAAAAAATAATTTTAGGAACAGATGGCACAAGCCTATTTGTCTTTTAATAACAGAATAAACACTAGCAAACTTCTAGAATTTATAAATCTCCCTTCGAGGGTGGAGCTGATTGAGCAGATGATTTGGCAGTAGGCTGACTTCTTATCCTTAATATTTTGATCCTAAATAACTTAAGTATAGCATTTAACACAATCTCTCCAACCACCCATTTTCAAACTTGATATTAGATCTAATATATGTGATGTTAAAATTTATATAGTGCGACTTACGTAATTTCAATTAAAAACATTCTCGGAGTGAATGGTAATAAAGATCAAAACCAAGTTTTCATACAAAATTTAGAAATTAAAATAAGATATTCATTATAAGTATAGAGATAAAAAGGAATAAAAAATATTAATTACAATTTGCCGAATGAAAATATAATTTAATCCTATAAAATTTTACAAATATTGCAGATGATACTGAGATATTTTTGTATTCTTGACATAAGTCATTAATGATTAATTTTGGGAGACTTTAGATTCCGATGATTTTTTTTAGTACTAGCTCTTTTAATTAATTTTAAATTGAGAATAGTTGATCGAGTCGATAAAATACTGGCTCCACCTAGTTATTTCAGGTATATGTAACATATATGTTTTTCTTTTTTTAGTACACCAACCATTGAGATTGAGGGAATTCGAACCCATGATCTTTTTGGTCATGAGACATACTTGATACCAATTAAATTATGCTATTGTTAGCCACATATATGTTTTTCCATAAAAGTACTAGTTGATTAAATCACAGGTTTTCAATTATTATTAAAAAGAAAATAGATTTTATAAGTATATATCGTCACAAGTAAAGCCATTGTGTTTGCTTATCTCATGTTCTATACTATTAATTACAAATTTAGAAATTTATTAAATATCAGCTGATCATGCTTTATAATTCAAATGGTGTGTGTTTTTAAAATATTACCTTATAAAATTGAAGTCTCAAATCTATGATCATTATTATTGGAGAGATAAAGACATTTTACTACTGAATTTCATTTCAAAGTCGACACATTAATATTTAGCACAGACAAAACTTATTTAAATATCATGTTTAAAAACATTCTATATACGAAAACAAAACTTATTCATATTATAAAAAAAATCCTTTATTTGTCCCCATATAGACAGTAACTAATAACTATTCAAATTTCATTTCAACACTTCATTTCACAACAATAACACATTTATAAACCAACATTATACATTACATATTATTCATGTGTGTGTGTATAACAATAAGCTAAGGTTAATTATCAAAACATACATAAAATCCAAACCCAAAAAAACAAGAAAATTTGATCACCATGATTTATTGGAGAAAACCATGCACGAACTAATAATATAATCTCAAACTTCATAATCGATCAACGATGACCCATTCAGGGGCTCGAGGCAGACCCCAAGATCACCCGATCGCTGCCGCTGAAGGGAGCGGGATTGCTCCGGTCGCTCGGGGCAGAGGGCGGTATCGGGCCTCTCGGAAGAGCACCGAGCAGCATGTCGACGTCGATCACACCCATTGAAGCCATCTTCATCTCCTTGTTGGACAACCTCCTGATTCCCAAGCTCATGTCAGCTTGGAACAACACCAAGGCCACCACCAACAATGCCGCCATTGTGAACTTTTTGCTGTCCATCGGAGTTTGCTAGCTAATGGTTTCGAAAGAGACAGGTTTTGTAATGTTTTTTTTTTTTTTTAATTTTGTAGTTGATGATGTTTGAGAAGTTGGTGTGTGGTTTGTAGGTTATTTATAGTGAAATTTGTAATGAGAAATGAGAGAGAGAGACGTGAGGGTCAAGTAGGAGGTGCTACTTATGGCCACTTTAATGAAGAGGGCCACTTTGTTTTGTCTGCAGATGGGATTATACTATAAACAATACTTATCTAACATACCCATTCCATTAGTAGAATATCTTATATCCTCTAGATTTTGTGATACAATACAGTTATTTGATCTATTTTTATTAGTTATAATATTATATCACGAATAAAAAAAGTTAGAGCCCGTTTGATAACCATTTAATTTTTAGTTTTTGGTTTTAAAAAATTAAGCAAAAGAATATTACTTCTACTGATTGATTTTTATGTTTTCTTATCTAATTTGTACCTATGTTTTCAAAAATCAAGCTAAGTTTTGAAAACTAAAAAATGGTAGTTTTCAAAAATTTGTTTTTGTTTTTAAAATTTGGCTACAAACTTAAATGATGTCTAAAAAAAATGGAAATCATTGTAGAGAGGATAAAAAGAAATAGTGGAAAAACAAACATGATTTTCAAAAACTAAATAGGTTAGCAAACGGAGCCTCTTAGAGGTTCGAATTCTCTACCAAAAATGGTCAAAATAGTATTTCAAACAATGTACTGTAAGACTCATTTGATTTTATCTTAGTTTGTGCTCAAATTTTAGTTTTTGTACTTTTAATAAATTTTAAAATTAATCTTTATTATGAATTTGAAGCCTTTTTTTTATTGAAATTAGTAAAATAACAATAATAATTTTTTAAAAAAGACTCAATGTAAATATATTCATAAATTTTATAAATTTTACAGAGTGATGAAGGTTAATATATAGAAACTATATTTTTTTCATTGAAAGTTAACCATAGAGACTAATTTAATTTTAGTATTTATTGAAAGTCATCAACTATAATTAGAAAAAAAAACAAGAATTAAAATAGAAACAATCAAGTATTATAAGGACCAAAATAATATTTTAACCCTAAAAAAAAGTTCTGCTAAAATTTGAGTTACTGCAAATATACACATAAAAAAGTCAATAGTACTTTTCCTATTAACTGGTGTATAGGCAAGTATATTGTTATCATCGTATTACGTTAATTATCTGAAGCACTTAGTGCTTTCACATGGTTGGTTTTCATTAATCTCATCTCCACACTTTGAGGGTCGTGGCTGCTTTTTAGCAATGGCTGCCTAGCTACCCCACATGCTATTTTAATACATATAAAATATGAATGGAAGGCCCCATGCATATATATGACTTTATCTTGTATGTAATATGGGGTTTCTTTTTTCTTTGAAAGTATGATATATAGTTTTGTTTAGGTTAAACAAATGGAGAGGTAGAAATAATAGTTTAATTTGTTGAACAAGTGGTTTCAATTTTTTTGTGTATATATTAAGCTTAGATACGTTGGTGGTTGGTAACTGGTTAACGATCACGAAGTGTGTGATTCGATTCATGAGAGTAATTACGATCTTGAAGTTTAGCTGCTAGACTCGATACACGTTTATCTAAAAGATAATCATAAAGGGATATTAAATGTAATTCTAGAAAGGTGTTACTAAAAAAAAGTTTGAATTACCATCGTTTATATAAAAGTTTATTATACTAGTTCTAGAAAAACAATTTTTCAACCAGAGCTGCATGCCTTGGATAATTACCTAACAAGAATTGGTGCCAAAATTGTATTTGACATATATTTGTAGAACATATCTTTTTTTTTTTTCAAATGTTTGTAAACAAATCAAGATTGAATATATGTTTTATTTTATTTTGTTATTTTACCCCCCAAAAAAATTTGTATGATTTAGAGATGATTTTAAACTATTTTTTTAAACATTTTTATTCTCATTTTTATTACTCAAATGTGTTTTTTTAATTTCTTTCCTAAATCATATTTTAAATAAAATATATACGTATAAATTTATGTCAACTCTTGAGATAACTTTTTGGGGCAATTAGAAGATTTATTTGGAAAACAACAAATAATGATATATTAATGCATAATTAATTAATTAAGTATTATAACTTTACCTATGTATAATCGACGAGAGGTTAGGTCAATGATGTGAAGGAAATTAGATTTGTGTTATTCCACGTGGATTATGAGAATTTCTTGTTAATGTTAGTTGCCAAGTGGGTGGGAGAAACAACATCATTTCTTAAGCTAACTTTTGGAGTAAGTAGGACCCAAAAGGCACAAAAATATATACTATTTCCATGTCATCATTATTTTTATACGTATACTCTTACAAATACGACAAAGGTCTCGAATTAATTAGACATGAGGAATATTCTAAACTAAAAAAAAAGTCAAACTATACCATACTTCTAAAGTAGATACTATATTGCTAAATTATATAGAATGTTTTTCATCTTTGTAGCAGATGGTTTCGTTTTTTTTTTAATTATTTAAGAACTATTTGATAATTATTTATTTATTTTAATTAGACTATTTTCTCATTATTTTTCTACGATAGTTTTCATTTCTTTTAAGAAAAAACTGAATTCTTAATCAAATTTTAAAAACAAAAATAAGTTTATGAAAACTACAATGATTTGATTATCATTTGTTTTTTTTAATCATTAAGCCTATAAAACTATTTGTTCCTTTATTTTGTTATCTTTCAAAAACTAAACCAAGTTTCGAAAACTAGAAAAAAAATTGTTTTCAAAAAATTATTTATGTTTTTTGTTATTTATTTATTTATTTTAAAATTTGACTGAGAATTCAAATGTTTTCTTAAGAAACATAAAACTTATCGTAGAAAAATAATGAAAAACAAACACAATTTTAAAAAACAAAAATTAAATGGTTATCAAATGGGTTTAGTTTTTTAGTTTTCCAAACTTCACTTAATTTTTTAAAACATATATAAAAAGTAGATTATTAGACTTCATTTTTAAGAATTAAATGGTTATCGAATGAATCGGAGTTTACTCCAATCTTTTAATTTGTTCCATAAAAAATAACCTTTGTAGGAAATATATGTTGTAATTAAAAAATTCAAAACTTTAGAGACTAAAATGAGACCATACCTAGGCAAAACTGGTGCCACATATATAGGTAGGAAAAATTGAAACTAAATAAATTATTTAAATTGCACTTAATTATATGCATAAAGTTGAGTGATCTCAGTTCTCTCTCGAGCTTGAATTTTAATAGAAATTACCATCTAAGGATTTTTTTTTAGTTGACTTTTTTATCGAAGGCATATGTCTATAATCAGATGAATTATATCCAAGTTATCAAAAGTCTTTTTTAAACAAACAAAAGATTGAAGGTTGAATTGTAACTTTTAAAACGTTCTGGATAAAATTGAGACAAACTCATTCAATGACAGACATCATGTGTATAATTGAGCGTCCATATACCATACATACCAACATATATATATAGATATTTTTTATATAATACATCATTTTACACACATATACATATATTTCACAATTTACTCAATAGACACCATATAATTAGCTAAGCTTGGAGTTGGTCATTTTCATAATCTTTTGTACAAAATTGAAAAAAATATAAAAAATGCTGTATATATTTTGAACATCTTTTTCTTATAGGTGTGAGGAATTACCAAACTGTGGCACTGAGAAGTCATTTGAAGGGCTACAAAATTGAAAGGAATTCAATGAACCCTAATTGTCACTTTCTTAAAGAGCTTTCAAATCCAATTTCAAATGTCCTCCATTCATATTGCTCCTACTGTTTGCTATTTGGAAGTAGGCCAGGTCGCCCGCCCTAAGCTTTAATGATTTTTTCATACGTATTTCTATGATTTTATCAATTCCATCCCCTAGTTTTTAGGGATAAATTTTATTAATAATGTTTTTTTTAAAATTTATTTGAAAAATAATGCTGTTTTCAAACGTTTTAGGAAAATAATGCTATTTTTATTGTGTGGATGAAGGTCGAGACGACCTTGTGCGCGTGGATGTAGGTCGTCTCTTACTAGCGAATCGTCGTACACGTGTAAAGATCGTCTCTTCAAGAGACGATCTTCTTACGCGTTACGAGAAGGTCGTCGTTTTCTCGGTTTTTAATGAAGGTCGTCTCTTCAAGAGACGACCTTCACAGAAGTAAAACCGCCTGCCCCCCTTCCCTTTTCTCTCATTTTTTCACATCCAAAACATCGACAATCATTTTTTTTTTCACCTCCATTGCGCCGACAAACACCTTTCTTTCGTTTTCAAGTTTATTCTTTTGTAGCCCCACTTCAAAACAACAATAGGACCCATTTTGTAGCCCCACTTGAAGCTTTTTGTCGCGATTTGTGGTAATAAAACAACATTCTTTCCTTTCATTTTCTTTGTTTTTTCTTTCATTAGGCATTTTTTATTGCCTTTTGAATTAACATACTTTTTTTTGTCGATTTCTTTCGAAGTTTACACTACACCAAAACTGGGATATAATGACAAACGAAAAAAATAAGGAGGGAGAAACCATGTCGGGCGGTCGAAAACACGCGGGATGAAATTTATAATGAAGATACAATGACGGGCGGGTATTTTATTTAAAAAAAAAATAGAAAAGGTCCCACCTCACTCACTCTCTCTCTTCTTCCTCGACAACTTTAATTTCAACACTCTCTTTTCCCTCACTCTCTCTCTTCTTTCCTCACGACACCATCGCTCGACCGAACGTAACCCACCTCTTCGCCGCCGTCCGAAGTAGTCATTGGCCAACGAATCTATCGACGCCGACCACCAAATCTACATCTTCATCCGCCGTCCGTGGTCGTTCGAGGTTCAGATCCTCAACTTCTCGCCGTCCGTGGAGTTTGTAGCTATTCGTGGGTGGTAGATCTGAGGTCATTGTTCTCATAAGGTGGTAGATCTGAGATCGTGTGTTCGTGAGGTGGTAGATATGACATCTTGTGTTTGTGAGGTGATAGATCTGAAGTCGTGTGTTCAGGAGGTGGTAGATCTGAGGTCGTGTGTTAGTGAGATGGTAAATCTAAGTTTCTACTACATCTCCTCTCTAATGTAAGTGTAAATCTCATTTTAATTTGATTTTACAGAGTTGTGTTTGATCTGTTGTGGGTTAAGATTTATGAGAAAAGGAAAAATATATCTCAGAAGTTAGATACCTAAGAAATCGACGATGAGCCTTCTGTCGGCAGCGTGACCAGTGAACCTCCTGAATCTAAAGCTTCCATCACTGTGGTTCTCATTTTATTTTATTTTTCTGCCTTTCTTTGATTGAACCAAAATCCAAATATTTTGAGTATCCATTTACAGGGTGTAGAAAATGTACAGTTTTGGTGTAGTGTTCGCAACAGTTGAGTCCTAAAGCTTATTTCTTCCGTCGACAGCGTGACCAGTGGGCCTCCCGAATCTAGAGCTTCCATCACCATGGTTCTCATTTTATTTTATTTTTTTTCCTTTCTTTGATTGAACCAAAATCCAAATATGGTTGAGTCGCACAAGTATTTGACTAATATGTTGCATCTGATGTCTGCAGGTACAAGTGGGCAATTCTCATGTATATAAGGTAGAAAAGAAACTTGGCAAGGGTGGTTTTGGCCAAGTTTCTGTTGATAGAAGAGTCGGTGGGGAAATTGATCAGAGAGGTCCTGATGCAATTGAGGTATCAGCTACACTAATCCTCATTGCAAAGAATTTGAGGAATAGATCGTGTGAAAGCATGTTTCCTTATTAGAATGTAATTACAGGTTTCTCTGAAGTTTGAGCATCACAACAGTAAAGGTTGCAGTTATGGTCCCCCTTATAAATGACAAGTGTATGGGTAAAAGTTATTGGATAGGTTTTTCCTAAGTTTAAGAATTAAGCTAACAATGTTTGTTACATTATCTGAACTGTCATGGGCTTCCTCTTGTTTTGTCTGGTTAAGTGCAAATTGGATGCTATGGAATGCTGGAACAAGTTTTTTTCTTTTACTTTTTTGGCTTTGGTCGTGCGTTCATAAAATATTATGTCATTCAATTTGATACACTTTGTTGTAGGCCAGATGGGAAGATCGAGATTCGTGTGTGGGAGAATTTGCAACAAAGTACTTGAATCGATAGGATGTGCAAAAAGCTCTCCATCTGAAGCTCGTTGGATTCCAATATAGAGTCTCTAGAGATTGAGGAAGTAATGTTGTGATAAACTTTTTTTTGGTTGTTCTACTTTTAAGTTCTAATATTTTGAGTTAGATTTTTAATGTTGAATTTTTGTTTCGTTGGAAAATACGACAGTGGACATTATTCAAATTGTTTCTTAGTCTTAAAATCGTTGATATGTTTTCTGTGTAGATATGGTCACCTAAAGCTTTTAGCACATTGGAGAAGAGAACATCAAATGAGATTGTCTTGTGAGGTGAGTTCAAGTTCTCTTCAACCTACTGGTTTTAACTTCCTTGCTATATTTTCTGTTTAATTTACTGGTTTTAACTTCCTTGCTATATTTTCTATATTTCACTGCAAAGTTACCTCACCGTCATAATGTGTGTTGCTTCTAATTCAGGGGTCACGTGGACAAGAAGGAAGCACTTGAAAACTTAGATCTTATTTTGTTATGCTTTGATGAAATTGTTGATGGAGGGTATGGTTTAGGCATATTTCATGCTTTTAAGGTTTATTGATCCTATTGTTCTATTTAGTTTTCTTGAGCTTTTAAGCATGTTTGTCAAAGATGTACTGTGAATAGTTTTTTTAATCTTGATTTAATCTATAATTTAGAGATTAAATACATATGTGTACTGAGGAATGAAGTATGTATACTTAAAATAATCCGTTTTTGGAGATATCTTACAAGGTTGTTTTATTTGGGTAAGATGCCTAATTGTTAGGAAAATGGAAGGAAGTCCTAGTATTTTGTGAAGACTCGAGAGGCACAACCTCCTTATGAAGGAAACATTTGTGAATGTAATATTAGAATTGACTAGTTATCATTGGAGGGAAGTCCTGGTTATCTGATGAGAAGTTGCTTTGATAAAACCTCTATCCCTTGTCGGTACTCGGTTCTTTTGACTCTAGGAAGTCCATACATTTTGATTCTTATGAACGTAATATTAGAATTGACTAGTACTTATCATTTTTTGTTCCTTTTACTACGATTATGTTTCTTCCTAATGGGTATTATGTATTGTTTTCCATTTCTTATCTTTTCTTTTTCCTGTTGGTAGGTTGTTGAATTCGAAGATGTAATTGTATCTGCCTGTCAAAAACTGATTGCCATATTCCATCAAAGACCTGAGCAGAAAATTGTTTATGTTACGCAACATTGTCTACTCCTATTGACAGAGTTGCTTGAAGTTCCTAAAACTCGGGTATGGTTTTTATATTTGTCTCTTGTATGCCATTGGTTTTTTGTTGGGTTAATCCCACTTTATAGAACTTACCTATTTCCCATTATTGCAGATTATATGTTCAGTGCTCCCGCTTATAAATCAAATAGTTAAGGATAACGCTGATTTCCAAGAAAATGCTTGTCTGGTTGGTCTAGTAAGTAACTATTAAATAATGTTTCGATTTAGCATTGTTCATCAGATAATAGCATTGACTGAAGCACTGTCTTTGGTACATCATCATATAATAGCATTCATCACTAAACTAATTTCTTCAATTGGTTTTAAATTCTTTTAGCATTTATGTTTCGTTGTGCAACTTTACATATTAACATTTTGAACTTGAATACTTAATATAACTTGAGTACTAGAGTAAGGTAGTTTAATCTGTGTGTGCTTGAATATTCTGTAGCGAATGAAGCTCCTATTCTTGAGTCAGGAATTTATATTTCAGAGAGTTGTTTTGTTTGCTATCTTGATACTTGAGATCAAAGGGTTGTCTTTGGCTTCTGATTCAGATTTAAGCATTTTGGAAATATCAAGCTGCCAGTGGAGTAGCGTGTGAAGAAAGACCCCACTAATTGTAAAAATTTGCTTCAATGTACACAACAATGGGGCCTTTATAATCATCTTCAATGCTGAGAGAAAGTAGAAGCAAACACAGCAAGGATGGTTTCTGTTTGTGGAGTTGGTACGAATTTAGTTTGTCCTAGGCTATGAATTTCATTTATGTGATATGATTGGTGTGTTTTGTGAAGATCAATTTTATGGGGTTTATGTACCTTTTTCTTTTTTCTTTTATTTTTTTCGGGTCTTTTTTGGTGTTTGAGAGCTCTTATGGATTTGTATTAGTCTTTGCGTAATTTACATTTTGTATAGGTTACATTTGTGAAGATCATTATGCACGGTATATTAATTAAAGTTAAGTTTTTGTGAAGTATAAAAATGTAATTACTATTGAGATTTTTTTGTGTGCATAGGTAATGAAGAGAAATGTTGTTGGTTAGACACATTTGCAACAATTTTTTTTATTTAATTATTGACAAAAGATGACGGGCATTGCCCGTCATTAAAAGTTGATCACAGTGAACATTGCTTTGTTTTTAATGACAGACATGAACCTATAATGACGGGCAATACCCGTCATAAAAAACTGTCTGTCATTGTAGGATATAATGACGGGCAGTTTTTAATGACGGGCATTGCCCGTCATTAAAAGACGCCCGTCATTATAGGCTACAATGACACTCGTTTAGATGACGGACGCATGCCCGTCATTAAAACCCTATAATGACGGGCAATGCCCGTCATTAAAACCCGAATTTATACTAGTGTTAGACCATTGGAAAGAAAAAGTTCATAGAGTTGGATGATTGCCCTCAATATTTGTGAGTTATTTTTGTACCTTTTTTTTGTGATTATTATTAATATTATTATAGATCTATTTTTCTGTTTAGATAATATTAGTTCATAGAATTATTAAGATCGATTGTTGAATTTTGGATTGAATATTTAAAAAGAAATTGTTGAATTTTTTTGGACTGAATTTAAAAAATATGTAGTTGATTTTGATTTGTCGGATTGAATTCATTTAGATTTGTTGGATTGAATTTAATTTTTGATTTGTTGGATCGAATTTAAATTTTGATTTGTTGGATTGAATTTTAAAATATTTAGTTTATTTGGATTTATGATTTAATTTACATATATGTGGTTTATTTTATTGGATAGAAAATGAGAGATAAATGTCAGGGATTTGTTTTGCATACAAATGGTTTTATGTTCGACGGGGTAGATGGAGTTGATTATGACCAACCAAAGCATGTGAGAGGTTTTCTTTGAACGTTAATAGTGGAGTCGCGTTTGAAGCAGTTTGTTGAAATGATTGGGTTATCACTAGGGGTAGATGTAAGGACAAGTGATCAGTTGGAGATAGTTTATAGACACCCCGAAGTAACACTATCAGGATCAATAAGGTTTATGCCAATATCAATCCCTAACTATCAAGCGATAAACCTAATGTTTCTCAATTGCGATGCAGTCCCAAATTTAGTGCATTTATATGTCAATGTTAGAAGAATAGATATGAATGTACAAACCCCAGAAGAAACTCCTAGCTTGGTTTGTTGACCCCAACCCATCTGTTGACCTTAGCCAATGTGTTGACCCGATCTCGATTCGGTTTCTCCACCATGTGATGATGAAGATATGGTGGTAGATAATACATATAAAGATTTTAGAACTGAAACAGATGATGAATTTGAAGAGTTAGACTTTCAGGGTAGTGTACATGTTATCCCGTCAAATACGTTTAACGAGTTGGATAACAATGAATTTGATAACACTACCGAACATGATCCTATCCAAGAACCCGTGGTTGTTGAAGGGAATCTATTGTATAAGGGTCTAATATGCAACAATAAGGAAATTCTTCAACATGTGGTAAAATGTTTTGCTGTTAAGTATCATGCACCATATGAGGTCGTGGAATCGAATCCTACAAAGTGGGTTATACGATGCAAAAAATGGGAAGATGGGTGTAGATGGCGACTCCGTGCTTTACAAAGAAAATCTCATGGGTTTTTTGAAATTACACAATACATTGACCAACATACATGTTTTTATTCAGAATTAAATCAAAGTCATGCGCAATTAGATTCTTCAATGATTGCCATCGAATTCTGTGAAACTGTGAAAAGCAATCCTTCTGTTAGTGTGTCACAACTACAAATTGATATAAAAGAAAAGTTTGGATACCACGTGTCGTATTGTAGGGTTTGGGAAGGGAAGAAAAAAGCTTTGACTAGGGTGTTTGGTGATTAGGATGATTCCTATAAGATTCTACCTAAGTGGATGTACATGGTTAAACATACACTCAATTGTAAACTGAATTTACAACTTCCATTTACCTCGATGTTTGGGTTTTAGGAGACTAAGTTAGGGAACTATATGTCTATAGTCCCTCTATCTTAGATAATTTAGGGAACAATAAATTCTTAAGTTTTGAGCTTTAATTCCCTATATCTAGGGCAAAAGATCGACTTATGTCTAAGCTCATGTCTCCATTACTTGTGCGAAATCTGTTTATTTCTAACCCTGTCGGTATTAGATCTAAACTTATGTTGCAACCCTAATTGATCAATCTAGGATTCCAACGAAATTAAACTCAACACAAGCAAACAATTGAAGTGTAGGCTTGGTTTCATTGATAACTTTTAGCTATAATTACGATCTTTAGGAATTCACATTTTTGAACCCCCTAAGAAGTCTAACTCGTGTTAAATTTATAATCAAAACTAATTCTAGAAGTAACATACAAGTTAGAAATAAAATTGAAAGTTAAAGTTTTGTGGTAATAAAAAAGTTAACAAGGATTAATATTCAATTAGAAGTTGAAATTGAAAGACATCTACTGTAACAATTATTAGGATGGTTACAAACACTACTGTGATGAAGGAAATTTTAAAAAAGACAAACTGAAATTATATCCTAGGCAAAAGCAACAAAAAAAAACTCATAAATCCAAGTTTTAAATGAAGATAACAATGAATCTTATTTCTTCTTGGAACTAACCAATTACAAGGTAAATGAACAATAACAAAAAATTCTAAATCTAAAATCAAAACTTAACAAAACAAAAAATCAACACTATTGGATTCAACATTCATAAATTCCTCATTATTCCAATCGACTCAACTCCTTCATTATTTTTAAGAAGAAATCAAGTCTTAACGATCCAAATTTTTGCTGGAATCGGATTGGAGAGCTTGAAGAATAATGAAGTAAAAAACTACAACATTTATTTCATGAAAATAAAGGAGAAAAACTACATAAAACATAGAGGATGAAACGATGAAAAATAGAGAAAAGAAAACTAAATAAAAACCCATGAGCAATCTTCTAAAAATAGCTTCAACTTCAAAATCGAGTGATAGCACACAAAATATGCTATCCTTAGACTTAATTATTGCTAGTTTTATGATAATTTCAGGGGTTTTATGTGTTTTAATCATCAAATTTCAGGAAAAAAGCTTAAACAGAACATTTGGAGACATTATGGATCACTCGGGATCAAATCGAGGCTTTTTGGAGCTTAAAATAACATCAATTGGAAGTAGAAGGACCATTCCAAGCCAGTTGACCCGAGGTGATGGCGTTGCAACGCCGTACTTGCTGATTTTGTGCATAGAAGACTCATGCCGATAGCGTTGCAACACTGCCTTTCAGCATCGCAACGCTACTTCGATAAGGAAGGGCGCGCGCGAGGGTAGCGGCGTTGCAACGTTGTCCTCAGTGTTGCAACGCCGTCGATAGTTTCCATATATGCCTGCCGTCTAGGGCACAACGTTGTAATGCTGCCCCTGGCGTTGCAACGCTGTGCCGATTACCCTTATAAATACACCACTTTGTCATCTTTCAAAAGGGAGCCAAATTTGATAGTTTTTACACCCTAATTTCGAAATACACTCTCTAAGAGGAGAAAGAAAAACATTCCTTGGGAACCAAAGCATTCGTGGAGGTTCGAGATCGTGACGGAAACTCAAGGACGAGGGACCGGTATCGACACATAAGTTTATTTTCTCTTTCTTTTAGATTGTAACACCGTTTTAAAGACGTTTCTATAACTTTAGCTTGGTTTTATTGTGATTTAGAGTGGCTAAACGTTGTAGCTAGGATTTGAGTTGCATGTTTAAGACTTGTTTGCTTATGTATTGAACTATGTTTTGTTATTTATTTTTGGCAATTCGTTATTCAATTCTTTGATCTTGTTGGTTCAAGTGGACTCGAGAGAAAAAAACTTAGATTAGAGCAAAGTTGTCAAAACTCTTAAAGTCTGGCATGAGAATGACCTAGAAGTCTAAGGGAGTCACATAAAAAAGTTGCTTAATGTCGTGCATGCTATTAAAATTCATAAAGAGACTTTAGAATTTATCGTGTGTGTGAGGCTCATTAAGAATCGAGAGATTTTCTTGAGTATCTTCACTTCTTGTTTATAAATTCATTATGTTAGTTTATTGCATGTGTTAAATAAGGTTTTAACTTGTGAAGTCATCTTTCTTCAATTCATATGTATGTCTCCAACGTTTCTTTAGTTTTTATCTTTGTTTCCTATCTATCCTTGTTTTGTTGCTTTAGCTAAAATTGAGAATAAGTATCTTAGTAATTAATTAATCTAGAAATCCATTCCCGAGGACGATACTTGGAACTCTAAAATCACTATACTAAAACTTGACCCGTACACTTGCTGTATTGCAATTATAATTTTATGCAACATCGACCTTAAACGACTTCCAAATTGAACTAATTAAAACGACTTCAGTTTTTCAACCATTTTTTCTCCTTTTATAGGGCTTGATTAGGGTTGAATATTGCCCAAATTTCATGCCCAAAACCCCTTCAATCGTGCAATAATTGGGGATTTTCAGAAATTGAGACGTCTGCATAACCTTCCTTTTTTGACTTTCTGCTGCTTCAAGATTTCAAGGCTAGAATGCAATTTCTCGATTCTGCAATTTGGTTTTGCAATTCCTGCACAAAATAATTTTTTTAAAGATTCTTACCCTAATTTGTCTCCATTCTTCGTTATTCTTAATTTCATGATTCTTTTAGCTATTTTCCACTAATATCAAGTAATTAGGAGTTAAATAAGCCTTAATACTAAGGCTTATCAATTATCCTTATGCTAGAGTGTAAAACGGAAAAACCTTTTGTGATTTGATTGTCTTCTTCCTTCTCATTCTCTTTTTTTTCCCTAAAAATGTTGCAGGATATTTACAACCAATAAAAAAAATAGTATCTAGAAATTTTGTTGTAAATTTTATAAAGATTCCCAATATTGTTAAACTAAAACTAACACAAGAACTAGACCAGATCTTGACAAAGAGTCACATATGAGACCCTCTTAGTAGACATTTGGGGATTGAAAATTGATCAGATGGGAGTTTCTGAAGGGAATCGAATCCCCATGAGCAGCGGAAACGTGATTTAAAATCGTATTGTTTGCTTGTTTTGGTTTACTACAAAAACCAATACATTAGATAAATAAACAGAGATAAACAACTAAACTGAATTAAGCATGGATGAACATTAAAAGGCATGTTGTAACTTTCCTAAACTAAAAGGGAAGATATATCAATTAACTTTGTAGTTTCGAATTTTCCACAACAACTCCTTGCTCCTTGGAATGTACAACAACACAACAAACTTCTTTTTCCTCTGTAAAGCAGGACAACACCACTTGGAGAACCTTCTATCATCTGAATTCTTTCGATCTCAACTTGGTGGGAAAGAGTTCCAACAATTGGAAGTGGTAAGGGAATTGTTGAGGGAGAGAGAATTTTTCAGTTACAATTCACCAATTGCACAAAATCTATCGATCAATCCATTTCTTCTCCCAATTGGAGAAGAAATAGGCAGTGAGAGGGATAACTCCCCACTCCGGGAGTTGGGAGACATGGGGAACGTCCCCTCTTTTTTCTATTTAATTAATTAAAATTAATCAAATTAATTAAATTAATATAAATAAACTAATTTAATTATATTAATATTTGATTAAATCACATTTAAACAATTTTCCTCTAACATGTAGTTTTAATGCATATCGTATGCACATTAAATTTTAACCTATAGTTTTTAAATATAAATCTCATTCACATTTAATATTAATATTTGAAAATATTCTCTCATTTAATTTAATATGAATCATATTCAAATTAAATTTATAATATAAAGTTCCAAAATTTTATATTATAATGTATCTTTTTACATTAGTGTTTATTCCCTAAATGAATTTGAACATTTTAAATTCAAATGATCTAAGAACACTTTACGAGCTAGAAGGTGGACCTAATGAACCTATAGATCAGAAGCTCCAACGATACGAGACTATTTGGTTAATCTCATTAACCTCCTAATCAACATTCGTTAACTGTGGGATCACTCCACTAAAGTCCCGCAGTTGCACTCTTCTCACTGCAGATATATTTCTGTGTCTACGGATATTGACCAATAACAACAAGTCAATCCTTCACGAATGTCCGTAACACCAGTTGGGTCAAATTACCGTTTTACCCAAGAGTTACATCTTTTACCTTAAGTCCTAATGCTCCTCTAATGAACAATTTGTTTGTGGTCCTACCAACAAACAAAAGTCTCTCTCGGGCTAATGAGAGGATCGGACCCTTTGTTCAAGTCTCGGAGACACCACTTAAGGGAACATTCATATACTTATCCTAATAGGCAGGAAGGAGTGAATTCCATCTTACTAGGTTAAGTCCCCAGCTGCCTGCTCGATTTTGTGTCCAAGAGGCTTATTGAGTCGGCGACTCGGGCCACTCTCACCCATACTAGTCAAAGGACAATCACTCGCAAACAGAAGTTCGTAACCTGTTCAGGATTGAGATCAAGTTGCCTATGTCATCCTAATGAAATAGAAACTTAACTAGTCAACGGAGATACACCTGGTGGTTACTATTTCGTGGTTCGGTCTTATGCAATTTCATTACATAGGATATCCTCACTCACATGTCGTCTACACGAACACGTTAGGATCGCTGTGTTTGTATCATATACAAAGTGGTCATATCTATAATATTACCAGAGTAAGGTACCAAAGTCTTATCTTCTTACTATAGACCCTTTAGGCTGTATCTCGAACTGAGATCCTTTATATGTACACTACATTCAATTCAAGAGACATGTTATAGCCTTGGATGTTAGTTTATTGAATCCAGGGTTAATATAAGGCTAGATAGTAAATAATGATAAACAATAACCTTTATTGAAAATAATAACTCTTTATTGATAATTAGAACATTATTTACAAACTACGAGTTTTAGGATATAAATCTCAACAATTTCATGCTAGGGTTTGCAAGATGAACATTTGGAAGAAGAAGAATAAAATCACATATAGGAGTTCTCATTCTTGTTCGCTCTCTCTCTTTCTTGTTATTTTGTTACTAAGAGCAAATCAAATATTTCACTCGAATGCTAACGTCGACAAAAGGTTAGATAACCTCATTTTGAGCATGTGCATTAGATCGACAATGATCCAATATTTTGGGTCATCCATACAAATTTTTATAATTATTTTTTGGTTAATTTTTTTTTAACCTTGTACCTTGATTAAGGCAGTGTTGTTGTCTTTAAAATTTAAATATATTACCCTTTAATATTTTTGTTATAATTATATAGTTTTTGTAGTTTATATAACTTGTTAATTTTTTTTTTTACCTTGTACCTTGATTAAGGTAATGTTGTTGTCTATAAAATTCAATATATTTTCCTTTAATATTTGTGTTATAATTATATAGTTTTTGTAGTTTATATTGATGGAATCTAGATCACAATTGCACAACAGAAGTTAAAATTGGATCAAAATCTCGTTTTGGTTTGGTAAAATCAAATACCCAGTACATTAACAAAAAAATATCGATAAGCAAATTAGGCATGGATTTACAGTAAACATGTTGTATAATTTCACTAAACTAAAGGGAAAAACAAGTTACCTTTGTAGACTTAAATAACAACGCCTTGCAATCCAACAATTTCTATACAACACTGATTCAATCTTTTCCTTTGTGTAATCTTCTTTAACAGAACACCACCAAAAAAGAACACTCTCTATATCTCTGACTTCTTAGATCTATGCTAGGTGGCCGGAAGCCTCCAACAATTGAGAAAAAAGGGAATTCTTGTTTTGAGAGAGAATTGAGAGTAGATCATTCACCAAAAATTCAACAATTGAATTCCTCAATTCCTTCACAACTGTCCCCTCTCCCTCTGTATCTATCGAGACAGAGAGGAATGGGGAAGTTAGAGAACGTGTCGATGATACGTTTCCTTCTTTTTTTTTTTTAATTTATTTAATTCTAATTAATTTAAAATCAATTAATCATATTAATTAATTTAATCAATTAATATAATTAAACTAATTTAATTATATTAATATATATAACTTATTTAATTAAATCATATTTAATTAATTCTTAAATTAATTAATCAAATATCTAATATTCAAGTTATATATATATATATGATTAAATCAAATTTAATCAACCTCCATTTTAACCTATAGTTTTAATGTACATCTTATGCACATTAAATTTTAACCTATAATTTTAAATATGAATCTCATTCACATCTAAATAATATTTGAACTCCTCAAATACTTAATTCTCTCAATTAATTTACTTTGAATCATATTCAAATTAAATTTATAATATAATGTTTCAATGTACATAAAAATTTTATATTATAATGTATCTCTATACATCATATTTATTCCCTAATGGAATTTGAACATTTCAAATTCTAATAATCTAAGAACCCTTTACGAGTTAGGAAGTGGACCTAATGGACCTACAGATCAGAAGCTCCAACGATACAAGATTATTCGGTTAATCTTCATTAATCCCCTAATCAACATACGTTAACTACGAGAACACTCCACTATAGTGTCGCAATTGCACTCTTCTCACTGCAGATATATTTCTGTGTCCATGGATATTGACCAATAACAACAAGTTAATCCTTCACGAATGTTCGTAACACCAGCCGGGTCAAATTACCGTTTTACCCCTGAGTTACCTCTTTCACCTTAAGTATCAGTGCTCCTCTAATGAACAATCTATTTATGGTCCTACCAATAAACATAAGTCTCTCTCAGGCCAATGAGAGGGTCGTGCCCTTTGTTGAAGTCCCAAAGACACCACTTAAGGGAACATTCATCTGCTTACCCTAAAGTCGGAAAGAAGTGTATTCCATCTTGCTAGGTTAAGTTCCCAACCGCCTGCTCGGTCTTGTCTCCAAGAAGGTAGGCATATTGAGTCGGCGTCTCGGGCCACTCTCACCCATACTAGTCAAAGGACAATCCCTCGCAAACAGGAGTTCATAACCTGCTCAGGATTGAGATCAAGTTTCCTAGAATCCTAGGTCATCCTATTTAAATAGAAACCTATCTAGTCAACGGAGTTAGATCTAATGGTTACTATTTCGTGGTTCGGTCTTATGTGATCTCATCACATAGGATATCCCCACTCACATGTCGTCTACACGAACACGTTGGATCACTGCGTTTGTATCAAATACAGAGTGGGTAATGTCCATAACATTACCAGGATGAGATACCCAACCTTATGCCTTTACTATAGACCCTTTAGACTGTTTTTTGAACTGAGATCTACATTCAGTTCAAGAACATACAACAACCTAGGATGTTCGTTTATTGGATTTAGGGTTAATAAAAGGCAATATAGAAAAACATGAAATAAACAATAACACATTATTGATTTAATTAGAGCAGTATTACAAACTACGAGTTTTAGGGCATAAACCCCAACATATATAACTTGTGATTATTTAGTTTTTATCATCTAAATTATTGTTAAGATGAAATATAGTTTCTAGTATATGTAGATATCTACCTAGGGACCAAATATGTTTATAAAATATAAGAATTAAATTGTTACTAATAAAAAAACAATACTTCATTTGGATGAAAATTTTTCATGGTAGGTACTAAATCATTAGAAATTGTTAAAAATTTGAAAGTATAAGAGACTAAACTTGTCACTTCAATGAAAGTACATGGATCAAAATTATTTTTCAACCTATTTTTTTTTAATATTTACCAAGTACAATCACCATTAACATTAATAAATTAAAGTTTAAATATGAAATTATAACAACAAATGTATAATAACCTTACTTACATAAAATATAGAGATATAGAGATGAAAGGTTAATTTAACCTTGTTACTTAGTCGACTTAAATATAACTCAACTAGTATGATATATATTCTCGAAAAAAAAGTTAGATTGAAATTTCTACTCCAAATGTTCTTAAACTTAAAAAAAAAAAAAAAAACTTTTGAGCTAACTTAATAAATTATATAAATTAAAATGCCTTTAAACTATAGGATTGAATTCAATCATGTCTCCTTTCATTTGAAAATTTAGGCTCCATTTGATAACCATTTGCTTTTTAGTATTTTTGGTATTTGAAAATTAAGCCTAAAAATACTAATTCTACTAACGAGTTTCTATGTATTCTTATCTATTTTGTACCTATGTTTTCAAAAACTAAGCTAAATTTTGAAAATTTAAAAAAAATAGTTCTTAATTAAAAACTTGGTTTTGTTTTTGAAATTTGGCTAGAAACTTAAATGGTACCTCTAGGAAGATGGAAATCATGATTGTAGAGAAGATGAAGAGAAATTGTGGAAAAATAAGCGTAATTTTCAAAAATTAAATGGTTATCAAACGGGGTCTTACTTTTTAATTCTTAGAAAAATTATAAATGAGTAGAAAACTAGTTGTTATATCGGTAATTTGTATACAAAAAAATAATTTGCAATTATGGCATATACTAATTTTGTATCATTAATAAGGTATATTAATATGTGATAAAGTAGTCATACAGGAGCATAGCTCAACTACCATGAAGTATGCCTTGGTCATGGGTTCCAAACCCTCCATCCTCAAATGTTGTTGAACTAAAAAAAAAAAGAAGTGATAAACTATATTGTTACTACATCATTTATGTATTACTAATTAAATATATTGCTTATTTCAAAAAATAATAATTGTTGTGAAAATGAGGGAAAAAATCGGGCACCAAAAACTTTACCAAATCATATAAGAATAATAATAAGAATAAGAATAATAAGAATACAAAGGAAATTGGGAGGAAAATAGAAATTGGGATATATATATATATATATATATATATATATATATATATATATATATAATAGAAAATAAGAAAGTGGAAAATGATGGAGAGAATTGGTCATAAATTCACCCAATTATGAATTTTAATTTTCCACTATAAGCCACTATTTATAGGCAATTTAGAGAGCATGATGTGGTCCATTTGGACACCAATCTATGGGTTTTGTTGGACACGTGAGAGACACTTTGGCTATGGATAATTTGCCACATGGCATGGGTATCAAATGGACATGTGGAATGAGCATTTACATGATAATGTTTACAATACTCCCCCTTAAATTCCCATTTATATAAAATATGTCTCGTTAAAACCTTACTAGGGAAAACCCCAATGGGAAGAAAAACTCAAGTGAAGGAAAAATAGTACATATTTTATATAGCTTACTATAATGCATTCACTCCTCATGGAAACATCATTTAAAGTCTCTGAGTCGCCGCATCTCAATACTGTGAACCAATTTCTCAAATGTTATAGTTGATAATGCCTTTGTAAATATGTCCGTCAAGTTATCCTTTGAACAAATCTGTTGTACTGAGATGTCACCATTTTCTTCAAGGTCATGAGTGTAGAAAAACTTTGGAGAGATATGTTTCGTTCTATCTCTTTTGATATATATTCTCATTTGATTTGAGCTATACATGTTGTGTTGTCTTCGTATAATATTGTCGGAGAATGTTTACTAGAAGACATGTCACATGTTTCACGAATGTGTTGAGTCATTGATCTTAGTCATACACATTCTCGACTCGCTTCATGAATAGCGAGGATTTCAACATGATTTGAAGAAATGGTTGTTATAGTCTGTTTCACTGATTGCCACGATATAGCAGTTCCTCCACAGGTGAATAGATAACTTGTCTGAGATCTAGCTTTGTGTGGATTAGATAATCTGCATAACCAACTAGATCATATTTTGATTTGTTAGGATAAAATAAATCCATATCAATCGTCCCTCGAAGATATCAAAGTACATGTTTAACTCTGTTCCAATGTCTTTTTGTAGGGCATGAACTATATCTAGCTAATAAATTTACTGAAAATGCAATATCTGGTCTTGTGTTATTAGTCAGATACATAATATAATCCAGAAGAAAAACAGACAATGTTTATAATATACGTTTTTCATGTGAAACAATAGATGTAATATAGAGACATTTTATATTATTTTTACGATCAGTTTCAACATGATAATCATTGTCACGTATATCTCTAAAACTCAATAAGTTTCTTTTCGACTTGCTAGAGAACAAAACATCATTAATTATAAATTTTGTTCCTCTAGGCAAGATAAAATTTGATTTTCCGAAACCTTCAATCATGTTTGCAGAACCTGATATAGTATTGACATTTGCTTCAAGCATTATCAATTTGGAAAAGTATTTTCTATTTTTGAGTATGGTGTGCGTTGTTGCACTATCTGCTAAGCATAAATCTCCATGATTCATCTTTGAGTCACTCAACATATGGAAATTATCCATATCGTTCATTAAACAAAAATAATTATAATAAAAGATACATAATACAAAAAGTTTAAAGCTAAAAAAAACATAAAAATAAACATTAGTACTAAACATTCCCAAAATTAAAAGAAACACTTGCTATTTCATCAATTGCTTCAATCTTCTTTTCAAGAGATGCAAAAAAGTCTATCACATCCAAATTTGTCATATTGGATGAGTCGAATATATTATTATCTTGATAAACAAGATTTGTTTCCACATTTTTCCCTTTTTCCTTCAGGGAAACTTAATAGAGATTAACAAAGTGTTTGGACGTATAACAGGTACGTGACGAATGTTTAGTCATTTCACTTTGAAAACATTTATATTTATCATCTCTTGAACTCTTATTTTATGGAGCTTTTCCTTTATAATTATTTCATGTGGTTCTCTTGGCATTTCAATGATTATAATGACCACCACGATTGTTAAAATTTATAGCATTCACTTAAGGGAATGGTGTTGCTCCAGTTTGTCAAGATTTATGAGTTCAGAATATTTTTAAATCATCTATTTCGATATTGCTACTACAGAAGCATAATTATTCGAGATATAACCAATAATCTTTTCCATTATTGTCAAGAGATGTGAATTCTAATTTTATAAGGTTTGTTACAGTAATATTTCACAAAACAAACATTGTATTGATATTATAAATTTAATATATACCGAACATGTAAAATACCATTTAAAAAATAGCATACCTGTAGGACTTACCTTCTGCGGGAGAAATGACAGAGCCTCGTGCTGATAACGTGTAGTGAAAATGAGGGAAAAAATCGGGCACAAAAAACTTTACCAAATCATATAGAATAATAAGAATAATAAGAATAAGAATACAAAGGAAATTGAAAAAGGAAATTGGGAGGAAAATAGAAATTGGGATATATATATATAATAGAAAATAAGAAAGTGGAAAATGATGGAGAGAATTGGTCATAAATTCACCCAATTATGCATTTTAATTTTTCACTATGAGCCACTATTTATAGGCAATTTGGAGAGCATGATGTAGTCTATTTGGACTTCAATCTATGGATTTTGTTGGACACATGAGAGACACTTTGGTTATGGATAATTTGTCACATAGCATGGGTATCAAAATGACATGTGGAATGAGCACTTACATGATAATGTTTACCATAATAATAAATATATCACTAATATTTAGAGAAAATTGTGCTAATGAATGAAGGTAGGTTATGCCTGGTAGATAAATAAATGTTTTCTTAGATAAAGATTTTTTTATTGAAATATGTAGGATAGAGAATTCACACTTTTTAACCCTTTAGTCGATAGTATATACTTCATGATAATTGAGTTATATACTTCATGGTAATTGAATTATGTTCGTGTTAACTAGATTGAAAAAATTAATAGTTAAAACAAGACTTTTAAAATAAAATAAGTATAATTGAAATATCTGTAAAGATGATAATTGAATTTTCTTTAGATCAATAATATGTGGAATAAGAGATTCAAATCTTACCTTTGAATTGTTTTTAGATTAATAATATGTGGAATAAATGATTCAAATATCTGACCTTGTGGTTGAGAGTACATATTTATAGCAGTTGAACTATGCTCGTGTTGACAAGATGATAATTGAAATCAATCCTATTGTTTAGGATAATTAATATAATTTAGCCTATTTTTATGCCATAATTTTTACAATTTTCTTTTATATATTTTACAAAATATTTTCTTTTAAAAAATATCAATCTCACATAATAGGTCAATTTTATTTGAATTAATTACAATTTTCCCTCAGTCAAAAACTTATTCCGAACCTTGAGTTTCATTTTTACCCTACAAATAACAACGACGTTTTTTCCCTTAATTTTGCGAATGTGAAGATCTGTAATTTTGACCTTTCCAGTTTCCTGTACACAGAGATCCCTGGGTTAGGGCACCGAGACGGCGACGGTGACGGCCTGGAGGAAGAAGCTAATGGCGGGCGAAGAGGTTGCCGGTCCGGCGGGCCCTAAGGTTCTCCGTTTCCTCTATTTTACCGGTGCCGGATGTAAATTTCTTCGATTCACCTCTTTTCTTCTCTGCCCTCAATTCTGTTTGTTCTGATTCATTAATCTTTCTATTCCATTATGTTTTTCAGTCGTTTTCACAATCGCGATAAACAAGTGGCGGGAGATCGAGCACAATTCTCTGTTGCAACAACAGCAGAAGCAGAGATTGGATCGTCAATTCTCGGAAACTCCTAATGATGCGGTGCAGAAAGTCGTTGAGTGATCTCAGGTTAGTTTTTCATTTTCAGAAATTTCACTTGTAGATCACTATTAGGATGTTGGATTTTTGTCTTTTTTTAGGATAATAATGTTGGATGGATGATAGATTTTTCTGTGATTATAATTATGCTGTGAGGTTTCTTCCTTCTCTACGGATCACAACCATGCTCCCTTGCTGTACCAATAATGGAAGGGACAAACCTTTCTGGGATGCAGCTTTATTAATTACCACATATGTGTAATGACTACAATAATTGAGTGCAATTGTTTTTCAGAAAATCAAAAGGGGGGATATGCGAATACTTTGAATTAAAATTTTAGATTGGAAGTTTCATTGTGACTGACTGGAGAAAAAGGAAAAAAAAAAAAAACAAAACAAATGAACTTCTTGAAGATTAGAATTGTAAAGAGAGAAAGTGGGCCGTAACCAAAAAGGAATCGATATGAATGGTTACCTCGGATTGGGTAATATCATCTTTATTCTTTACTGCTACCTTATATGCATTGTGACTGAGGCGTGCAAAATATTTGTTGTCTTTACAATATACCATGCATTTTGGCGCCTTGTATTGTGGGATTCTGGCCCTTATACAGAGTGGTTCGAGCTTGGGTAAGTGGTTAACTTTAAAAAAATGATGTCGTAACTACACGACCAAGAGCAGAAGCATGATAACCATGTTCTTTTTTTCAGACTCAGCTAATACTAGTAGAATGTTTTTCTCTTTACCTTGTTCTTAATTTCTCTCTTCATCATATTCAGATGACCCAATGAGGATATTATTTGATAAAGAAGGGGAAGTAATTAACTTAAGAATACAACAGAAGTTATTGACTTTCTGGCTGGTAATTGAGGGTTTTTTTTTAAATTTTTTTTTTTTTGTGTATGAGATAGGTCAAGTTTTGGATTTCTAATTCATTCATTTGATGTATACCCCTTGGATTCATATACTGTATCGCCTCAAAACAAAAGAGTGTATAGTTGACTTTTTTGGATGGTTATCCTGTCTCTTGGTTTTAATAATTTCTTTCAATTTTAAGATAACGTTTTCCACAAGCTAAGATTTCTAATGGACTTTATAAGTGAGGCCTTAGGCATTTTCGTAGACTTTGTGGATTTGCGATAGCAACTAAAGCTAGTACAGTGAAAAACTAGCTTATCCAAATTACTGTTCTAGAATATTTTATACTTCACCAGAACATCCTTCTGGGCACACATCTGTGTTAGTATGTCCTTTTCAACTTGAAAGATGTCGTAACTATTCTTCTTGTAATCAAGGCTTTGTTGCTTTTGTAAATGATATGGATGTCTTTTGGTGACGGTCATTTTATGGTCGTTTGCTTAGTCCCATTACAAAACTATATTGAAAAGAAATCCTTTGGACTTCTATATTTAATTTTAATTCCTCATTCTTAGTGGATGAATTATTGTTCAACTCTCATTATTAATATAACTTCAGCTCTTTAAAACAATAGAAAAGGAAGGTATCCCAAAACTTACAGAGGACAGTTAATGTAAAGTTAAAGGGATGCTAAGAAGCATGGACACTTTAGTTTGGCTAGCGTGTCCGTGTTGGACACTTCGACACTTGTTGGACACATATAGGACACTTGTTAGCACAATAGATATGTGTTAGAAAGTAGTTGTACAAAGTCAAAATAGGTCCAATATTTGTTAGACACATAATGAACACTTGTCAAGTATACTAAATAGGTACATCAAAATCATTTTTTTAAGTATATAGATGCATAAATTAATTGACTTTAAATTTCTTGCTGATATAAAAATGATATATATTTAAAAAATGTATATTTTAATTAATGTGTCCTAGTCATGTCCGTGTCCTAGATTTTTAAACAACGACGTGTTGCCGTGTCCATGCCGTGTCCGTATCTCATATCTATATCCATGCTTCTTAGATGTGATGTTTTCCTGTTTTATGTTTTAAAGATGTAGATTTAATACTTAATTCAAGCCCCTTAATTTCCCTCTTAAGCTAATCCTAAGTGTATGCATGTCAGTCAGGGGTGATGCTCAAGGATCTTAAGATGCTTCCAGCTCCAGCTCAACGGTTAAGTCCATTATTTTCAACAAGATTTCGTGTTCTTGATTATCTATGCTTTTTAGCTGTGACGCTGGCTAGATTTGAGCTAAACCCAAGCAAATGATGCCGCTGTCAATAGTACTGTGTCTTCCTTCATCCCGGATCCAGCCATCTCTCTGTTTCTAATCTCTATTATATGTACAAGTTCGTTATGGTCTGAAGCAAACAGCATTCTTAACTTTTACTGTCAAAGGGTAACTAGAATAAATTTCTCCTTTTCTACCTGTTGGTCAATTCTGAAGTTCATTTCTGATTGTTTATGTTAGCATATGAGCTGATTACATTTCTTAATCATTCAGTCTATATAGATGGAAAATGGTGCTTTTGGGCTAGTTGGGAATCATATATTTTTTTAAAATTCAAATTTAAACTTTATTTTTAATACAAAAAACTCGTTTGGATGGGAAAATTTTGAATGCTTCTAATGTTGGAGTGGAGAGATTCAAACCTCTAACCTTTTGGTTAAGAGTATATGTCATAACCAATTAAGTTATGTTCATATTCATAAATATTTTGTAGACGAGTTAGTTGGCATAATAGTCCTTAACTTTGACGATATACTTCACATGTTCTTAGATAGTAAAAACATGACAAAGTTGGGAGTAGTATTTAAGTCTATGTGTTATACAATTTTAGAAAGTTATTACTAAAAATGTTCTCCATGTCTCTGCTGCACAGTGTTTCATTTGATGTGATATAAGTTCACTTTTTCAAGAGTTATATATTCCTATTGTTTGGTTTGAAATATAATTTGTTTTTATGATAGTGAACTTTAAAATTTTCTTGATGCTAATAAACTATAATTTACTTTTCAGGCAACTCTTTCAAATTTAAATATCACTATTGAAATACTTGAAATAAACTCGAGCCATTATTTCTGTAGCTTTTGGTGTTTGTCGTTTCTTTGATGGGTTTTTGCCCATGGAGTTGGTTGTTGGAAAAAAAAAATTGTGATACCCAGATTAGGTTCTTGACTCATTAACGTGAAGGATGGTAATATATGTTTTATTCATTGACATCTATAAATCAATTTAAGAAAGGACTTTAGGTTAATAGTCTTTTAGGGGTTGTTTGGGGCGTTGAGTGGGTTATAATAACAAGGAGTTATAAATAGTCTGTGGGTTATTATAGTATGTGAAACATATAATATTATTTAAAATGGAGAGTAGTATAGTTTTGAATTATAATAGTCTGTGTTTGGAGTGCAGAGTATTTCACAAGTTATTATAACTAGTAGGCCAAACAGACCCTTATAGTTCATTCTTAACTTATCTCGAGGACATCTTGTTTTGGTATTTAAATATGTTTTTCTTTCAAACTACATTATTCTTTGAAAGCCAGTGAATAATAACAAATTCCTTCTTCCATCCCATCACGACCATTTAAATTGGGATTGGAGAAATCATTTTTGGTCATGTTTGTTTCATTAGTTTTGAGATGAGTTTTGACAATGATATAAAAAATCAATGTTTGTTTCATTGATGTTAGTTATTATCAAAGGATAAAAATGTGTCATGAACCATGAGATTATTTTACTTGAGACTAATTTTTGTGAAATAGAGAGGATGGATGAGAGAGAGAAGTAATAATTAATTGTTTTAAATTATTATTAATTTAATTATTCATTATGTAATATAAATATTTTAATTAATTTTTTTTATTAAATCTAATCATTAAAAAAAATCATGAAACAAATACAAACGTTTAATTTTTTTCTATTAATTTTTTTTTACTACATCAACAATTGAGGGTGGGAGATTTGAACCCATGATCTCTTTGGTCATGAGTCATATCAATTGATCTATGTTCTTGTTGGCATTTTTTTATATTAATTATCATGCATATCCAAATATTGCATATATTTATTATTCAGATATTTAAATCCTAGATTTTAAAAATAATATATTAAATATTTACCATTCGAACTGTGGATTTTATTACTACTTTTTCAATTTATTTTAATTTGTATTCTAATTTGTGGAACATATGTGTGACCCCTTGCTGGACATTAAATATTTTTTTCCTACTTAAACGCTTGTTGACTTTTTTATATTTTGTACATATTTCACTCATAGAAAACATAATGTAAATTTTTTTGTTGGTGTCAATTAAAATTAGTCTACTTCAATTACAATTGTTACATACACTAATTTAAAATAGTTGTAAAATTTGTTAAGTTGACATCTCAATTAACTGTTCAAAATTTATTAAAATTTAATTAAATGGTTGAAAAAAAAAGTTAAGAGGAAAAAAACAGTCAGTTGAAAATCAAACTTTAGAACTTCATGTTAAAAAAATCTACACCAACAAATACAAAAGTTAAAGAAATCTCCACCAAAAAACACAGAATTAATAACTTTTAAGTTAAATAACTTTACGCCCCAAACATAAACAGTCAGTCGACTCGCTCATCACGTTTAGGGTTTGTTACTATCTCTCGCTTCACGCTCTCGCTATCTCGTTCAATAACCTCGATTTTACCTCGACTCCTAACAATGTCACTACTTAATGCTTGAAACACTTTCACTTACTTTTTTTTACGATGAAATTTTTCAAAAACAATGGTGCTATCCTAAAGATGTTTTCATTCCGATTGAAACGTACAAGGAAATAAAGTACGCACCCATTAATATTGTAAGTTGCACATTTGAACGTACCTATTACGAACGAGAGTTAGTTGATGCACGAAAGTAGGGTTTTACGAGGAGATTTCGAAGAAGAAGAATGAGAATAATAGAAAACACGTATGAAAATTTGAACTTCGAGCACACGGATGGAGTTTTGAACGTCTACTATTAGTTCAATATATTATTTTAATATTGTTATTATCATCATTCCTTTGTCAAAGTATTCGGCTAATAAATTGCAATGTCATTTCATACAACGTCTAATCGTCACTACAGGAAAAAAGGTCTACGATAGCTTCAAAAAAATGTTGTCATAGGCCTTTTATAGCTTTTTCTGCAGAGCCATGACAACCCAAACTATAAAAAGTCGGGACTTTTTATAGCGTTTTATAAAAGCTATAAAAATTCTGGCTTTTTATAGCATTTTATAAAGGTTATAAAAACGTTATAACAAAAAGTCATTTATCCTTTGTAAAATATATGATAGCATTTTATAAAAGCTATAAAAAACTTTTCATAGCAAAAATAAAAGGTCATTGTTTGTAAATGATAACATTCAAAAAAAAGCTATAAGAAGTCTTTCAATGGTATTTGTTTTTCTATTTTGATGAATATTGTTATCAAATTTTGTTATAACTTTTCTAATATATGTTCACAGTATTAATTATTCATGTGTAATACTTTGCCAAAAATAGATACAAACAACTTGTGTTTTTATTTAAATAATCATTCATACAAAATTTACATTGTCTAGAAAATACATGGGTAATGAATACCTTCAATTCGGAGATAATACAAAATGTAAACTTGTATATCATTCATTAATTACAAAATATGTTATTATAAAAATCAAATAACTATAGCTAGTTGTGTTGCAGCCAAGACACTCCATTGTTGAGAGATAATTCTTTCACCAACCTACAAAAAGTTATCAAAAAAATAATAAGATATATGAATGCTCACAAGAACTTAGCTCAAAATAGTTAAGGGCCTGTTTGGTAGGTAATCCGAATTCTGTTTTATGTTTTCAGATTCACTGAATTCAGTGAATACGTGTTTGGCAGACATGTTTTCGAAAATTGTTTTCGGATTCTGTGATCCAAATAGTAGAAATTCTGAAAACAACATTTTTATGTTTTCATTGTATCCAGATTCTGAATTTGAAATTTTAAAATGAAAAATTATTTTAAACAAAAATAAAAATCTTAATAAATATAGTATTTCATATTTATAAACTTAATTTACTTTTTTTAAATTAATATATGTATAATATAATATATTATAAATATAAAATTTATATTATAAAATAATAATTATATAAAATTTATATTAAAAAAATATGTTCATAAATTAATTAATAATGTCTTATATTCAACCTAATATTTAGTTTTGCAACTACAACTAATTTTATGATCTATAAATATATTATAAAACACATTATAAACTACTGTTTAAAATGGAATCAATTTTCTAAATCTGCTACCAAACACATATCTGAAAACATGAAATACAACTTTGTTTTCATTGAATCCCTTATTTTTAAATTTATGTTTTCGGATTGCCTACCAAACAGGCCCTAAGTAACCACCCCTATTTATAAAGATATAGTGTCAAGTGGTAGCACTACTAAAAGAGAATATAACCTTAAGACCACAAGCCTATATCCTATTAATTCACTAGAAAGTTTTTCAAGCTTATATAAATATTAACTAATAAATACATTTGATTTAAGGCATGTTTGAGAGTGATTTTTAAATTCATAAAATCACTTATATAGCATTCAAAACCACTCTAAAACATAATTCAAGGTCATTAGGCAGTGCACTCGTTTTCCATTAATTGTAATAGAGACATTAATATCACAACCCATTGAAAGTTAGAAACGACTCACCTCTTACAACTAGAATTTCGTGAGTATATTGAGTCTTAACCCCAACAATCACCTAAGGAAAATTATGCAGGTGTGAATACTCTATGTTTCAACACCAAAGGTTAAAACTGAGTAGAATATCCTTTGTCATAGCAAAAAGAATATTCAAGTGTAACTTTCTTAGCCAGACTCTTCTTTAAAGTAGCTTTGAGAACCTAGAAGCCCAACCAAGGCTGCAATCAAAATTTTCAAGATTAGAAATAAACTTACAACACTTAAGAGAAGTTTTAAAAGGGTCTAACGAATCCTTACCACCTAAACCTCACCTAAAATGGTTTCAATCTAAACATATCAACTAATCTCATAAAGGCTTACACCAAATGTATTCAACCAAAACTTACCAAAATAGACTTTAGTCCTTGTCGAATGATGCTTAGTGCATGGGAGGATATTCAAAAGGACTCCAAATGGATTTAAAACAATAAGAAGGGACTTTCTGTGCTAAAAATAATCTAAACATATCAATTAATCTCTTAAGCATACTCTAAGGCTAAAACCAATTAAAAATTATCTAAAAGTACATATGGAGCCTACAAAGTGGCCAAAAAGTGTGTAAAAGGAGTTTTGACTCTTAAGAAATGTAGAAACATTCTTGAGCTCACTTTCTTTCTGTAAATTCCTGACAACTCCTTCTGTAAGTAAACAGAAAAGAAAAAAAGTAGACAAAAGGAAGATTGTCACAACACCATTTGACCTGAGTTCAGTACCCCATTTCACTTCCATTAAACAATTAAACATATACAGCTGAGCCTATGCTCCCAAGAAAAAACCACACACGCACAACGAAGAACACAAGAGGAAACACACACACAAAGACAGAGCAAAAAGAAAACAAAAAGAAAAAGAAAAAGAAAAGAGAAAGGGAAAATGGGTTTATCAAAAAAGAGGCAAAATGTTAACAATGATACGAATGATTCGCTTGCAGAGATGGAGAAACAAGAAGGTCCTCCACAAATCGATCCATAATGGAAAACACATATAAGATGAGAGATGTTAGTATGAAAAAGAATATTTTCAAATGCATTAACCACGTGTAATGCACTTATAAAAGAAATATGAATCTAAATGCAATCAACAAGTGCAATGCTTGGAAATAACCATAAAGATCAAAGTTGGAGCTCTGCTTAGCATTTATCTATCATTTTCCTTTTGAAGTAAACTAAACTCAGAAGCTGAGACCAACCAAAGAATTCTCACTAATGGTGGTCTCCTCAATTCCCATCATTGATTTTCAACAGACAAACTTAGTTAAAGAAAACATAAAACTAAAGATCATATGTACCTCTTTAAGATAAAAAATTCCTATACATAGTGTCATCTTCCAGTTAACCGATCGGGCAAGGGCATCAATCTCTGTTTGTTGTCAACTACAACCATGTAATGAAACCTATCAATTCAAGCTTTGATCTAATGAATGTAGTATGTTAACATTGAAAGAAAATAACCCAACAAAGGGAGAATTAAGCAACTGCATAAACAAGTCCTAGCTAGAATCTATAGAGTATCTTCCTTCAAATACCTACTAATTACCTGTCCATTACAAAAGTAAGCCCAAACGAAAATAATGAGGGGAAAAAAGCTATTTTATAATCAATTACATATCATATTCGAAAAAGTATCAATGGAATCAAAGCCTAACTTTGGATGTAGATTTTTAATAAAACATAGAGGGAAAAAAAATAAACAACCACGCCATATTTGATATAGTTCCAGCAGAAAAAAAAATGCCTAAACTGAAACTTGTGCACACAACCGGCCCTCGAAACTTCAAACGTGTCTTAAAGGTTCTTAAGCATATTTTGAGGCCTAAAATAACTCACTAACAATCTAAAGCTACCTATGGAACCTACAAAGTTACAAAAAAAGTGTATAAATTAAGAAGTTTAAGTCTCATTTTCACGCTCAAATAAACTAAAAAAGTGCCTAAACTGAAACTTATGCACACAACTAACCCCTCGAATCTTCAAAAGAGTCTTAGAGACTCTTAAACATACTTTGAGGCCTAAAATAACTCACTAACGATCTAAAACTAGCTATGGAACCTACAAAGTTACAAAAAAAAAGTGTATAAAAGAAGTTTAAGTCTCATTTTCACGCTCAAAGAAACTAAAAAAGTGCCTAAACTGAAACTTATGCACACAACCGACCCCTTGAATCTTCAAAAGTGTCTTAAAGGCTCTTAAGCATAGTTGGAGGCCTATAATAACTCATTAACGATCTAAAACTACCTATCTAACCTACAAAGTTACAAAAAAAAAAGTGTATAAAAGCTCTTTAAGTCTCATTTTCACACTCAAAGAAACTAAAAAAGTGCCTAAACTGAAACTTATGCACACAACCGACCCCTCGAAACTTTAAAAGTGTCTTAAAGGCTCTTAAGCATAGTTTGAGTCCTATAATAACTCACTAACGATCTAAAACTACCTACATATATAACCTACAAAGTTGCAAAAAAAGTATATAAAAGGTCTTTAAGTCTCATCACGAAAGTTAGGCCTATCAACAATTTTCCACAACTGGTTAATCATCACGAAAGCTAGTCCTATTAACAATTTGCCACAACAGGCTAAACATCACAAAAGCTACATAAACACACGATTAAACCATACAACAAACTATACTACTCACCAACATACACGCAAGCTTGCATATCAGCCTAACATAACCATATAATAACCTAACCAGATAGCAACAACTAAACCACAATAATTGCATTACGCGACAACTCACATCAAACTCTTCGCTCACGGGCTAGGTGCAAGTCCAACTGACTACTTACCACAAGCTGATAGTACAACAAGTTAGCCCCTCCTTCCTAGGTCAATGCCAAGCTTGCCTATGAATAAATTAAACCAAAACAAATAACAGACCATTAGATCTGGGGCTAATTTTTACAACCAATCAAGATACAGTGATTTCCTCAACCCATATATGAAATATATTAAGGCCCTCAACCCATATATGAAATATATTAAGGCCCTCGACACTTAAGGTTCAACTTTGCTCCAACCTACAACAGTTATGCTAGGCCCAAATATAGAACAATAGTATTATGAGATTAAAAACTTACACCCGATGTCGAATCACAACTCTTGTTGTTGAGCAATTCGCCGACTCTAGCCCAAAAACAATCTCCAAAAAGGAACTCGTTGCATTGCTCAACCACCACATGTTACACTGTCCAAACACAATGCGAACTAGCCATTTGGTCGTACAGAATGGACACCCTTCAAATCGACCTACAAGTGTCTCCTTCGCCCCTTCGAACCTACAAAGTGACCAAAAATGGCTAGAAAGAGTTTAAGTGTCATATGACTCTTAAAGGAACTTATGAAGTAATTAAACTCAAATTTAAACTTAAGCACACAACCCACCTCTAATACTACAAAAGTGTCTCACGGATGCTTAAGAAATCTTTGAGGCTAAAAGTAACTCAATACAACCTAATAATGTCTACTTCACCCCTTGGAACATACAAAGTATCCAAAAAGTTGGTGCAAAGAGTTTAAGTCTCGTTTTCACGCTAAAAAAAAAAAAAAAAGTGCCTAAACTAAAATTTAGGTAAATAGCAAAGAAAAATATTATTCACCTCTTCACTTTCTGGTATGGCCATCATTATTCCAAGACCTTAGAGGCTTAATAAAGTTTCTTGGTCTTTTATCACTTTAATCCAACACCAAATTCTCATTAACTTTCTCAGGAGTGACTTTCAAATTTTGCACCCTACGGGTACTAATACATTAGTAATCTTAAAAAGGATTCAACAATGCAAGACAACTTAAGCAAATACTAAAGAAATTAGTGATGCATCACACTTCCATCGTGAAACTATAATAAAACCTGCATCCAAATCTTAAATCCTGCATGCCCATCCTAGCATATGAAGCTCTTGTGTTCAAACTTTAACCGCAAAAGTTAAGATGGTCCATGCCTCAAGATTGGATCAGATGAGACCAACACAATTAACTATATATCAAACTCCAACAGTGAAATTTTGGGCAAAACGTTATTAAATCTCAGAGAAACTATACACAATCTCATATACTTCCCTAATCTCCCTAATTATTACTTTCATGTCCACGCAAAAACTTCTCCATCCAGCCCATAAAAGAATAAAAATGTCAGATTCTTAACGAACAATACAAAATTGATGATAAAATTAAAAGGAACCAAAAAAAAGAAGCATAAACCCTAATCTACGCAAACATAATCCACATCTAACTGATCCAGTAAATCACCAGAATCACTTGATAACGAACTCGATTGAATTGCAAGAAGACACTCCAATATTTGAACAATTGTTCCTCAATCAATAACTCAGACTTCCACAAAATTTCCCTCAACCTTGAAGAAAAACATACGATATAATGATAAAAACTGTCTTACTCAACCGATTCAAAGAGATTGGTATCCTAAAGGCAGAGATGTGAACAATACCGGAATGCAGATCTAATACGCGGTTGTATTGTTGATGATAACGAGAGAGACAAACAATCGAATCAAGGCAGAAACATGAGAAACCCAAATCAACACGAAATAGGGAGGAAGCAACGAATAAGGCTAGGGGATCGGCGGAGCCGCAGAGGGGATTGATGGGGCCGCGGAGAGGGAGGAAGAAGAAGGGGATCGGGGGGTGATTTAGATGTCCTCATCATAAACTTACAGACGTACTTGTAGCCATCGATGATCCTTCACATGTCGTGTTTGTTGCTGCTACTAGTTAGGGTGTTCGTTGCTGCGAAGTACAAAACATTCCGACGTTCAACTTGTTGGTGGACTATGGTAAGAAATGTACCGAACTATCGCCCCCTGATGTTGGTTGAGGTTGAAGAAGGAATCCTGAACGCGAAGAAGAGGTGTGTTGCGAAGAAGAAGGTGTGTTGTGAAGATGAAGACGACGACGTGTGTTTTTTTTTTAGAAAGGGAAATGAGGTTAAAGTGAAAGGGCGCAAAAGGAAAAGAAAATGGCGCAAAATGAAAAAAAAATTCCCTTTTTTTTTTTCACGGTAAGAAAGCCTTGGCCCACCGAAAATTTGAGATGTTTTTTATAGCTTTTGGTAAAAATGCTTTAAATAAAAGTTATCTTATCTCTAATTTGTTGTAGTGCGTACAAGTAAAAACTGCGAGTAAGCTGAGTGTTACTGCGGGTAAGCGTGAGCGAACCAATGTGAGCGAGTAAGAGTGAATGTGAGTTAATGAGCGAGTGAGTGTTTGCGTGAGCGTTAGCGTGAATGTGAACGCTCGCTCAAATCTGGGATGCCCTTTGACGTAATTTTGCGTGCGTTACCACGTCAGAATATGTCAGTTTTCATTATATCTGAATGTTATGTCATTTCACATAAAATATATTAAAAAGGGATCTTACGTACAAAACTCCCTGAACTTCAACTAAAAAGACATATAAACTCAACTTTGTGTGTCAACTTTTCCACACACTACCTGAAATTCTCTTTCTAGTGCACGCTCTCCATTTTGATTCTCACTCATGATTTGATTTTACACTCCTCTCTTAATTTTACGCTCTCTCTCTTTTTCAATTTTGATTTAACACCTCTCTCTCTCCTAATTGAACACCCCTCCCTATTTTACGGTGAAAAATAGGTTGCACCCATCTAATTTTTTTAAAAAAAAATTATAAAAGAAATTTTGTGGTTGGAAAATGGGTTGCACCATAGATGGGTGCAACCCAGGCTGCACCCAAGTACAACTCTTTTACGGTACGTTTGGATGCCAAATTGCCAATATGATTTCTATTAAATTTCTGAGATTTAAATTTCTGGAATTTGAATGTTTGGGATAATAAATATTTGTGTTTAGATATGGAGAATAATTAATTTCTGGATGTTAGATATATGTGTTTGGATAGGTAAGATAATTAATGTTGGGAACTAAATGTTGATATTTATTTTATAATAAATAGTTAATAAAATATAAAATAATAATTATCGATAGATTAATTATAATTATATTAAGTTTAAAATATTGATATTAATAATTAATTAAAATTAATTAATAATCATTAATAATAAATTAACTCATTAATTAATATTATATTCAACTTTCCACCTATATGAAGGGTATAAAAAACGTATGATGGATGGTATTTAAAGTTCTCTATATAATAATATCCTAAATTTTAAAAATTGAAAATCAGAAAAACAAACACTGATATTAAATATCGGCCTAAAAACTTGTTTCAAAATCCACGAAACAAACAAACCCTTTAAGATATTTTGTATTTACTATTTTAAAAGGGGAAAAAAGATTTCTTCTATTTTTTTAATTTTTGTTTGTAGGTTCAATCAATGTTATAAAAATCAATGTTAATTCGAGCATAATTTAATAGATAAAGGTACCAACCACCATCTCAATAGGTTGATAGTTCAATCTTCTACCTCATAATTGTTGAACTAAAAAAAAAGTCAATAAAAGTATCAAGACTTGAATTTTATAGAATTGTCGAGAAAATATCAATAAAATGTTGATGTCGACGTATATTTAAAAAATATATAAATTAAAAAACTCACAATTTTTTTAGTTAACAAATAAGTATTCCACCTTTTTTAAATAAGTTTTAAATTCTAATTATCAATATTATGTCTATGATATCTTATCGATAAAAATTTAATAACATGGTTGACGAGGGGTTGACCTGGTCTAAGGGGGTCGGCCAAAGGCCATTTAGCCGACCCCTCAAAGGGTTGGCTCAGTTTGACATTGCTAAAGGAGTTAAAAGATCGACCCCTCCTAGTCTTGGTTCAAAGTCGGATTGCTCAGTCAGGCTTTGCTCAATCCCTTAAGGTTTGCTAAGAGGTCGTTGTATGGGGTCGGTTTGGATTGTCCCATCACCGAATCCTTCGTTGAAGGTTTGTTAAAAGAATCCTGGCCAACTTAAGGCACGAGAGAATGACCTAGATGACCTAGATGACCTGAATCCAAAATGGAGGAGAGTAAGGCCTTAGCGAATAAGTTAGAAGAAATCGTTATAAAGAGTGTATTATTCTTCAATAAGTAATGATTGGTTAATGAATGCAACATGACAGTTCGACGAATTTCTCGAAAAGGGTGTTTACATTAAGTCAACCGTTACAACTATATGATTATAAAAGTGGTAAGCAATCATCATTTTTTTAGCACACTCGATCATTTTACCTTCTTCATTTTTTTCTTCCTTTCAAAGCAGAAGAAGAGCAACAGATTTGGTCTCAGAGGTCGAACCTCTGTAATATGATCTATAGGCAACATTTGCCCAAGTTTCTGGTGTCCTGATCCTCATCAAGGACTGGAAGTTCTGTAACTCATTGAGAAGGGCAGTCAGAGTGTAGCTAATTTTGTTCATAACAACATTGCTATGAAACTGAATGAAACTCTTCGGAAAAGTCTCCAAGATAAAGCTGACCTGGCTCGACTCATTGATCGAAGTCACGTTCATCTCCACCAAATTAAAGTGGGTCATCATGTCCAGAACATGTTCACGGACAGACGTCCCTTCTTTCATTCGAGCGTTGAAGACGTGTTTGAGCGAATCGTGTCTGACCTAAAAGGATTGTTGTCCAAACATGTCCTACAACGACTCCATGATCTCCTTAGCGGTGATCATCAACTCGTGCTTCTTTGCCAAGACTTCAGATAAGTTGGCAATGATATAGACCTTGGCCTTTTCATTGGCCCTGATCCATCGATCGTATGCATCACAAACACTTCGTGATGCAGTCGAGGTCGACAACTGAGTACACTCCTTAGTAAGCACGAACTTCAGGTCGTCGGTTACAAGAATCGTGTTAATATTTTTCTTCCACGTTTGGAAGTTATCTCCCTCTAACTTATCGGAAACGAGTAATGCGATAATTGAGCTAGACATTTTAGCTGAAAAAATCAAATATAATTTTGTGTCAGTCTCGCATAAACTTTTGAAAGCAATCAAGTTTTAGCAAAATTTAATCCTATGATCACTAGGTCATTTAAAAATTGCAATGATATTCTAAAGGTTTAGAATGACCGCCACCGAAGGGTGAACAGAAACACTCCTCTTCTAAGACGAGACTTTCTCGACCAGACCTTAATTCCAGAATAACTCTTATTCCATTAGGCGTCCAGTTTCCATTATTTGGTCGAATTCATTAACATTTAACGAATCCCATGAGTGTCATCCTCAATCTTTAAGTTTCCAAGTATCCGTCCAAACAATAGCCACCGAAGGGTGAACCACAAAGGAAAATCAACAAGGAAACTATACCCCTTTCGGGAATTCACGGTGTTCCGACTCCCATGATCAAGGCCCTCCGGAAGGGATTATGCAGTCCAGTCAAACTAAGAAAGCGGATCATAGGGGGTCTCACGATGTGAATCGAAAGAAAAGACCTTGGGTCCCGTTTTCACAGGTCCCGCTCCCACTCACTATAAGTACTCTCTCCATCCACTATGATATTGATCCATATAAATACCATCTGAAGGGGGACGCTCTCATTTGCGCCACGAGGCCGAGTATGGATATCACGGTGCGGACTTAATGGAGATTTGTGGTCATAAAATTAAATGTATCTTATACACTTTATTTCCTCTCACTCAACACTTTATAATTTTCGGGATTAACCTAGATAAATCGACTAAAATTTACCTAAGTCTACCAATATAACTCTTATATTGTATTAGGCCTAAGTTTATAATCACATTATTACTTAGGTCTATGTGAGTAAATTAATCAACTTTTAATTAACGGCACTCACGAAAAATATAACCTAAGAATCTCGGACCGAATTCACTCCCGTGTCGGTTTCTCAGAGTAGGGGTGTTCCTGTAAGCGTCAACTTAAATACCCCAGCCTTAGACAAAACCTTCCTTAGACAGAGTTACTAATCAGTCACCATTCAAAGATTATATTTTGGTTTCCTAATTCTAATCTTATTAGAACTAGAAAACCTAAGTCTAATTATTCAAGTTCTCAACACTTTAAAACTAATAATTAACTTAGGTTACATGCATTTCTATGTTATAGTGCTTGATCATTAATCACATGAATAACTATAGTATGACATAAATATTCATCACATGAAATAAAATGCATAAGCATACTTTAATCTAAAAAATATAACACTTATATTAAATTAAATTAAAATATGCATTTATTTATATTATAATAATATATCCTATCATACAAACTATATATTATAACACTTATAATATAAATGATGCATGAATATGTTTAACCTAAGGTGGGATTTTAAATCTATATGACATACATTATGCACATAAAATTTAATTAAATCATACATCACATGCATAAAATAATTAAATAGCAAAATGGATCGGTTTTGGCACTTAGGGGCATTTATTTAATTAAATAACATTAATATAACATTTATATTAATATTATTTAATAAAATAAATTAAATAAAATAGTAAAATTACATTTTATAATTTAAAAATAAATAAAACTAAATTTAATAATGCCCCCACGATTGAATATGCCCTTCAACCGCCCACTTCACGTGAACTGCTCGCTCCACACATCCACTATGCATGTAGCGTTGCAACGTCGTGGGCAGCGTTACAACGCTGCAACGTCCAACGTCACGCCCCGCATTGCAATGCTGCTCTGCAGCCAAGCCTCCGCCTGCATGTGCAGCGTTGAGACGCCAATGAACAACGTCTCAACGCCGCCGGCGAACAACAAGCACCTCTTGCCGTTTCTTCGCCGCCGCCCGTTTTGCTCGATTTCTTCATAGCATCTCATGCCACGAGCGACACGGACTTACAGACTCGATTTACATTAAAAATTGCTCAAAACACGGGCCCTTACATTGATCAAATCAACTTTAAATGTAAATCTAAAAACAAATGCCAAAACCGAAAACTTCAATTTCGCAAACCAACATTCATCTCATGAATCAAAGCTTAAACCCATCTAATTTTAACAAAATTAAGTGCACAACAAGAAGCCAACGATTGGCTCTGATACCAATTGAAGGGAATTAAAGTCCCAACGCAGCAGAAGACGATCGAATCGTTGTGGTGTTGTTGTGCAACTCAATTATGTTAAAATAAACTATCATATAGTTAAGGCTAAACATGCATTCTAATAAAGGAAAAAACCAACAAGTTCATGGTACTTACTTGTTGAAGACGATCTTCAAAGTTTCCTTTCCGTTCACGAACTTTTCGTGTTCTCCTTGATCTCAACGATCTCGTACTCTTCACACGAACACCGACCGGACACCTCCACTAGGTTTCTCGGTTGTTCTACTTTTGGAAGAAGGAGGATTGTGGGATCCTTCCTTTTGGTTTGGGAGGAGAATTTTGAGAGAGTTTGAGAGAGAAGCAAATTCTTCTTTTGGTGAGAATTCTAAAAATGAGAATATGCCTCATGAACCCTTCTTGCAAAGGGGTTTATATAATGGTGATAAGTGGAGTTAAAATCTCCACCTATTTACCATTTTACCACAACTATAGGTTATGCAAATCATATTTGCATAACCACATATTATAAGATATCTCATATCTCATTTTACAAATCACATTTGCAATATTGTGGATTTTTAAATTGAATCACATCCAATTTAATATCTCTCAATCTAATTTCTCCAAATTACCCCTAATTCAACAATTAGGCTAACCTATAGTTTTTATGAATCTTATTCACATTAAACTATATATTATATCATTCATATCTCATATAAATGACAAAAATACCCTTTAGTGAATTTGAACACTTCAACTCACACCAAAAAATGTAAACCTTCTTTTAATCCAATTTGAGCCAACCGAGGGACCTTATGGACCTACAGTGACGAGCTCCAATGATCCGAGATTAACCTATCAAACTCTTTGACCCGGTTAATCAACATTCATTAGCGTCGGTAACACTCCACTAAACCCCGTAGCTACACTCCCATCAGTGTAAGACAAGATGTGTCCACTGATATAACAAATACCCATGAGTCGACCTTTCACAGGTTGTTCGTAGACATTGTTGGGTCAAATTATTGTTTTACCCCTGTGTCTACTTCTTGCTCCTTAAGTCTCCACTGCTCCTCTAATGAACAATAACGTTGTAATGGTCCAACCATACACAACACCCCTCCCGAGCCAGTGAGAGAGTGGGCGCCCGTTGTCTAAGCCTTGGAGACAACACTTAAGGGAACAACCCCTCTAGTTTCCCTAAAGGCGGGAACGAGTGAATTCTATCCGCGCGTAGTTAAGTTCTCGACTCCTTTACTTGGTCCTCCCACGAGAAGATAGGCATATTGGGCGAGTAATCGTGACCACCCTCACCCGCACTAGTCAAAGGACAGGCCCCCGCAGACAGGGTAACACGCTCAGGATTGAGTCACTAATGGTCATCTACGAAGTTATTAGTCCATACTGTTAACGGTGTTACATCAGTAGGTCTAATAATTCACGGTCTGGTCTTGTACAATCTTATTGTACAGGATGCCCCCACTCGCATGTCAACCACATGAACGAGTCAGTTCACCTCATTTGTATCTTAATACAAAGCGGATCGCATCCACAGCGTATCCAGGATTAGGTCTCCAACCTCATCCATATACTATAGACCGTTCGGGTCATTTACTCGAACGTGATCCTCCCTGTGTGTCCACTATACACCGTTCAAGTTCTAGTTCTCTCATATATTCAATGGCCCTGGAGCTTAGTTTATTGGACAAAATTTGTAATAAATGCGAGACACAAAATGATGAAATAAATAACCTTTATTAATTTCAAATGTATATTTACAAACTAAACGAGATTAGGACAAACATCCCAACAACACTATCTTTAGCTTCTATAGTTCTGGTTTGCTTATTATTCAGATTGCAAAACCACCAATTTTGCAATTCACTTTTGCAATTTTGACTTTGAAATCATTTTCAGCATTCCTAACACACCACCTCCAACCTTGATTTTTCAATTTTAGTTTTCTTCTTGCAACTCTCTTGCATTTTTACTAAGCACTAATTTTGTTAACACCATTCACTGAGGGATCGATATTCAGAAGTAATTTTGTTTTTATTACTTGCATCGACAGTGTGCACTTGCACTGGGTAGAACGTAATTTCCTTACTTTTCTTCACTCAAAGTTCACTCGATCATCTACACTCAAAATATTTCTACTAATGTCAAACTACTACAAAAAATGACTATTAAATACTATAAACTAATCAGTTCAAACTTGTATTTAAAATACTATGATCGTTTGTCAATTACTATCAACTACCCACCACCACTGGAATGGTAGCCATCGGTGGTCGCATGAGTGACACATTATTCAATGCGGTTGTCTCATAATAACCGTTGAATGTAGATTTAATAATTTTCATATTCCCTAATAACCCTGGGATATAAATTTGAGTTACTTCTCTCTTTACATCCAAAAACTATTGCTACATGTGGCAACCTCACCGAATAATTATTTCTCCACTAGAGTAGTCTTCAGAGGTAGTCATTGAAGTGGTCATCTGCAACTGATGGTGGTCGCCCGTGACGGGGATGAGGAAGGGTACTTTGGTTATTTTTTATATATAAATTTGAGAAGGATTTCCACTCAAACACCTAAAAAATCATTTTTCTAAAATTTGGTTTCCAAGTGTTGACTCAAAAAATTTTATTTCTCAAACTCATTTTTAAAAATTTATTTGGAGTGTCAAGCAATAAAATTCTTATTAAAATGATTTTTTTAAAAAAAAATATAACTAATTTAAAAAGGTAATCCAGATGAACCCTAAGTTGCATCAACATTATCTTCTTTCACCACATCGATTGGAGATGATTCGTGTTCTCTCATGCCCCTATCTTTCTTTTAAAGATATCATCCTTCAATTTGTGAACATAACTCAATCAGTCTAAAAAAAATTCGACAAAAAAATAAACGGATAAGTTTCTATCCTCTAAATGTGCAAGCTAGGAATGAAAAAAAATATCCAAACGGTTAAAATATTGTTTTAGTTTATGTATTTTCTCAATTGTTCCATTTTAGTTGTACTTTTGAAATGTCTAAAATTTAGTCCTCTACTTTAAAAGATCTAAAATTAGTGATTCCTATTGATTTGGGTTTAGTCCAAAGTTAAAATGAGTGGTTGATGTGACCAAAAGAATTAATTTTTTCTCTCCCCTTTTCTCCTTTTTAACTTTCTTACTCCATCTTTCTTTTTGGTTCCTTTTTCCCTCTCCTCTCCTATTTCTTCAACCATTCCTTTCGCAAGAACCTCCATGAAAAAAAAAATCTAAAAACAAAGTTCAAAGTCAAACTAGTAATAGTGATTAATTGACAGATTCAACACAAAACTAATCGAGTTTGGTGGTTAAAAGCATGATCTATTAATTAACGACATCATTTGGGAGCAGTCCCCAAGTTGAAATTTTCATCCATGAATTGGAAGTCATGGTGAACGACGCCATTTCCGACAGGGGGATTCCTCTGGATATGAGAAGCTGTGTGTTGTTGGAGCATGACAGAAAAATTGGGAGATGTCAGGTTCTACCAAGAAGATAGATTCGAGTCGTGGCAGATCCAGAATTTGACTTAAGGAGAAGCTAATGACATGTGACTTTTTTATTATTCAAACTGACTTTTTCTATACATATATATTATTAAAGGAAAAAAATTTGAGAGGAGCTCGGCCCATGGTAAATCAGCCCCTGGATTCAAGTGGTGGTCGCTGTGAAGGTTTTGAAGGGAGATTTGGGGGTGGTTTAGCATAGATTCGTGAGAGCATAATTCGAGTGCAGCTCATTTTTCTTTTTATAGTTATCTAAAAAGTAGATAGTGCAATTCAGGTTGCACCCAAATATTTTCCTTCGCGAGTGAAATTATATGAAAAATAAGGAGAAAAAGTTGAAAGGAGGAGAGAAAAAAATTAAAAGCAACACTTTGTGGTGTCTCAGTGTGAGTAATCTCTACCCTACCATTCAATTGTTGACAACAAATATTTTCGCTCTCTTTGTTATCAACAATTGAATGGTGGAGGTAGAGAGATTTCTATTTTTCAAAATTAAATTCTTTTTGCCTCATCAACTTAATCAAAGCCCAAACTAACGTTAAACTATAACAATATAATGATTTTTTATATTTATTGGAGGTACAAAGGCTAGAGTAGAATAAATACCAAAGTCTCTCGTTGCTTGAATTGAAACAATTTAATTATGTCCTATTAATTAATATAAATGTTTAAATTTTCCTAATTTAACTAATTTATTGTATGGTTGTTTTGGTAGGTGAAAATTTATTTTAAAATAAGAATAATTTATTTTTTACATTATTTTTTAATTTAAATACATATTGGATATTTATAGATTTGTATCTAAAAAAAAGGTATTTATAGATTTCGATGGTCTTGTTTTAGGAGGTTCTAGAATTCTTATTATTATCTGATTAGTTTTAAGGGGGGTTTTAAGCCAGTTCATAGATTTATAGCGTGTAATATTTGTTTATTTATTTATTTCTCTTTTAATATACTTATTTTGTTGGAGGATATTGTCTGCAGGTAGTTTTAAAAGTTTATTGGTTTTATTGCTTTAATTTTTTTATAAGATTTTTTTAAAAAAAAAATCTTTGTTTTCTTAATAATGTTTTGTATGGTTAATTATTCGTCTAGTTTCATGCTGCTACTATGAAAAATATATATTTTATTATTAATAATTTTTGTAATATTTTTTTATTACTTATATATTGTACTCAAATGACAAATGAAGTAGGTTAGTTTCAAGTTTATTTATTTATTTCATTTTTTGGTATTTTTCTTTTTTTCCATTAATTTTTTACCATTGTTTATTTAGTATTTTTTTTTCTTTTTTTTTTCTTTTTCCTATTTTTCACTTCATTTAGTAATTTTATATAATTTGAATTTCAAATTTTCTTGCATTGTTTTATAGCCGCAATATTTTTTTCATCTTTCATTTGTATCCAGTTAAATGTGTTCTATGATACATTTTCATTATAAACACTATTGCACCCCTACGTTATTTATTGAGATAATTTACCTTTAAAAATATTATCAAAATTTAAGTTAAATTTATAAGAAAAATGGTTTTCAAAAGGTAGATCATATGTGTTTTTAAGTAAGTGAAAAATGTACTAAATAAATGGTAAGAATGCAACTGCAAGCCTAAATTGAGCTGTAGAAAACTAAAAACAAAATTATTATCAAACTTAGCCTCAATATTTCAATATTTTTCAATCTTGAAGTAGTAAGACAAATGTTTGAGTATGATGGAGTACTTGCAGTAAGACAAATCACTTATATATATATTTAGAATAGTACTTGTCATAAGTGTCATAGACAACATTAAAATTATTCTTGTGATTAAAAGAAATATTTGTAATTATTATTTAAAAGGTTAGATGCTTATAAACTAGGATGCTCTCTTCTTCCAAATTCAAAGAATTCTTCTTTTATTATTTTGTTGACATGAATTTTTAAATGTAATGCAAAACAGTTATAAATCAAACAAAAAATATGGTAAAATAATCCTAAATCAATGAATAATAATAATATTAATTAGCAAAGAATATAAAAAATAAATGGATGAATCCTATCTATGTTTTAGGAAAAAATAGAAATTGAGAGATGGAAAAAAAATAGCAAAGTAAGAAAAAATAAGAGTGATCATTAATATATACCTCTAGGAAATCAAGAAGTTATAAAACTTTTTGAATTCGCACAACCTTTAAAATTTCATTATTATTTTTAACTAAAGGTAAGATCAGATCATAGAGTTCTAAAATTAATTTGTATAAATAAATAAGAAATACTTTTGATAAGATAATCATATTTTTAACCATTTACATTCTTTTTTAAGTAGAGGAAAAAGATAAAAGAATTTAGATGGGTGAAAATAAATATATAAGAGTAAAAAGAGAGAGAAGGAGAGAGAAGGAAGGGATGTGGGGGAAGAGGGAGAATCAAACTTAATGATATAATTAGTTGGAGAGAAAAGTGAAATTTTTGAAACGGTGAGGTAAGAAATATCATAAATTATTGATTATTAATTCATGTAAAAAAATCATAAAGATTAAATAAATAAATAAGAGGGACATCTATGGAATTATATAATAAGAATTTAGATAAAATAATTAAAAAATGATTCCTATCCTTACCTACTTTTTAAGATAGTAAGATAAGATAAGATTGATCCTAATTTTTTTTTTTTTTTTTTTTTTTTGAAGAATATCAAAAGTAGTAAAAAGAAAAATAAACTTTTGTCAAAGAGATTTTAGATCTTAAACCCCACATCAATCTTCTTTGACATGGTGATTATAATTTCTCCCGAATTTTCTTAGGTCACGTTTACTTGCAATGGAGTGGAATAGGAAAAGTAATCCGAATAAAATCAATTAGAATGAAATCAATCAGAATAAAATCAATCAGAATAAAATTAATTAGAATTGAAATGCTATTCCTTGATGTTGCTTGCTAGAAGTTCTCTTAAACCAAAATTAGAAACTCATTCATATACTAATTATCATCTCAATCCAATTATAACTTATTAGATAAGATATCAATTATTCCCTCAAAAATGATGGTTCCATCTCTACCTCACAGTTGAACTAAAAAAAATACTCATTCATGCTTTAATCTAAAATCTCTACCTATGTAATCTCTTTTATCCTCAATTTGAATAAATATTTTAAAATCTCTACTCATCTAATCTCTAATTTAAATAAAAATTTTAAACTCTCTACGATTTTTAATCTTCTACCAAACTAATATTTAAATATTTCAAACATAATTTAAAAATTAATAACAAAAAATAAAATAATATTTTTGGACTTCCGTATTTTCGAGAATATATAAAATTTTTAGGAAATATTTTTTTTAAAATAAACTAATATTTAAAGATTTCTTAACGCATATTTAAAAAATTAATAAAAAAAATAAAACAATACAAATGCATATTTAAAAATAAAGATCTTTTAATGAATATTTATAAGATTATGAAAGTTTTTTTTTTTAATATTTAAAGATTTTTTATTTCATATGGTAAATAATTTAATTTTCCATGGTAGTTTATTGTATCTTAATAAATTATATTTGTAACTTATAAATATCCACACCGGGAGTAAAGGTGAAAGGAAGGCCAAAGCTGGTAAAGTTCGATTTTAAAAAAAATTGTTGTCAACCATCAACTGGGCGAAGGGAAGAGGGAATACCGAAAAAAGACTTCTTTTTAATTATTATTGTAGATTTTGAAAGTCTTTATAAAAATATTGTATTTTTCCAAACTTATTATAAGAATATTGTTGTTTTAATTAGCTATCAAATGGTCGTTTTTTCAAAAGACGATCATCCGTTTTTTAAAAAAAATTAGATATGTATCCACCTTTCGTCATGTTGCAGTTCGTTATTTAATTTTTTTCTTTATAAGATCTGCTAGAGATTTATAAAAGAATTGATCTGTTATAAAAGATTTTTTAGTTTTATATTTTGTTAGTTTTATATTTATATATAATATATAAGATTGGTTATGTTGGATTTAATAAGCTAAGTTAATAGTAGATAAAAATATTAAATCAAAGTGAATTATTTTTTTTTGTTCATTTACTTGACAATTAAATTATTTGTATTTTGTATAAACACATTAAATTAACAAAAAAAAAATCATATTCTAAAAGAATTGGAAAATGAATTAAGAAAAATGGTTTAAAAGAAAAAATGAATTAAGAAAAACTGTTTGAAAAAATATGAAAGGATTTTTTTGGCATCTATTGAAAAAAAATGGTTAATAAATCTAATGAATTATTTAAAAAAAAATCAACTATGCACCTCTCAAATCTAACCAATCAAATATAAATAAATTTTTAACAAGTTTTAAAAAAAAAAAATACAGTGATGTGATAGAGATGATCATATGCCACCTAATTAAAACAACGATATTCTTATAATAAGTTTGAAAGATGAAATATTTTTATAAAAATTTTCAAAATCTATAATAATAATAATAATAATAATAATAATAATATAATAAATTCTATTGAAATATCTCATCAATATTTGTTTTCATTTATTGTAAATATTTTGCTAGTTTGTATTTATTTTATCCATATAGCTTAGCTTGTACAGGGCCCTCTGTTGGATTGAAGATGAATAATAAATATTTTCATATTATTTTTTGCTTATAATAGAAATTACAAGCAATCTTCTTTTTTTTTCCTATAGTCTTGGAAGTGTTCAATCAAAGTATATGTGGAGGAAAAAGTTAGGAAATAGGAAAGTACATAGGATGTTTAAGGGTTTTTTTGTACGGATGACCTCCTTTTCGTTTTGACGACATTGGTTATTATGGCGTATTAAACGACTACCGGTCTCGTTTCACTGATCGTTTATATTTTTCGTCTCAGTTACCGAGTGCATCCGCAGCGTAATGGACGATGTTCTTACTCCCGCTCTCGTTTGGAACTTCGGATAACAATAGCTCGATCTAACGAATATGGTTGCACAATTGACCTCAACTGGCGACAACTAATCCGTTTCGACTGCATACTCTCGATGTATAGTGGACTGAAAGTTGAACAACCAAACCCGATCGCGTATTTTAAACAACAACCCATAATCGTACCTTAATAGGGTCTGATCTGACGCGTTGAACGGATATGAGTTGTTGTTTAAAAAATGGATATGAGTTGTTGAACGGATAACCTTTCATAACCCATAACCCATAGCCCATAGTCGTTCAACCGTGTCAGATCGGACCCTATTAAGGTACGGTTATGAGTTGTTGATCGGGTTTGGTTTTTCAACTTTCAGTCTACTATACATCGTCAAACTGTTAGTTGTCAACTTTCAGTCTACTATACATCGTCAAACTGTTAGTTGTCGTCGGTTGAGGTCGATCGTGCAACCATGTTCGTTAGATCGAGAGATGGTCGTTCGTTAGCTATTGTTATCCGAACAAGAGCGAGAATAAGTACTGTTACGCTGCGGATGCATGAGATTGAGAGAGTATACAGTTGGTAACTGAGACAACAAATATAAACAGTCTGTCAACCGTAATATCAAGCATCCCGTTAGAATGGTTAGGGGGTTGACGGAAGAACGAGACGTGCCAGTTTAATACGCCATAATAACCAATGTTGTACCCCTAAAATGTGGGTTTTTGATCGATACAAAAAACTCATGTTTTAAAAGTGAGAAGATGATGGATCTCTATATATAGATTAAAATATCATTTTAGTCCATATACTTTAATATGTATTCTATTTTAGAACCTTAACTTTTAAATCTCCAATTTTGGTGCCCGTAAATTTCCAAGAAACTTTAAAAAATCTCTGACGTTAAATTAGTTTAACACCGGTTAAATAAAAAACTGCCGATGAAAATGGCGCAGCTCAGTCGATTTGGTTAAAAAAATAAATGGCTTTTTTATTAATTTTATAATGGATCGGGTAGGATTCCAATTTTTGAGTGAAGAAATTTTAGAGAAGAGGATTGAGGAAGAGAAATAAATTTCTCTGTGAAATTACAGTGGGCTTTGAGAGATTTTCGTTGGTGAAAACGGATGAGATTTTCAAAATCTTGGTTAGTTTGTTTTAGTTTGGGATTTTAGTTTGGAAGTCAAATAAAAGGATTGGAATGTATCGAAATGGTTTTTTGCAGGAGATTTGAGTTGGGGAGAAACTAACCATTGAAAGCTAGTAACTGTAATTTTTTAAGAATCAAGCCTCCTCTGTGCCATTTTCCACAAACAAATTAATTTCTCCTCCTCAATTCACCTCTACAATTAAAAAAAAAAAAAAAAAAGTCATTGATTTTTTTAACCAAATCTGCTGACTGTGCCATTTTCATCGCATGTGGCAATTTTTTTTATTTTATTTGTTTGCCAACTCATAAGAAGCTAACCGGTGTTAAGCTACTTTAATGTGATAGGATGTTTTGATTATGTGATAGGATGATAGATCACTGTGATGGATTGCTATTTATATATATAAGCAATCCCTCTTCCTGTATTTTTCTCTAATTTTCTTAATTCTTTATATATCTTTTGGGTGTTATTGAGTGTGATGGAAGAAAAAGATTTTGGGTTCAATTAGGGTGTGTTTGGCACATGGGTTTGGATTTGGATGGGTTTGGAATCCAAATCAAACCCATGTTTGGAGTAAGATGTTTCAAATCCTTGATTTTGAAACTCAATCCCATGGGTTACAACAGTGCAATCCCATGGAATTTGTTCTATGTTTTTCTCATCCATTTGTTGACTACTTCGACAACTCCGGTAAAAACTACGACAACCACCCGACGACCATTGACAACGACAACTTCGGTAAAAATTCCGACGACCCCCGACGACCATCAACAACGACAACGACCGTACCGGCGACCACTTTGGCAACAACTCTGGTGACAACTCCAACGACCATCCAACAACCACCGACAACGACAACCCCCGACGACCACACCGGCAACTTCTTTGGCAATAACTCCGGTGACCGCCCGACACCACCGACAACGACAACTCCAACGACCACACTGGCGACTCGACTACCGCTGACGATTGCCTCCGACAAACACTTGATTTTTCATTTCCTCTTTAATTTGTCATTTTTCATTGTCGGTGACCGCTTCGACAATAACTCTGATCACAACTCCGGCAACCACCGACAACGACAACTACAACGACACACCAGGGACTCAACCACCGTTGACGGCTACCTCTTGCGACCACGTGGTTTCTCATTTCCTCTTCCATTTGTCGTTTCTATTTTTCAGCTGCCTCTACTTCGACAACAACTTCAGTGACAACTCCGACGACCACATACAACGACAACTCCGACGACCATACTGGCGACTCGCCACCACTAACGGCTGCCTCAACGACCTTTTCAACAACAATTTCGACGACCCGATGACCACCGACAACCAAAAATCCAGCGACCACCTCGACAATCCAATCACCTCATCAACTCGACCACTCCAACAATCCGACAATCTAGTCATTTTTTAAAATGTTAAAATAAAACTAAAAAATGGCTACTAAACAATTTTGTAGACTACTCTCAAAACCTTTGAACTTTGTGAAATTTTTATTTTTTAAAAAAAAAAAAAAATAACTGGGTATTTTTTTTAATGTACACTCAAATGACTCAATTTTGTAATTTCTTCTTTAAAAGTTAGAAAAAAAATGAAATATTTTTTTTTCCTTTCGCACAGAGGCGTTTTATGTCCTTTTGTTTCATGTCAGTTGCAACACTTTGGATGATATATCAGTATGTGTAAATTTGTGGTAGGGGTGTTCCAAAAACTCGATGACCCGAAGAACCCGATCAACCCAACCAAATTCTACGGCTTGGATTGGGTTGCGTTAAAAAAAATAATTTTATGAGTTGAGTTGGATAGTGGGGCAAGACACAGCTCTCTGATTCCCAGACTTCAGAACATTGCACCCAAACACAGTTTTCTAATTACAAGACTTCAAAACACTGCACCTCAAACACAGTTTTCTGATTCTCAGGCCTCAGAACCTCCCAGGACAAACCCTCCAGGTTTCTGATTCACAAGATTCTGATTTCAAACCTGTGCCCCAAACAATCCTTGAGTGTTAAGTTTCATGTTCAAATAATCATTTGCGTTTGTATTTATCAATTTAGTATTTAATTTTGTAAATGGATTAAAGCAACCTTATCTATCAAGACAATAAAAAAGGAATTTTGTATGTCATGTTTCTACTTTTATTATAATTTGTTATTATATTCACACTAACAACTTTTTATTTTTCTATATGTGTAATTACTTTATTTAAATTTAGTTTAATAATTGAATTCTCATAAGACCAAGTCAAATATTTTGAATTTAGAAAATGTTGATAATAATTTTAAAAAATCAAAACCTAGAATTAAAAGAATTATTTTTTAAAACCAAATAAAATATTTGAAGATAAAATATCATTAAAATATATTGAAATGAATGATTTTATATACAAGTTTTCAAAATTTTAGTTTTTAAACCTTAAATTAACTTTATATACTAAAATATCTTTTCATTCTTTCTAAATCTTTTTATCACTATTTATTTCTTTACTATTAATTTTTTAATTTGTTCTCTTTTTAATAATTACTATTTTAATAAATAAAATTAGAAACAAATTTTAAAATTTCTATTATTTTTTATTATACATTATTTCGGAAGAGTTTATTCTTTTTTAGGGTAGAATCATGTTTTTCTCTCACTCTAATATTTCTTCTTTTTTTTTTTTTTTTTGTAATTTTCTAATATGTATTATACTATTTAAAAAGAATATATTTTTTTAATATAAGAATTTAATTATAAATAATTAATTTAATATAATAATCCATTCTAAAATTTGATAAGGGTAAAGGTCAGTATTTAAAACGTTAAAAATATGAAAAGACGTTGGATTGAGTTTTGATGTTGCAAGAGATAAAATATAAATGGAATGGAAATATATAAACTATGGTTGTTGCTTGTTGTTGGGTTCACCAACTGTGGACTCCAAAGGGTCTTTAGATTGAACAACAATAAATTAAATTGGATTGCCTCATAATTATTCAAAACACTTCTCAATTTTGTATATGATAATTTTACTTTTTTTTTTAGTATAGATAATTTTGCATATTTCGTTTAAGTTTCTGAATGTCTTTTGAGTATTTCATTATTACCTTTAACAATTTTGAAATTTTGAAGAAAAGATGAGCACTAATTTGATGAGAAAAATATAAGTATTATAAATCTTTGATATTTAATGACATTTTGCATTATGAAATAATGACCTTTTTTTTATTATTACAGTTCAATATGTTTTCATTTATTTAGAGGATATGCACTATATATATTAAATCTACTGATATTTAAGGGTTTTTTAATGCATATCTAAAATATTAAAATGAAAAGCTTAAAAAAATGGTTATTTTTTAATAATACGAAATTAAAATAATATTAAAATGTACCTTTCTAAAAAAAATAAAGATAATATTTTTTTTGAATAATATATTGACGAAATGTTAGATTCTGATTTAATGTGATTAATATATGGAAATTAACGGTTTGTTTGGACACAAGTTATAATAACTTGTGTTATTATAATCTATGGAATACTCTACACAAGTGGTATCAAGTAAGACTTGAGGTCATGGGTTCGAATTCCCTACCCACTATTATAACCACAAATTAACACAACTCAAACTAGGTGAAAAGTGTCATTTATTAAACGACATGTAATATAATTTGTAATTATTTAATAGCAACCAATAGTAACTATCAACTACAAAATTCCATCAACTACAAAAAATATATATATATATATTAGAAAGAATATAGATTAATTTTATTTACCTATGTTATGTAATATAAATATTATATATTTTAATACATTATATAAATAATAATTAATTATTTAAGAATTCATTTTATAAAGAAATACATGTAATGAAAGGATAGGTTAATGCAATATTTTTTATTAAAGGAATTATTATTAGTAATGTAAGTAGAAAAGAGAATAAAAGTCGTAAAATAATTAATAAAAACTGTGGGACCTACAAATAGGAAAGGTTAAATTATAAGTTTAGTCTCTAAACTTTCAAATTTGGTTTATGTTGTCAGTAAATTTTAAGCAGTTTTTTATACATCTTTAAACTTTCAATTTTGTGTCGAATGTGTCTCTAGACTTTAAAAATGTATGATAGGCTTTTGAAATTTTAATTTTGTGTCTAATAGGTTCTTTATGTAATTAAGTTTTTTTTCAAAAAATAATTGATCAGTTAGATATCAAATTAAATTTTATATCTAATATGACTCTAAACTTTCAATTTTGTGTCTAATGAGATCATGAATTTAAAAAATGTCAAATAGATCCATGACCAAATACACAAAATTGAAATTTTTAAAATTAGAAATTTAGGAAACTATTGGATACAAAATTAAAATTTTAGGTCCCGTTTGATAACTATTTAATTTTTTTGTTTTTGAAAATTAAACCTAAAAATACTATTCCTATTAATGAGTTTTTATGTTTGCTTATCTACCTTCTATTTTTTAAAAAACTAAACTAAGTTTTGAAAATTTAAAAAAAAAATAGTTTTTAAAAATTTATTTTTGTTTTTGAAATTTATCTAGAAACTTGAAAAGTTCCCGAGGAAAGATGAAAATAATTGTAGTGAAGAGAAAGAAAAGTTGAAAAACAAGCATAATTTTTAAAATAAAAAACCAAAGGTAAAGGGGACTTTAGCTATTGAATACAAAATTAAAAGTATCTATTCAATATATTTTAAATTTTAATGATCAAATAGACACAAATTTAAAAATTAGAACAACTTTTTCAAGGTCACTGAATAAACACATATCTAAAAGAGATATTTTCTATTTTTTTTAAAAAAAATCATCAAGATATTATAATAGTATTGCCAGTTATTAAATGTGCGTCAAAAAGTCGAATTTCTTTAGTAAATTTAATTGTAAAGCTGATAAAAAAAATGAAAAGCGAAAATCACAAAAGTTGCGCATCCGGGGAATCGAACCCCGGTCAGTACCGTGGGAGAGTACTATGATACCACTACACTAGATGCGCTTGTGATTATTCGAAAATAAATTTTTTCATATATGTATTTATTATATTTATGGATTCATGTGAGATTTTTATCTATTGGGTCTCTAGACTTTAAAAAAATTTCTAATATACCTCTAAATTTTTAAGTCTTTTGAGTATAAGTTTCTATAAACCTTTAAACTTTCAATTTTGGGTACAATAAGTTTTAACTTTTCAATATAATTGATCTTTTGACCTACCAGAAACAAAATTAAAAGTTAAGATTTTATTAGACATAAGATTTAATTTTATTATCTAATAGATATAATTTTTAAAATTTTCGAATATGTTAGGAATTTATGGAGAAAAAATTAAAAATTTAGAAATTTATTAAACTCTTTCAAAGACCAAATAAACACAAACTTTAAAATTTAGAGACTATCCTGATGATTTAACCTATTTTTATTATAGAAAATTTTCCATTAATTTCAGATGTTAATTTGGTTTTGTTTTTAAAAAATAAATTTCCAAAACGATCATCCAAGTATAGAAAATTATTAAATTACCTTTTTCGTGCTTTAACCTATGATTTAAATTTAGTCCCTATACTTTTTTCTAAAATAACTTCTATTTCTATTATATATCACATCAGTTGAAAATTAAAAATTTATAACATATTTCAGAGCATCATTTTGGTTTTCTTAAAAAAAAAAGTAGTAACAAATGTTATTTTGAAGTGCAGTGGATGATATCCATTCTAGGTTTAGAAATTGAGAGCGGATGTTATTTTGAAGTGCAGTGGATGATATCCATTCTAGGTTTAGAAATTGAGAGCAGATTAGAAAAAATATGTATTTGAAATGAAAATTATTCTCAAATGAGTTACATATTATATACATTAAGCTCTCTCATCATATAAATGTATTTAAGTTAGATCATGTTAGATAAACATTTAGTTTTAAAAAATTAAATCTATAAATATTAGTTTCACTTCAATCAAATGATTATCAAATCGGAACTAAATTTCTAACCACTAAATTTTTATGAGATGTAATACATCTCCTTCCTCAATCAAAAGTTCAAGAAGATGGAGTCAATTTTCTAAAATAATATATATTCGAAAAAATCTCTATTTTAAAACTAATAAAAACTACAAAATCTTCACGAACATTTTGCCTTGGCTTCTTGAACTTGTCCGACGACCACCGTAATATCATCAATTTTGCCTCCGTCACACTCAAACCCGGCCTGTCTAGCCGCAGCGGAAAACGGCGTCGTTCGACTCTTATCGAGCGAGTTACTCAATGCCAACTCGGCCAATCGCCAAGCCAATTTCCCCGAGTCGACTCGTTCCTCCTCCTTCAGAATCTTCTCGATCTCGCTCGCGAAAACGTTGTCCAATAGCCCGTCCGTACCGGCGACGACGATATCTCCGGCCGAAACCTCCACTCTACACTCCCAAGGCTGCACCGGTAGGCCAAGAGAAAATCCTCCCGTCAATTGAAACGGACAGTTGAATCGATGCTGTTGCGTCGCCGATACGAACTTGAGCTTCTTCTCTCTGAAGATCATGAATCCGCTGTCGCCGATGTTCGCCGCCAGCAGCGCATTGTTCCTCAGAGCGATTATGCAAGCCGTGGAGGATCCGATTATGTACTTCGTCTTCAAGTAGCCTTCCGTCAGAATCCTCCTCGGATCCGCCGACGACGACGACGAAGCCTCCGCAACGGCGGCGCAGTTGGCCATTAGCGCTCTGGAGTAATCGCCGGCGTCGATGCCTTCCTCAGCCCAAGCGCCAACGCCGTCCGCCACCCCGAAGACGTTCTTCGATTGGGAGATGAAGTGAGCGTCTTCTCCTAGAGGTCCGAACGAGTTTCGCTTCGGAATGTAGAATGATCCGAAGTCGATGTTAAAGTCCGGCGCAGCCGCTGCGGCGGTGGGAGGGGCGGCGGCGAAAGAGGTCATATTGGTTTTTGGAATTGGGATTGAAATTTCTGCGAATGAAATGAAAGAAAATGAAATCGGAAATTTGCGAATGAGAATTGGGGAAAGACTTGTGGTTTAGAGAGAAGTGGAGTTGGAGGGGGTTTTATAGATGTTGATTTTAGTGGTTTCCTTTTAGGAGAAGGAAGATTGGGGATTTTTTTTAAAAAAAAAAAAGATTTATTGTACTGTTGGGATATTTTCAAATTATTCAAATATTTTTTAATATTGATCTTTTTAAGATTTAGGATTTTTTTTTCTAAATAATTGATTCATTTTCAGTTAAATCATGAATTTGATTTTGTTTTTAGTTTGCCTCCACTTTGAAAGGATCTCTGCAATTTTTTAGATGATTTTTATTTTATGTCGTTAAAAATATTCTTAATAATTTTTTAAATCAAAAATCGCAAAAATGAAAGTTTAAACTATCCATAATGAGTTTTATTTATTCAACTAGGCTGAAATTAATGTATTAGTTTGTGGGTTGATTTTGATAAGGATGACAATTTTTTTTTACTCTTCTAAAGTGGAAGGGAATCCGAAAATTCGAGACACGGACAATTTTTTTTATTCCCTACCCCTAGCTCTATCCATATACCTCAAATATTTTTAATGATTTTTTACTATTGTATTTATAGTTCAAAAAACATTATGGTCCCATATTTTGAAAAGTTGTACTTTTAAATATTTAAATTTTTTATATCTTTAATAAATCATAAAATTAGTCCTTATGGTCAGCCACTGTGGATCTAGAATTTTATGTCAGACACTTCAATTTGCATAAAGAATATTTTGAAGGTTGATATATTAGTTTTTGTTAAAATATCATTTTGGTCCTTATACTATTTGATTCATTTTAGTTTTTCACTTTCACTTCAAGTTTAACCAATATATTTCTAAAAAAAAATCTTAAAATTAGTCATTATTGTTAGTTTTGGAGTTCTTTTTAGTAAATTAGTTTTGGAACTAATTTGTATCGAACTTGGTAAAATAAATAAATAAATAAATATATATATATATATTCTGAAAAGCTGACCTAGGTTTGATGAAGGTCTTACGACAAAAGGCCAGGCTTGTCATTGGGCCAAGATAATTTTTGTGGAAAATAGCTCACTTTTATATATAAAAACAAAAGTTTAAGAAGTTGAGGGTGTATGGCCCTTCATAAATCTGCCCTAATGATTAGTTTATTATTAACTTTTTTAAAAAAATAATTTTTATTAGTCTTAAATTTTTAAAAATTATTTACATTGTATCACATTAGAATTTGTTAAATTGTGCATCTTAATTATTTTTTTTGAATCTTTGGAGAAACGGTGGAGGTTTATATTCCTGGTTTGTTGATGTATATTTTTTTGTTGTTGCATTTTTCTTTTCTTATTCTAGGTGTTTAGCGATGACTTCCTCTATCGCTTCACCTGGTTTTTCTTTACTTGTCTTTTGAACTTTTTTTCTATGCAATCTTTCGTTTCTTCTCCAGCATTCTTGGTTGCCTTAGAACCCTCTTGTTCCTTAGGCATCTCAAGGCATTCATAATTCAGTCCAATTCTTAATGTTATCGCCTTACAATATACATCTTGTCTTCTCATTGTGGGTTTTCTGTGGTGTTAGGAAACATCTCTTGTGGTCTATTTTTCATCTCATTAACTAATTGTCCAACCTGTATCTTCAAATTACATAAAGATGTTTGGCTTTGGATGATTGCATCATTTTTTGCCATGAAAGTCTTTATTAGATTTTCCAAGGATGAACCTTGTCCTGTTGATTGTTGTTGTATTGAGTTTGGATTTTTTTGTGCATAAGGTTGTTGTTGTTGATTATTGAACCTTGGTACGCATACTTGTTTTGATTTGAATTTCCTCCTTGTTCAATGCTAGAAAAATTGAGGTGTTGTCGTCATCCTGGTTTGTATATATTTGAGTACGGGCTCGATCTGTTCTGTCCTACATAATACATAGAAGCAGCGTTGTAAGGACAATTGTCAAAAAGGTGATTGTCATTACAATAGACATCAGTAGGGGTTAGGGTCGAGTGATTTATAGCCACAATCGATGTTTGATTCCCTAATGCAAGGTTATTCAATATGGTGTTCATTGCCAAAATTTGTGCGCTTAATGCTGCTATTGCATCTACTTCATGTATTCCTGCAACATTTATAGTGTTTTGTATTTCATTCTCCCCTATTGGTTGTTGTTTGAAACGATAACATCCAGAATTTTGTCGCCCTCATTCATCGTCTTATTCAACAATGATCCCACTGAAGGAATCTGAATTCCTTTGAGCAACGAATCGTTAAACTTGTTTTGTTTTTTATTAAACTTCAAATGCTAGTACATTGGTAAGAATACAAAGACAAGCAATTAGGCATGAATAAATGCAATTGAAGGGAACTGATTTCCCGTAGCGGAAGCGCGATGTGAATCGCATTGTTTCGTTGTTGTTCTAATTTTCTTAAAATTGAAAGTATCAACATACATTCTAGATTAAGCATGCTTTTTGAGAAGAAAAACAACAAGATTTTCAAAATCTACCTCTTGAAGAACTCTTCTTCGTGTTTCCTTCTCCGATCTTCTCGGTTGTTCTCAAAATTCTTTTCTCTTTTAGTGGAATTCGAAAAATGAGAGTGAAAGCCTTTAAAATGTCTTTCTATCCACCTATTTATAATAGTGTGTGGTGGAGTTAAAATCTCCACCAATTCACCATAATACCACAACCATATAATATGCAAATCATATTTGCATATCATATAATATAAGGTATCTCATACCTTATTATACAAATTACATTATTTGCATAATTGTGGAATTAAAATTAAATCTCATTCAATTTAATTTCACTCAAACTAATTTCTCCAAACAAACCTTAATTAAAAAAAAAAATCTAATTCAACTTTTTTTTTAATGATGCTTAGTGCATAGGCTTTTTTTTTAAAAAAAAAAATCATAAAATAAGGATTTTAACTTTAACAAAAAAAAATGAAAAAACGAAAAAGAATTAAAAATTGAAAACACTCCACTTGCCTACTAAGGTGCACCTACCAACATGGATTATAGGTAGAGATGTCTATTTTTTTAGTAAGGAAGGAGCCTCGTGGGGACCCACACCTCTAACAGGCGGAAAATAGGAGAGAGTGGGAAATAATTTTTTTCCATTAGCTAAACAGCGATAGAAATGGAGAATACAGTCCCCATACTCGCTCTATTTTCCGTCCGTCTTTTTTTTTTTAATCAAATGTATATTTGTATATATATAATAAATCATAATTCTAAATTTTTATTAAATATCATTTTATTTTATAAAAAAAATTAAAAAAAACTCTTAAAAATATCTTATTAAGAATTAACAATTTAAATAGAAATTTTTATAAGAGATTTTTATTTAATTAAATTTAGAAAAATAAAAATCATAAGCGGACAGTTTCAACACATTTTTCTTTATATTTTTTTTTTCATTTAAGTGAGATATATTTCAATATGCGTGGCATTCTAAAATCTCACAAATCTCTCTAATATTGCATTTTTTTTAGTACATCATCCAATATTGCAATTACCACCACCGACTTTGGGAAATAAATAAATAAAACAAAAAAAAAAATACCACCCACACTTTTTTTTTCTTATCTACAAAATTTTTACCTTTATTTTTAAATATTTATTTCTCTTTTTATTTCCTTTTCTAACCTTCACAATACCATTTATTTTTAAATAATCAAATAAAAATGAAGGGTTTAAAATAGTCATCTTACTTTTCAATCCCTTAAAAACGAAATTAGATTCTAATGTAAAAAAAACGAAAAACAGAAAATGATTCAAAGATGAGATAAAAGAAAAGGAAAAAGAAAAAGAGTAAAAATCAATTTGTACCCCAAACACACGTAGGGTTGTGTATCAATTAAAACTTCACACTATTAATTATATAATTTAAACTCTAAATTTTATAAGAGTCTATTTGGAACACAAGTTATAATAACCTATTAAATACTCTAAACCCCAAATACAGACTATTATAACTCGAAAGTATATTACTTTGCATTTTAAATAATATTATATGATTTTTCAGACTATCTATATATAATAACTCACAGACTATTATAACCCATGTTATTATAATTCACTCAATGCCTCAAATAACCTCAATTTAGACCCTTCATTTTTTATTTCTAACTCTTTTGACTTGATTCTATTTAAAATCAGCTTAAAAAATCACATAAATAAGATTATTTTTTTTTCAGTTCTATTAAAGTAACACTAAAGATTTATCACATAATATTCCTAAAAAAGTAGAGAAAAATAGAGAAAAAAAATATGAAAAATCACCCATATTAATTAAAAATCATTATTTCTTCTATTCCAACATTTTCTCCAATTAAGTTAATCCCTACTTTAAGAAAGTTTTATTCAGGTGTGAAAGTTACCCATCAATGATATTTTAAAACAAAATTCTAATAGAGGGTCTAAATTGATTCATTAATGAAAGTTTTGATTTTTAATCGGTACAATTGTTAGTTTAGAGTTTTAAGGGATATAACTCTAATTTTTAGAAGTGTATAAATATATTTTTTTTCTTTAAAAAAATACTGTTCATTTCATTTGTATTAATTTATATGGGTATAATACAATCTCAAATGTTTGAAATTTTTTCTACATTTGTCTCTTGGACTTTCAAACTTGTGAGCTATAATTTATTTGTCTTAAGAGTTAAAACTTTTCTTGAATGTAATCTTTAAAAGTCTTACTAGTTTTTAAGAGTTTAATGATCTTTTTATTTTTGAATTTCTAACTGAGTTCTCCATTTGAGAGTTTTAACTTAGCTACTCCATGGATATTTGAGTTTAGACTTTCATGAATTTTGAACCTATGGACTTGGCTTTGCCAAATTTGGGTCTAGCTTTTTAAAATTTGAATTTTATTTAAGTTGGGCCGAAATATCATTTGACCAAATTTGACTAAGTTCAAATTTAATTATTTGATCAAATTTTCATAATAAAAATATGCAATTTTGGCCAACAAGAGCATAGCTCAACTGGTATCAAGTAAGACACATATGACAAAAGGTCATGAATTTGAATTCTCCACCCCTAAATATGGTTATACTTAAAAGAAAAACATGCAATCTTATGGTTTAAAATTTATTTTTGAATTAAATTTGATTCCTATCAATTATAATTGATCTTAAATTTTTAATTCAACAACTACCTATTTAGTTTTTTTTTATTAAAAAAAACTAAAAATGATATCAAGTTTAACTAGACATGTCTATTTGGTCAAATTTCATTTATACATTATTTTCTTGTATCATTTTTAAATAAGGTTAAATTACAAGTTTAGTCCCAGAACTTTTAGGTTTGTGTCTATTTAGTCCCTAAACTTTAAAAAGTGTCAAATGGGTGTTTGAACTTTTAAATTTGTATCTAATAAGTCCTTAAACTTTAAAATGTCTGATTAATCCCTAAACTTTCAATTTTGTATCTAATAGGTCCCTCACATATTCAAATTTTTTAAAAATTAACTGATCTATTAGATATAAAATTGAATTTTATGTCTAAAATATGCCTAAACTCTCAATTTTGTATCTAGTAAGTTCATGAATTTTAAAAAACGTCAACTAGGTCAAGGACCTATTAAACATAGAATTGAATATTTAGGAATGTATTGAACACAGAATTGAAAGTTTAATAACTTATTAGACACATTTCAAAGTTGAATGACAAGTAGAAACAAATATGAAAGTTAAGGATTTATTAAACACTTTTTAAAGTTTAGGGACCAAATAGACACAAACCTCGAAGTTTAGGGACTAAACTTGTAATTTAGCCAAATAAAAATTCTCGTGAAATAGTTTTTGTTTTTTTGTTTTTAAGATTTGAACAACCTCAACTTGAGAAAGATTACGTCACATTTTTGTGAATAGTTTTCCTTAATGGCGATAATTCAAAAAAGTGTTAAGATTTGTTTGGGGTATATATTATAATAATCTATCCGAGATAGAATATTCTACTCTCTAAATCTAGATAATTATAATTATAGATTAAATAACTCTCTATTTTAAATAATATTATATAATTTGATTGACTATTATTATTACCATTCCTCTAACGTTCCGAATAGTCTTTTACATCTTTGCAAATAGTTTTCCTTTGTGGGAGAATAATTGTGTAACTTAAAAAAAAAAAAAAAGAAGGTGTAACTGTGAATTGGTCAAATGTGGAACGATAAGTATGCAAGTTTCTGACGTCAACATGATCGTCCACGTCATGACCTGGATGCAAATTGAAACGCCTGCATGTGTGAAACGTGTCATCTCATCACTTATTTCACTTTTGTATATTTTACTAACACATTTACTAAATTGCCCCCATATTTTAAGTTACCTTTCCTTAATTTTCCTACGTATCATGTTTAGAAAATATTCATAAACCAATTTCAGTACTGCATTTCGAACAACCTCTTAGCCCTCAATACTAGCAAACTATAAACATTCTTAAGCTGAAGGGGGTAAAATAATTCAAATATAATATTTATATGAATTTTATCATATTAGTAGACTAACAAAGCTAAAAATGCCAAATAATTAATCAACCAAGGCGCAAAATAACTAATAAAAATTAAACTACTAAGATCATAAAATACTTGATATATCATTAGAAAAAACAATTACTTCTCCCAAAAAAAACCATTATGGCGAAAAAAAATAATTCAAGCCATCTAAACCCAAAATTTCAATTAGCTTATATTTCAATCAATTGTTAAAAAAAAAAAAAACCCCGTTTTTTTAGTTTCTTCTTATAAAAATTAACTAAAATATAGATTAGTTCTTTAATTTTCCTAAAGAGAGTTTAATTCAAAAGGTCAATCCACAAACCCAAAAAGAAAGGAGAAAATTGCATAGAAGACCATTTTTCATGCGCATTAATGTGATTTGACCCATGTTCTGAAATTAATGACATATGACCCTTTTTGTACTGTGTATTCCGTCCAAATTACCGTAGAGGCATCATATTCTGACTCTAGCTCTCTTGCTCTCGCTCAAGTCTCGTTCTCGCTCTCGCTCTCGCTCAAGATAGTAATGAAGTTGTCAAAATTCTGGAGAAGAGAAAAAAAAATCGCACTATAGTTCACTCGCTCTCGCTCTATCTCTACTACTCCATCTCTTCTCTGACTTTTTTCTTTGTCATTTTTTCTTTATATTTTCAACCATTCATTTGAGCGAGAGCGAGAGCGAGAGCGAGACAACGGGAGCGAGATTGTTTCCGTGTACGAGAGCGTGAACAAGAAATATCGCTTCATATTACCCTTATGAGTCATTTTGCGCGGATCGACACGTCAGAATGGGTCATATTTCATTATTTTGAAATGTCAGGTCAAATGCCATTAATGCATAGAAAAATGGGTTATCCGTACGAAAACCCCAAAAGAAAGAGAAATGGCCTACCTCAAGCCTCTCTACCAATGATATGATGCATTTTTAAATGCATTGGACTAATATAAAATTGAAACCATTTTAAACAATAAAGAATACATTTAATAGTGATTTTAAGAAAAAAAATCACTTCTAAACATACTCTAAATTGAAATAAATTGGAATAAGTAAAAAAGAACTTACATGTTGTCCATTCGGTAACAGGTTGTTTGGCGCAAGGAGTTTCAGGAAATATGAGTTAGGAAGCCTAGAGAGTTCTGAAATTTGTGTTTAGAGTGTAAAATTGTTTAGTCTGGAGTTCTGAAATCTATGTTTGGGGCAAGAAATTGCAGGGAGTATATGTTCTAAATTTGTGTTTGGGTTGTAGATTTATTAATCTGTGAGTTGATTCTAGTTGTACCGCTTCTCAAATTTTCATTATTATGAAATTGTTCTATGAATCCTAAGATTTATATTTTTTATTTCTATTAATTAACTTATATTTTAAAATTTTACTTAAAGAAAAATAAAATTTAAAAAAAAAAACCTCACATTTTTATTTTAATATCATATTAATTATTGATTTACCTTAAATTAATTTTTAAATGAAATAAAATGTTACATTACTTTGGGAAGAATTTCAATCCATTAATTAACCAAAATTCAATATAATAAATTTATTTTTCAAGTTTAGTAAAATATTTATATCAAGAATTTTAATTTAAGAATTGTTTTTCAACGCTAATAAAGTATACTTTATTTTTTAAAATTTTAATTTTTTATATTTCTAACTAATTAATCAATGTAATTGATTATCTAACTTTGAGTAACTAATCAATCTAATTTACCTTAATATTTTCAATTAAAAAAGGCGAGAATAACCGCTTTCATGGTGTTAACAATAAATAGGGAATGCACAACAAGGACCAACTTCATTATTCTAACCATGGTATTAGATTTCCATTGACACGTCGACATTTTTCCACGTCCATGAGTTCGACATCAACATTTCCACTGTACCGTACACAATTGATGAAATATTAAAAGAAATAGTGAAAAATGTAACTTGATGTGAACCCAATATTGTAACAAGTAATTTAACTCATTTAAAAAAGTATAAAATGATTGTTTATTAATTTAATTTTTTTAAATTTTTTTTGTTTTTGATTTTTTTTTGAAAATATCCATCGACACCTACATTTTATCGATATTTCCATCGACATTTGGAGACTTCCTTATTTCTGTCGACCACAAATTAATACATGTGTTTACGATAAAGTTATCCCATATCATTTTTTCAATCTCTCTCACATTAATCATTCATTTTCCTTTGATAGTTTTTTAAATAAAAAGAAATGTAATTGAGAAAGACTTCCATCCATTAATTTTGAAAAATTCAAATAAATTTTAAGATTTTTATATATTTATTTTCTCAGTTCGAAAAAATAATATGATTTTTTTTAAAAATATATATTTTCTTATTTTCGGATCAAAAAATTATATCTATATTTTTAACTATTAATAAAAGAATAAAAAAATTACTATATATTATGAGTAACTTTTTGTTTAAACTAAAAAAAAAATTGTAAAAAATAGAAATGAAGTGAGAAAAATTTTTGTCAATTAAAAATGGTATATACTACTCTAATTTATTATAAAACATTCAACTTAAATAATAGTATCCTAAGATATTTATATATGATTTATATTTAAAAATAAAAGTATAGAATTAAAAATATTTTAGTTAAATTATAGGATAAAATATTTTTAATAAATATTTATATGTAATTACAAATTAATAACAATGATAAAAAATTATATCAAAAAAATCAATTAAAAACTTTTAAAATAATTATCTCAAACAATACACCACTGTCGTCTGCTTGCCCACAAACCTGTGGGCCATTTGTATGGCGTAGATGAGAAATTGTGAGTAATGTCTAAATTAAATAGTTTGTACTGAAAAATGTCTAAAAAAGTTTTATATTTCAATTTTGTGTACCTACTTTTAAGGAAAGAGTGTGATGAAAATTAAATTCTCATTTTACCCCTAATATAAAATTATATTTACAGTCAAACTAAATCTACTCCAACCGACATTCATTGTTATTCGATTTCTCTTCTTATTTAGATTCCACAATTTGTGGCAGTTTACGGTTCACGTTTCTTGTGGATGGTTGTAGCTTGTTCTATTGTCAATAGATTCTCACAACATACACATATTGTTTGATGGTGTTTGAGATGAACAGGATGACTACAGGAGTTACAACTCTATGTTAGTTGTGTTTCCACCCTTTCACAATTTTCTCAATCCATTGCAGTGCAAGCTTGATGGATCTAAAAGGATTTCACGTCTTTCACTCGTTAGGAATGGAGATAAAAATGATCATTACCATGTTAGATGATAGAGATGTAGCGTGGATGCTTACAGGGACATTGAAGGGTATGTACCCCAACTAGCCCTACCCTCTAATGTCCCTGTACTTCAATATCTTATTTGATATATGTAGATAAGTTTATATGCACATGTTTGGAGCTATTGTTTTTTTTTTCTGCTCTCATTTATGAGTTTGCAACCAACCAATTGCAAAAAATCCAGGTATATACCATTTTTACCTTTTGTTCCTCGTGCTATATATATTTTACTATTAATTATCTAGCCATATATTTCAATATCTTATTTGATATATGTAGATATGTTTATATACACATGTTTTGAGTTATTGTGTTTTTTTTTTTTGTATTACTCAAATTGGTATATGTCCAATTATGTTCATTGATCTATTATATTTATTTCTTCATCTTTTTTTATTTTTCTTTATTAAATTTTATTGTTATTTTGTTCAGTATATTTGAATTATTTATTTACAATCTAAAAAAAATTTGCCCTTGATTCATATTTGTAGATAAACCTTGTTACCTTTTCTTTAGCCATATTGATAAACCCTTTAAATAACTATATAAGAGATATAAGAGATATTTTTGTCCCAAACGCTTTAAATATAAAGTATGAAAAAAACAGTTTAGACATTTTTTATTTAATGTCCCATTATTCCTTCGAACTTCCCCATCCAGCCGCCGCATCCCGACAAAATACTAATTTTTAGTCATTTTGAGATTTCCTACTAAAAATCACGGAACTAAGAAATAACCCCCCTATCCATCATTTTTCTTTTTTAAAATTTTATTAAATATATTTTTAAATTTCTATTTAAATGTTTAATTTTTAATGATGGATTTTTATTTAAGAAACATATTTTAATTTTCTTAAAAAAAATAAAACAATGTTTAATAAAAATTTAAAATTATAGTTTATATTATATATATATAAAAAATAAATCAGATAACGAAATGACCTCCATTTAAAAATTAAAGAAAGAAAATGAAAACATTATTACATAATTCATGTTTTCAAAATAAACAATATAACTAATTTATTGTGGTCGCAAAACTAATATAAAACATTATTAATTAATTTATAAACATATTTTTTTATATAAATTTTATATAATTGTTATTTTATAATATATTATATTATACCTATTTTAAATTTAGTTTAGTTTAAAATAATTCAAAATTCATATTCATTTTTAGAATTTATGGTCTGAATTTACCTACCAAACATAAGCATTCAAACCCAGCCAATAAGCAACCAACCATAAGCTTTAGCTTTAAAAAAACAAACATACAAACCCAGCCAATAATTGACCCATCCGATGGTTTCATGATCGAGTAACAACTTTTTGGGCAAATTTCTTTTAGGATCTGTTTGTAGCTGATTTGCAAACATGTGTTATAATATTATGACAAACAATAAATTTTGTAAGTAATAATAAACAGTACACAGTACGTAGCTGATTTCCAAACACACAATGCTACTAGGGGTAGTAGTAGTAGTAGTAGGGTAACTCAACGTCTAAATCTTCAATGGCAGATTTATTTTTAGAAATTTTTAATTATTGTCTGGATCATCGCCACGTTCACGGTCCTGATTCAACCCCCAACTCCGAACACCAAACTGGAGCTCAGTGGCCGCAATGAGGAACTCCACGGCCTGCTTGGGAGTGAGGAGCTCAACCACCTTCTGGACGGTCTTGAGGCGGAGTTCATCGGCTTTCTTTATAATGCTCACTAGACCTTCAACCCTCCCCGCCACCTCCGTCTTCGTTCCGATCAGCTCGCTCACGTCGTCTTGCCACTCCGATAGCTCCTCCGTTATCGCATTCTCCTCCTCCACCTACATCACACATTGCATATATATCCCAGTGCCCTTCAATAACAAAACACACCCCAAGTTTTTCAACATGTTTAATAATGTAATTTCTTGCTCCCAATCAAACACAAATGTATGTAATAAATAAAAACTACCTACAAATTTTGTAACCTGACATTAAAATAATCTTCAAAATTAGCACACTAAATTGACATAAATACAAATTAATCATATAATTCTCTAATTTAGACCAATACTTCTCTATTCTCTCTCCACACTCGAAACACACAATTTTTTTTACTATAACAAAAAGAAAGAAAAAAAAAAAATACTCCCTCTTCAAAATCTATCAAGCTTGTTGAGAGCAAAACTTCGGGCATCCTGCACAGCTGCACCCATCTTTTTCAGCCAACCACACGCAGCAAAAAAATTCAAAAATATTAAAAAAAAATAAAAAAAGAGTTCACCAAAAATTTATGCTACCTAGTAAAGAAGGAAAGTATCGGCTTTTTTTTTTAATATTCTAATACAACAAAGTACAATATTGATTTGGTTATTCCTTCCTGGTGTGAAAAAAATGAGGAGAAATCAAAAGGGGGATTCACCGTTTGGCATTGAAGCTCGCTAACACGTCGAAACTGCAAGGGGGAGAGATCGCCAAGGTCACCGGTGCGAAGACCGCGGAGAATATCAACAATCCGGGACTCGAAGAGGATGGAGGATTCAGAGTAGATGAGATGAAAAGTAGTAGTAGGACGCCAGCCAGCGATCCAGTGAAGGGATCGCTCGAGAGAGGTAGCCCAGGGAGCGGAGTAGATGGAGAGAGGGTCACGTTCGACGGCGAGAGACTTGACACGGTAGTAATCGGCATAGTGAGACATGACGGGGAGGACAAGGTGGTGGAGATCGGCGGCGGAAGAGGAGTGGTGGTGGGAGTCCTTGGCGGCGGCGGCGGCGGAGGAGAGCTGGCTGATGAGTTGGTGGAGGTGGTCGAACCATGTGGCGTAGAAGCTCGTGAAGTTGAACCCGCTGCTCATGCTCATTTGGGTTCTAAGCTCAGAAGTGACGATCTGATCAAGGAAGAAGGCGGTTTGTTTGCAAATGTGGGGGCTTGGTTTTGTCAAGTGAAAAACTGCGGCTTTCAGCTTTGTGCCTGTACAATAGCCACGTGTGTAGCTTACGTGGAACGAGGATTGCGAAGCGTGTCCACACGACCGCAAAATACTCTCCAACTCCCATCATGTTAATAAATAGCTCGATTTCGTCTCCACGGATAAAGATGAAACCACTACTTGTATAGTTAATATTTTAAATTAGTTGAATTGCAAACGTGTTATTGATAAATCTCATTTATAAAAATGGTAAATTTTATAGGCCTAAACCATCTACAAAAAGCATAAATATCAAAATCAAAAATGTTCTCTGCATGTTATATACCTAACCAAAATATAATTATATGATATACTACTAATATTATTATTTGAAGTTAATTAGAAGTATATCGGTAAGTACAATATTAATATACTTGATTAATCGTTGGTGTTGTTTAATAAAAAAAGTTTAGTAGTCTATCAATAGTATAACATTGATAAAACAACAATATATCTAATGTAGAGTACGTCATTGATACACTACTGATATACTTATTTGAATTTGTACGAGAGTAAATTAGTAAGTTGAATATATTAGTGTGTTATTACTACTAATATCTGTTTATTTCACTACTATCAAGTATATATTAATGTGATATACTGCTGATAGGATTGAATCCCACAACGGAAACGAATTGAATCGCGTGTTCTTAGAAATTGTTACTAAATAAGTACATTATACTAACTACGGTTAAGCATAAAAAGGAGAATAAGGACAACATATTACCTTTGTAGATCAAAATCTTCTAGTACTCCTTATTTTTCACGATCTCACGTTCTCAACGATCCCGACACAATCGATCGCCGCTAGATCTTCTCCGTTGTATCTATAGGAGAGGGAGAGGAAAGTGAGATTCCTCTTTTGGAGTTAAGAGAGATTTAGATAGAATGAGAGAAAAGATGTTGTGGAACTTTTCACAATAGCATATCCTACAAAGGTGCATCTCATGCATCTATTTATACAGAAATAGGATAGAAATTACTATCATATCTCTTTTGTTCAATATAGTGCTCATATTATGTATATGCAAATCATATTTGCATATTTACATAATTATAAGGTATCTCTCAATTTAGTATATAGTTTATTGCGAACCAAATTCTCATTAAATTATATTATATCTATTGGGATTTATGCCCTAAACAAGTGTAGTTTTGTAATAATCATATTCCAATAAATAAAGTTGTTATTTATTATATTCTCGCATATAAATCTAAATCCAATAAACTAAGTTCTAAGGTTATAATGATAGATCTTGAACATTTATGTAGTAGACATAAGTTGGATTAAGTTGTTCAAAGTATAACCTAAAAGGTCTATGGTATATGCATAGGGTTGGGAACCCTGTACTGGTAAGACATGCGAGTGGGGGCATCCTATATAATGAGATTATAGAAGACCGAACCGCGAATTATTAACCTACTAGAGTAACGTCGTTATCAAGATAGGTATAATAATTCATAGATGATCATTAGTGACTTGACCTGAATCCTAAGCAAGCTACGAACTCCTGCTTATGAAGTTTGTCCTTAGACTAGTATGGGTGAGAGTGGCCTGTAGCCGACTTAATGAGCCTACCTTCTCAGGGACATAACTTTGTAAGTAGCTGGGAACTTAATTATGCAAGAAAGAATTCACTCATTCCTGAACTGAATTAGGGAATCAGATAGGTTGTTTTCTTAAGAACTGAATTCAAGTCTTGAACAATGGAGCCCCGCCTTCTTACTGGCTTAAGAAAGATCAAGTTTATGGTAGGACCATAGACTGATTGTTCATTAGAGGATCAATAGAGCTTAAGGAACAATATGTATTCACAGTGGTAAAACGGTAAGTTGACCCAACTGTGATTACGGACAAGCTGTGAAGGGTCGACTCACAAGTATTGATTATATCAGTGGATACAACATAGTCTACAATGAGGAGAGTGCAACTATGAGTCTATAGTGGAGTGACTCGTAGTTAATGAACGTTGATTAATTAGATCAAAGAGTTTAATCGATTAATCTTGTATCATTGGAGCTCATGATCTATAGATCCATTAGGTCCCTCTGTTGGCTCAACATGGAAATAAAAAAGGTTTATAAGTTTGGAGTGAAATTGAAATGTTCAATTTCATGTTTAAAGGGTATATCAATCATATATGATATAATTGATATAATATATGATTTAAGCCATGAGAAATATATCATGAAAGCACTATAAGGGTAGGATGGTCATTTCCATCCTATTTCTCTATAAATATGTGTGCATGAGATGCACATGTTTTTAACCTAATTCAAAAAGGCAACCCTAGTGCTCTTTTGATAAGTGTTGTTTGTTCGAAAAGTTCCAAAGCAATTGTCTTCCTCAAAATCCCTCCCAACTCCAAAAGAGGTTCCAAGAGAACTAGCAACGCCTGCATTTGTCTGCATGAAAGAATTTTGATAAACCAATTTATTCTTCAATGAGCAATAAGTAAGCTAACAAGAATTCACAAGTTAAATCATGCATGTAGTATATTGAGCATCGTTTTTATTACATCTTGATCTTTTAGGAAATCCACACTTTAGCGTGCCTGACCAATAATTTGAGCCAATTTCTGTGTAATGAGTAGCCACACAAACCATGCAAACAAACTATCACTAATAACAGTCGAGAAAAACGGATCTATAAAGAAGTCAGTTTCACTTTTAAAAAAAAACCTCTGAAGGTATTCATCCCTCTTCGGTAGATCAGGTTCTGCTTGAATCCTATTACCAACTTGGAACAACAATAAGCGATGAGTGATTGAATTATAAAATGTCTAGTTCATATAGATTTTAAACAGAAATATTCTATAGGCATACAAATTCATAAAAAGTATGAACTTGAGTCGCCACATCAAAAGGGTAAATTCCAGATGTCTAGTAGTTATAAAAACACTTGCCTGCCTTGTTGAGACCCAGGCCCAGAAGACGGGGAATTTGCTTGATAACAGCTTCAGATGCTAAAATGCATGATATTTCTTGGCAAGTTCACCAACTTCTTGTTCTTGTTAAGCTTCTTCAAACCCTCCACATCCATATAATCCAAACCAATCTTCTCTGCCTATAATAAGACATCCACAAATTTAAAGTGAGAGGACAAAGTTGAAGTGTAACAGTCTTTGATTTCAATTTACCATGCATGAAATGCCAAATAAGTATATTATTTTCCAATACAAGGTACAAAGTTAATAATAATGATCCTAAAGAATTCAACATCATACATATTAAACAAAAATAGAAAAGACTATATAAAATATAAACATTATCCAGATTTTATTGCCGTTGAAATTTTCATATAGATATTCTTAAACACAGTAGCAATTAGAATTGTAACACAAACTACAACAAACTGAGGACCCCACATTATATTACTAAAGAATAAGTAGACATTGCCATCTATATATCCACAGGGAAGAAAAATTAAACAAAGACTATATTTACCAGACATGACAAGTGAATAGGTTAAGAGCCGATAAAGTTTACCTCTTCAACGTGCAAAGCATCTCCAAGCATGCAAATCTTCATCTTGGGGCGAGGAATGTGGGGCAACTTCACTGACCCACTGAAACACTTGTCCTTCTGTAGATCATAGTTCTTTAGTCCAATCTGAAGTTCAATGGTCTCAGTAAAGTTGCGCTTCTTTTCACTGCTATCACCGAAGATAGATGAAATGACTTCTCTCAACGCTTCACTCTGAAGTTTGCTGCAGATATAAACCAACAAAACAACAAAACTACATTAAGTGAATGCAAAGAAACCCATGACGGATTAAGCTACAACCCTAAATGGAAAGACAGTTTAACATACCTCATTTTGAACAGTAAACAAAACTAAATGGAAAGACAGTCTAACATACCTCAAGTTGAACGAACAAACAAGTTGAACCAAATCAAAATACGGGGTAAACGAACAAACAAGTTGAACCAAATCAAACGCACATGCCAGAAAGAAAAATATAGAGAAAAATAACAACTGAATGTCAGATTAAGGAAGAACAAACAACATGATGCGTACCTGGTGAGAAGAGGCGAAGCTAGGGTTCTTCGACGGCTGTAGCGGCGGGTGGCGGGCGACGTTCAGACCGACGGACGGTGGGCGATGAGGAAAGTGTTGAAGCTGATGGATGGTGAGGGAGAAAGAAAGGGAAAGAGAGAAGAGAGAAATCAAAATTGTGAGATGGGGGAAAATGAGGGCTCAAATTCGAGAAATCCCTAAATTACTAAACTCATTGCCGACCATTTTTATAAATAGTCGACCTTTCTATAACATTTCGCCGACCATTTGGACATGGGTCGACCTTTCCTTTCCTAAGTCTTTTCCTCTTTTCTCAGCTTTCTCATGCCTTTGCCGACCCTTTTCACAAATGGTCGACCTTTCTTGATTTGTGTTGACCCTCTTTACAAATGGTCGGGCTTTCTCCAACTTTTTGTCGACCATTTTACAAATGGTCGGCCTTTCTCCAGCTTTTTACCGACCATTTTACAAATGGTCGACCTTTCTCCAACTTTTTGCCGACCATTTTACACATGGTCGGCCTTTCTCCAGCTTTTTGCCGACCCTTTTACAAATGGTCGACTTTTCTCCAACATTTTGCCGACCATTTTACAAATGGTCGACCTTTCTACAACTTATTGCCGACCATTTTACAAATGGTCGACCTTTCTCCAACTTTTTACCGATCAATGTAGAAAATACTCGGTAGAAGTCCTTAATTACTGACCAATTATAAATTGGTCGACAGTTCTCTTTACCTTTCCTGACCATGGTCTTACCAGTCGGGATTTCCTGTATATCCCGACTATTTTTAAAGCGTTGGAAGAAATATCGTCGGCGTATGGCAAAATTCTTGTAGTGTATGACTATGTCGACGACTCGTGTTCTTTGTTCGACACCTGAGGATTCTACTGGCATAACTAAGTCAGGGACCCGACTCTCTGATACCACTTATTAGAGACAATCGATTCCAACAGATCTCCACAATGATATGATATTGTCCACTTTGGGCATAAGCCTTCATGACTTTGTTTAGGCTTATGTCCAAAGTGGACAATATCTTACAATTGTGGAGATTTGTCGAAGTCGGTTATCCTAAATTTACCTAAGGGGATGTTTGGTTTGTAAATTTTAAAACAAAGTCAAATAGAAATTAAACACACAAACTATTAGATACCAAATTAAATAGACACAAACAAACAAAGTTTGAGATTAAACTCATAAATTTACCTAAGGGGATGTTTGGTTTATGGGGTTGGGTTGTGTTGAGTTGGATTAATAACTCAACTACTTGTTTGGTTCACCAACAATTATAACTGGTGACTTAATAACCCAACTCCATGGAGTTGAGTTATTAACTCAACCGTACGGTACTTTCTGGCGACTTTCCGACGACGGTCCGACGACTTTACGACGACTCTCTGACGACGGTGCGATGATTCTTCGACGACGACCCAACGATGGCCCGACGACTCTCCGACGACAGTCCGACGAGATGAACAAAGTGGAGAAGCAAAGAAGATGAGAAGAGTTTTGAAGTGTGCCTTTAAGTTGCTAATACTCTAGTTTAAATAGGCACCAAAAAGTCCTAATCTTTTTAGAAAAAAGAATTTTAATCTTCAGAGAAAGAAATTCTAAACCTTTTTAAAACATAAATCCTAATCTTTTTTTAAACTTTGAAACACTCTTTCCTAATCCTGATCTGATTATTCAAAGATTCAAATTTAAAACAAATACAACTAAAGCACCTAATTTTACGGGGCGTCACAATATACCCACATAAGAAAACAACGGTCATGTCCTCAAACCATAATCTAAACTTAAATTCTAAACTATCTAAGCACAAGAACAAATAAGTCAAAAGCATAGCATAACAAGTGTCAACACACAAGCAACTCAAATAACTTTAACTACTTTACAAAATAAAAGCAAACTTAGAGATAACGAGGCGAGTTCTGCGAGAGACTATAAGGATCGTTGCCTACGATGTAGGCGAGTATGCAGAATCTAAAACTCATGCTCTGATACAAACCAGAACTAACCCTAATTTTTCAAACTCAAAATTTCCTAGGACGTTACTAAGCAACACCCGCACCTTGAAAATTTTGGTAGCATAACTGGCATTGCTTTAGACCTTGATGACATATCTAATATTTTGTAGATATGCAACTTCAATATGACATAAAATATTTAAGTGTGTTGACATATTTTTAACATTTTCACAAGGTAAACTATTTATTCTATTCTAAAGATGTCCATAGATAATGCATGTGTTTAAACTATTAATACTAAATTAATACATAACTAAATTAAAGTAAAAAAGTAGTGGTGAACATGTGCATAAAAAAAAGAATAAAGTTCATATTGAAGAGTAAAAGTTCTAAATAATGAATTTTATTGGAAAAGAAATATTGATATCAAACCCAATATCCATTAATTTTGCAAATATCCCTAACATACATTTGGCAAATGGTAATATATATTGTAATTTTATAATTAATCACATATTCAGTTTTGAAATTGTAGACAAATGTATTTGTATTTGATTTGTTGTGAAAATAAAGTAAGGAAAAAAAGTCACAAAAACATCAGATCTTTCACTTTACATAAGATAAAAATGATTTTTAGGGGAGAAGAAAAATTAATATCAATCTCAATATCCAATACTTTTTTAAATATCTCATACATCTTGCAAATGGTAATATATATTGTAAATTTGTAATTGATCTCATAATGAAGTTTTGAAATTGTAGACAAATATGTTTGCAATTGATTTGGTGGAAAAAAAAGTAGAAAAAAAAAAGTCACAAAAAATCAGACTTATTGACTCTACAAAAATACTGCACTAGATACCCGACATAATAACATAACTCTGCAAACCAAATACTGTCTTCTTAACTCAACTCAACTCAACTCTACAAACCAAACACTGATTTCAAGAACTTACTGACAAAATAACTCTGCACAATTCAATCCAACTCAACCCAACTCTGTCATTCAAACGTCTAAGAGGCCGTTTGCTGCAAGGTTTTGTGGATGAGAATGTGTAAGGGTTTTAAATCTTCTTGTTTGGAACAAGGTTTGTAAGGATGAGCATGAGTATCACTTATTCACATGCATCACTTTTTCCATAGTGGATGAATTTTTTATATCCTTCAAGAATGATGAGTTTTCTTTATATCCATACATCTCTCTATTTCTCTCTCTTTTTTATTAATATCTCTCTCTTTTTTATTAATATTTATATATTTTTATTTATTTATTTTTTTCAATAATCATAATTAATTATGTAATTAAAAATATTTATAATTAATTAATTTATTTTTATTGGTTGACATTAATTTTGATTAGTTAATAAAATAATATTTTTAAAATTAATTTCATCAAACAAGCATAAACATTTATTATAAAATGTTAAATCACTTTTTTTTACATAAAAATTTGATAAAATTTCTATGTAAAACTAAAGACAGTTATTTTATTCTCAGACATTTATTATTTCCAAACATTTTATTCTCTGACCTCCATTACTTATTCGCATTCAATAAAACCATAAACGAAAGTGTCATTAAAAGTTATTTGTTTTGGGTAAGTTTGGGCGAGAGTCAAGAGGATGCAACTTTTTTTTTTTTTGTTTTTACCGCCTATAAAGCTCGCCCTCGACGCTTCAATTCAATGGCGTAAAACCCAAAACCCTCGACTTCAAAGACTTCTACTTGTCTATGTCTCGCTTCAGAGTTCTTCACCGTCGAATCGATTCCCTTTTGAAACTTCGAAATCATCTCTTCATTTCACAGTCCACAAATTCCCTCCAATTTCACTCTCTTCCTTCTCCTTCTCGAAGATCCCGAACTTTCTCGCTGAAAATCGAAGACGGGATCGGACCAGAAATTGTTGACGAAAAGAGGAATATACGTTCGGATTTTCTGGTTGATGAAGCCGCGAGATCGAACGGACGTGTGCAATGTCGCGAGGGCGAAAGTAGAAATGAAGACATTGTGCTGAAAGGGAGAGTGAAGTCGAAAGGAAGTGAGAAATTGACGAGGGAGGACGCTTTGGTCCGTAACGAGCTTTCTCCAGACATGGAGATGTTTGTGAGACATTTGTACAGGGAAGGATATTTTCATTATGCGAATTTCTTCCCTGATAACAAACTGGTTCTTAGCTACTTTGAGTTTCGTCATGGACGGGATTTTATCAAGTCTGCAGCTGAGCGGTTTGGCAGAGACAATCAAGAAATTGCAAAGTAAGAAGAGTTTTGAATTTAGCCATAAGTGTGGTTGATCTTGTGAACTATCATCGTTAATGCGTTAATATTGATGTCTTTATTTCGTTTTTTGTGTAATTTTTTGAGAATTGGTGAGACGAGGCATGTGTCTGATGAACTTGATAGCTTTTAGTCTTTTGCCACCAATAATTTGATCTATGAAGTATGAAGTGCTAGGATAAGAAATTCGAAAATATTGCGAGTGGGAGTATTAACCTTATCTCACGTAGTTGAAGGGCAAAAGTTATTATTATTTTGAAATTCATGCTTGTAGGGTATTTAATGCAAATTTAGCAAATGGTAATGTGAGTCAGTTTCTTTGACTAAAAAATAAAGCAAATGGTAATGTGAACCTACCGGAATAAATTACGATGAATGAATCAAGTCTATTTTTCGCTTGTGCATTGACATGGGGAAACTGTCCTTTGTTCTAGTTTTGAGATTTTTCAAAACATGCTCTTTTGCATCTTGTGGCAATTAAGACGAAGAAGGAATTGAAAGAAATTGAGGTCATTTGGTTGGTTTGAGAATGGAGTGCGTTAATGTTGATTTTGAAAATAAGAAACTGTTATTGGTTTCTGTTGGTGCTAGATTACTCTGACCATATTTAGTATCATAAATGTAAAAATTATGGTATGAGTCTTTTGTGGAGTTTGTGGCGGGAGAGAAATAATAGAATCTTTTGGAGAGAGATTTCTCTTTCATGGAAGTGTGGTCTTTTGCTAGATTTTATGTTTCTCTTTGAGTTTCGGTATCAAGGCTTTTTTGTAATTATTCTTTAAGGGTTATTTTGCTCGACTGGAGCCATTTTTTTTGTAGTTGGCTCTCTTTTTGTGTGTTTTTTTGTTTGTATGTCTGTGTATTTTTTCATTCTTATTTCAATGAAAGTTTGATTTTTCATTAAACAAAAAAAATTATGGTATGAGTAATTCTTAGATGCATTATTTTGATGGTAAAGAGTATGAAAGCTATGAAAAAGTATTTCTAGTTCACTTTCAAAGGACCATGGTCGAGATCAGAACTTTTATTTTCAATATTCAAATATATGGAATAACTATTGCTATCACTATTCCCTAACTAATGTTTTCTGCTGGGTTGGTTGGTTCAATTGGTTCCGTTTTATTTTTTGTCCCTATAGTCGGTTCACTGTCGATAACCTATGTATAGTTCAATCCACCGTAAAACATAACTGACCTGAACCGACCTCTAGTGCAAATTGTACTGCAGACTGAACATACTCTTTCCCTAGCTGATGTTTGCCTGCTGCTTAATCGTTGCTTGAAGCTTTATGCTACTGATAATTTCGAGATGGGTTTAGTGGTTAAGAAGGGCCATGTAAATAATAAAGGATTTAGAGGGAATGGATTCAAGCCATGGTAGCCACTTACTTAGTATTTAATATCCTATGAGTTACCTTGACAACCAAATGTGGTAGGATTATGCAATTGTCCTGTGAGAATAGTTGATATGCGTGCAAGCTGACTCAAACGCTTACTAATATATATAAAAAAAGATTGTACAAGATATTGATGTGTCTGATTATTCAGTGTAGACTACTCAAGTCTAATATTCCTAATTAGTTACAAAATCTAACATTCTGATTTTGGAGGAAATAATTTTTTCTATTCCATCTTTTTGGTTCTGGCAGTTGTTTTTCATTAGGAAGACATCTCCCTGTTGTTTCACGTCTTGAACACTGAGTCTTGGGATTTTCAGATGGTTGTCTGGCAGTGACTTGAGAAAGGTTGCTGTCTTTGGATGCCCATCCACTGCAAGAAAAGTTGTTTTTGCTGCTAAAAGACTGCGAAAATTTTTTAGAATCCAAGAAGACACAGTAAGCAAAAGCTCAGTAAATATAGCTTCCTACTTCTCTTACCATTTAAATACTTAGTAAAATTATTTGGCTTTGTTTTCGTTCTCTTCAAATTATCCCCAGGTTTGTCACAAATGCATCTTGAGACAATCATGCAAGTATGTGAACCAAGGTGTTTGGAATGGGGGCACCAAGAATTTGAATTTGACAGTCGTTATGCAGGTTATTACTCAATACTCCTTGGAAGCTATACCAAAACAACTTGTACTACCTGAAGATATAAAGGCTTGTGTAAGCCGATTACTGAAAGAGGTGCTGAAACTAAGTCCGACCGTGTCGAGGAACTAGTTTTCGTCGCAGCCATACAAGTTTTCTTTCAGCAAAAGCAAAAACTCTTCCTTGTGTTGCTCAACCCCATATTATTCATGAAAATCTGGGATGGTCTTCCATGTGCTGTGGAACCCCCATCAGTGCCACCAACTTGTTCATATGCAGCATGGTGAGCTTGTGAGCAGTAAAGTAAATACTGTTTCTTTGATTTATATTCATGATCTAAATACTGTTACTTTGAGTGATATACATGATTTTTGAGTGTCTCAGCTTGCTTCATTTTTTATTTTTTTATTTTTTGTTTGAGTCCCAGCTTGCTTCATTTTGTCACATTGATATAGAACCTGAAAATTCGCTCCAATTATTATGTACCTAAACAGTTACGCATTGGTTCTTACAATTTTCTCACTTTTAGGAAAAGCCAATCGAACTTTCTCAAACAGTTTTGTCTGAAGAATCGTTGATCCAAGGCAACGACGGGCGAAGATACGCTACATTTTAATTTAGACATTAGATCATAATTTATAAACAACCCATGGTCTAGTGTGGTAGTAGATTTTTGTCTTACTATGATCTATTCTAATAGACCTTGATCGCATGATCCTGGTCTTTTCATTGCAGTAGTAGGACATGTGGGGTGGAATATTTTCACTCTATAATAGTTTGTAGAATATTTTGCATTCTAAGTACAAACTATTATAACTTAGATTAAATAACTCTGCATCTAAAACACTAAAGAGTTGTTTGAGACGTTGAGCGAGTTATAATAACATGAGTTATAATCGTTTAGGATGCTAAGTTATTTAGAAAACAGAAATTTGAAAATAAGTGATCTAATGAAAATATAGTTGTATTTCATGTTTTCATATATGTGTTTGGTAGCAAATTTTGAAATTAAATTCCAATTTAAATAATTATTCAAAATGTGTTCTATGATATATTTATAGACTATGAAACTAGTTGTGGTTGCAAAATTAATATTAGGTTGAATCTAAACCATCATTAATTAATTTATGAACATACTTTTTTGTTATACATTTTATATAAACATTATTTTGCAATAGCATATAAATTATAATATATTATATTATACATATTTTAATTTAACACACATAAATTGAGTTTATAGCATGAAATACTATTTATATTAAAGAGTTTATCTTTTTTGAGTAGAATTATGCATTTTAAATTTTCAAATTAAAAATTTGAATATAATGAAAATATAAAAATGTTGTTTTTAGAATTTTCAGTATTTAGATGACGAAATTTGGAGACGGTTTTTGAAAATACATTTGTCAAATACATATTTACTGAAGTTGGTAAATTTAAGAACATAAAATAAAATCTAAATTGCATACCAAACAAACAATCAGGATGGAATACATATTTTTCACCCCTACCATTATTAAAATAAAAATAAAGTTTTGAGCATAAATAAAAAAAATAATGTAAAAGAAAACACGAAACAGTCCATTAATCTCACATTAATTGTCGCACGTGTGATCATTTAGGGAAGAAATCTAAATCTGACGTAGATTGGGACCAAATTCCTCCCTTCTGTCCTTACTCTGCAAAGAGAAAAAACGAAGACCAGAATCTCCTCTTACAACAATTGGCTGTGACAAAGTTACAGTCCACGGCATGTGGTTCTATCGTTTCTCCGTATTAAAAAAAAAAAATCCAGATACTCTTTAGAATTAGCCACAGCTTCAATGGCTGACGTGCTGCTTTATGAATTATTAGTATATATACAAACTAATACCGCTTGAGAACCGCGTTGGCAAATTGGCGTTCAGAAGTAGAACCTCTCTCTTTCAAATCTCTCGTCTTCTTCGTTTCTCTCACGTTTACCTTCTTCAATTCTCAATCCAAAACCCCTTCTCCTCAGTTCGAACAATCCCCCTGAAGTTTAGTTCTTGAAAAATCAATTCTATTGGTCCCTTTTGCGTCTTCTTTGGTTCACGAATCTGTAACCTAGTTCCATGGTTAATTTGTTTGAAATTTCAATTCTGGGATCGATTTGAGGTTTTGTTGTCGTTCGTTCGGAGTCTGAGGTGGAATTGGATCAGTTGTGGCTCTTTTGAATCTTATTACTTGGAGTGTGGAGCTGGAGATGCAAGATTCTTACTCGTTTCTGAGGAATTCTGTTGGCGCCCTAAGTAAAGTGCTTCTTGCCTAGTTCTTCTGTTGTTGTTTTATTTGATAGGTTGGTTGATTGATTTTACCTGTAGATTATTGATCTTTCTCATCAAGTTCATCGGGAAAAATCTGTTTCTCCCTTTGTATGAAGAGGTTGTGGGTGTGAGATAAGGTAGGAGGTTTGGATTCTTTAACTAATGTCCGTAGAAAGATCCTTTGAAGCGTGGGAGGAGGTGCAGAGGCATGGTCTGGATTTGGCGGATCGTCTTGCTCAGGGTTTCACGGGACTGATTCATTCTCACATAGCGCCGCCTTCTTTTCCCTGGCCCAACCCCCCCAACTCTAAGCTCTTTGATCTTGAATTTCCGGGGCAAAGTTTTGGTATCAAGGATTATGGGTTGACTGCCCATAATTCAGGAATTAATGGGGTCACTTCGATTTTTGATATTGGTAGTAGGATTGGACAAGCTGGCGCTGATTTCGGTGCTTGTTTGAATGGTATGGTACAACAATTTTTTAGACAGCTGCCAGTGCCATTTCGGCAAGAGGAGAATGTAATAGCTTCGATTAGGATGGATCTGGATAAGAGTTGGCAGAGGGATGATATGGGAGTCGCTGTTCAAGGGAATCTCGGAACATTAACAGAGCGTGTGCGTAATTCTGAACTTGCGGACAATGAGGCTGTTTCAGATGCCGTGGTTGATGATGAAGCTTCTGGATTTGATTTGAGGGCTATAGGACATCTGGGTAGGGCACAGGTAAGCTAATGTGATCAACATTTAATGACTGCTTTGAGGTGTTCTATTTTGAGTAGCACAAAAATGGTTCTCTCTTCATTAGCTAGAGATCTGTTTAATGTACTCATTGTGGTTTAAATCTATAGCTTATAAATGGCTTATTACAAAACACACAAATCTCTCTTGGGCCTTGGGGCGGGTGCAATGCCCTGAGTATAGAGGAGCAAAGCTCTGACTCCTGGTTATTAAAAAAAACACACACAGATCTCTTCGAACAAAAATCTGCCAAATAAAGTGATCAAGAGTTCCTTTTCTGAATAACTTCTTTAAATAAAATAGTTATCAACACGTTACCCTCAAGTGGCCTGCTCAGCCACAAACTTAGTGTATCTATGATCACGTTCAACAACTCTATGTATACAGAGACAGATAATAATTATTACTATTGGGAAGAAACCAGAAACTTGAGAATATTGAAGAAAGACAATTTTGAAAAGATTACAACTATATTGTCCATAGAGGAAACTATTGTGACTTAGTACTTATTCACACAAGATGAGGCATGTTAAGGAATCATTTTGAAAATAGTCAGCTGTTCCCACCTTTCAATAATAGAACATATGGATATGATACTGTTGTGACGTGTGAGTGAAACAATTATCCTGTGGAAGACCAAGAAAAGTTGATACAATTTTTTTTTTCTCTGTTGTAATTTTGTCAATCCTTGGTTCATCTTTGTGACGTCTCATTTTAGTTTAGGAGGCTTCTCATCCTGCTTTTTTTTTTTAAGTTACATTGTCTTTATGTTCTACCTTTTGTAGTGAAAGTCTCCAGCAAATGTTGTATTCAATCGTTTTTGTCTCCCCAGTTGGTGGTAGTATTTTCCATTTCTTCCAAACCCTACAATTCCATGACATTTATTCGCTGTTTTTTATTTTTATTAGCAGTGTGGGGTTTGGTGGTGTTAAATCATAGTCTTGTAGGTTGAGGATTTCATTTTGGAGTATCCATTTGGCTTTTATTTCTTCTGTTTCTTATTTAATATTTATTATTCTTTGGGTGTAGGGCACGATCAATATTTCTTCAACATATGATAGCAGAACACGAGATGTGGAAAGTTCATTAGTTGCTAGAGGAGATTTATGGAGAGTAGAGGCATCACATGGCAGAACAGCAACGGGAAATGATAATTCATCTTTATTTCTGCTGCAGCTTGGGCCAGTACTCTTTGTTCGTGACTCAACACTTCTTTTACCAGTTCATTTATCAAAGCAACACTTGCTTTGGTACGGTTATGATAGGAAGGTACGATTATGATAGGAAGGCAACACCTACTTTATCTGGCTAAATGGCACCAAATTAAATCACGTCAGATTTTGGACATTGAAGTCATGTGAGAATTAATGCGCAGAAGTATGATTTTGTTTTCAATTAAACAAACAGAAGAGTTTGGCTGTTTTCTGCTAGGAGATGTTAGACTTTAGTAAGCTTTACTCGCAGAACTAATGAGCAACCTTATTTGTTGGAGGCTGATTAAAGGAGTTCTCTGCATTACTTCTAGCAGCTATCCTTTTAGAAAAATACGATTGCCATTATTTCATTGACTTTTGCTGTCAATTTTATTATGGACAGCTAAACTTTTTTTTTCTTTAAAAATTTTCCTAAAAACATGCTACCACCAATTTTCAGTTAATCTACAATAGCTCTTTCCTGACTTCAAATTATTTCTGCAATTTTACAGTACCTGATGTGAGTTTTGAACTTGAGTTTCTCCTTGCATCATATGTAGAAATTTTTTAGTATATTCTAATCAAACACTGCAGTAGATAGAAGGTACTCTATATTTTAACTTGGTAATTGGGACCCTCCATGTAATTTATATTATATGAGACTTAGAAATACCATTCTTCACTTACAATTCCAATTGTTTTTGCTTGTAGAGAAACTTATGGTTTTTACTTCTTCAAGTGCCCGTGACATGCATATATTAAACTGTCATTTTCATATTAACCTTACTTTATTCCAACTTCTAATGTTATTTTACTTCATGAATCATCAGAATGGAATGCATTCTCTATGTCCAGCAGTCTGGTCAAAGCACAGAAGGTGGCTGTTTATGTCAATGCTTTGTCTCAATCCCCCAGCTTGTGTAAGTTGATAAAACCATTTAATTTCCTGAAGCTTTTTATATTAGCAGAATAATTGTGGTGAATTTAATTTGGTTTTCAATATGACATGAAACTGTGTCATAAGAAAACAAAGGCAATATTTTTCAACAAAAAGCAATTGACCTTATGAGAGCTTTCATGGGACTCGATGACTATTCAACTTATATGTATACAATATCCTTACGTTTGTTTGCAAGATTACAACTTCAGAAACAGGGATAAGTGATGAAATATTCTGCTCAAATATATTCAATAAAAGTAACCAGAGAGAAGACTCTATCTTGGAGGATTTTTTTTTTTTTTACTTATCCAGTAAATGAGGATATAAATCTTTCTCGCTTTGGTCTTATTTTTTGTTCATGTTTTGTTTTTTGAAGGAAGCAAATTCCGCTGGGCTAGTGGCATTTCTTGACATAAAGTTTATAACTATTTCTTGTTTATCATACATACCCTTTGGATCAGTCGAGTAACACCCTCTCTCCCTCCCAGTCCTTTGTTGATTTACAGTTCCCCAACGGACAGTTGACTTATGTGTCGGGTGAAGGCTTAACTACAACTGCATTTTTGCCCTTTTGTGGAGGCCTCCTTCAAGCTCAAGGTCAATATCCAGGAGAAATGAGATTCAGCTTCTCTTGCAAGGTTAGTTATGCCCTGATTTCCTTTCTATTATAACAAAAGAAGAAAAGTTGTTTCTCCTTTTCAAGTTCAATTTCCAAAAGAATTTGTATGGACCTCAGTGTTGCTAAGTTGGTGCCTTGTTTGTGCTGGTCGATTTTCTTAGAATAAGTGGGGAACCCGAATAACACCAATGGTTCAATTGCCTGACAAATCATTTACTTTGGACCTTGCTCAATCATTGGCTTGGAAAAGATCAGGTCTTCTGGTGAAACCAACTCTCCAATGCAGGTTAGTGTACATGCTTATTCATTCCAGTTGAGTCATCTATATTGATCGGACTAAAACAATAAATGTTAATTTGGACTTTGATGTTGTGCATTTGTTGCAAGCAAGGAAAATAGCCTGGCTCTTGGCATGCTTTTATATGCCCAGGACTTGTCTCCTAGCCTGATTTATGTTGTGTAATTACTTGGAAAGTTTTGTTTAACACCTTAGCGTTGGATGAAGATAGTTGGTAACTAAATGAGAGTTCCAACTGTAATTTCACGTTGCAAAGTGCTAAACTCTAAAAGGAAATCATCATAGCCATTTACCAAGAAGAGCAATGCTCCTTCCATCACTAATCAACACCATTCAACATATAATCCAGTTTTTTCATAATTTATTTATTTATTTTTCAATCCAAAGAAGCTGAAGTGTAAAGCTCTAGGCCTCTAGTTGGGTTTCTGTAGATGAATCTAGCTTTTTCAACAAACCACCTCATGAAAGTATTCCAGGGGGAACATAAAAACGTCCATAGGACAACACCAACTAGAGGCAGTATAAGAAATTTCAATGGAAGAGCTATGGTTCAAGCCTCATTTGATAAACATTTGATTTTTGGTTTACAAAATTAAGCTTAGAAACACTGCTTAACCTATAGTTTCTTTGTTTGTGATCTAGTTTTAAAAACTATTTTCAAATTCCAAGTCAAATTTTAAAAACTAAAAAAAAGTAGTTTTAAAAAACTTGTTTTTGCTTTTGGAATTTGGCTAAGAATTCAAGTGTTTTTTTTAAGAAAGGTAAAATCCATGGAGTAAAAAAATGGTGGGGAAATAAGCACAATTTTTAAAAGAACAGAACTAAAAATAGAATCATTATCAACTTATCAGATTTCCCATGTCCAACCACTTCCAGTTTTAAAACTTGTTCCTTGTAGGCCTGTAGAAAGAATCCACGCTGTGGTATAGATGCAAAGATAAATTCTCCTCTTCTGTTTAGCATGATTCTCAGTTCGATATCCTTGCAGTAGAATAAAGTAAAAGGAGCACTTCTTTTCATTTTTTGCGCTTCTCCTGTGATAGGTGGTGATTTTCTATCTAATGTTAGATTTTAAAATGATCAGTTTGAGTCCCACTTTTGGGGGAAGCAATCCTGGGTTTCGTGCAGAAATTGTTCATTCGGTGAAGGAACATCTCAATCTCATGTGCGGCTGTTCTTTCATTGCTCATCCTTCTGCATTTGCTTCAATTTCTGTAAGTATTGAATTGGCTTATGTGTCTATCTGGATTATGTTTGTTTATAGATAATACTAATGTATACTATAGCTATAGCCAGTAGCCACTTGTATTATTCACGACTCCCTTTCTTCGCACCTTATTTGTTTTAGCATATACTTCACTGTTGGCCAATTCTTTCTTCTTCTATTTGATTTCTTGCTCGGCGTCCAGATCGGCAGGTCGAAGTGGAACGGAAACGTTGGGAATTCTGGGGTAGTTGTAAGAGTTGATGCTCCACTCTCAAATATTCGTCGAACATCCTTCTCTGTTCAGATAAATACTGGGATTGAGTGTTGAATGTTGATGTTATGAAACATACGTTTTTGGTAGTTTTAAGTGTATATATAGTCTCAAAACTGTTCTCTGTTACTTGGCGATGGGTGAATATTTATTAACTATTAGGCCATCATCTGTAAATTATGACAGGTCTTCTTCTCTAGTCTTCTCTACTTTTAAACAGTTTCTACTACTATTTCATTGATATAGGAAAGAAAGAAAGAAAAAAAATACAAAAAAATATTTCAAATTTTCAGTTTGGTAGGCTTAAAGCATTTATATTGTTCATAACAGAGCTATGCTCATCGATACACTAAATTAATATAGGTTAAATTATGAAAATACCTCTAAAGATTTATAACAATATATTTTATATATATAGTTTGTGGATATGTGTAAAAATTAGAAGACGTGATTTTTAAAATTATGGATGATATTGACAGTATATTTTGAGTTGAAATGGATGATAATAATGATCTTAATCTTTTGAAATAAATTTGTAAATGGTGTTACGCATGTATTTCAATTTTACCTATCACTGTTATATCAATTTTTATCCATAATATTAATGTAAAAAAATTTCTAAGTGTTTTAATTGAAATAAGATCAAATTCAACGGTTAAAAGTCTTGTTTGATAACCATTTGGTTTTGAGTTTTGAGTTTATAAAAATTTTGTTTGTTTTCTCGCTATTTCTACATCTTCATCTTTATTAAGAATATGTACAAGTTCTTAGTTAAATCTCATAAAACTTGGCTTGGTTTTTAAAAATATATGTAAATAGTAGATAAAAAAAAAAAGAAATCCATAAGTAAAAGTGGTATTTATAGGCTTAAAATTTTTTAAAAAAATAAAAAATAAAAAACTAAATGTAAACTTTTCAAAAATTTAAACAATTAAAGCTTACTCTAAATTTTAACTCAAAGTTTAGGAATATTTTGTGTGCTTTAACCATTAATGATCAAATAAATTACACACTAGCCAACAAGAGTATAGCTAAGTAGCATCAAGTATGGACTTAGCCCAACATACTATATCCCATAAAATTGTATATGAAGGAGATGGGAGATCTTTGAAATAAGAAACCACATCAAAATATTTCAGATGAGCCCGTTTATTTGGCACCCAAAATGAACTCTTGTTGACTAAAGAATGTAAATAAAAGTTGTTACAAATACAATACATCTATTTCTCACTATCAATTTTGATGTTTTAATTTGCTTTGATTCAATCTCGAAGGAGACTTCTGGTTGAAGAATAATCTCGAGTCTCGTCCTTGTTTTGGGTAGAAGTAGATGATGAATCAATCCATGGTCCATCCATTAACATGCTATTCTGCATTTGAATGCCTTGCGATGTGGTTGAAATGCTTGTTAGGCTGTCTTGTGACAACTTTTCAAAGGCTTTGAACCTTGCATCTCGATCTCGATCTCGATCCGCTACATTACGCTTGATCTTCCCTACTTCAATTGGAATTTTACCTTCAAGCATGCTAACCACAGACGACATCGATGGTCGGAGAGTCGGAGATAGGTTCGTGCATACGAGAGCGATATGAAGCATCCTCATGACTTCTTCTTTTGAGTATTCTGAGCCAAGATTCGGATCAACAAGTTCCAGTAGCTTTCCTTCTTCTTGTAGAACAATAGCCTTCAAGTAGGTAGAAAAAACCACATAATATGTCAATTCAACTTCATTCCATGTGTAAGCAAAACTAAAAGTGAAAAAAGAACTTAACAAGCCAACTAGTTACCCAGTCAAGAAGATAAACAAACTCTTCTTTTGGTCTGTAATTTGTGTTGCTTTTTCCACTAACAATTTCTAATGCCACAACTCCAAAGCTATAAACATCAGCTTTATCAGTCAAATAACCCCTCGTTGCGTACTCCGGAGCCATATAACCTCTGAAAGAAATTCAAAAGCAGCTTATATTAGAAAAGGACCAAAACCCAATTGGATTAAACGATAATTGTAGAGAGAAAGAAAAAGAGACATTGTGCCAGCAATTCTTGTGCTGATATGAGTGTTCTCCTCTTCATCAAGCTTAGCCAACCCAAAGTCTGAGATCTTGGCATTCAGATTTTCATCAAGCAACACATTGGTAGCTTTTATATCTCTGTGAACAATTTTTAATCTAGATTCTTCATGAAGGTAAGCCAACCCTTTTGCTATTCCCAAGCATATCTTCATTCTTACCGGCCAATCCAAATGCAGTGAGTGCTCCTCAGGGCCTTCAAAATCAAAGTCATTAAATATTATTTATAACCTTAAGATTATTGGAACTAAAAACAAGATAAATTAATCAATGGATATGTACTCACCAAAAAGTGCACGAGCAAGACTATTGTTCTCAAGATACTCATAAATAAGCAATAATTGGTGTCCTTCAATACAACAACCATAAAGCTTAACAAGATTTGGATGTTGTAATGCTGATATCATGCCGATCTCAGTGATGAATTCGCGGTTTCCTTGCTTCGATTTAGAGGACAGCTGCTTTACAGCTATCGAAGTGCCATCCGACAGTACTCCCTGCCAAATAGTTTTTATCTTCTCTCAGGAAACATTTGAGTTTCTAGTCAACATCTAAAAACAAAAAACAAAGCTACGCAGCTTGGTTTTTGAAAACATATGTAAAAAGTAGATAAAAAATCATGGAAGTAACATTTATAGGTTTAAAACCAAAAACCAAACGGTTATAAAAAACACATGAGAAGAAGGATCATGTGTATATCAAAGAGTGATGCAACATAGAGTGAAGAGGATAAAATTTGCACATGTTAACCTTGTAGACAGGACCAAAACCTCCCTCGCCTATCTTATTTGCAGAGTCAAAGTTTTTGGTGGCTGCTTTGATTTGTCTTAAACTAAAATAACCTGTCTGTAACTTTAGGTCTCGAAGTTCTGTAACAAAGAAAGGAATGCAATTTTTTTAAAAATCAAATATATAATTCAAAATTGAATCATTGTGTCATGTTCCACTTCCCTAAACAACAAGTGGTTGTTAATGATAAAACTAGAAAAAGATAATACTTAATTATAATTCAAAGAAATAGATTACTCCTGTACCTTTGTCCTCAGTTTCCTTCCCGCCTAAGTAACCCTTCCTTCGAAGAACAACCAATACTAAAATGACAAACACAAAAGTACCAACAACAATTCCGGCTATAGCTCCAGCTGATAGCCCTTGTGCCTCATCTAGCAAAACAAGATATAAAAGATTGACAGTTGAAAGAGAGAGCATATGTTATGTTATGTTTGGGAGTGATTTCAAAACATGCGTTTAATCATTCAAAATCAACTCAATTAATGTTTGATTTCGGGCTCATACCGTAAAAAATGATTTTGAATAGGACATTAAAATTACTCCAAAGCATGTCTAAAGATAAGGGAAAAAGCTGGTTACTTGATGTAACTGTGATTGCAGATATCAGAGGTCCATGCACTCCTTTGTAAGGAATGGCATTTGTTCCTTTAGCAGCCCAGTATAAGTGGATCTCAAGACTGCTTCCATTTACTATAACATTAGGCACTTCCAAAACATATCTCTTACCAACACCTCTGGCTCTCTCCATTATGTTAAAGTCTTTTTCAACCAATTTTCTCTGTAGAATGAATAATCTAGTAGTTTGTAAATAGACCCAATACAATACAATACAATCTCAAGACTAATTAACATGTCATTTTGAAAATCACAGTGTGTTTCATTTGCACTCACTTGGATTGAGATGTCAAAAATCCGCCTCCCCAAGCTACTGAATGTTTGGTCTGCAGTAAAGATTGTTTCAGCAAAGTGAAGCTTCACATTGTAACTTCCACTTTGCAAGCAAAAACCATAGTACTTAAGCGAAACGGGGGCGAGCCGAGCTGTCCCATAGATGCCTAAACTAGATTCACTGCTACTTCTTGATTGATCAGCGCCAACGGTATTGTTATCCATGAAAATACCAGTACTGCTGTAACCCCATCGTTCTGAAAAAGAGAATTTTGACTCGCTATCCTTTGTCGTATCCCTTTCGTATACATTACCATCAAACTCCATTTCCCCTCCTCCACAGTTAATGAACAACGAACGAACTACAAGAACCCATGTGTCAAACCAATAGTTCGATTAGTTGAGGTGCGTGCAAGCTAGCCCAAATACAAAAAAAAAAAAGTTACAGTTCCAAAAAGTTGAAATCATAATTCATCTTCACTCACATCTAACTTCTCTAGCGCAAGGGAGATCCCCCCTCAGACACCAAGTAACACTGCAAAATTGCAAATTGGACACTTCAGAACTTGCATGTCACACATGACACATGAAAGTTGAGAAAATAAGGCCTACCTTCTAGTTTGTAAGTACTCTTTCTTATAATCTTTTTAATAAAAATGTTTCTATATCTTATCTTTTTAAGAATTGCATTAACTTAATAAGCCATGTTTGGACTAGAAGATTTCACTCAATCGCTCTAAAGTCATTTTTGATAATCGAACTTGTGTATCTTCATAAAACACTAGTAGAAAATCCAAAAGTGCTTATAGAAAAATGATTTTATTTAAAAAGCATTTTTTTTCAAAAACTATTTCAAACACACTATTGTTTGAGACGTTGAATGAGTTATAATAGTCTTAATTTGACAAACTATTATAACATTTTTTTTTTATAACTGGATGTCAGAGCTTTGCTCCCCTATACTTAGGGGCATCCGCCTATCCCAAGGCCCAAACTTAGGAGACATCAAGAGTTTTTATTTCTTAAACTCACCTGAGGGCTCGAACTTGAGACCTCTAAGCCGGTATGACTAGGAGACCACAAGTCCTTACCAACGGGGTTGTCCATTATAACACAGGTTATTATAACATGCACCCCAAACAAACCCATTAAGTTTGTAAAGAGTCTTACCTTTGATCAGTCGAATTTGAATAACCAGAAAGCAAGTTCCTGTAGAAATTAAGAAATATAAAAGATACTAAGTTATTCCCAATGAAGCTAAGCTAAAATATACAAATATAATCTTGAAGAATGTATAGGAATAAAGTAAGTTACACTCTAGATTCATGACAGGGGGGAAGAGGTGACCCTGTAAATCTGTTGTAAGATAAATCCCTACAACAAATTTTTTTAATAACGTTAGCAGCAACATACAAAATTCTCCCATTCATGAACAGATGAGAATAATAATAATAATAATAATAATACAATTTGAAGAAAAAAAAAAAAAAAAAAATTAATGTAACCAATTAAGCGTTAGACTAACATGTTGCCTTTGTTTTGTCCAATCCAGTTTGGTATTTGACCAGTTAGCAAGTTGTCATTTAGAAACCTATAATCAAGTATATGTAAGTCATCTAACTTTGCATTTCCAGATCAAATTAAAGTTAACAAATACATGGACTTAGCTCTGTAATAACTTACAAGCTATGAACATTACGCTTTGATAGATTCTGTAATATTAGCTCTGGAATTGTACCATTTAATCTGTTGAAGCTTAAATCCCTATTCAGAGATAAAAACAAACTTCCATCATTGAATGATATTAACTAAATAAAAGGCAAATTAATTCATTAAAAAGAATTTCAGAAACTTACAAAGTTCTTAATCTACTCAAATGTTCAAAATAATCAGGGATGTTACCCTCAATTACGCAATTTCTGAGGATCCTAAAGTAACAGGAGAAAAGCGAGAACAAAAAGAGTTAAAACCAATCTAATATAAAATTATAACATTGGAGTGACGGATAATAAATAAGGTCCCGTTTCATAACCATTTTGTTTTTAGTTTTTTATTTTTAAAAATTAAGCCTAAAAATACTACTTTCACTAATCGATTTCTATGTTTTCTTATCTTTTTCTTATCTACTTTATTCTTACCTATGTTTTCAAAAATCAATTTCGAAAACTAAAAAAAGAAGTTTTCAAAAATTTGTTTTTGTTTTTGAAATTTTGCTAGAAGCTCAAATAGTTCCTCAAGAAAGATGGAAACCATTATAGAGATGATGAAGAGAAATTGAGAAAAAACAAGCATAATTTTCAAAAACCAAAAACTAAAAGCTAAGGATCCGTTTTACAACCATTTTGTTTTTGGTTTTTAGTTTTTTAAAGTTAAGCTTATTTTCACCTAATTTCTCTACCATAGAGATCATCTCCCTTAAGTAAGCATTTGAACTCTTAGCCAAATTCTAAAACCAAAGTCAAGTTTTTGAAAACTAGTTTTTTTAGTTTTCAAAAGTTAGCTTGGTTTTTGAAAACATAGATACAAAATAGATAAGAAAACATATAAACTCATGGGTAGAAGTAGTATTTTTAGGTTTAAATTTCAAAAACAAAAAACAAAAAACAAAATGGTTATCAAACGGGGACTAGATAAATGAAGAATTCAGAACTTTTGCTTACAATGTTTCTAAAGATGTTAATTGAGTCAAATTGGGGAAACTAATTGGTGGTCCCTTCAAATCGGCTATCCTCCTGACAAACAAGAAATGTAATAATTAATTGACCTTAATTAGTTGTTTAAATTGATAAGCATTAATTAATGTCAAGTAAACCAATCCTCACAGTTCAGTTAAGTTTTTCAAGTCGGATATGGCATGGGGAATGGGGTTCTCCATAGAAGTTCCTTGCATATCCCTGCAATATCAACAATTATACTTGAGTGAAAACTAATCCTAAAACTATATATAATGATATTGCAAAAATTTGTACTAGATATAGATTATTGCTCTTCATCAAGAGAATGAGAAAACTTTTTAGATTGGAAAAAAGAAGCATATTATAATTTCTAAGGAAACAAAATATCTCTACTAGAAATTATTCTGCCACAATGATAGTTTTAACCAAAAACTGATCAAAACCAACCGATCCAATGGTTTGATTTGATTTTTTAGAAGAAGATTGGACATCTTGGTTTTTGTTTTGGTAAAACAAAAAAAATATTGGTTTGATTCGATTTTCATTTGAAAAAACCATTAAAAATTTGAATTGAACCCAAGTATATATATATCCCTCAAAAAAACCATAAATCGAATCTCAATCCGTTCTTGCATCATTTCATCCATTTTCTGCCAATTAATTTTAAATTAACAAAAGAAGATTGTTAGCTCTATGAATTCTTATTGAGGTCTTAGAAAATTTGAGGCAAAAACAATAAATACCAAGAAATAAAATACCATAAAATTTGTAAAAGCAAAAAACCAAGAATCGAACTGAAGAGGAACTGAATCAATGGACAACCAAACCGATGGTTTTGTCATTTATTGGACATTGTTAAACTAAACTAAATATCTAACACTTCATCCTACATGTTTTGCACCATTGAGTGTATGAGAGATAAATCACAAAAGTATTTCAAATTTATATTGGTAGTAATTAGGGACGTGTAGATTTTTGAATCTATATTCAACAATTATCAAATACAAGCACATTGTGGGAGTCTCATTAAACATAAATATATGTATTTTTTTACTTACAGTCTCTGAAGTTTGATCCAGTTGCCAATAAATTCAGGTAGCTTTCCTGATATATCATTTCCATCTATTCGACTGAAAGAACATGTAAAATATTCTTTTAAAAAAATAAAAAAAAAATGTTAAAAGATGGCTAGCTATCAGCATAGAACATACAAATCAGTCAAGTTCTTCAAGTTTCCATAAGTTTCTGGAATCGGGCCTGTGAAATTATTTGCAGAAAGAAATCTGAAGAAAATAGATACTTAATTTAATTAGTCGTATCAATGGTAAAAGTCCAACACATAAATAAACCACCATGGTTGAGAATCCCACATTAAAAAAGTAAAAAGAAACATCACAATATAGACTACTATTTCATTGTCAATTAGTTTTGAGATAGAACCCCATATAATCTAATATAGTATCATAGTCTATTAAAAACCAAACGGATATTCGGTCCAAATAATGATGAGGCATGTTAAGGAGGCATGTTGAGGATCTCATATTGGAAAAGTAGTGAAAACCCTCACAATATATACGATATATGAACTATTCTTTTCATTGCCGATTAATTTTGAGATGCAACCCCATATAATCTAATAACCATAGCCATGAAAATGAACTTCCATGGATACTAAAATGTTTAAGAATCCATAACCATTTGAAAAAGAAGAGTTGTATAAATTCGAAAAGATTAAGGTTATTTTAAATCTTACAGATTTTTCAAACGGCTTAGTTTGCCGAGGCTTGCCGGCAGATTTCCTCCAAGCTGATTTTGTTCCAAGACCCTGTAAGTAATATGCAATCAAACGTTTGTTTTTTTTTTTTAAAAAAAAAAATTATATTTGTTTGTTTTTTTCAAAATGTTATCAATTTTGGATCAAACATATGTTTTTGGGTTCATTGAAGGCATATGAAAATATCTTTTTAACAAATTTTCTAACCAAAACTTAGTAAAAATTACAACAGTTTTTCAACGTTAAGGTTAAAATTACAACATTTATTTGAGTTTGAAGTATACGAAATTTGATGAAATTGAAAGTTGAAAATAAAATTTGATATAACTTACAAATTTAGAGATATAAATTGATTCTTTTCCTTTTTTTTATTTAGGGTCGAAAAAGTAAAAATTTAAATCCTTTTGGTAGAGAATACATGTTTTAACTAATTGAGCTATATGATTTACTTTAATTCTTAGATGTGTTTTAACAAAGAAAAATAAAATTGTTTTTCTTAATTATTTATTTTCCAATTTATTTTGAAAAGAAAAGGAAAAAAAAGGAAGACGTTTGATACTTATTTCTTTTTCTTTTTCCCTCTTAAACTTTTAATTAAAAAAAGCAAAATTATTATGTTACACTTAAATTTTTAAATATTTAATGTGCATTTTAACAGTACAAATACTTTTTAAATGTATACTTTGGAAAACAAGAAATAAAAAGAAGAAAAAAAAATGGTTACCAAAATTTGTATGCAATTTTTGAAAACTCTTCTTAAATATAAAAAATAATGAAAAAACTTGTGAACCAAACGACCACTTACAGTTCCTCGAGTGAAGAAATATCACCAATTTCTGGAGGAATTTGACCACTGAGTCGATTTCCCAACATGGATCTGCACACAAATAGAAATTAATCGACAATAATAATAATCTCAATAAAACAGGGATCGAACTCCTATTAATTATTCCTATAATTATATGTAAACACAGAAAATAATATTATAACTTACAGAATAACAAGAGGAAGGCGAGCAAAATCCCTAGGGATTGATCCATTTATAAAATTGCGACTGAGATCTCTGTTTAGTTAAAAAAAAAAAAAAAGCAATAAAGACGTTGTTTTAATTTACATAATTTATAAATTGACTGTACACTAAATCAAATTCAAATAATGATGTACGTATATAGGGTGTGTGACTTACAACTCTCGCAGTTGAGTAAGATTTCCAAATGCTGCTGGTAGAACTCCAACTAGATTCTGACTCTTTAGCCGTCTGTCGTTAATTAACAACAGAAAATATATGGTAAACAAGCTATTTTCAAATCATCATTTTCACCTCTATTCTTAAAAAAAAAATGCATATTTTAGTCCCTACGATTATATTCTTAGAAAATGATGTGTCACCGTATTTGTTATGGTGGGCAAATTTCACTAGGTCCAATACCGAAGGTCCTAGTTATCCAAGAAATCCAAAGCTCAGTTCAAACTTGAAAGTAGGCTTAGGAACAAGAAGGGATGGATCAGGGGGCTAGACAGACCAATTTAGAAGACAATGAACTTCAGAGCCTGACCCAAGTGGGTCGAATGAGGCCCAAGGTTGGCCGACTCTATAGGGTTGACCAAGGCCGATTATGGTCGACCTTGGCCTTTGATCAACCCTAACCAAGAGGGTCGGCTGCCAAGGCCCTTTATGGTCGACCCTAGGGTCAGCCATGATCAAGTCCCTTGGAGACTGATTTGTGTGAGTCGACCAAGTTTGTAAGGAAAAGACCGTGTAAGTTGGTTCGGTTGAGTTTGTAATTAGACGCGTAACAAACAATCGTTACATGTACAAGGTAATAATTGCTCGGTAATCGTCAGTTACGAAACTGATTATTATATAAGCAACGAATTCATTCAAAAATGATAAGTTTTTCAACACACAACAACTACTCTCTAGGCCTTCTTGAGTTCATACTAACTTGAGCGTCGGAGTGTAGGTGGCTTAGTGTCACAATCATACTAGAAGAACGTATGTTTGTGAACCTCACAGTGATGAGACGTGCCATGATGCGACCGAGGAGGACAGTGCATCATCTAACACACCAAGATCGGTGGGCTTGATGGCTAATATGAGAACAAGCGAGATTGGGGCCAACCGTGTCGTCGAAGGGGTCGATGTATGGGCGTATGACTCCTCGCCAAAATGACGTGCAAGAGAGGAATACCTAATATTTCTCATAATATACTATAGGAATATTTCTCATAATATACTATAGGAGGTACCATGGTGTCGACTCTCCACCACCCCTGGGCTTGTGGGCCTAAGTGAGTCACCCCGTGGCACGTTAGCGTGTCATGGCTGGGGCAAACATCACAAGAGAAGTGTCTTGGGTGTTTCGTTTGTAACGGGTTTTCAAGGGACAATGTCGGACGACACAGGTGTGCCGACATTGCGCCCCTTCCCATGGCTTGGAGGTTCAGATATAGGGGTTGTTAGCGGCCAACGATCCGAGAATGCCCCGTCAAAGCCAACTCATGGGAAAGACCGAGTGCAAGTACACGGACGGGCGACGTGTACGACTGAGTTATATTCCGCTGCATGTTTACTTGATGCTTGGTTGAGGACTGAAGAACCTCGCCTAAGGTCCGACGAAGCCACAGAGCGTTGCGATTGTAGAGATGGGGCAGGAGTTCCCCTAAGGCTGACCATGTTCGAGTGATGATTCATGGCGCCGCATAATGCGAGAGGTGCGACCGTGACACTTAGCACCACACCGGTTGCTTAGTTCTTTTCGTGATTTCAAGTTAATTGTTGGAATCCTTTCCCAAGAATACAAATTTTACCGTTGACCCGACGATCCAAATTTCGGTATCAACAGTATTCATACAAGGATTGTTTGGGTTGAATGAATTACAATAGTCAACAGAGTTAAATAACTTTGCACTCTAAAAATAGAATACTATAATTCAAATTAAACAACTCTGCAATTGTTATAAGTTATAATTCTCACAAACTATTATAACTCATATAGCATTCCAAATACTTCTCAACCTAGAATTAATTAATCAAAGATAGAAATGTTAAAAAGTATCTAATGAAATTGGAATTATTTTTCATACATTTATGAATCAAAGATAGAAATTTAGCTTAAAAAAAAATTCTTACATGCTAATGACTCTGCAAACAGTGGTGCATGAGCAATTCACTTCTCTGATAATACTTGTACCATCAGTAACCCTATTGGAGAATCCATCGCCATTAATGCAAGAATTTTGGTGGACATTCCAGTTTAAGTTCCTTAGCTCTGCAGATATTGCTTGAAGGGCTCTCACTGTGTCACATCCACAATTAGAACTTATACTATGATTGGGAGGATTTCAAAAGAAAAATACTTTCCAAATAAAATCAATTTTTTTATAAGCATAAATTTAGAAGAAAAAAAAAATCATGTTTGATAATCATTTGGTTTTTTTGTTTTTGAAAAATTAGGCTTGTTTTTAGTTTTTATAATTTAGAATTATGATAGGCTTGAACCTAACTTTATTTCTCCCCATCTATACATAACAACCTCTTCCAAGGTCCCTTCTCTCCTCACACGCTTACCATCATACACTTTAGTAATTTTAAGCGGAAGTATGAAAAATAAACATTTATAATTAATAAAATCACTAAAAAAATATATGCTATAAAAGTAATTTTTAAAAATGTGAGATGTAATTACATTCTATTGAAAATATTTTTTAAAAAAAATGTTGAAAAAAGAGAATGACATACTTCATGAGATTGTTACAATATGGTTGGCTATTTTCCTATAATTAGTATGAGAAAAACCATTTATGCAGACACATGGGCCAATCACAGCGCCCCACATTTCATCATTTTTTTGTTCTTGCCTTTTCTTTTTTATTTAAGGAAGTTTTTTTTTGAGTAACTTGATATCAGTTGAGTTATGCTTTTGTTGACTATTTAGGGAAGTATATTACTAGAAAAAAAAGAATAATAACATATATATTCTTTTTTTATGAATTCTTTAACAATCTCATTTTCCTTTTTCTTTTTGAATATTTATTTCTCTTTTTATTTCATTTTCTCCTCTACAAAATACTATTCATTTTCAACTTATCATTATAAATAATTGTGTTTAATTACAAGATATATTCAAAATAAAATTAGAAATAATTTATTCTAATCATGTACCCAATAAACATAGATATAACTCTAAACTTTAATATAATCAACCAAAGAGAAAGTATCAAATCATTTCCAAGAAAAAAAAAAAAATAGATACTAAAACTATAGAATTCAGAATTGAAACTATGCTCAATCTAACATTTTATTTTTTGAAGAACTAAGTACGGAAGAGAGAAAGAGAAAGAGAAAACAGAGGAATTAGGAGATAGTGAATAAACACAACATCGTGCGTGACATATCAAAATTAAACTGAGAATATGGAATAATAAGAATCATAATACGATGGTACCTTCTTGTTCAGGCAGAGGTTGGGCATCAGATCCAAATCCAAAGAAGCAGTTGAAAAGCAGCAACCCACAGATAAGAACATGAACACTCTTCAAATCCATGTTCATAAAAACAGAGCAACAGACACGACAGACAGAAACAGAAACAGAGCAACAAATACGACAGACAGAAACAAGATCAGAAGAGTTAAGAGGGATAGAGACTTAGAGAGATAAAGTGAAACGCGGTGAATTTATGAAAGAGAAGTGGAAAGCAATGAGAATACTTTTTAAAAAGACCAGGAAAGATCTAAACGACAATTCAATGTTTGATTTTGATTTGTGGACTGATTACAGAAATATGATTTTTTTTTAAAAAAAAAAAAACTTCAACCACTCCCACAGTTTTTCTTAAAGTTCTGGTGTAGTGCATCTATTTTCTAAGGTTAAATTATATATATAAAAAAAATTATTGAATTACAGGGTTGATTTCAATTATGCCTTTAAACTTTAAAAAAATATTATTTTGAAGTTTGTTTACTTCAAAACAATATTGAAGGTTTTTTTTTTTAAATTAAATTTATAGACAAAAAATGAAGTATTTGAATATGTTTTGATTTTTTTCAATATATACGTTCAAATATGTTCATATAATACAAATGTAAACACAACATTTTCTATCTAGGAATTTAACAAAAAAAAAAAAAAACCTCGGAGGGTTGTTTTGAAATCAACTTTAAAATTTATGGGTTAAAATAAAACTTTTTAAAGTTTAGATGTATAATTGAAATTAATCTCATAATTTAAACGTATTTTTTATAATTTAACTATTTTTTAATTATGTACTTTTAACTTTGACCTATCTTAACTTTCATATTTTCTTAACATTCATTTTCATCCATATATTTTGAAAAAAATGATCATTTTGACTTCTTTTCTTAGTCTCATTTTTTCGATCACAATCTCATAAGAACGCTACACTTAATAATTGTTTTGAAATGTAGTCACAAGATTGCATTAGAAGATTTGTCGGGAATAGAATTTATGAGGATCGAAATGAACATTTTAACAAAATTTAAAAATACATGACCAAAATTACCAAAATGAATACTTTAAAGTAATAAAAAAATAGTATTTAATCAAGAAAAAAACGACAATCAACCTAACTTTTATTTATGTACCATCAAACTACATGTAATTTGTTTATGTAGGCCTTTTTAAGATGAATTCATATTCAAATAAAAGTTAATAGAGATTAATTTTTTTAACACAATATTTGAAGTAATTAAGGTTTAATTTGATAATTATTTGATTTTTTTTTTTGTTTTTAAAAATTAAGTCTATAAATACTGTATTTCAACTACTGAGTTTTCATATCTACTTTTTTCATATGTTTTTAAAAATCTAGCAAGTTTTGAAAATTAAAAAAGGTAGTTTCATAATTTTATTTTTATTTTTTAAATTTGACTAGAAACTCAAATGTTAGAAAACAGGAACTATTGTAGAAAAGATGAAAACTATTATAGAGAAAATTATGAGAAAACAAGTACAATTTTAAAAAACCAAATGGTTATTAAATGAGGCCTAAGAAATTTGATCTTCTAACTTCTTGGTTGAAAACATATGTTTATATGTTTATATGTTTTTGACTAGTAGAACTATGCTCAAATTAGTAAATATTTTTTGTAAGACATCTATAATCTATAACAAAAATAATTAAATTTGACATTGAGTAAGTTAAAAGATATAATAAAATAAACAATATAACATTTTTTTATATTTTTAAAAAGGAATTTATATAAATAGCATAAAATAAACATATATTTTCAAATACAGTACACAACATAGAATGATAGGGGGGAAAATAATTTGAATCTAACTCAACTTCAAAAATAATATGATATAGAGCATAAAATTGAAAAATATCATACTCATATTATATTTAAAAAAAATATATAAAGTTATAACATATTCGGAAATATATGCTGTCTAATGATTTTTTTTAATTTTATTTTCACGAAAATCTAATTATACAAAGTATTGCTATTGGCTGGCCGAGAAAATTCGACTTTACAGTTACAAGGAGGTGGTTTCGTGTAGAAAAGAAATTCTGCACTGCCAAAATCCAAATTAACATTTATTTCCAAAGACTTTTATTTTCTTTCGAAAAGACGCTTCCTGTCATTTCCATCTCTTTAATGCACGTAATTGGGCCCTAAAAAGTACTCAAAATAAATAAATAAATAAATTGGGCCCTAAAAACTTTATTCTTAGATATATATCCATTAATATTGACAAATTTTAAATTTTGCATTTCAAATTTGGGAGTCCATTTTAACCCAAAATTTTTCAATTTCATGAAATTGAATTTTAAAATTTCAATAAATAATAAAATTCACATATATTTATTGACAAATGCTATGCAAAACCTATTCTCCTCAAACTTTCAACCCAATTTTGAAAAGATTCAATAATGAGATTTAAGTTATCATAACATCCACAACCTATGCATCTATATATAAAAGTAATTAATATATATATAACCAACCAAGAGCTTAGCTCAATCGACATAAAGTATGAGCTTATGACTAGAAAGTCATAGTTTCGAATTCTCCCACCAGTAGTGGATCCAAAACTTTAAGTTAAGGACAACTTGAATTCCTATAGAAATTATTTTGAACATGTTAATATTAGTTTAATTATGTCAAAGTGAGCTTAGATCAACGATAATTGACATGTACCATTGACCTTGACTAACGGGTCATAGGTTCAAATCTTTTCACCTTTAAATGTTGTTCTTAAAAAACATATATTAGTTTGATTATAATATTATTTTGGTTGTATACAGTCTCATTTATTTTTATGATTTACTGAAACTACAAAACTGAACTCGGAAAATATAGAGACTAAAATAGAATAAACTATAACATATATGCATGAAAATGATATTTTAACTTATTAGTTTATATATTTTGATATAAGAAGTATGGCTAAATCTTTTATACTAAAATAAAATAAATACACATATATTCCAAAATTTGATAAGTTGGGCATACAACATGAAGAAATATGAGGGGGCCACTTGCCACTAGGCCAAGAGAGATTTTATGTATATAGTAACTTGTGAGTAACATTTTAAATATACAAATTAAACTTCTCAGAAGTTTAGGAGAGGCTGGAGCCCTTTTGGGGTTTCATAAATCCACCCCTCTCCTCACTTTAAATGTTGTTGAACTGAAAAAAATAATTATTATACAGAAACATAAATATAAGTACATAGAAAAAAAACCAACTATGGATTGGGGTAAAAAGAGAAGTAATTTTTAACTATAGTTGTTCACAAATTTAAGAAATTTTCTAATTCCCCTTTAATTTTTTTAAATCAAAGATTAAAAATAAAAAGGAATGTAAATTTTTTCCCTCTCACAAAAAATTCTTGCTCCACCGGTACTTCAGTATGACAGTATTTGTCTTTATACCACCTACTACTACTGATTTATAGGTCATTAGCTTGAATCTTCATCTTATTTACAATGAAATATTTTTTAAGAAACTACTCTACCAAGATGACCAACATTTTAACAACCTTTGCATTTGGATAATCAATACATCAATTCAACAATTATTATTGAGTGCCATAATTATATTGAAACAAAAAATTTATCAAAGCAACCATATAAGTCATTATATCAAATAACTCACGTGTGCATAATAATTGTTATATTGGAGTTAAAAACATTTCAACGTGGCAATAAAAAGATTTAGATGCATAAACAATTATATAAAAAAAAATAATATAGATCAAAGCGACCATTATATTAGTTAGAAGCAATTGGATAGCTATGGTATAAAAGACGATGATGCAGAGGCGGACTTAGATACTATTGTTTGGGGATCGAAAAATTATTATTTAATAAATATAATAAAAAATTCGCTAAAAGATCAATTTAAACACAACATTATGTGTGAAAGAGTGTAGATTAAGAAAACGGAAGAAATTTTGGATCTTGAACACTCTAAATTGATCAATTTTGTAAAATAAAAAACATGCTCAAAGCTGGAAAAACAAAGGGATAGAAAACTCAACTTTGAAGATCAAATTCTCTTCACCCGGTGGATGGTTTTCAGCACGAACACTTCGTGGACAACCGTTAGAGTCTTCCCTACTATCCTCATGCCTTAGAACGGATTGTGGGATCCTAGGTTGAGAGAATTTGGAAGAAAAGACCTCAAAGGTCACTAATTCGGGAATATTGAATTTTCTATGTAATTCTCTCAAAACACCTCAAATCACCATTATATAAAGCTTCAAAAAGCTTCAATGGAGAGACAACTCAAGGGTGATGAGGATGCTTTGAGATGGAGGTGGCCAATTTTGGTGAATTTTGAAGATGAGTAAGATTGGGCAAGCTGTCAACTTGAAAATCATGAAAATCCCTCATTTTACAATTAATTTTAATTCAAAAATCAATATTAAATTGATTTTTAATTAAAATTAATATAATTAATTAAATAATTCAAAATTAATTTAATTAATTAATTTTTAATTTAATTTAATATCAAATATTAAATTAAATAAATTGTTCCGATCTCGATCGATTTTTTGAACATGAATCCTTATTCATGCTATAAACCGATCCGATATTTAAATCATATTTAAATATATCCACCTCTTATTAATCATAGTTTAATTAAGCTATGATTCGTTAAATATATCACATATAATTAACGCTTTCTTCCAAACTCGAATTTGAACAATTCAAATTCTTTTCTCTCAAAATGTTATAAGGCTAAGTCCGAGCTAGTAAGAAGGACCTAATGGACCTACTGGATCATGAGCTCCAACGATACGAGATTAACCGACCAAACTCTTTAGCCTAGCTAATCAACATTCGTTAATCACCGGACACTCCACTAAAGCCCAATGGTCGCATTCTCTCATTTGTAGATATATTTCGTCCACTTTCGATATAACCATGATTAGTAAGTCGATCCTTCACAGTTAGTTCAGTAATTACAAATTGGGGTCGTAATTACACTGGTCATTGTAGATATATTTCTTGTTCCTTAAGTCTCACCGATCCTCTAATGAACAATTGGTTTGTGGTCCAACCAAAGAAACCGAATCCTCTCGGGCCAATGAGAGGGTGGGCCCATTGTTCAAGACTCGAAATCGATCTTAAGGGAACAACCTCTCTACTAATCCCTAAAGCGGGTAGGAATGAATTTCATCTTGCAGTAACTATGTTCCTCGCTATCTACCCGCTTTTATTCCCGAAATGGGAGGCTTATTGAGTCTAGATCTCGAGCCACTCTCACCCATGCAAATCTAAGGATAATCAGAATAAACAGGAGTCCATAGAACGCTCGGGATTAAGATCGAGTTACCTAGGTCTCGTATGAATATAGTCGATTAAGACGAAGAACGGAGTTAAAAATCTAAGTGACTATTTCGCGGTCCGATCTTATGCAAACTCATTGCATAGGACCCCCACTCACATGTCTCCACATGAACGATTTAGATCACATCGTTTGTACTCTACAAAGTGGGTTCGTCCATAGTGCCCCCTGTGATAAGGTACCCAACCCTATCCTTATACTATAGACTGTTCTGGCTATAACTTGAACTTGATCCACTTTTATGTCACACATAAAGTTCAAGTATTCATCCCATAGCCAAAGGTTTTTTATTGGATTAAGGTTACATAATACACAACATTCAATAACACTTTTACTGAATAAATATCAATAACAACTTTATTGCAAAATAGAATATACATTCAGTTTACAAAACCACGAGTTTTAGGACATTAAACCCAACAATGTGGACTTAAAAAATTATCGACGATAAAAATAGATGGGCATACAGAAAACTTCCTAACTAATTTTGAATAATTTTAATTTCTTATCAAATAGAAAAAAAAGTTAAATTACGAGTCCGTAAACTTTTAAGTTCTAGTCTATTAGATCTCTAAACTTTAAAAAGTATATAATAAGTGTTCACACACCTCTTCACCAATTTCCCTAAACCTTGATTCCCTTCTGGAGGTCCGGCGGTGATCCGACGACTTTCTGGCGGTAGTCCGACGGTGGTCCAACAATTTTCCGACGGTAGTCTGTAGTGGTCTGACGACTTTGTGGCGACTTCTCGACGGTGATTCGATGACTTCCGCGGTGGTCCAATAACTTTCCGACGGTGGTCCAACGACTTTCCGGCGATTGCGCGATGGTCCGACGAGATGAAGAGTGAGATGAAAAGAAAATAAGAAGAAAAAGATGAGAGTTTTGAAGTGCACCCTTTAAGTTGCAATTACTTTAGTTTAAATAGATAGCAAAAAGTTCTATTCTTTTTTAGAACAGGAAATCCTATTTTTTAAAAAATAAAATCCTAATCCTCTTCTTTTAAAAAAGAAATCTTAATCCCTTTTTTTAAAACATAAATTCTAATTCTTTTTAGACTTTGAAACACTGTTTTCTAAAAAATTTCTAGATTCATCATTTTTATGCGATTATCCAAAAATTCAAATTTAAATCAAATACAATTAATGCATTTGATTTTAAGGGGCGTTACAGAAAAGAGAGGGTTTAAGTTGAATTATCCATAAGTTCCATTAATTGCTGAAACAAAAAAAAAATAGGGGAGTGATTAAGAAAAGAAAAATATGGAATGGAATCCGCTAGACGTAAAGATGTTGTAGACCAACTGTGTATGCAATAGAAAGGTTGACCAAGGATGATCCTCTTAGTCGCAAATATCTAGAAGACAAACTGCTTCTTCCAAGTCCCACCACAATCCAAGAAGAGATACTGCTTGCATGTTCTTGGTACGACTGGTTGAACACCTACTCCATCCATCTTTTACTAAACCAAGATGACCCAGGTATTTCATGTTTATTGTCGCCACGTACCTGCGACGCGGAGCGGCCGACGCCCTCATAAAAGGGAAGATTTAAAAAGGAGTCGCCACCAACCTTTTTTATGGTGTGATTGGGCACCAAAATAGAATAAACAACTTTTTTTTAAAAAAAAAAGAAGAAAAAATATGGTATGCGAAAACCAGATTTGGATTCGGGAGTTGTTTGTGTATGGGAAGGTGTTAGCACCCATAACACCCGTTTAAAACGGTGGCCAAATTTAATCTTGAATTGCTAAAAAAATGATTTAAGAAAAAAAAAGGTTTATTTAGGTAAAAGATTTATTTAAAAAAAAATGTCTCATTTTACCCCTCATTACTCCAATATTTGGAGTCATGATCCCATAAAATAAGTGGATGAAAATCCATTATTTTGGCTATATTAAAATTATTTTCCAAGATTTTGGAAATAACATCACCTCAAGAATATGAGAAAAAAATCACAATTTTCTCAAATCCATCAGATAGCCTTCATATAAAACAAAGTTTTTTTAAAATAAAAAAATATTTTAATTAAATTCATTTTTCTTGGGATCAAAATCTCTGGACACCCAAAGATAATGATCCCTTACCTCAAGAATTCTAGAAAATCGGACTCCCAAATATTTCTAGATTCCGTCGTAGGATTTTTTTTAATTAAAAAAAAGCAATATAGATTTTTAAAACAAAACTATAAACCATACATAATTTAGAATGTTTATATCAAAATTTCAACTATAATAAATAAGAGATATGTTTACATTTTTAACTACACAAGCATAACAAAAAAAAATACAAATAACAATAACAAAATAATAATGATGGTAAAAAAACCTTTAAACTAAAGTAAATACATAAAAAGAAACAAAAAAAAAAGTAAAGAAAAAAAACGGATTAAAAACACATTTTTAAAAATATAAACATTTATATATATAACAGAAGATTTAAAAAAAAAAAATTAAATTTTAATACTGACGCGCGTCAGTGATAGGATGCACCAGTCCCTTTTAGCTTTTTTTTTATATATATATATAATAATAATAATAATAATGATATATAATAAAATCTAATAAAGATTAATATACATAAATAAATTTAAAAAAGAAAATAATTTTTTTTAAAAAAAAAACTGAGATGGGCGACTGTTTTGCCGCCCATAAAAAAAAATCTTTTTTTTTTATTTTTATAATAATAATAATTTTTATTTTTAATCAAAACACTTTTTTCAAAAAAACCCTTTCTCTCTCATCTTTTTCCTCTCAAACCCTAACAAAATTTCACATTTTTTTTCTTTACCCAACACATTCTCTTCTCCTTCTCTCTTTTCTTTCAAACACAACACATTTTCTTCTCCTTCTCTCCTTTCTTTCAAATTCTACACATCTTCTTCTCTTTCTTTCTTTTCTTTCTCTCTCTTTTTTTTTTTGCCCTACCATTTCTTCTTCTTTCAAACTCCCACTTTTTCTTCTCCCTCTCAAACTTAACTTACTGATTTTTTTCCTTAGCAACTCTTCGCGAATTTATGACCGTTTTTTTTTCACGTAATGCGAGCGAAGCTTCTTCCACGAAGGTATGTTACTTACTCTCTTTTTTTTTTTTTTGTTTTTACAACAATGTTGCTTCTCTTTTTTTAGTTTTATTTTTTTCGTTTTTTTTTCATGCTTGTACAATGATACTTCAAAAAAACAATTTTTAGTTTCAAAACATTCATTCCTTAGGCTCATTCTTTTTACTTTTAGCAAGAGAAAAGAGATCTAGGAATAAAAGAAAAAAATAAAAAAAGAAATAATAATACTAGTAATAAACAAAACAAAGAGCATATAGAAAAAATGTGATACTAGTAGCAAAATAAAAAGATGTAATAAACGTAGGATAAAAAACCAACACAAAGATATAGATTAGAGCAAAAATAATAACAAATAATAATGATGACGATAGAAAAAAAATCCCCTTACTCAACCACTCGTTTTTTGGGGTGATTCGAGAAACAGATCTAGAAGTAGGAGAGAAATACAACTAGCTTGCCCTTTGAAGTGCGGATCCTTGGGTCCAAACCCTATCAAGTGCAACTTCCTACTAACTCGATTTTATTGTATTCCAAACTCTCCTTTTTTTGTAAAGGACTAAAAAAATTACTCTGTAATTTCTCTGCTTTTTTGTGTAGATGGTTGTGGTGAGATGTGGAGAATATAATATTTTTTTGTATTTTTCTCTCTTGGAATCCCCCCTAGGGTTTTGAAAACTAGGGCTTATAAAGCCAAATCTCCTTCTTCTTTTAGGCAAAAAACAAAACACCACTTTGCTCTAAAATGGGCACTAGCACCAAAAAGGAAGAAGATTTTGAAAAAGCTAGAATTCGACCTAAAAGTTTAGTACAAAGGAAATATCACATTTCTCACCTCTTTTAAAAACCCTACTTTTCACACTTAGCAACAATGCCACAAACAAACATTATAAGATTAAAACTCTAATTTAAATTTAATTAACAAAAAAAATTAATCGATAAATAAAACAAGAAAGCCGGACAAAAATAGGTGGCTACAGCATGCCCCCCTTCGTACATCCTTGTAGAAGTAGAAGGTGGACGAAGGTATAGACACTATTTTGTCTGGCAAAAGTTTAGTTACATACATGACCGTATTATGAAAGTGTAAAAGGGAAAGCTTCTTGGAAGTCAAGAATGCAACCGATACTATGCATAATATATAAGGTAAACGTTGGGGGCGAGGGATAAATAAGCGCCACCGCAACGAACATTTCAAATGCTAGAGAAAAACAAATGATACATGACAAAGTAAAAAACACGCCGTGAGGCCGAGGAATAAACAAGCGCCACTACAACAAAATGTGTCGGAGGGCCGAGGATAAACAAGCGCCACATGACAAAAAAAAACTCGGCGAGGGCAGTGGATAAACAAGCGCCACCGCAACGAACATTTCAAATGCTAGAGAAAAACAAATGATACATGACAAAGTAAAACACATTGAGGGTCAGAGATAAACAAGCGCCACTACAAAAAATGTGTCAAGGTGGTCGTGGATAAACAAGCGCCACATGACAAAAAAACTCATTGAGGCTGTGGATAAACAAGCGCCACCGCAACGAACATTTCAAATGCTAGAGAAAAACAAATGATACATGACAAAGTAAAACACGTTGAGGCAAGGATAAACAAACGCCACTACAACAAAATGTGTCGGCGGCCGTGGATAAACAAGCGCCACATGACAAAAAAAAAAAACTCACGAGGCCGTGGATAAACAAGCGCCACCGCAACGAACATTTCAAATGCTAGAGAAAAACAAATGATACATGACAAAGTAAAACACGTTGAGGGCCAAGGATAAACAAACGCCACTACAACAAAATGTGTCAAGGGCCAGGGATAAACAAGCGCCACATGACAAAAAAAAAAACTCGCTGAGGGCCAGGGATAAACAAGCGCCACCGCAACGAACATTTCAAATGCTAGAGAAAAACAAATGATACATGACAAAGTAAAACACGTTGAGGCCGAGGATAAACAAGCGCGCCACTACAAAGAAAATGTGTCGGGGCCGTGGATAAACAAGCGCCACATGACAAAAAAACTCGCTGAGGGTCAGGGATAAACAAGCGCCACTACAGCCTAAGGTGTCAAGGGCCAGGGATAAACAAGTGCCACATGACAAAATAAAATACGCTGAGGGCCAGGGATAAACAAGCACCACTACAGCAAAAGGGTGTCAAGGGCCAGGGATAAACAAGCGCCACATGACAAAATAAAACACGCTGAGGGCCAGGGATAAACAAGCGCCACCGCAACGAACATTTCAAATGCTAGAGAAAAAACAAATGATACATGACAAAGTAAAACACGGTGAGAGCCAGGGATAAACAAGCGCCACTACAACAAAATGTGTCAAGGGATAGGGATAAACAAGCGCCACATGACACAAAAAAAAAACTCGCTGAGGGCCAGGGATAAACAAGCGTCACCGCAACGAACATTTCAAATGCTAGAGAAAAACAAATGATACATGACAAAGTAAAACACGTTGAGGGCCAGGGATAAACAAGCGCCACTACAACAAAATGTGCTGGGGCGAGGATAAACAAGCGCCACATGACAAAAAAACTCGCTGAGGGCCAGGGATAAACAAGCGCCGCTACAGCCTAAGGTGTCAAGGGCCAGGGATAAACAAGTGCCACATGACAAAATAAAACACGCTGAGGGCCAGGGATAAACAAGCACCACTACAGCAAAAGGGTGTCAAGGGCCAGTGATAAACAAGCGCCACATGACAAAATAAAACACGCCGAGGTCGAGGATAAACAAGCACCACATCGCTGCAAAAAGGGTGTCAAAGGCGGCCGAGATAAACAAACGCCACATGACAAAGTAAAATAGACACGCCGAGGCCGAGAGATAAACAAGCGCCCGCTGCAAAAAAGGTGTCAAGGGCCAGGGATAAACAAACGCCACATGACAGAGAAAATGAAACACGATGGATGCAAACACCATCATAGAAAATCAAGCTTACATACGAAAATCACACACGAAAGCATGCATGCATGTATATGATTGATTGATATGTTCATTTACTGCTATCTTTTTCTTTTTCATATTTATTTCAAAAAGAGAAAACTTAAAGCGTACAAAATAACTCGTTTATACTTCTCCTAAATGTATCATGGGATTGAATCGTGCTTAACTTGTGTTCTCGACTCGAAACTTAAGACATGATTGGGAATTGTTATTTGACACCATCTAGAAAATTGTAGAACCGATGGCAAAATGGTGGATGAAACAGTCGGTTTCATAATGCTTTATTGGCAAGATTTGCATTTTCCAAGTTGGATGATTCGTTCTCTTGAATGTTTCACCCGATAAATCCTTCATAATTTTTTCATGATGATCATTAATTTTGAAATGGGGGACCCTCTTCAAACACTAAACGCTTATGTTCTCGAACTTTCTTGCCTTAGTCTGTGTCAATTCCCTTTGATATAATTGTCTTCTACTCCATGCAATCACATTCAGAAGGACAATTCATATTCAGAAGGATGATACTTCAACTTCAAATGGAGAAACAACTTTCATGCCATTTAAGGAAAGGGAACTGCCCCATTTACATGTGAATTGACATATAATAACCATATCTTTGGTCTTTATCGATTGCCATTTTGTCGATTTAAAAATCTCTTTATACTTGGTTAGGTGCTCCCACTACACCAACTCAATTTTAAGTATACAAGAGATAATGCTTTAGAAACATTGTATCCAGATTTGAACTCATGAAGTAGGGTTTTAACTACTTTCAGAAGTTCCTAGCATGACATGGTTTCTTTCGTCTGATTTTATTAATTTCAAGTATTTGGACAACATATCACATGTTTCACTTAAGATCAAAGATGATCTTTAAAAATTAATCCACAAATTAATGTCATTTTCAATCCTAAAGTCCTTCTTGTTCAATGCCCCAGATTCGCTCTCTGGTTACAAAAATTCTACCAAAAGGAATACACAATTATAACCACAATGTACTCTTTACTGTAATAATGGCTACTAATATATTAGTTTATCGGTCACTCAATTTTTGTTTAGAGCTCAACCATTCCTTATTACCCATGTTCTCACTCTTTTGCACTTAATATAAAAATGTTTGGCTTGTATTCAAACTTCACGACTTGTCTAACTATTCACTCATTCATTGAACTCGTTTTGCTGGACTTTAAACTTCTTCATAAGAACTTTTAATCTCCTTACTCCTTAACTCTTCAAGTAAGCACTTTTGTTTTTTTATTTTTTTATGCACACAAAGAATCCTTCTGTGTCATAGCCCTTTTTCTTGGAATGACAACATTGGTGATGAAGTTCACCCCTAGCTTCTAGGCTTATGACCTATTAGGCAAAACACTCATTCTCCTAATTTTTCTTTAGACCCAACCCTCTTGTTGTATTCCCTTAGTTCTCGTGAGTGGCGACATCTTTGTATGAAGCTCACCTAAGTTTTGGGAGGTTTGCAACAGATCGTGTAATCACTCATCCCTTTTTATTCAACGTTTTTTTTTTTTTTCTTTTTGTTAAGGAGAGGTGAGTGCTTAGGAGAAGAGAGTGCTCTTCGAGGTGCACTTTCTTACGATGGATTTTTGTAGGGTCACCTTATCCCAAACAACTCGACCTTAATGAGTGAAAATCTATAGTAAAGCCTTCAATTTTTTTTTCTTAGAGATAAGGAGTTTAAAAGCTCTTAGTCTAAAGCTAAAGGAGCAAGTTCTCTTGAGATCAACAGCTGTCAAGCATGAAACATAGAGACTTGCTAGATTCTTTTTTAAATTAGGCACAAAAGACCAAGGTTAGCGACATAAGTTAGATTGATCTCCTTAGAAAAATTGAATAAACGAGCACAACATAAAAGAAGCCAAAATTCATTCTAAGTACAGAGGGCCAACCATGCATGACTCTCTTTTAAGCAAAAGATTAAAGTGCCCCTGTTACAAAGGCATCAAAACCACCTTAGACAGAATCAATGAGTATTATTCTTGCATTTCTTCGACAATTGACAATTTATTTGAAATCTCAATTACATAGCTTAAAGTCTGGCAACTTGAACTTGAGAGGAATAACCATGTCTTGGACCAAACACAATTGCTTTGTGCCAACATCTCCATAGGCATTGGTGTCTTCTACTACCTGTAATATTTCTTATAGAAGACCCAACCTCCTCTTATACCGCCTAAATCTTCAGAACTTTTACTGCAGTTCTCAATGTGTTGAGTGGACATTAAACACTCTCCTGACTCTTTGTTGAAGGACTTGATCAAGACCTTTCTTTAGAAACATAGGGTACAACGTCATTCTTGTTGATTGTGGATTTGATAGCTCATGAGGTGTAGATTCTAGAGGACAAAGAGGGGTATCATCTAATGCTTGGTTCTATCTCATTTTTGTTTGTAGTAATGCCCCTGCCACTAACTTTTCCTTTATTGTGGCAAGATTTTCCTAAAATATTTTCCATTTGAACCTTTAACACACTTCCATGTTTGGTTGGGTTGCTTATCCTTGGTTATTAACCTGACCTTTCATGATCTTACTTTCCTTCTAATCCAATAATGACGGTGGAGCGAATATATATTCAAGCTATTTTGTAACACTTTGACATTTTAATCTTTTTTAAAGAGAGAGAAGGATTGAATTAGTTCCAAATTTCTTATTACTAGCATGAAGTGCATGCATGCAAGGTTTCACAACTTAATGTTTATTTTAATGACCATGCAAAAAAGTTCAAGATGGATATTAAATGATGAATTTAAAAGAAAAAGACCACAATGACTAATGACTATGTAGCCTAGTGATGCCACAACAAGTAAATGAGTGCTTACCAATCTAGGATTAGACATGATAATTAATGAAATGACTCTCAACTTAATTAGGTCATGCAAATGTCAATGAGAGGGTATATGTATGAAAGAAAGAAACGAATAATACAAAAGTCAAGGAAAACAAACATAAGTAGATGACAAAAATAGAGCAAAGTAAGCATACAAGACAATAAAAGCTCTAAACAAGTAAAGTTAATTCTAAGGTCTAAGACGACAAAAGTCTTCAAATTGGTCATAAAGTCATACATATGACAAATAACCAAGTTGAGCGAGGATTTTTCGTGTGCCTGCACGAAAGCATATGCTCCTCGAAGGTCGACACTACTTTATCCTCAATCTAATCCTATTAGGAAAAGCCCGGGTAGGGGACTTGTGATAATATGTGAGCAAAACAATCAAATAAAAAACATAAAAGCTTCAAACAAGTGAGGTTGACTGGAATCCTAAATGATAAAGGTCCCCAAAATGATCATTGTCTTAATAGTTTCATGATCATCTTGAGTGAGAATCTTTTGTGTGCACGCACTAAGTATAAACTTATCGAGAAGGTCGACACTACTCCATCCCGGTTCTAGTCCTATTGGGAATAGCCCGGGTAGAGGGCTCGTGATAGTGTGTGAGACAAAATAGATAAACAATTAAAGCAAAGAAATAAATAACAAGACCTTCAAACAGGTGAGGTTGGGTCTAAAATCCTAGACAATACAGTCTCAAAAATGGTCTCACAATCATACATGATCATGTGACCAAATTGAGTGAGAATTTTTCATGTGCCTACTGGAAGCATAAACTTCTCGAGAAGGTCGACACTACTCCATCCTCAAATCTAATCCTATTAGGAAAAAGCCGGGTAGGAGGCTTGTGTGGGTGTGTGAAACAAAATAAACTAGTCATGCAGGAAAAAACAAATGCACAAATGCACAAATAAAAGAATAAAATAAAAAGACAAATCAAGAATAACAAATGGCCAAACTCTCGAGGTGGAACCTCATGTCCCAAAGAGAGTCGCTGTTGCCGCCACGCACTGCTGACGCGGAGCGGCGAGCGTCCTCATAAAAGGGAAGATTTAAAAAGGAGTCGCCACCAACCTTTTTATGGTGTGATTGGGCACCAAAATAGAATAAACAACTTTTTTAAAAAAAAAGAAGAAAAATATGGTATGCGAAAACCAGATTTGGATTCGGGAGTTGTTTGTGTATGGGAAGGTGTTAGACACCCATAACACCGTTTAAAGCGGTGGCCAAATTTAATCTTGAATTGCTAAAAAAATAATTTAAGAAAAAAAAGGTTTATTTAGGTAAAAGATTTATTTAAAAAAAAAAAGTCTCATTTTACCCCTCATTACTCCAATATTTGGAGTCATGATCCCATAAAATAAGTGGATGAAAATCCATTATTTTGGCTATATTAAATTATTTTCCAAGATTTTGGAAATAACATCACCTCAAGAATATGAGAAAAAAATCACAATTTTCTCAAATCCATCGGATAGCCTTCATATAAAACAAAGTTTTTTTTAAAATAAAAAAAAATATTTTAATTAAATTCATTTTTTCTTGGGATCAAAATCTCGGACTCCCAAAGATAATGATCCCTTACTTCAAGAATTCTAGAAAATCAGACTCCCAAATATTTCTAAATTCCGTCGTAGGATTTTTTTTATTAAAAAAAAACAATATAGATTTTTAAAACAAAACTATAAACCATACATAATTTAGAATGTTTATATCAAAATTTCAACTATAATAAATAAGAGATATATTTACATTTTTAACTATACAAGCATAACAAAAAAAAATACAAATAACAATAACAAAATAAGAATGATGGTAAAAAAAACCTTTAAACTAAAGTAAATACATAAAAAGAAACAAAAAAAAGTAAAGAAAAAAAAACGGATTAAAAACACATTTTTAAAAATATAAACATTTATATATATAACAGAAGATTTAAAAAATTAAATTTTAATACTGACGCGCGTCAGTAATAGGATGGGCGGCCATCAGTCCCTTTCAGCTTTTTTATATATATATATAATAATAATAATAATAATAATATATAATAAAATCTAATAAAGATAATAATATAATATACATAAATAAATTTAAAAAAGAAAACAATTTAAAAAAAAAAAAAACTGAGATGGGCGGCTGTTTTGCCGCCCATTAAAAAAAATCATTTTTATTTTTATTTTTATAATAATAATAATTTTTATTAAAATAATAATTTTTATTAAAATAATAATTTTTATTAAAATAATAATTTTTATTTTTAATCAAAACACTTTTTTCAAAAAAAACCTTTCTCTCTCATCTTTTTCCTCTCAAACCCTAACAAAATTTCACATTTTTTTTCTTTACCCAACACATTCTCTTCTCCTTCTCTCTTTTCTTTCAAACACAACACATTTTCTTCTCCTTCTCTCATTTCTTTCAAATTCTACACATCTTCTTCTCTTTCTTTCTTTTCTTTCTCTCTCTCTTTTTTTTTTCCCTACCATTTCTTCTTCTTTCAAACTCCCACTTTTTCTTCTCCCTCTCAAACTCAACTTACTGATTTTTTTCCTTAGCAACTCTTCGCGAATTTATGACCGTTTTTTTGTAAGCAGGCGAAACTTCTTCCACGAAGGTATGTTACTTACTCTCTTGTTTTTTTTTGTTTTTACAACAATGTTGCTTCTCTTTTTTTAGTTTTTTTTTTTTTCGTTTTTTTTTTCATGCTTGTACAATGATACTTCAAAAAAACAATTTTTAGTTTCAAAACATTCTGTTCCTTAGGCTCATTCTTTTTACTTTTAGCAAGAGAAAAGAGATCTAGGAATAAAAAAAAAAAAAATAAAAAAAGGAAATAATAATACTAGTAATAAACAAAACAGTAACATATAGAAAAAAAATGTGATACTAGTAGCAAATGAAAAAAGACCGTAATAAACGTAGGATAAAAAACCAACACAAAGATATAGATTAGAGCAAAAATAATAACAAATAATAATGATGACGATAGAAAAAAAAAATCCCCTTACTCAACTACTGTTTTTCAGGGGTGATTCGAGAACAGATCTAGAAGTAGGGAGAGAAATACAACTAGCTTGCCCTTTGAAGTGCGGATCCTTGGGTCCAAACCCTATCAAGTGCAACTTCCGGCCTAACTCGATTTTATTGTATTCCAAACTCTCCTTTTTTTTTGTAAAGGACTAAAAAAAACTTACTCTGTAATTTCTCTGTTTTTTTTGTGTAGATGGTTGTGGTGAGATGTGGAGAATATAATATTTTTTTGTATTTTTCTCTCTTGGAATCCCCCCTAGGGTTTTGAAAACAAGGGCTTATAAAGCCAAAGCTCCTTCTTCTTTTAGGCAAAAAACAAAACACCACTTTGCTCTAAAATGGGCACTTGGCACCAAAAAGGAAGAAGATTTTGAAAAAACTAGAATTTGACCTAAAAGTTTAGTACAAAGGAAATATCACATTTCTCACCTCTTTTAAAAACCCTACTTTTCACACTTAGCAAAAATGCCACAAACAAACATTATAAGATTAAAACTCTAATTTAAATTTAATTAACAAAAAAAATTAATCGATAAATAAAACAAGCAAGCCGGACAAAAATAGGTGGCTACATTTATTTCGTAAGATATATTTTGTGAACGATAATATTTTTTGTATACTTTAATTGTTTGGGGCATGCGAGATAGGATTTGATAGCATGTCATTAATTCATTTGTCATGAATGAATGTATCGTCAATGATGAGAAATAGTAAACACCCTTTTGACAATCCTTTTGTTTTAGACATTGATAGCAAGTTATCTGCCCAATTGCATTATTTTTTTTCTTTTTCTGTAAATCTTACAAATATTCAATTGATTCCGATTAATTACATTTAATTGGAGAATTCAATTGATAAGGAAAAAAAAAATAAAAAAGCTTGATAAGTGACCATCATGTTCAATCATTATGCATGTCAATATTATACACATTCATTACACTGACGTTATCATACAACACAAGTTCGGTGTTCACACATGAATTCAATGTTAGAACTTGGTGGTATTATGTTTTGAAGATAAATGTTTCAGATAGAATATCTAAAAACCATCAGTAAGATTACTTAACTATTTGATCTTAAAAAAAAAACTGCACCAGATACCCCTGCACAACTGATCAACTCAATTCTGCACCCCAAACACAGACTTCCTGGACTCAACTCAACTCAACCTAATTATGCACAACTCAACTCAACTCTGCGCGCCAATCGCTACCTAAGGGAGAAGTACATGCCAATTATGAATGAACTATACTCATTTTGATAAAGAAATCAATATTTTAATACAACCATCGTATCTCCCTGCAGCTAATATATTGAGAACAAACTTATCACTGCAGTAAAAATTCTATATTAAGGCAACAATTTATATCGACATAGATTAAAACATTGAGATTTGATTTGACATGGGCTTTTGAGAAAAATATTGACGTTGATAAAGAATAATCTTCTGGAAAAAAAACATGAAAATTACCAAAAAAAAAATATATATATATATATATATCTATAGCATTTTACTTGAAGTAATACATCAAAACTTTATACAAATTTAAAGGGCTATTCTATGCAATAAGCCAGGAATATTCGGCTGAAATGATCAACGAGATTATTCCAGATGTGTACTACAAACCTCATACAGGTTTTCTAACAAAAAAGAAAAAAATATTAAGAAAGAAAAACTAAACAAAATCAAGAAAAGCAGACAAAATTGTGTAGATGCTATGATTAAAAAGAAAATCGTATTAGCAAGGAAACGATTTGGTCATATTATTGTTAACGCAACAAGAAAACAAGAAATGCTGACGGAAGTATTGACTAATAATACAATAATTCAGAAACAGCTGAAAGCAAAATTACATCCATCCATGTGCGAAAAAGAAAACTAATCAAAGTATTGTCAAAGCAAAATTACACCAAGTTCAGACGAAATTATTCGCCTGTGAGGCTGTAACAATGTGTGTGACAGTTTTTCTTACTGTTAGATGCATGAGAGAAGTACTTTAAATTTATATTCCTTTAGACGTATGAGAGAAGTATTTTAAATTTATATCTAACGAATATTAGGCGGTCTCATTCAATAATTTCTCTACTCCAGAAATTTCTTAATTATTAGATTAAAAAAAAGGAAAGGAAAAGTTAATGAGAAGGACGAGGGTAAGATTCAAAACTTCAGACTAACAGAGGAATCCAGTACTACTAGAGATTAGATTAAATAAATACCAAGAACCATACAAGAATCTGAAAATCATAAGATTTAGAACTCCAATACGATGATTTCAGGACTCCATAACAGGAAAAAAAACTCATATCAAAACAAGTGATTTCAATTTCAAATTTTAGTTAAATTACCGATCTCATCCCTATAATTTTAGAAGTTTTAATTTAGTCTACATGATTTAATTTGGTTAATCTTCCTATATAGTCTTTAAATTATTCCTACTTACCTAAAAACTCATCAATTTTCGCCTATTATTTACTTAACCATTAACATTTTAATATAATTAACACACAATTAGTCAAATAGAACACATATAGCCTCATCACTACATAAATGTGAAAAGCATGAAATGCATTCCATATGATCAGAAGTTTCTAACTTGAGAGGTTAGAAGTGCTAACAAAATCTCACATTTGCTAGAAATGGAAGAAATAATTATATAAGTGAAGACAATTATCTTTATTGGTATGAGACCTTTTAGGGGAACCAAAAGAAAAATCATGAAAATTGATGCCCAAATAGATAATATATATCATAGTATTGTAGAGATATGTGGAGGTCCATTATCCCAACATAAGATTGGACCAAATCAAAATGAAACTACGCCCAAAGTCTAGAGATCACTAAATTAAAACTTATTAAAAAAATGTATCAATTAAAAAATTATGAAAATCACAAAATAAATTATTATTTGAAACAATAACTCCCATAAGTTCTTTATCAAAATTGTACAAAGTATTCATAAACATTAGTGTACTAAATGTTTTTTATATTTAAAGAGAAAAAAAAAAGAAACAAAAAAGGAAACATTGAGTGACTATGTGTTTGGCAGATGTGTTTTCGAAAACCATTTTCGAATTTTGTGATCCAAATAATAGAAATTATGAAAACAACATTTTTATGTTTTTATTGTATCCAGATTCTGAATTCAAAATTTTAAAATGCAGAATTATATTAAACAAAGATAAAAATCTTAATAAATACAATATTTCATGTTATAAACTAAATTTACTTTTGTTAAATTAAAATATGTATAATATAATATAGTATAAATTATATAATATAATATTATAAAATGACAATTTTATAAAATTTAGAAAAATCATGTTCATAAATTAATTAATAAAGACTTATATTCAATCTAATAATTAATTTTGCAACTATACAACTAATTTCATGATCTACAAATATGTTATAAGACACACTTTAAACAACTGTTTAGAATAAATTAAATTTCTAAATCTGCTACCAAACACATATATGAAAACATGAAATACAACTCTGTTTTCATTGAATCCCTTGTTTTCAAATTTCTGTTTTCAGATTGCTAACCAAACAAAGTCTTATTTTCTTGAGCGAATTTTCTCCGTTTATTTAACGCACAAAAACACCCCTTGACAAAAGTATATGACTGAAAATTGAATCATAAACACATCAATTAGTTGCCAAGTTTTATTTATTTTTTGCATTATTGATTCAATCTTTGAGGAGATTATTAGTTGAAGAATACTCTCGAGTATTGTCCTTGTTTTGGGTAGAAGTAGACGATGAGTCAATCCATGGCCCATCCATTAACATGCTTTTGTGCATTTGAAAGGCTTTGAACCTTGCGTCTCGATTGGCTATGTTGCGCTTGATGATGTTCGATACTTCCACTTCAATTTTGCCTTCGAGCATACCAACCACACAACACATCGATGGCCTCAGATTCGGAGACGGGTTCGTGCATAAGAGAGCTATATGAAGCATCCTCATCGCCTCTTCTTTTGAGTAATGTGAGCCAAGTCTTGGATCAACAACTTCGAGTAAGTTTCCTTCCTCTTCTACAACATATGCCTTCAACCCAAGTAGAAAAATCATGTCACACCCCGTTTCATAATTATTTGATTTTTTAAAATTAAGCCTATAAAATACTATTTTGCTTTTCTTCGTTTTGTTATGATCTACCTTTTACCTAGGTTTCAGAAATCAAATTTAGAAAAATATAAAGAATCGTCGATTACCCAATCAAGAAGATAAACAAACTCCTCCTTCGGTCTGTAATTTGTGTTACTCTTCCCACTAACAATCTCTAACGCTACAACTCCAAAGCTATAAACGTCAGCTTTGTCAGTCAAATAACCCCTCATTGCGTACTCAGGAGCCATGTATCCTCTAAAAGAAATTAAAAATGAAAATGAAGCTTATCAAAATGAAAGGATGAATATGGGTAAATATGGAACATTAGAAAATTAAAGAAGGAGAGAGAGACATTGTGCCTGCAACTCTAGTGCTGATATGGGTTTTCTCCTCTTCATCATCAAGTTTGGCTAACCCAAAGTCTGAGATCTTGGCATTTAAGCTTCCATCAAGTAGCACATTGGTAGGTTTAATATCTCTATGAACAATTTTCAATACACATTCTTCATGAAGGTAAGCCAACCCTTTAGCTATTCCCAAGCATATCTTCATTCTTACCGACCAATCCAACTGTAGTTGCTGCTCCTCAGAGCCTTCAAATGAAAATCCATGAAATATTATATTTTTTTATCTAAACCAAACAACTTTTCTTAATTTGGAACTAAAACAAAGTGACAAAATTAGAAAGATATATATCTAAATTAGAACTTACCAAAAAGTGCACGAGCAAGACTATTATTCTCAAGATACTCATAAATAAGCAATAACTGGTTTCCTTCAATACAACAGCCATAAAGCTTAACAAGATTTGGATGTTGTAATGCTGATATCATTCCCATTTCAGTGATGAACTCACGGTTCCCTTGTCTTGATTTAGAAGATAGTTGCTTTACAGCAATTAATGTGCCATCCGACAGTACTCCCTACCAATTTTTTTTTTTTTTGTTTGGTCAAATCATGATTTATGTTGGATTGCAAAATTATTTTGAAGGAGGATCGAATATATATATATATATATCAAAAAATTAATGATGAAATAATATAGAGTAAAGAGATAGATGATGAGGAGGATAAAGTTTCCTTATCTTACCTTGTAGACAGGACCAAAACCTCCCTCGCCTATCTTATATGCCAAGTCAAAATTGTTGGTGGCTGCTTTGATTTGTTTTAAACTAAAATAACCTGTCTGTAATTTTAGATCCCGAAGTTCTGTAACAAATTAAATAAAGGAAGCCATTTTCTTAAAAAATTAGAGAAACAAGTGAGTAAGATTAAAAAAAAAACCCCTCAAACAATGAAATAAATAACATCTCATTTGATAATCATTTAGGTTTCGTTTGATAATCATTTCTTTCTTTTTTTGGTTTTTGAAAATTATGTTGGTATTTTCCCAATTTCTCTACCATAGATTTCATCATTCTTAAAGAAACGCTTCAATTCTTAGCCAAATTCCAAAAATAAAAATAAGTGTTCAAAAATTACTTTTTTTTTTTTTTTTAAAACTTGGCTTGATTTTTTAGAAATATAGATAAAAAGTAGATAACAAAGTAATGAAACCTATAAGTGAGAGTAGTATTTTTTTTTTTTTGTTTAATTTTTCAAAACTAAAAACCAAATGATTATCAAACAAGATCTTAGTTTTTGGATTTTAGTTTTTGAACGGTACTTGTTTTCTCACAATTTCTATACAAGAATTTTCATTTTCTCTATAATGGTTTCCATCTTTCTTAAGTAAACATTTGAGTAAGATTCCAAAAACAAAAACAAGTTTTTGAAAACTACGACCTCGTTTGATAACTATTTTGTTTTTAGTTTTTGGCTTTTTAAAATTAAACTTATTTTCTCACAATTTCTCTACAATGGTATTCATCTCCCTTAAAGGAAGCATTTGAATTCTTAATCGAATTCTAAAAACTAAATCAAGTTTCTGAAAACTATTTTTGTTAGTTTTCAAAACCTAGCTTGGGTTTTGAAAACATAAATAGGTAGATAAAGTAGATAAGAAACCATAGAAACTCATTAGTAGAAATAGTATTTTTAGGCTTAATTTTCAAAAACAAAAAACAAAATAGATCAAACAGGTCCAATTTTTTTAGTTTTCAAAACGTTTTTTTGAAAACATATATAAAAATAGTGAGAAGAAAACGTGGAAACTCCTAATTGAAAATAGAATAAGTATAATTTTCAAAAACTAAAAATTAAAAACTAAATGGTTATCAAACAAAAACAAAGCCTAAGTTAGTATTGTAATTATTAATCTTACCTTTATCTTGAGTTTCCTTCTTCCTACGAAGTAGGACTAACACTAAAACGACCAACACAAAACTACCAAGAATAATGGCAGTAATAGCTTCCGCTGATAGCCCTCTTGTTTTCACATAAGATTCCACATTCAAATCTACAATAGCAAAATAAAGATCAAATTTTGAAAGAGAAAAGGCAGCGCTAATTAAGAAAGTTGTAGAAACAATTAATTTATATAATAAATTAGAATTAAATAAAAAAAAATTGCTTACTGGGTGTCACTGTAATTGCAGATATTAGAGGTCCATAAACCCCTCTCACTGGAATGGCATTTGTTCCTTTACCAGCCCAATATAAGTGGATTTCAAGAGTGCTTCCATTCACTATAATATTATGCTCTTCCAAAATAAACCTCTTACCAACACCTCGAGCTTTCTCCATTATGTTGAAATCTTTTTCAATCAAGTTTCCCTACCAAACAAATCCAATTACTATATAATGTGTAAAATTGTAAGTGCTATCACTATGAGAAAAAAAAAAAACATCTTTAGCGACGAAAGGAAAAGGGGTACGTGCGAGTGACCATGGGGATATGGAAGTATAGTGGAGAAAAGCTTAAAAAGAATTGATAGCTACTACCTATACCAACAAGGTCCACCTTCCTTTTCGGTGGCTCAATCATAGGAACTTCAAAGTTATGTTAAAGACAATGAACCTCCACATATCTCTACACAATAGTATGATATTGTCCACTTTGGGTATCAACCCTCATGACTTTACTTTTGGTTCTCCCAAAAGGCCTCATACCAATGGAGATAATTATTCTCACTTATATACCACGATCAATCTCTTCTCTATCCAATGTGAGACTTTTGTTTGCATCCTAACAATTCTCTCCTCGAACAAAGTACCACAACTTTGAGTCTATTCTTTAATCCTCACCTCGAACAAAGATCTACTCCTCTACCAGGCAGTTTGATAGAGTTTACTACTTGCTTGTTGCTCCAAACACTTTTTGGTCGACTCCAGAGTTCATCCACAATGTCCACATAAAGGCTAATTAATCTTTGTTCCACTTTGAGGATTTCTTCGGCACACAACTAGGTTTTATCATGGCTCTGATACCAATTGTTAAGAACAACGGATCTCCACATATCTCCACAATGATATGCTATTGTCCACTTTGGGAATCAACCCTCATGGCTTTGCTTTTCGTTCCCCAAAAGGCCTCATACCAATGAAGATAATTGTCCTCACTTATATACCCATGATCAATCTCTTCTCTAGTCAATGTGGGACTTTTGTTTGCATCCTAACAAGTTAAGCGTGCTTAGCTTGGAGCAATCCTATGTTGGGTGACCTGTTAGGAATTTTCCTAGGGAACATGTGAGTGAGGACAAAACATGCTGAAAGAACTCGTGTTGGTTTGTGGGGAAACTCTTAACTCTCGCAAGCGACTCAAGGATGGTATAGATGGTACGGTGGCGTGCCCAAGTTGTAGAGGATCCTAGGCTTGGGACGTTACACATTTTTCGTCACTAAAGGTAGAGACAAATTTACTTACTTGAATAGAGATATCAAATATGCGCTTTCCCAGGCTACTAAAGGCTTGGTGTTGAGTAAACATAATTTCAGCAAAGTGAAGCTTGACATTATAACTTCCATTTCTCAAGCAAAATCCATAGTACTTAAGCGAAACAGGAGCAATTCGAGCAGTGTCATAGATGTCTAAAGCTGAGACAGCAGAGGTATTATTTGTAACTGTGTAAGGAAGGCTATCATTTCCAGAGAAAAAACCAGTACTACTGTAACCCCATCTTTCTTTTGAAAAATCATACGAACTCGATTTTCGACCGTTGGTTGTCGTCGACTCGCCTTCGTATTCATTTCCATCAAACTTCATGCTTTTTCCTCCACAGTTAATGAACAATGAATCAACTACAAAGAGAATCGAAATTAATGTATCAGACCAAACATTATTGTCCAATTAGTTATTTAGGAATGAATAATGGAATGGCTCTAGTACTTTTGTTAATTAAAAAGCTAATTAAAGTTCCAAAGAAGTAAAAAATACACAATTATCATCTTTGCTTACATCGAGCTTCTCTTGGGCAAGGGAGATCCTTCCTCATGCACCAATCTATCCTGCAAATTTTTTTACTTTAGAAGAACCTACTTGTGATGATCACTTAATTGATTCATGTAGTTTAGAACAAGAAAAAAAGGACAAATTATTGCAAAAACCACCTTTTTGAACAATAGGGTTGCTATAAATACACAACCAATACTTATTGACACAACGAATTCAAGGTTAGACCAAATCCATAGCCAAATAAGAGAGATTCACCTCAAAAGGGATAACACTCTCAAAATAATAATGAAAGTTCTATTTTAAAATATATTCTCAAACCCCTTTTACAATTTTAACAAAGGGTTATTGATAGCCTTACGATAAAAATAACCTAAAACTAATTAATTTGAACAAAACTAATTATCCAATCTTGTCCTATATTAACTTATGAAATTGGTGTAATTATACCTTAAACTTTGTAAATTATTCAAACTACTCCTGAATTTTTTAAGGGTTATTCTAATCAAGCACATGAATTATAAGATTGTAACAATCAAATCTAAATTCTTACCTCAAATTTTTTTTAAATCACGTGATGTTAGTTTAACATTGATATGAAAACCAAATTTTTTTAATATTTAATATTATTTCATTTTTAAATTTTATAGAGTTAAAAAAGGGTTAAATGGTTGCAATTCTATAATTTGAGGGGTTTGCTTATAACACTAATGGTTCATACATTTTTCAATATTTAAGGATTTAATTATAAAATTTCAATTTTTTCATTGAATAAAAAATGGCAGCTTAACGTCGATTTGAAAACCAACTTTTTTTAATGTTTAATATTATAGTTTCTAAATTTTATAGAGTTAAAAAAATTAGATTAAATGGTAACAAGTCTATAATTTATGAGTTTGCCTATAACAATTAGTATATGTAGGGTAGTTTGTGAATTTTGAAAGTTTGAGAATATAATTGTAACTAGGGGTGAGCAAAAATAAGACCGAAAACCCACTCGACCGACCGAAACCGACCAAACCGAGGGCGGTCGGTAGGTTTTGTGCCTTTTTCGATCGGGTTCGGTTTTGTGCTTCGCAAAAGCCCCAAACCGACCAGACCGACCGATATTTAAAAAAAAAATATAATAATAATAATAATAATAATAATAATTAAAAAAATAAAAAAACTAAAAAGATTTTCTCAAAATATATTAAATAAAAAATAATTATAATTATAAATTATTAAATAATAATAAAATAATAATTATAAATATTAAATAATTAATTAAATAAATATTTAAAAATATATATAAAATCGATCAAACCGACCGACGGTCAGTCGGTTTTGGTAAATTTTTTTTTTTTTTAAAAAAATAGCCCGGCCGTACCGACCGGTTCGGGGGTCGGTTGGGGTCGAAAATCGACCCCGACCGACCGATGCTCACTAACAATCCGTAGAGTTCATAAATGGTTTTTAAAATTTATTTTTGGACAAAGACAGAGAGTCGTGTAAGGTAGATAAATACTCTATTTCATTCATGGTAGTCGAGCAACTTGAAACCAAGTTCCTGTAAAAAAGAACGATATAAAATATATGAGGGAAAAGACTTGTTCATGGTAAATCCAAAGTGAAAATAAATCTACTACTATTAGAAATATTTTATAACACAAATTCATGGTAAATATATAAAGTGATCTTACACATCAGACCGCTGACAATTGGTAAAAAGCGACCCAGTAAAATTGTTGTAAGATAAATCTCTGCAAAAGAATATTGTATAATAATGATATAATTTGAAGGATAAATAATTTGTGCAATCGAACATTAGAATATAAATTTATTGATGCATTATAGATTTTATAGACTAACATGTTCCTTGAGCTGTTCATAATCCAGTTCGGTATTTGGCCGCTTAAAGAATTGCTAGCCAGAAACCTACATTAAATTAATCAACTCAATATCTAAGCTTGCTTTCAAAAAACGAATGTTGTTATAAACACACGTGTATGTATATATATATATATATTAACTCACATGAACTGAGTTCTTTGGGTCAACAGATTATTAAATGTCTCTGGAATTGGCCCACTCAATCTGTTGAGGCTTAGATCTCTATTGAAAAAAATAAAAGTTACGAACCATTAGTAGATGATATCAATTAACTCATGGTCCTATTTTTTTTTTTTTTTAAATATTAAGTTACAAGTTTGGCCACTAAGTTTGAGAGTTGTGTTTTATAAATGGTTAGTTTAAAAAGTATTTAATAGATTTTTAAATTTTAAAATATGTCTAATAAGTTCTTTCATTGTGTGTCTACTTTGATTTTGAAGTTTAAAGTTCATGAACCTATAAGATAACTTTTTAAGATTTTTTTAGTTCAACAACAATAGGGAAGTATATTTGAACCTCTAACTTTTTAGCCGAGGGCATATATGTCTTAACAAATTGAATTATACTTAGGTTGAGATAATTTTTTAAAGTTAAAAAAAAATGTATTAAACACAACTCTAAACCCTAATTTGGTAACTATTTGGACCTTTTACGGTCTCGTTTGATAATTATTTGATTTTTGGTTTTTAGTTTTTGAAAATTAAACTTGTTTTCTTCCAATTTCTCTTAAGGAAGCATTTGGATTTTTAGTCAAATTTCAAAAACAAAAATAATTTTTTGAAAACTACTTTTTTTAGTTTCCAAAATATGGCTTGGTTTTTAAAACATATGTAAAATAGTAGAACAAAACAAGAAAAATCATAGGTGAAAATCATATAGAGGCTTAATTTTTCAAAAACTAGAAACAAAAAACTAAGGTCTCGTTTGATAACCATTTGATTTTTTAAAATTATACCTGTTTTTTTTTTTTCCAATTTCTCTTTTCCTCTTCTCTACAATGATTTCCATCTTTCTTGAGGTACCATTTAAATTTCTAACCAAATTTAAAAAATAAAAACAAGTTTTTAAAACTACTTTTTTAGTTTTCAAAATTTAGCTTGATTTTTGAAATATAGAAACCCATTGGTTGAAGTAGTATTTTTAGGCTTAATTTTTTAAAATAAAAAATAAAAACCCAAATGGTTATCAAATGAGGCCTAAATAGTTATTAATAGGGTCTAAGTTTTTAGTTTTTGAAAATTGTGTTTATTTTCCATCAATTCTCTACAATAAATTTTTTATTTTTTTATTACTTCCATTGATGACCCAAAAAGGAGAGTTAGAGGAAAGCTCTCCAATTTAAAACAATACTTAAGATTGATAATAACAAAAGAGCTTGGCTTTGGAGCACCAAGGGGTTGCATTTACAATGATATCATAATTCTCTACAACAAGTCTCATCTTCCTTAACAAAACATTTAAGTCATTAGCCAAATTTCTAAAACAAAAATAAAATTTTGAAAACTACTACTCCGTTTGATAAACATTTGGTTTTTTATTTTTTAGTTTTTGAAAATTATGCTTGTTTTTTCACAATTTCTTTCTATATCTTTTCTATAATGATTTCTATTTTTCTTGAGGTATCATTTAAGTTTTTAGTCAAATTTCAAAAATAAAAACAAGTTTTTGAAAACTATTTTTTTTCTTAGTTTTCAAAACTTAACTTGATTTTTGAAAACATAGTTACAAATTAGATAAGAACAGATAAGTTCATCGGTAGAAATAGTATTTTTAGGTTTAATTTTAAAAAAAATCAAAAACAAAAAATTAAGTGGTTATCAACTAAAACCTACTTTTTTTTTTCTTTTTTAGTTTTTAAAACTCGACTTGATTTTTAAGAATATAGGTTAAAAAAAAAAAAAAAAAAACAAGAAAACACAAAGATGGAAGTAGTATGCAGAGGGTTAATTTTTAAAACTAAAAAACAAAAATAAATGGAGTTTGAAAGTTTAATTACTTAAAAAAACACCGAGTACGCACAAATGAAAATGAATATCTGGAACTTACAGAGTTCTTAATACATTAAACTCTCCAATATATTCCGGAATACGATCCTCGATTAAGCAATTTCTTAGGACCCTGAATAGCAAGAAGATGGAAAAATATATATATATATATATATATATAAGAAAAAAAAATGATTTAATTAAAACCAATGTAATAGAGTGACTTTACTAGTAAGAAATCAACAATTTAGAACATAATTAATTTGCATACAATTCTTGTAAAGATGTCAACAGAGTCAAATTAGGAAATCTTGTTGGCAGTCCCTTCAAATCGGTTATCCTCCTGAGAAAAAGAAGGAAACCATTAATTTCTAGATTAAAATTAAAATATTTTACCTTAATTATTTAAATTAATAAAGATTAATTCTTCACTATCACTAAACTAATTAACAACAATGTCGATTAGTTAAGTAATCCTCACAGTTGGGTTAAATTTTTCAACTCGGATATGGCACGAGGAATAGGAGTCTCCATAGAAGTTCCTTGGATGTCCCTGCAATGAACAAGTATATAACATAATGCTATGACTAAAAATAAATTGCAAGAATTTGTACTTAGGTATATAGATTACCACCTCGAAGATAAATTTTTAGAGCCCGTTTGGGATGCATTTATAATAAATAACATGTGTTATAATAATCTATTAAATACTATGCATTTCTAATATAGATTATTATAACCCAAATGGAATAACTTTGTATTTTAAATACAGATTATATAATTCTATAGACTGTTATTATAATACATGTTATTATAATCTACGCTCTAAACAAGATCTTATAGTTTGGTATTAAAGAAACATTTTTTAATCTACTATATATCTACTTTACTTACAGTTTTTGAAGTTTGGTCCAGTTGCCAATGAATTCAGGTAACTTTCCTGATATATCATTTCCATCTATCCGACTGCAAGAACATGAGATAAATTTAAAGAGTTACGTTAAAATATGCTATTTTGGTCTTGGGAATTTTTTTTTTTAGTTGTCGAAATTTAGCCGGACATACTTCCAATAAATCCTTAATTAGTTCATAGAGTTAGTTTTGGAAATTAATTTTCATTTGACTTGATAAAAACATAATTATAATTTTCATTCAAGAAAAAATTAAATAATAAGTTTACTAAATTTTAGACAACTGGCTCACGAGTTTTTTTTTTTTTTTTGAAAAAGTTAACTAAATTAATGGTGGTGACTAATTTTAAAGTTTATTAAAATTGGGACTAAATTTAGACATTTAATTTTAAAGTACCAAAATAAAAAGTAAGCCTATAAATATTATTTTCACCCATAGTTTTTCTTGTTTTGTTATCTATTTTTACTTATATTTTAAAAAACCAAATCATGCTTTGCAAATTAAAAAAGTAGTTTTCAAAAATTTGTTTTTGCTTTTGGAATTTGACTAAGAATTGAAATATTTGATAAAACCCTTGTAAAGAAATTGAAAGAAAACAAATTTAATTTTTTTAAACAAAAAACTAAGACCCCGTTTGATAACCATTATTTGGTTTTTTGTTTTTTTTTTTGAAAATTAAGCCTATAAATATACTACTTAGTTCCACCCATGGGGTTCTATACTTTTTTTTATCTACTTTTTAAGATGTGTTTTCAAAAACCAAACCAAATTTTGAAAACTAAAAAAGTTTGGTCTCAAAAACTTGTTTTTATTTTAAAAAATTGATTAAGAATTCAAGTATGTTTTCTTAAAAAAAGATGGAATCACTGTAGAGAAGATGAAAACCATTGTAGAGAAAAACAAGTATAATGTTCAAAAACCCAAAACCCAAAACCAAATAGTTATCAAACGAGGCCTAAATGATTATGAAACGTGCCTAAAATATTCCAAGATAATTTATCAGCATTACATACAAATCAGTCAAGTTGCTCAAGTTTCCATAAGATTCTGGAATGGACCCTGTGAAATTATTGGCAGAAAGAAGTCTGTAGATAACAAAAAAGAATTTTAGTTAGTTGATCAAATGGTAAAAGTGAAACAAATAAATAAATAAAACCATAATAATGTTCAATATAATCATCTGCAAATTATGGATCGATCATACAGTCTTTGCAAGCGGCTTAGTTTGCCAAGGCTTTCAGGAAGATTTCCTTCAAGTTGATTGTTTTCCAAAATCCTACAAAATTAAATGCAAATTTTCTTTAGCAATCATCAACCTCTAAAATCTTCGATAATTAATATATCATTAGACATTTTAATTTTAATGATACTTAACAGTTCCTTAAGTGAAGCAACATCACCAATTTCTTGAGGAATCTGACCACTGAGTCGATTTCCCTGCATGGTACTAAACACAACAAATTTAATTACAACAAGACATATACATATATATTTTGAAGGAATATAAATTTTGTTAATTTTTTATTCCCATAAATTATATTTAAAGTAGAGTGTTGTTTTTAGAGGATGGAGGACGAAAAGGGAGAGAACACAAAAGGCAGCTAGGGTTTACATTGTGAATTGATATTGTGTTATTATGAGATACAAAGCTAAAGGGTTCTATTTATAGGACAATATAAAATCAAATCAAATTAAATATAATCAAATACGATAAAGACTAAGATAATCTAACATCCTCTCTCAAACTCACAATCCTATGTGAGTTTGCTAGGATGAGGCAAGCATGCCGAGAAGCACAACAGAGGCAGGTGCCGAAGCACAACAGAGGCAACAAAGGTAGGCAGGTGCCGAAGATGCGGGTTGAGGGATTTGTCGGGCGAAGCAGACTGAAGGATTCGGCTGAGGGATCGGATCTGACGGATCAACGGTGCGGTGAGGGACCAAACGGACAGCAGACAGAAGGATCCGAACGGATCGGACGGCGGACATAAGATATGCAAAAGATGAAGGTCTGAAGCAGTGGTCGGAGTGGCGGACGGGCGGCGGTAAAGGAGAACCCCTAACTTAGGGTTGTGATACCATGTTGTTTTTAGAGGATAGAGGAGGAAAAGGGAGAGAACACAAAGGGCGACTAGGGTTTATATTGTGAATTGATATTGTATTATTATGAGATACAAAGCTAAATGTCCTATTTATAGGATAATATAAAATCAAATCAAATATAATCTAATGCAATAAAGACTAAAATAATCTAACATACAGGATAAAAGAGCTTACAACACAACCAGAGGAATGCGACCAAACTCTCTAGGAATTGGTCCGGATATAAAATTGCGAGTGAGATCTCTGTTTAATTAGTAAAAACAATAAAAGTATATGTTTAGTTAATTCATAGGAAGATTGAGGAAAAAGTAGTTATACATATACATAAATTAAAAGGAAAGCAATTTACAATAATGAAACTCAAATAATGGTAAAGATAATGGTGCTATAAAAAATGAGACATTATTTAAGATGTAATGGTGGGTGGCTTACAAAAGTGTCAGCTTAGTAAGATTTCCAAATGCTGCTGGAAGAACTCCACCTAAGTTCAGACGCTTTAGCCGGCTGTGGTAAATCGTGGTTAACAAGAGAATATGCTAACTTTTTTTTTTTTGAGAAACAAAATATTGATCATAAATTATTAGAAAAAGAAAGATTAAGACTCGTTTGATAACGATTATTTGATTTTTGATTTTTAATTTTTTAAAATTCAATCTAAAAATACTACTTTTATTCCTAAGTTTCTATGTTTTCTTATTTATTTTCTACCCATGTTTTCAAAAACCAAGTTAAAGTTTTGAAAACTAAAAAGTAGTTTTCAAAAGCTTCTTTTTGTTTTTGAAATTTGGCTCCAAACTTAAATGTTACCTCATGAAATATGGAAATCATTGTAGAGAAGATGAAAAAAAATGATGGAAAAACAAGCCTAATTTTCAAAAACCAAAAACAAAAAACTAAGATCCCGTTTGATAACCATTTTGTTTTTTGTTTTTAGTTTTTGAAATTCAAGCATAAAAATACTACTTTTATTAATGAGTTTATATAATTTCTTATCTACTTTGTACCTATGTTTTAAAAAATCAAGCTAATTTTTTAAAACTAAAAAAAATAGTTTTCAAATAATTGATTTTGTTTTTAAAATTTGACTTAGAATTCAAATGTGTCCTTAAGGGAATGATCTCTATGGTAGAGAAATTAGGTGAAAATAAGCTTAATTTTCAAAAACAAAAAACAAAAAACAAAATGGTTATCAAACGAGATTTTAGATCCCATCATTTTTAAACTTGTAGATTAATGGTGATTTACCAAACTTTCTAAAATTAGTGGTGATTTAACATAATATTAGAATAATAGTGTTGTGTTCAATCGAACGGATAGTGTCGATATAAAATTAATAATAAAAAAAGGAAGAAGAGTGTTAATTTTACATGGTGGTGACACTGCAAGAATCAGTGGAGCAAGTGCAGTTCACCTCTCTGATGATTCTATCGCCATCAATAACTTGGTTGAAAAATCCGTCGCCATTGATGCAAGAATTTTGATGGACCTTCCAATTTAAGTTCTTTAGCGCTGCAGATATTGCTTCGAGGGCTTTCACTGCCACATATCCACATCCAAACTCAAAATCAAGAGATTTGGTTAGTTAATTAGTATGGGAGTGTTGATACAATTAAACTTATTATCATAATTCAACTCGCTTAAATTAACTTTGAGTTGATTGGTGATTTAATATGGTATCAAAATATGTGATTTTGAATTTGAATCTACATAATGTCATAATTTCATTTCCTCCTCAATTAATATTATCAGTTTAAGATTTTAGGTTGATTGGTGAATGATGATTTAATAATTATGGACATAGTTTAATTTATTAAAGATATAAAAAGGAAGTATATAGGATGTTGATATACATACTTTTAAATGATATATATCAATAATGTACCGGGGTAGAAAAAGAATTACATAAAATTATGGATAAAATATCATTTTAGTCTTGTACTTTGTAACTTGTTTTATTTTGGTCTCTATACGTTCAAATATCCAATTTTGGTATCTATATTTTTAATAAATCTTAAAATTGGTATTATTAATTTTTCTTTTTAAAAAAATAGTTTTTATTATCTTTCTCTCCATAAATTTTGAAAGCGTATGGTTAGATTCTGTCTTTTCTTGTATTAAAATTATTCTGATGATTTAACTAATTTTGATAAAAATTATCTTCAAATTTATCATAGGGGCCAATTTTAAATTTCATTGAAAGTATAGAGATTAAAATTAGACATTTGAAAGTAAATAAACCAAAATGGAATAAAGTCTAAAGTATAGAGACTAAAATGATATTTTAACCTAAAATTATCAAAACAAGCATGAAAAAAATGTCAATTATTTTGGTGTGTAATTTGCAAATATGACAACCGATTTTATGTACCTTCATGTTCAGGCAAAGGTTGGGCATCCAGTCCAAATTCCATGAAGCAGCTGAAAAGCAGCAACACACAGACAAGAACACGAGCATGAACTGTCTTCGATTCCCAAGTAGAAAAATCCATGTCCCAAAATCCTAAAATAAAACGACAAGACTCTAAAATAAAGGAACAGTCAGCAATTTTTTTTTTTTTTAATCTTTTTGATTCAACCAAGTGAATTTCATGGGATTAATTCTAACAAAGTGTCGAGTTGATTTAAAAAAATAAAAATAAAAATAAAAAAAGGCTTACAGGCACGCCCTCTCTGACTCTGGTCCTTGCTTGATCTTAGAAGAGCCCTCTTGTTTCTGTGTGCCACCAACCCCAATAATCTGGTTGCTCTAAATGAGTTCAGAAAAAAAGGGTAACAAAATTCAGAGCTTTTGTAGATGACAATGATGGAAATATTGTTGCAAATTTTTGTGGATTTTGCCATTTTGGTCATCATAATAACAATGGCTATTGCTAATTTTCATCAATATCCATGTAAATCATTTATTATGAATTTTTAAAATTAATTTAAAATCAAATTCTTGATTTAATCTTTTTTTTTTCTTTGAGAGCCCGTGTGCTCAAGGGTATGCATTGTCTTTCACCTTTTGAACTATGCCTAGGTTGATGTTAATTTGGTAAGTTTAAATTCTCAAAGTCTTAAATATCAATGTCAAGTTACGCTCTCAATTGAAATTAATATCGATAACCTTTATCTAGAAAAAAATATAAAAATTAAGAAAATCAGAAATAAAATGTTTCACTATTTTTAAATCAGTTAAAATTATCATTATTAATAATATCTACATTAATGTTTTTTTTTATTATTTTTCATATTTCATAGATTTTTATGATATAGTAAAATTATATATATATATATTTTTATAATTAAAAAATATTCGAGGATAGAGATCCAAGTCCATTGCCTCTTTGATTATAAGTACATACTTTCATATCAGTCGAACTGTATTCTTGTTGGCTCAATTCATCTTATGTTAATGGCAAACACAAAAAAACATATGAAAAATGTTGATGGAAATATCCTTAAATCCAACCTCAATTGGAAATTAATTTTTGTGAAGATGTAGATAAGTGTTTATACAAAACTAAATAATTTGTGTTATACTATATTGATATAATTAAATTTATTTCTATCTATCAGCTTAACCTTTTGGGTTGATTAGTGATTTAAGATGATATCCGAGTAGGGGGTCTTGAATTTGAATCTCTATAGAGTCATTTCCTCCTCAATTAATATTAATTTTCACTTCTTAAGTTTTTGAGTTGATTGGCGATTTAAGAATTTGAAATTGAAGCACTTTTTATTTATAATCTTTTTAATTATTTATGTTCATATAAAATCACTCAATAAGCTAGATTAAACACACTTAAATTATTAATTTTTCTGTAAGCTTACAGAAAAATCAATTTTGTTAAAAAAGTATTTTTTTTTCCCCAGATTATTCCAAACACACTATAAAACTTTCATTCATCTAAATACAACTTTCTAAACTTAGGTTATTCAAACTTAGACTTCAATCAAAGTTTCCTAAATCAAGCTATCTAATCCCCGAGTTTAATGCCAACAAGAGCATACCTTAACTAGCATCAAGTATGACTCATGACCAAGTGGCTATAGGTTCGAATTCCCCCACCCCCAATTGTTGATATACTAAAAAAAACCTCCGAGTTTAATAGCTAAAGAGAGCATAGCTCAACTGGCATCTAACCCAAGGTCCAACTGTCCAAGCCTCAAAGATTCCGACGAATCACGTTCTTTCTACTACCATGTTAAATCATGAATCAATAAGTTTAGACATAAAAATCTATTGGTAGAAATAGTATTTTTAGGCTTAATTTTCAAAAACCAAAAACAAAACTAAGGGGGTGTTTGGCGCACAAAATTGAGTTGAGTTAGGCAGAGTTGAGTTGAGTTGAGTGCATAAAGTCTGTGTTTGGGGTGCAGAGTTGAGTTGAGTTGTGTAGGAGTATCTGGCGCAGTTTTTTTTAAAATCAAATAGTCAGTTTTTATCTTACTGATGATTTTTAGATATTCTATCTGAAACATTTATCTTCAAAACACAATACCACTCAGTTCCAACATTGAATTCAGGTGTGAACACCAAACTTGTAGTGTATGATAACTTCAATGTAATGAATGTGTATAATATTGACTTGCATAATGATTGAACAACATGGTCTGTTATCAAGATTTGTTATTTTTTTCATTATCAATTGAATTCTCCAATTAATATGTAATTAATCGGAATCAATTGAATATTTGTAAGGTTTATAGAAAAAGAAAAGAACAATGTAATTGGGCAGATAACTTACGATCAATGTCTAAAACAAACTTCATGAAAGATTGTCAAAAGGGTGTTTACTATTTTCCATCATTAACGATACATTCATTCATGACAAAAGAATTAATGACATGTTATCAAATCTTATCTCTCATGCCCCAAAAAATTAAAGTATATAAAAAAATATTATCGTTCACAAAATATATCTAACGAAATAAACATGAAGTGTTTGGGTCATCTTGGTTTAGTAAAAGATGGGTGAAGTAGGTGTTCAACCAGTCTTACCAAGAAGATGCAAGCAGTATCCCTTCTTGGATTGTGGTAGGACTTGGAAGAAGCAGTCTGTCTTCTGGATGTCTGCGACTAAGGGGATCATCCTTGGTCAACCCTTCTATTGCATACAGTTGGTCTACAACATCTTTACGTCTATCAGATTCCATTTCATATTTTTCTTTTCTTAATCACTCCCCGTAACTTTTCTTTTCGTTTCAGCAACGAAACTTATGGATAATTCAACTTAAACCCCATTTTTTTTTGTAATGCCCCGTAAAATCAAATGCATTAATTGTATTTGATTTAAATTTGAATTTTTGGATAACCGGATAAGGATTATGAATATAGAGATTTTTAGGAAAACGTGTTTCAAAGTCCAAAAAGGATTAGGATTTATGTTTTAAAAAAATGAGATTAAGATTTCTTTTTTTAAAAAAAAAGGATTAGGATTTCATTTTTTTAAAAAATAGGATTTCTTGTTCTAAAAAGGATTATGACTTTTTGCTACCTATTTAAACTAGAGTAATTGCAACTTAAGGGTGCACTTCAAAACTCTCATCTTCTTCTCCTTCTTTTCTTTTCATCTCACTCTTCATCCCGTCGGACAATTGCGCGAAGTTTCGCAGGAAAGTTGTCGGACCATCGCCGGAAAGTCACCGGACCATCGTCGGAAAGTCGTCGGACCACCACCGGAAGTCTCTGGAAGTTGTCGGACCACCGCCGGAAGTCGTCGGACCAACGTCAGACCACCACCAGAAAGTCACTAGACCGCTGGAAGGGAATCAAGGTTTAGAGAAATTGGTGGAAAGATGTGTGAATTGATTTTGTGGGGAAATGTAAATTGAGAAAATTAGGGGAGATATTTGAAAGTGGGGAGTTAGGAACTCAACCCAACTTAATGCCCCAAACACTGAGTTGGTTTTTTAAACTCATACCAATGGGCCAAACAACCCCTAATTGGATGGATGGTATGAGTTGAGTTGAGTTGGTTTAAAAAACCAACTCAGTGTTTGGGCAACTCGGCACAACCTAACGATGCATCCAATACCAATGATTTGTGCCTAGAATGTGTTGCTAGATCTCTGCTCGTCAAAGCTATACATGCAACAACAAAGGCGACCGGGGGCTTCCCTTTCATTGCTTCTTTCACGACGAGGGAATCGCGTCCGCATCCGCATCAGTCGAAGTGGTGGAACGCCCTCATGAGTCAAAGAGAAAGACGAGCTGCGACGAGGATGCCTTTTTTAATCAGCCAACGTCAAGACCTGCAACAGAGTCTTACCACGTTAAGGGAGAGCACCCAACTTGCTTGTTGACACGTGAGGGAAAATAGGAGTCTAAGGTGGCAGGATTTACCACGTTAGCCCTACTGCATTGAGTTGGGTTGAGTTCTCAACTCCCCACTTCCCCAAATATCTCCCCAAATTTTCTCACCTTACATCTCCCCACAAAATCAATTCACACATCTTTCCACCAATTTTCCTTAACCTTGATTACCTTCCGGTGGTCCGACGAATTCCGGCGACCTCCGACAGTGGTCTGACGACTTTCCAACGATGGCCCAACGACTTTTCGGCGATGACCCGACGACTTCCGGCGAAACTCCGCCCCAATTGTCCAGCGGGATGAAGAGTGAGATGAAAAGAAAAGAAGGAGGAGAAGATAGAGTTTTGAAGTGCACCCTTTAAGTTGTAATTACTCTAGTTTAAATAGGTAACAAAAAGTCTTAATCCTTTTTAGAACAAGAAATCTTATTTTTTTAAAAATGAAATCCTAATCCTCTTTTTTTAAAAAAGAAATCTATCCCCTTTTTTTATAACATAAATCATAATCTTTTTTAGACTTTGAAACACCATTTTCTAAAAAATCTCTATATTCATAATTCTTATCTGATTATCCAAAAATTCAAATTTAAATAAAATACAATTAATGCATTTGATTTTACGGGGGTTACAAAAGAAAAGGGGTTTAAGTTGAATTATCCATAAGTTATGTTGTTGAAACGAAAAGAAAGGTTACAGGGGAGTGATTAAGAAAAGAAAAATATGAAATGGAATCTGATAGACGCAAAAATGTTGTAGACCAACTGTATACAATAGAAGGGTTGACCAAGGATGATCCCCTTAGTCGCAGACATCCAGGAGACGGGTTGCTTCTTCCAAGTCCCACCACAATCCAAGAAGAGATACTACTTGCATCTACTTGCATCTACTTGGTAAGACTAGTTGAACACCTACTCCACCCATCGTTTACTAAACCAAGATGACCCAAACACTTCATGTTTATTTCGTTAGATATATTTTGTGAACGATAATATTTTTTGTATACTTTAATTTTTTGGGGGCATGGAGATAAGATTTGATAGCATGTCATTAAATCTTTTGTCATAAATGAATGTATCATCAATGATAGGAAGATAAAAACTGATTATTTGATCTTAAAATCATAGTAAGATAAAAACTGATTATTTGATCTTAAAAAAAACTACACCATATACCTCTACACAATTCAACTCAACTCAACTCTGCACCCCAAACACAAACTTCCTGCAGAAACTCAACTCAACTCTGCACCGCAAACACAGATTTCCTGCAGTTAACTCAACTCTACACAACTCAACTCAATTCTGCGCGCCAAACACACCCTAAATTAATGGTTATCAAATATAGTTGTAGTTTTTAAAAACTTGTTTTTGATTTTTAGAATTTGACTAAAAAATAAAAAATAAAATGATTATCAAATTAGGCCTAAATTTCCATTTTCTTCCAACATCTTCAGATATAAAATAAAAACTTATAGTTGGACATTATTATTTTTGTGAGAGAGCTAATTTCTCCTTCCAAATGATGCTGGATCTTTCTTAGCTTGGTTTGGCATTTTATGGTTTTCCAACGACATTTTTTTTTACCCATTAAATTTTTTGTTACCCTGGTAAAAAGTATTTTTGCATAACTTGATTGTTTAAGATATTTAGGGTCTCTTTGATAGGTAATCCAGATTCTGTTTTATATTTTTGGATTAACTGAATTTAGTAAATACATGTTTGGCAGACGTGTTTTTGAAAACTGTTTTCGGATTCTGTGATCCAAATAGTAGAAATTCTGAAAACAACATTTTTATGTTTTCATTGTATCCAGATTCTGAATTTGAAATTTTAAATTGCAGAATTATATTAAACAAAGATAAAATCTTAATAAATATAGTATTTCATGTTTATAAACTTAATTTACTTTTGTTAAATTAAAATATGCATAATATAATATATTATAAAATATAAAATATTATATTATAAAATAATTATTATATAAAATTTATTAAAAAAATACTTGTTCATAAATTAATTAATAATGTCTTATATTCAACCTAATATTTATCTTTGCAACTACAACTAGTTTTATGATCTATAAATATATTATAAAACACACTTTAAACTATTGTTTAAAATGAATTAATTTTCTAAATCTGCTACCAAACACATATCTGAAAACATGAAATACAACTCTGTTTTCATTGAATCCCTTATTTTCAAATTCCTGTTTTCGGATTGCCTACCAAACAGGCCCTTAGAAACCTCCTTAAAACGTTAGATGTTCAAACTTTTACACCACCCTTCTTGCCTATTTGAACTTTTGTCTTCAACATCCTATAGCTAAATACAACCGAAGAAAACCATATTCCAACGTAATCATAACTCAACTAGTTTAGAGATACACCTTCAACCAAGAGCACAAAGATTCGAGTTTAAAAAAAAATTAAAAATAAGGATATGAATGGAGGTTGGATCATCACAAATTCATGAATTGTGGCAGCCAAATTTGATGTATTTGGTTTGATTCACTGATATTTGAGAAGACTTCCAGTTGAAGAATAGTATCGAGTCCCATCCTTGTGATTTTGGGTAGAAGAAGATGAGTCAATCCATGATGACCCATCGATTAGTGTATGAATGTGTTGCGAGGATGTTGAAACGTCAATGCTTGTAATGTTGTCTTGGGATATCTCAAAGTGTTGAAGATCTCACATTGAAAAAGTCGAGAGAAACCTCACAATATATATGATATATGGGTTACTCCTCTTATCGTCAATTGGTTTTAAGTTGAAACCCCATATAATTTAATACAAAGGCATCTTGATCAATCGCATTGTGCTTGATGCTCGGTGTTCGGACTTCCATTTTGCCTTCAAGCATGCTAACCACTGAAGACATAGAAGGTCTAAGAGTTGGTCATAGATTTGTACATAAGAGAGAAATATGAAGCATCTTCATGACCTCTTCCTTTGAGTAATTTGAGCCTAGATTTAGATCAACCAGTTCCAGTAGGTTTCCTTCCTTTTGTAGAACACAAGCCTATAAATACGTAGAAAAATTTTAGTAAAAGCCACTCTTATATATTTGTGAATAAAGTAAAAAAGAAGTCATCACGCTATCAGCTGCATGCCTCTAAAAGAATATAGAGGAAAAACTTGGGTGCTGTCCATCTACTAGGTCTCCCCATTTTGAACCACAAATTTTTTCGGTTTAAAAAAATGATTAAATTATCAAAAATACTCATAAACTATGGGGTTGGTTGCAATTATACCTCAAACTTTTAAAAGTTTCATTTTAACCCTTCAACTTTGATGTTTGTTTGAAAAATATCCTCGAAGGTTTTTTCTAGTTAAATTGATGGTCGAAAAATGATGTTTTTATTATTTTTATATGAACATATACATTGAAAAAAACCAAAACATATGCAAATACGTCATTTTTCGTCCATAAATTTAATGGAAAAACCCTTCAAGGGTCGTTTTGAAATAAATTTCAAAGTTGAAGGATTAAAATGAAACTTTTCAAAGTCTAAGGGTATAATTAAAATCAATCCCATAGTTCAATAGTATTTTTGGTAATTTAACCAAAAATAAAAGAAAAACCAAAAAATTTTTTATGTGGTCATGAAGTGGGATGCTGCACTGCACCTACATATTTTCCAAGAATATATATGATTTTATAAATCTTAAAAGGGAACAAATTAATTAAGGAGCCATTAGGTAGCTTTTACCCAATCAAGAAGATAAACAAACTCTTCTCTTGGTCTATAATTTGTGTTGCTTTTTCCACTAACAATTTCTAAGGCCACAATTCCGAAGCGGTAAACATCGGCTTTATCAGTCAAATAACCCCTCGTTACATATTCAGGAGCCATGTAACCTCTAAAAAAAACAAGATTCAAAAGTTGGATGAGTTAAAATAGTTTTTTGGTATGGGGTTCCAATAATAGAGAAAGAGGTAGAGAGATAGAAAGAGACATTGTGCCTGCAATTCTTGTGCTGATATGAGTATTCTCCTGTTCATCAAGCTTAGCCAACCCAAAGTCTGAGATCTTAGCATTCAAATTTTTATCAAGTAGAACATTAGTAGCTTTAATATCTCTATGAACAATTTTCAATCTAGATTCTTCATGTAGGTAAGCCAACCCCTTTGCTATTCCCAAGCATATCTTCATTCTTACTGGCCATTCCAAATGTAGTAAGTGCTCCTCGGGCCCTTAAAAATAAAGACCATGACAAACCTTACACGCTATATGGAATGGAACTAAGTTAATTAAAACAAGCGTTAATTATACTAAAAGCTAGATTGATTGATTGATATAAAAGGCACTTACCAAAAAGTGCGCGGGCAAGGCAATTGTTCTCTAGATACTCATAAATAAGCAACAATTAATTTCCTTCAATACAACAACCATAAAGCTTAACAAGATTTGGATGTTGTACTGCAGATATCATTCCTATTTCATTCACGAATTCTCGATTCCCTTGCCTTGATTTTGAGGATAGTTGCTTTACGGCAATTGAAGTACCATCCAATAGTACTCCCTCTCAAATATGTTAATTAAACTATGTGAGATTTTACCCCCGAGTTTTTAAATTGTTTATGATTTACATTGATTACAAATCTTTAAATTTTTTGAAGAAAATACTAAGAACTAAGAATCAGTAAAAGCACTCGATCATCCCAACTATGTTGGCACTATCTTAGCACCCCCATCATGTGTCCTAGGTCTTAAAAGTCAATTCATTCATCAAGAAAAAGTATGTGAGGAATATACAAAGCAAGAGAGAGGGGAGCAAAGAAGGCTCACAAGTCCCAAACAAACCCAAGAACAACAAACCAGAAAAAAGCAAGGAGAAAGACAGAACATTAATCCAAGACAAAACAAAAAAACATTAAGTTGTTTGAAAGAAGGCCCGCCAATTTAGGACGATGGTAGTGATGTCGTAGGCACCAAATGAAATCTTTGAATTAGGTTTCAAATGAAAATATTTTTTCTCGAAAGTTGTTTTATTATGATATTATCCTTCAATGAGATTTTAGCTCATTCTTTTATACATCCTTAATTTTCTACCAGGGTTGCTCTTGAGTTTCTTTCCAAGATATAACTAATCAGAATATGACACTAGTCTCATCTATTATTATAGGCAAAGATTGTAAATTTTTGTTGCGTTGTATATGAGATGTTTGGAGATAAAGTTAAGCTATGAGACGAGGGATTTGACATTAGATTCCACTGCATTGCATACTCGGGGTCTATTGTTGTCACGATTATTCGTTTTGGGATTGTGGGGTAATTTGGAATGGGTTGTGGCATGCATGTAATATTAATTTTAAAGGAAAAATTAATGAAAGGGTTCGTTATAATTTTGAAACAATTTCAAGGTTTAAGATTATGATTGAAGGAAACTTTTTGAAAGTTTTAAGAGTGTATAATTGAAATTTACCATAAAGATGGAAGACACGTGTATAATTTAATCAATATTCAATTAAACCAACTTGTCATCTTTTGAAAGTTTAAGGCTTAATTCCCTGTCAAATAATTAAGATCGTTACATGTTCTTTAATAATTAAAGCTACGTACTAAAGTCATGTTATGCCGGATTGCAAAATTATTGTAAAAAATTAACAAGGTTCAGATATCAATTAAGGAATTGATGCAACAAATTACTAAAGAATCAAGAAGAGACCATTTATCTTACCTTGTAGACAGGACCAAAACCTCCCTCGCCTATCTTATGTGCCAAGTCAAAGTTGTTGGTTGCTGCTTTGATTTGTCTTAAGCTGAAATAACCTGTTTGTAACTTTAGGGCCCGAAATTCTGAAATTATATCAAACGAATACGTGACATAAGTAAGTAAGAAAAATAATATTCCTCAAAGAACATAGATCAATTATATTGAGTGAATTTTATTCTGTTTGACTTTGAAAAATACTAAACAAAATGGAAATTGTTCTAAAACTTTAAATTGTTGCCATCTTCTACCTCCCAAACAAACTAGGGTAATTGATAAACTTTGCAAACCCATGATCTGTAATTTAAATAAAGGTTTATAAACTCTATTTTGAGCTTTTGTTTTTATTTCTGTCCTTATATTTTTAGCATGTGTCCATTTTAGTCTAGGGTACCTCTGAAAAATTCATTTTGGTCTCTATACTTTTAAGTTGATCACTATTTTCGTCCCTTCATTTTTTTTAACTTAATAATTTTCTTGAAATATAGCCATAATTTTATATTAAAGGATACAGTTTATATGGGTATAAAATTTATCTTAAAATTTTGCAAATATAGAAACAAAAAAATAAACATTTTGTTTAAAAGTGCAATGTTCAAAATGGATATCTTGAAAGTATATCGACTAAAATGAACAAAAGTTGAAATAGAAGGACGAATATGTCCTCTAGAAGGCCCTCTCGAAGTTGCAAATGCCAACAAAGATTAAAATCTTTGTCTGGCGTTCTTTTCACGACTGTCTCCCCATGCGAGTTAATCTTTCAAAGAAAGGTTTGGATGTTCCACGTGTCTGCCCAACTTGTGGAGCCGAACCAGAGACGATTACCCACATCCTGTTCAGATGTTCGAGAGTAGTGGCTCTATGGAAGGCTTTATTACCAAACGCTATGGTTAATATGGATAGACGGATGTCTATTTAGGAGGTATGGCAATCTTTGTGCCCGTCTTTTGATCCCAGGGTTCCTGAGTTATTGTGCACTGGAGCATGGGGCCTTTGGGTTGACCGTAATAGTTTATGTTTTGAGCGCCCTATTTAGTCAGTAAAGGATCGAGCTAATTGGAACGGTCGGTTTCTACAGGATTACCATTCTTTTAATGAACCGGGGAAGCCCAGTTTAGTGTCTATGAACAATGGCGAGGTGGAGCTGAAAGGGGAGAGTTTAATACTAACATCTTTGTTGATGCAGCTTGTGATGTCTAGGGGAGATCTACAGGTATTTGGTGTTGCAGTTCTTTTAGGAGATGGAGGTCTATTGATGGCTATGGCCAACAAGCACGACTGTTTCATAAATCTGGTATGCTTAGAAGCGCTCGCGTTGTTTGATGGTATTAAGTTGGCTTCACGTCTGAAGCTTCACAAGGTTCATTTCTACTCGGACTCGCTGTCCTTGGTGGCAATGTTAAATGGCTTAGAGGAGCCAACTTCATATATTCAAAATTGTATTTGCAATATTTTGTCTTTGAAAAATAATTTTGAAAAGATTATGTTTAGTCATACTAGTAGATCTTTCAACTACCTAGCACATGTGTTGGTACGAAAAGGGGTGTATGATACTTTAGTTCTTTAGACTTCTGAGTTCCCTAGTTGGATTAACCCATCCATATGACTAGGGAGGTGAGAAGGTGGTGTTTGTAATCTTGTCTTTCTTTAATGAAATTCTTTTCTTAAAAAAAAAAAAGGACAAACATGGACATTTTGCAATGATTGAACCTTAACTGAAAGTACAATTACCCAAAATAAGATATAAACCCTACAACCCATTTTTAATTTTTAATTTTTGCTTTTTTTTTTAAATTAGGCTTATTTTGTTACATTTTCTTTATAATAGTTTTCATCTTTTATAAGCAAACACTAAATTTCAAAAAAAAAAAAAAAAAAACGATTTGATTTTTGATGACACTGATAAAAAGTATATAAAGGTGAAACTAGTATTTATAAGCTTAAATTTTCAAAAACAAAATAGTAACTTTATCATTGTCTTCAGTTTTCTTCCCATCCAAGTAACCTTCCCATGGAAGAACAACCAATAACCAACCGTACGACCAACACAAAAATACCAACAACAATGCCAGCAACAGCTCCCGCTGATAGTTCTCTAGTTTTCACGTCAAAGTCTACAATAGCAAAAACAAGATAACAACAGTTCAAGAAAGTTGAAGAAATTAATTTAGACAATACATTATATATTAATTAGAATAGAAAGGAGTTCCTTTAAATGATGATTATTATTATAAATTAAAGTAAAGAAAATTGCTTACTGGGTGTCACTGTAATTGCAGATCCCGCTCACAGGAATGGCAGTTGTTCCTTTACCAGCCCAATATAAGTGGATTTCAAGAGTGTTGGTACTTACTACAATATTAGGCTCTTCAATAACAAAGCTTTTACCCACACCTCCAGCTTCCTCCATTAGGTTAAAAATTTTTCTTACCAACTTTCCCTGTGTAATAATGGAAATGAACCCCGTTACACATTAGAAAATTACCCAATACAGCACATTAATCTCAACATTGGAGAGATATGTTACCTACTACCATCCATATTTTGATAACCATTTGATTTTTGAAAACTTCTGCTTGTTTTTCCACCATTTTTCTTCATCTTCTTGTTGAAAAATAAAATTTTAAACATTTATTTGTGGCATTTAGTGTGACATTTTATTATTTGCAACACATTTGAGTTACTTGAGTTATTAGAATTATGAGTTATGTGAGTTTTATATGAGTTGGGAGAGTTAAGAGCATTGATGTCATTTATAACTTTTTGTCAATTCGTTTAGCTTTCGTAAGCCTGTATAAAAGCATGCTCATTTGATTGAAAAATATCTTCTTTCATATCTTGTCCTCCACATTTGTTTCTAGCAAAGTGGTATCAGAGCCTAGTTAAAAAAAATTGAGAGAAAAAAATGGCTAACGGTGGGTTGAGTTCCCTTCAATTACCGATGCTTATCAAGCTCAACTATGATAGTTGGAGCATCAAGATAAAAGTGTTACTAGGAGCACAAGACATGTGGGAGATCGTGGAGAATGGTTCCTAAGAGTTGGAACCTGAAGCCAATAAAGCTTAAAGGAGACAAGAAGGAAGGACAAGAATACTCTCTTTATCTTGTACCAATCAGTGGACGAAGATACATTTGAGACCATCGCTAATGCCGAGACATCAAAAGTGGCATGAGATAAACTTCAATCTACTCATAGAGGAGTCGATCGTGTGAGAAAGGTACATTTGCAATCTTTACGTGGTGAGTTTGAATCATTACAGATGAAGGAAACGGAGGTGATAGCAGAATATCACACAAAAGTAATGACCGTTGTAAACCAATTGAGACAGAATGGTGAAGAAATTACTGATGTTCGTGTCATGGAAAAGATTTTACGGAACCTAAATACTAAATTCGAGATTATCGCCACGACAATCGAGGAGACACAGGATCTCGATAATATGACAATTGAATAATTTATAGGCTCGTTGCAAGCCTATGAGGAGAAAAAGAAAAGAAAGATGGATCAAACGGAGACCATTGAACAACTTCTCCAACTCAAACTCAAGGAGGAGAATAGTCGTGGACGTGGAAGAGGTCGCAGTGGTCGAGGCCATAGTGGAAGAGGTGAAACAACCACCAATATTTCTCAAAATTCATGTGTATCCTAAAGAGAAAGAGGAAGTCGAGGTCGTGGAAGACGTGGTGGAAGGTTCGGGAGAGATAAATCTCAGGTAAAATGTTATAATTGTAATAAATATGGACATTATGCAAATGAGTGTTGCTCATCTCAATCAGAGTCGATCGATCGAAAGAATCAGGACCGGTCAAATACTGACACATCTAAAGTCCATCAAGGGCAATCTAATTATGCGGAAGAGAAGGAGACCTTATTTATGGTGTCAAAGGGAGAAGAAGAGAATCGAGATACTATGTGGTATCTTGACAGTGGAGCCTCAAATCACATGTGTGGAAAACGCAAGATGTTTGCAAAGTTGAACGAGATGGAGAAAGGTAATATTGCCTTTGGAGACAATTCTTTGGCCGCCATCAAAGGAATAGGTAAAATTCTCATTCGATTGAAAAATGGAGAAAATCAATATATCTCTAATGTTTATTACATTCCCAATGTAAAAAATAATATATTGAGTGTAGGACAATTATTAGAGAAATGTTTTGAAATTTAAATGAAAAACAATTGTTTGTATTTGAGGGATAATCATGAGAAACTTGTTGCTAAAGTTTCCATGACCAAAAACTGAATGTTTCCTTTGAATATATGTAATGATGTTCCAAAATGATTGAAGACGTGTTATGAGAATCTCTCTTGGTTATGGCATCTACGGTTCGAGCACCTCAATTTTGGAAGACTAGAAGATTTGTCGAAGAAGAAGATGGTGCGGGGTTTACCGCACATTCATAAGCCGAATCAAGTTTGTGAAGGTTGCCTACTTGGAAAACATCATCGAAGTAGTTTTCCAAAAAAGTCTATGAAAAGGGCCAAAAAACCTCTAGAACTCATCCATGGTGACGTGTGTGGAATGATCAAACTGGAGTCTCATGGTAAAAGTAAATACTTCCTTTTCTTTATTGATGATTTTTCTAGAAAAACGTGGGTGTACTTTTTGAAGGAAAAATCGAAAGTATTTGAGATCTTCAAAAGATTTAAGGCACGTGTGGAGAATGAAAGCAACCTTACAATCAAGGCCATGAGAACCGATCGAGGTGGTGAATTCACATCAAATGAGTTCAAACAATTTTGTGATGAAAAAGGCATCAAACGCCCATTAACAGTGCCAAGGACACCACAACAAAATGGCATGGTGGAGAGGAAGAATCGAACAGTCTTGAACATAGCAAGAAGCATGCTAAAAACGAAGAAGATGTCGAGGGAATTTTGGGCAGAGGTCGTAGCTTGTGCGGTCTATTTGATAAATCGAGCCTCAACCAAAAGTGTGCTTGACAAAACACCTCAAGAAGCATGGAACGGAAGAAAACCTGGAATTGGTCACTTCAAGGTGTTTGGGAGTATTGCATATGCTCATGTGTCAGAAGAAAAAAGGACCAAGCTCGATGATCAAAGCAAGAAACTCATCTTCATCATCTATGATGCAAGTTCAAAGGGTTATCGCCTTTACAATCCTTTGGATGGGAAGGTAATTATTAGTCGTGATGTTGTTTTTGATGAGCAAGCCTCTTGGGATTGAATATATACAGGAGGAAGTGTATGATTTCTTTCCATACTTTCAAGAAAACGATGAAAATGAGTCAGTTGGATATGAAATGAGTGAAGTTTTGACCATTCCAGTGCCACCACATTCGTCAAATTCATCATCATCTGAAAGTTCATCCAGCGATTCAGACAACGAAATTGGCCCAAGAGGAACTCGAAGCCTACGATAACTTAATGAGGTAAATGAAAATCAAGATGACATAATTCTCTATTGTCTTTTTGGTGATTGTGAGCCCATTAGTTTCCAATAAGCCATTGCAAACAAAAATGGAAAGAAGCAGGATGAAGAAATTCAAACGATAGAGAAAAATGACACATGGGAGTTCACCAAACTTCCAAAAGGGCATAAACCGATTAGAGTGAAGTGGGTATACAAGACAAAGAGAAAAGCCAATGGTGATATTGAGAGGCACAAGGCGAGATTAGTGGTGAAAAGGGTATAGTCAACGCCATGGCATCGACTATGATGAGGTATTTGTCCCTGTTGTTCGCCTTGAAACTATTCGTTTGATTATTGATTTGACAACTCATAATCATTGGAAGATACATCAAATGGATGTCAAATCGGCATTCTTGAATGGAATTCTTGAGGGGGAGATCTATGTAGAACAACCATTAGGTTATGAAGTCAAGGGTGAAGAAGACAAAATGCTTCGATTGAAGAAGGCTCTTTATGGCTTGAAGCAAGCGCCAAGAGCATGGAATTCAAAGATTGACAAGTACTTCCAAGATAAGAAATATATGAAGTGTCCTTATAAGCATGCCCTCTACATCAAAATGCAAGGTGAAAATATATTAATCATTTGTTTATATGTTGGTGATTTAGTATTTACCGGAAATAATCCTAGCATGTTTGATGAGTTCAAAAGAGAGATGACAAAGGAGTTTGAAATAACGGACATTGGTCTCATGAGTTACTATCTTGGAATCGAGATCAAACAAGGTGAAGATGGGATCTTTATATCCCAAGAGGGCTATGCTAAAGAAATGTTAAAAAAGTTCAACATGGATGATGCTAATCCGGTTGGAACACCGATGGAATGTGGAGTCAAAATCACCAAGCAAGGTGGAGGAGTGAAAGTAGATTCTACATATTTCAAAAGCTTGGTTGGAAGTTTGAGATACTTGACATGCACAAGACCAGATATTCTTTATTCGGTTGGAATTATTAGTCAATTTGTGGAAGAGCCAACAACAACACATTGCAAAATAGCAAAAAGGATACTTCGTTACATCAAAGGGACTATTGGGTATGGTCTATCTTATGTCTCTTCTAGCAATTTTGATATTGTTGGTTATTGTGATAGTGATTGGAGTAGTGACTTGGATGATCGAAAGAGCACTACGGGGTTTTTGTTTTTTATCGGTGAAACGACGTTCACATGGATGTCAAAGAAGCAACCCATTGTCACATTTATCAACATGTGAGGCGGAGTACGTCGCGACAACTTCATGTGTATGTCATGCAATTTGGTTAAGAAACTTAGTGAAGGAGTTGAAGTTTCAAATGGAAGGTCCAATGGAGATTTTTGTTGACAACAAATCGGCCATTGCCTTAGCCAAAAATCCGGTATTTCATGGCAGGAGTAAGCACATTGATACTCGTTTTCATTATATTCGAGATTGCATTACGAAAAAAGAAGTAGAACTCAAATATTTCAAGTCACAAGACCATGCGACAAACATTTTCACAAAACCCCTCAAGTTGGAGACTTTTATCAGAATGAGGAATTTACTTGGTGTAATAAATCAAGTTTAGGGGGGGAGCTGAGAAATAAAATTTTAAACGTTTATTTGTGGCATTTAGTGTGACATTTTATTATTTGCAACACATTTGAGTTACTTGAGTTATTAGAATTATGAGTTATGTGAGTTTTATATGAGTTAGGAGAATTAAGAGCATTGATGTCATTTATGGCTTTTTGTCAATTCGTTAGCTTTTGTTAAGCCTATATAAAGGCATGCCCATTTGATTGAAAAATATTTTCTTTCATATCTTGTGTTCTACATTTGTTTCTAACACTTCTTACAATAATTTCCATCTTTCTTCATGAACCATTTGAGTAATTTCTAGCCAAATTTCAAAAATAAAATCAAGTTTTTGAAAACTATTTTCTTTTTTAGTTTTCAAAACTTAGTTTAGTTTTTGAAAATATAAGTATCTAGTAAATAAGAAAATATAGAAGCTCATAGGTAGATATAAATAAGAAAATATAGAAGCCCATAGGTAGATATATATAGTATTTGTAGACTTAATTTTCAAAAACAAAAAACTAAAAACTAAAAACTAAAGTCTCGTTTGATAACCATTTTATTTTTTATTTTTGAAAAATGAGCTTGTTTTTTCACTATTTCTCTACAACAAATTTTATCTTCTCTCTAATGGTTTCCATCTTTCTTAAGCAAACATTTGAATTCTTAGTCAACTTTCAAAAACAAAACAAGTTTTTTTTTTTTAGTACATCAACAATTGGGGGTAGCGGATTTGAACTCATGACCTCTTGGTCAAAATCTTACTTAATGTCAATTGAGCTATGCTCTTGTTGGCAAAACAAATAAGTTTTTGAAAACTAATTTTTTTAGTTTTCAAAATTTAGCTTAGTTTTTTAAAACACATCTAAAAAATAGATATGAAAACATGGAAAGCTATTGATGTGGAAATAGTATTTATAAACTTAATTTTAAAAAACAAAAATTAAAAAAAAAAAAAAAAAAAACGACTCACTTGAATTGAGATATCGAAAATGCGCCTTCCGAGGCTGGTAAAGGTTTGGTCAGTAGTAAACATAATTTCAGCAAAGTGAAGCTTGACATTATAACTTCCACTTCGCAAGCAAAATCCAAAGTACTTGAGCGAAATAGGTGAGAGTCGAGTTGTGGCATAGACTCTTCCTGAAACAGACTCATTGTTACCTCGAACTTTGTAAGGAGGACCTTCAACAGTGTTTATCACGAAAGTGTTGGGAAAAACCTCCTACCACTAGGAATAAACAGAAATAACTGAGAAATTAAAAAAAACCAACAAAATAAGAGACACAAGAATTTACGTGGAAAAACTCCAAACCCGGAGAAAAAAACCACGAACAGAAAGAAATTTCCACTATGTGAAAAATTGTTACAATCACATAGAATTCTCTCCCCGACCCCAATTACAAAAACACTCTCTCAAAGCTTATACTACTCACACCCTTCTTCCCACTCTCAGACCAGAGAATATAAAGAGGGGAGCTTAAAGTATTTCGCTTTGAAAACCAAAGCCATAGACTTCTTTTATAGTGTCACGAGCCCACCACTTCCTTGCATCTTTCAGATGTGGGACAATTTCACTTCTAATATATTGCCAAAAACCCAACAATTTCCACCTTGGCAAGATATTTGAAGAATCTACATCTCTTGCTGCATCATTGTCTTTACCGATAATCATAATCCTCAACACAGAGAATTATAACCTATTCCACCATAAAAGTAGACCACTTGGAATGCCACCTCCCAAGAATTTTTTTTTTGTCACATGCCGATATACCCAGCTGAAATTTATGGTGCAACTTCCACCTACTTGGCTCACCTGGAAGTTCTTCAGCCATCGACATAACTTCCACCACACACCTTGCATAGCCGCCAAGTCAATGCTCGTGTGCAAACTTGTGGAACCGCTAACATCACATCCTCTATCATGGCAAAGCGGACATACCATAAGGATGAATTCTGTCTTTCTTCAGAAGATGTCACCATCTCCCCTGACGAGAGAGACCATGTTAGCATCCGACCCAGAGCCTTTTGACGAACTTACTCTGTTAGGACAATTCCTTTTCATGTGTCGGACGCCGCTTTTCCCAAAGAACCTTTCTTTTGCACGAAGTCTTTCTTCTTCTTCTTCCAATTCCAGATTGTCATGCTAGACTTCTTAGAACTTTTGCTGGAACCACCACTGGACTCCGTTGGACCACCATCACCGCTTAACCTTTCAGGAACACCATAGCTCTGTCTTCCCTTCAAATCCTTGTGTAACCCAGATTGTATCAGCACATCTTTGACTTGCACTTGCCACAAGCTAAAGTTTATCTTTCCGTCAAATTTCTCCACATCAATCTTTACCGGACTCATAAAGCTTGACATATCTGCTTCCCTCCTAGTGAATCTGCAAATAGTGAACAACTATAGCCCGTTTCAAGAAATCTTTTCTGATGTGGAAGCTCAGACAATGCTGCAACCACAGAGCATACTCAGAAACTCAAGAAACTACAAACCTAAATCTCTGATACCACTTGTTGGGAAAAACCTCCTACCACTAGGAATAAACAGAAATAACTGAGAAATTAAAAGAAACCAACAAAATAAGAGACACAAGAATTTACGTGGAAAAACTCCAAACCCGGAGAAAAAAACCACGAACAGAAAGAAATTTCCACTATGTGAAAAATTGTTACAATCACATAGAATTCTCTCCCCGCCCCCAATTACAAAAACACTCTCTTAAAACTTATACTGCTCACACCCTTCTTCCCACTTTCAGACCAGAGAATATAAAGAGGGGAGCTTAAAGTATTTCTAATTGGGATGCTTTGAAAACCAAAGCCATAGACTTCTTTTATAGTGCCAGGAGCCCACCACTTCCTTGCATCTTTCAGATGTGGGACAATTTCACTTCTAATATATTGCAAAAAACCCAACAATCCTGTTAGGGACAACGACCCTCCACATATCGCTTTGCTTTTGGTTTCAAACAAAAGGCCTCATTCCAATGGAGATACTATCCCTCACTTATATACCCATGATCTACAAAGTACCAACCGAGCCTCCCCTCAAGACCCTCCACATATCGCTTTGCTTTTGGTTTCAAATAAAAGGCCTCATTCCAATGGAGATACTATCCGCCTAGCTCTTATCCTGGCCAACTCCTATACCCGGAGCACACCGCCTATCCGATAGAGCTCTTCTACCACAGATCTCCACCATGAGTACACTTTAAGGCTCGCCTCCTTTATTCGGCACCCGAGGATTTTACCGATCACGGCTCAGGGGCATGGCTCTGATACCACTGTTAGGGACAACGACCCTCCACATATCTCCACATTGGTATGATATTGTCCACTTTGGGCATAAACCCTCATGACTTTGCTTTTGGTTTCACCCAAAAGGCCTCATTCCAATGGAGATACTATCCCTCACTTATATACCCATGATCTTCCTCTTCTCTAGCCGATGTGGGACTTTGGTCGCACTCCCAATAGAAAGCACCAATACTGCTGTAACCCCATCTTTCTGAGGGAGAAAAGAAATTAGATTTGCCACCTAAAGTCTCGTCGCTTTCGTATTCATTACCATCAACCTTTATTCTTTCTCCTCCACAATTTATGAACAATGAATCAACTGCAATTAAGTGTACGTGTAGTGGAATACATAAATAAATATATACTTCAATTTCACAATTACTAGTAATAAGCTACAATTCAAATCAAAAGAACTAAAAATAAACATAATCATATATATATATATATATATATATCTTTTAATTTGCTTACCTCGAGCTTCTCTTGGGCAAGGGAAATCCTTCCTTAGGCACCAAGCATCACTATAAATTCCACGTCCAAGAAAGAAACTTTTTATAAAGAAAGTACAACCAACATGGTGGACTAGCTAGAATATATAAATATACATGATTTGGGTCCAAAAAATTATGTTCTATAAATATGATAACAAAGTTTAATCACCCTTTGATCTAGATTAAACAATAAAACTTCAAAAGCCAATTATAAATAAAAGGGATAATATTACAAATTAAACTACTTAGAGCTTTTCAGTTTCTTCGTAGATCAATAAAATGTATATTCTTTCTTTGAGTAACTCCCATTTTATTGGGAGTTGTTTGGACATGCCAATTGATGATGTATCGTAGATAACTCCCATTTTATTGGGAGTTGTTTGGACATGCCAATTGATGATGTATCGTAGATTTTCATAAGTATTAGGAGAAGTCATGGTTGGGAGTGCTAACGAAGTCCCACATTAGCTAGGGGAAGGAGAGATTCATGGTATATATAAGTGAGAACAATTATCTTCATTGGTATGAGGTCTCTTGAAAAAGTATGAGGTCGGATTTATACCCAAAGGGGACAATATCGTACAATTGTGAGATCTGTTGAGGTCCGTTGTCCTTATCATCATTTGGCATATACTCTCCTCCATTATCTATACGTAGACATTGAATTCTTTAAATTTTGTAAATATTTCAGACTTTTTCTTTCATAAAAAATATCCAAACATACTTCGAGAGATCATCTAAGGTCATCATGCAGCACATGTCACTAATTGAAGTTTGCTTGATGGCACCAAATATGTCAAAGTGCACCATCTGCACGATGCTTTATTTTCTCTTAGTGAGAACTCACTCCATGTCTTCTCTAATATCAAATTAAGGCAACCCCTTGAACGTGGACTTGCTCATCACTATATATCTTCCATTCGTTTTAATTGGCATAATCAAGGCTTGCATGTCACAAATCTACTGTTTCATTAAGTCTTGCATGCCACAAATCTACTGTTTCATTCTTCCATATCTTATTCACATAGGTGACTTTTGCTAACCTGACATAGATAGAGTTCATTCTTCGTCCTTTCACAAGTAGAGTACCACTAATTTCTATACCTTTTTTTGACATTTTTTAGGTTCAAACAAGATAAAGTTGCCTTGATGAAGTTAATTGAGATGCTGAAAACCAGAATCCCTTCATTCTAGGTACACAAAAATGTTCTCCAACTCTACTTTGATTGGAATTGTACCGAGGCATAATCATTTGTTTTGCCAATGTGAGCTGTTGGCAATTTTGAGTTGTTTGTAGGTATGAAAACTCGAATTCCTTTCTACTCTAATATGTTTTGCAACTTTCTTTTATCATTTGTCATGTGGTTAGTGATAAGGACAACGGATCTCCACATATCTCCACAATGGTATGATATTATGTCCACTTTGGGTAACAATCCTCATGGCTTTGCCTTTAGTTCTCCCAAAATGCCTCATACCAATGGAGATAATTGTCCTCACTTATATACCCATGACCAATCCCTTCCCTAGCCAATGTGAGACTTTTTGTTTGCACCCTAACAATCCTTCCCTCGAACAAAATACCACACTTGAGCCTCCCCTTGAACAGATCCGCCCACTCCCAACTGAGAGTTTACTCTTCATCTCGAGGCACAACTGGTTCATCCCGAGTCAACATCCGCATAGAGCACAAACATACAAATCACACTTGCTCTTATCAAGGCGAGTGGTATAACACCTTGATAGAACACAACCAAGGCTCACTCATCTTTGTTCCACTTTGACGATTTCTCCGACACATAACTAGGTTTTATCATGGCTCTGATACCAATTTTTAAGTAATGAAGCCCAAAAACTTAAGGCCCATTTGCCTTGTGTGTGTGTGTGTGGTCGAGAGAAAAAAAAAGGTTGTGGCAATATTACGAAAAGAAAAAACAGAGCAGTATGTAACGTTTTTTCTTGTATTTTTGCAAGAGCGGTTTTTTCTCCATTGAAGAGTTTTGTGAGTTAGAGTGATTCGTGAGCCTTTTCCTTGAGAGGAAAGTGAGAGAAATCACATTAAGCGTTGTAAACTCTTGTAACTTTCTCCCTGACAATTATAGTGGAACCTGCATTGGTAGCAGCTAGAGAACTGGATGTAGCCATCATTGGGTGAAGCAGTATAAATTTGATGTCAATTTCTGTTCCCTTTAAACTTGATTTATTTATCGTTCTTGTAGCTTAAATGTTTAGGTTGGTTTATCTACTCTTTTAGGCTTGTTAATTCCAAATTGATTATTCCGCAAAATATTTGGAATTATAACCTGATTTGGGATTTGAGATAAAATATATATTGTCTGAATCTGGTAGAATTTAGATTGATTATATTTTGTCATCACACTCACTCTAACAAGTGGTATCAGAGCATTGGGTTGTAGAACGATGTTAGGAAGAGATGAGAAATTGGTTACTTTTAATGGATCTGATTTTTCGTTTTGGAAGTGTCAAATATTAGATTATTTGCATTCCAAGGAATTGGACTTGTTATTAGAAGGAAAGCCTAAAGACATGGGAGAAGCTTAATGGAAAAAGTTAGACAGAAAGGTGTTGGGGATTGTTCGCTTAACTCTGACAAAGAATGTGCAAAGCAATGTAGCGAAGGCAACAGCCACAACAGAGCTAATGGAAGCTTTGTCTAACATGTATGAAAACTTGTTGTTTTACAAGGTATATCTCGCAACCAAATTCTTTAATTTGAAGATGGTTGAATAATCGGGTCAAAGAGTTTGACAGGTTAGTCTCGGATCATTGGAGCTCGTTCTCTGTAGGTCCATTAGGTCCCTCGGTTGGCTCAAACTGGATATATTGAGGGTTTACAGTTTGGTGTGGATTTGAAGTGTTCGAATTCATTAAAAGGGTATTTATGTTATTTATATGAGATATGATTGACATATTATATAGTTTAATGTGAATGAGATTCATAATAAACTATAGGTTAGCCTAATTGATTAATTAGTGCTAATTTAGAGAAATTGGATTGAGAGAAATTAAATTGAATGTGATTCAATTTAAAATCCACAATTATACAAATGTGATTTGTATTATAAGGTATGAGATATCTTATTATATGTGTTATGCAAATATGATTTGCATAACCTAATGTTGTGGTAAAATTATAAATAGGTGGAGATTTCAACTCCACCTCTTACCATTATAAAAGCACATTTGCAAGAAGGATTGTTAAAGGCATTGCTCATTTTTTTATTCTCACTAAAAGGATAACTCTCTCTTCTCTCAAATTCTCTCTAGAATTTCTCTCTACCCCTAAACCAAAGGGAGTTCCACCACTCTCCCTCTACCGACCGAGAACAACCGAGAAGATCAATTGGAGGTGTCTAATTCGTTCGGTTCAAGAGATTGTGATCGTAGAGATCGAGGGCACGAAGAGTTCGTGATCGGAGAAGAAGATCTTGAAGAAACGTTCTTCAACAAGTAAGTACCTATATCTTATTGTTTTTCCTTCTTATTATGCATGTTTAGCCTAGGATTTATGTGATAAATTCGGTTTTAAGAAAATGTTTTTCACAATGAACACCACGACGATTCAAAGTCGTTTCCGCTGAGGGAGTTTTATTCCCTTCACAAAGATGCCTTCACTTAATTTCATATTACTAAGTTACTGTAATTGCATTATTGCTAGCATATTTTTGCCATCTGAATAGATTTTGTTCAAGTTTACAATACTTTGGAATACTTCCTGTTTTTACTACTTTGATCACGTGCACTTGCGTGTAGTAAGTGATCATTCGTATTATGTCTTTTTTGTATCCATGTTTCTTTGGTTTTCCTTTATTGTCCTATCTCTTAAAAGTTTGATATATTCACTTAATGTTGATTGTCAGTTTGGGATTTCATACATGTAGGAGGAGGAAGAAGAAGCAGAGGATGGAGAAGAGGGGAGATGAGAGAGAATGAGGGAGTGAGGGGAAAGAGAAAGAGAGATTTTATTTATATTATTTTTTAATTTTTTAATTTTTCATTAATATTAAAATAATTTAAAAATTCATCGAGGGGCTTTGTAAAAATTCAAGGACAAAAAAGATCTATAAAAGGACTAAATACACTTTTTGTTACAAATTCAGGGACCAAAAGGATAATTTTCTCACTAATTAATAATAGTTGGGATTTCAACTAATATTTAGTTAGTCAATTATTTTATGGTTTATAAATATACTATGAAACACATTTTGAACAACTATTTAAATTGAGGTCTAGTACATTCAAAAATCCTAAAAACATGAAATATAACTTTGTATTTTATCATTTATTTTCAAATATATGTTTCTAAAATCACTAACCAAATAGTCGGTAGAGTTCTTTAGTCTAAGTTAAGTAAATCTGTGTTTGGGTGTAGATTTCTTTGTCGTGGAGTTATGAAGTCTGTGTTTACGTTTTTTTTAGCACAATACATAGGCATTAGAGAATTCGAACCATAGACCTCGTAGTCGTTAACACATTCAATATCTCAGTTGAGCTATGTTCTCTTTAGCAAGTCTGTGTTTATGTTTTGTGTTTCTTTCTACATTTTTTGTTATATTATACCATTAGATCTATATTAGATATCAATTTTTCAAAACTTACCTAATAAATATTTGTTTCCATCCATTCTAATATTTTTTATATTTTAAGTTATATCATTCTACGTACATTTGACCATTTTTGGGATATATCAATATTGTTTAAGATGCACAAAATAATTGACATTCAAAAAGCATTTCATTCATTTATTATGGAAACCTCCATACTTAGAGATGTAAAATGGGCAACTAATTGCCAACTCCATTTTACACACACAAAAAATATATTTTGGAGTTGTAATTGCTTAATTTGTGCCATGGCCACAATTGCACAAAAAAATGTTTGTTTAATTATAGAGTTTCAAAAATGATGACGTAGTGTGGTTCAATCTTACCCTTTTAAAAAAAATAAAGAAAAAATCATCCAATTATCATTAACAAAAAAAATATACTTTGTTTGAAAAATGTAAAATTCAGTTGTCAAACCTTTTTTTTTTTTTTTTTTTTTTTTTTTTTTGCTTTAATTCAAAGCACATCTTGGTAAATTTTTCAAACCCCTTTCTCATTCAAATGACATTTACCTAGTTTTTTTATTGAAACTTTTCTTTTTACTCCTGTTCCCTAAACCATCTTTTTGTTTTCTTTAAAAAGTAAGGTAATTCCTAAAATGGGCTTGGTAAGATTTTCAAAACCAATTTTGGACATTTACCCTAATATTACTCTTGATTCAAACCTTTCTTCTCACTATAGTTGAAAAAACATCTTTTTTCTTATCTTAAAAAAAATTATTGATCAAGCACGACAATTACCATTGTTTTAATCTTTATTTCTTTTGTTAACGTGAGTATAACTCAACTGGCATCAAGGTTATAGGTTCGAATTCCCTCCCTCCTAATTGTTGATGTACTAAAAAAAATCTTTATTTATTTTCTTTTCTTCTTCTTTTTTTTTTTTTGTAATTGCTTGATTTTTTTTAAAAAAATCTGGGTTATTTTTAAAATCCTTTTTTTTTCCCAAGGATGTACCTTTTGTTTTTTTATTCAAACCTTCTTTTTACGTTAGTTCAAAATAACATCCCTTCTTTTTGTTTTCTTCGGAAACTATCTTGGTCAAGTATGTCAATTAACATTGTTTCATTCTTATTTTTGTTCGTTTAATTCAGATAACAAGGTGTTGGAGTGTTGATATAATTAAATTTACCAATAATCTATCAACTTAAACTTTTGGGTTGATTGATGATTTAACATGGTATTAGAGCAGGAAGATTTTCACTTGGTTGGCCTTTCTTCAAATTTTCAAGTCCACAATTGAAGGGGAGTGTTAGACTATTGTTGATATATGATTAAATTTACTATAATCTATAACTTAAGTTTTTTTGTTGATTGGTGATTAATATGGTATCAGAGCATGAGGCCATGCGTAATTTTCAAGCCCACAAGAGAGGGGAGAGTTGGAGTGTTGATATAATTAAATTTACCACAACCTATTTGCTTAAGCTTTTGGGTTGAATTTTTCAAAACATTTTTACTATAATTGAAAAAACATAAGGCTAATTTAAAAAATAAAAATAAAATAAAAAATAAAAAATCTTTCTTATTAACAAGGACGTTTACATATTTATTACAAAACCATTCTAAATTGGGGAATATGTATGATTCACAATACATGCAAGTATACAATATTAAACAAATATAACTTCAAACTGAAATATATATAACTCAACTGGTTTAGATATATACAAATTGTTGAAAAAAAAACATTAAATATATATCTATATTATATAAGCAAAAATATTTAAACACAATTTTTATATTAAAGCAATCATAAAAACACAAATTTTATATTAAAGCAATCATAAATCAAGAATCCTTACAAAGGAAAATGTCCATGCATCAATATTTAGAAGCAACCATGTATTTAGAAACCACATCGAAGAAATCAATATTTCAATGCAACCATTATATCGAGGTAATAAATTTGTTGAGGCCACAACCATTTTACAAAAGCAACCAAATATATATTTTGATGAATTACATCTATGGTAACTGATGTAAGTCATTCTTGGTAACCAAATTTCAAAACAATCATTTTATAAGGGTGATTGATATAACTCATCATCAAATCATAGCTTAACGGGTTAAAGTATATGTGTTTGATGAAACGCTTATAAAACAAACCGTCTACAAAAGAATGTGAATGGAAGTTGAAACAAAAAATGCATCAAACTCAATGTGTGTTTCATTTTCAGCTTTGATTCAATGTCTATAGCCTAAATCAGGTTTCCGGTTGAAGAATAATCTCGAGTCTCGTCCTTGTTTTGGGTAGAAGTAGAAGAGTCAATCCAAGGCCCATCAATTAACATGCTTTTTTGCATTGGAATGCCTTGTGATGATGTTGAAATGCTTGTTATGCTATCTTGTGACAACCTTTCAAAGGCTTTGAACCTTGCGTCTTGATCGACTGTACTGCGCTTGATGATCGGTGCTTGGACCGCAATTTTGCCTTCGAGCATGCTAACCACAGACGACATTGATGGCCTTAGAGTTGGCGACGGATTTGTGCATAAGAGAGCTATATGAATCATCCTCATGACCTCTTCTTTTGAGTAATGTGAGTCAAGACTCGGATCAACAAGTTCGAGAAGGTTTCCTTGCTCTTGTAGAACATAAGCCTTCAACCAAATAGAAAATATATATATGTAAGATAATCAACACTCATTTTGTAAACATTATTTATGGAAAAAAAAAATCTTTGTACGAAAAAAAATGAAAATTAAGGCCCCTTTGATAATCATTTAGTTTTTGGTTTTGGTTTTTTAAAAATCAAATGGTTATCAAATGAGGTCTAAGTAATTGACTAGTGGATAAAAGAAGAGAGAATAATTGAAAGAGCCATTAGTTACCCAGTCGAGAAGATAAACAAATTCCTCCTTTGGCCTATAATTTGTGTTACTTTTTCCACTAACAATTTCCAAAGCCACAACTCCAAAGCTATAAACATCTGCCTTATCAGTCAAGTAACCTCTCATAGCATATTCAGGAGCCATATAACCTCTAAAAGGAAAAAATCAAAAGCGGTAAATATCATAAAAGAGATCATTAGTAATTAAACAAAAATTGACATTAATTAGGGAGAGATGGAGATGAACATACATTGTGCCAGCAATTCTTGTGCTGATATGGGTGTTCTCCTCTTCATCAAGTCTAGCCAACCCAAAATCAGAAATCTTGGCATTCAAATTTTTATCAAGTAGCACATTGGTAGCTTTAATATCTCTATGAACAATTTTCAATACAGATTCTTCATGAAGGTAAGCCAATCCCTTTGCTATTCCCAAGCATATCTTCATTCTTATAGCCCAATCCAAGTGTAGTCGGTGCTCCTCAGAGCCTTCAAAATGAAAACCATGAAATCTTTAAACCAAATAACCATATTATGGAACTAAACACAACTACTTACAATGACCAGACATATATATCTAAATTAAATATAAAATACTTACCAAAAAGGGCACGAGCAAGACTATTGTTCTCTAGATATTCATATATAAGCAATAACTGGTTTCCTTCAATACAACAACCATAAAGCTTAACAAGATTTGGATGTTGTAATGCTGATATCATGCCGATCTCGGTCACGAATTCACGGTTGCCTTGCCTTGATTTAGAGGATAGCTGTTTTACAGCAATTGAAGTACCATCTGACAATACTCCCTGCCAGTCCCAAATATGTAATATCTACTTAAACCATTCATTTTAGCTTGGATTATAAAATGAACACAACCATTGCAGGAAAGATGACTGCTCATTAAACAATGATGCAACCATTGAGCACAATTAAAGAGGATAACATCTCCATAGCTTACCTTGTAGACCGGACCGAAACCTCCCTCGCCTATCTTGTATGTCGGGTCGAAGTTCTTGGTGGCTGCTTTGATTTGTCTCAAACTGAAATAACCTGTCTGTAAATCTAGGGCCTTCAATTCTGGAATAAAGAAAGGATTGAAATTTTGTTATCAAAGAAAATATTCCACATAGAGTTGACTAAAAAAGATTCACTTTGTCTTTGAAGAAGTCCAAACAAAATGAAACAAACATGTATGAACTTCAATTTGAATCATTCCCTAGCCTTGCCTGCTGGTTTCCATCGATTTATATTATTTCTAAAGTTAAATTACAAGTGGTCCCTTTGAGGTTTGTGTCTGATGAATTCTTAAACTTTAAAAACTATCTAGAAAATACCCGAACTTTCAACTTTGTGTACAATAAATCCTTGAACTTTAAAAATGGTCTAATAAATCAAAAATCTATCATCAGAAGTGCAAAAACTCGTTAGATACAAAAGTGAAAGCTCAAGAAACTTTTTAAAGTTTAAGAACCTATTAGACACAACTCTAAAAGTTCTTTATCTTTGACTTTCTAGTAGACGTAGTTTTCCCTCGTCCACTCCCTAGAAAAGTGGTTTACGATAATAAAACCGACAAAGATACATTTCAAAATTCACATAAAACAAATTACTCTTGTAATCTTACCACTGTCTTCAGTGTCCTTTCCACCCAAGCAACCTTTCCATCTAAGAACAGCCAATACCAACACAACAAACACAAAACAACCAACAACAACTCCAGCAATCTCTCCAGCTGATAGCACTCCAGTCTCCACATCAAAATCTACAATAGCAGAAGAACATAGCAAAAGTTTAGAACTGATAGAAATCCAGTACAAGAAAGTTCTAGAAGTTACCAAAATAAAACAAAAAAACATCCTTAAATGAATAACAAAACAAAAGAATAAAAAATTTTACTTGGTGTCACTGTGATCCCAGATATCAGAGGTCCATAAACCCCTCTGTTTGGAATGGCAGTTGTTCCTTTACCAGCCCAATACAAGTGGATCTCAAGAGTACTTCCATTCACCAAAATATTAGGCTCTTCCAAAATAAAACTGTTACCAATACCACCAGCTTCCTCCATTATGTTAAAATCTTTTCTAACCAAATTTCCCTGTTGAGAATGAATACAGAATTTAGTATATTCAGACAAATAAGCATAAAAAAAAATATATATATATATATATATATATACCAGATATCTTTCCATTTTTCACTCACTTGAATTGAGATATCAAATATGCGCTCTCCCAAGCTGCTGAATGTTTGGTCAGCAGTATACATTATTTCAGCAAAGTGAAGCTTCACATTGTAACTTCCTCTTCTTAAGCAAAGTCCGTAGTACTTAAGCGAAAGAGGTGCGAGTCGAGCGGTTCGATAGATGCCCGTAATAGACGTGTTGCTACTTGTTACTCTGTAATCAGCATCCTCCTTTCCCAGGAAAACACCAGTGCTGCTATAAGCCCATCTGTCTGAAAAAGAAAGGAAATTGGACTTGCCACCTACAGTTACATCCTCTTCATATTCATTACCATCAAGCTCCATTCTTTGGCCTCCACAATTTATGAACAAGGAATGAACTATAAGAGAAATCAAAACCATGTATCAGACATAGTTAAATCAGGAATTGAGGTACCTTTTAAATCTAACTCAATTGTTCTAATCGTCAATTTATTCGACCAAAACAACTTTTATTCAATAAAGAACTTAACTCAATCCAATCATGAAATATTTAGGCTGAATTATTCAGGTCACTTAGTTAAAATTGTTTAACAAAGAAGTAAATTATTAACCTCAAAAGTCTCGTTTGATAACCATTTGGTCTTTGATTTTTTGTTTTTGAAAATTAAACCTATAAACACTACTTCTCTACCTATGGAGTTCTTTGTCTTGTTATCTACCTTTTATATGTGTTTTCAAAACCAAAGCTAAGTTTCTAGAAAAAAAAATTTACAAACTTGTTTTTGTTTTTAGAATGTGGCTAACAATTCAAATGTTTTATTAGAAAACCATGGTAGATAAAGAGTGAAAAAACAAGCACAATTTTCAAAAACCAAATGGTTATCAAATTAGGCCTAAAATGTACATTTACCTATTTTTAAACATTGTATTAGGATTAGTAATTCAACGTCTATTTATATTATTAAAAGTTACCGTTGTTGGAGAATAAAAGTCTAAAAAAAGTTATTGAATGAAGTCAAATTCAAATAAACATACAAAAGAAATATTTTTAAAACTAATAATAAGTTCGAGTTTGTTCAATTCAATCGAAACTTATTTTAGATGAAACAACGAACCAATCCAACCCCAAAAATTTTCATTCATTTGAACTCAACCAAATCAACCCCATTGGTTTTTCAGGTCATCGGATTTTTTTAACACCCTTAGCCACTAGTGAAAGCTACCGTTCCAAACGAAGTAAAAAATCACATTCATCTTCGCTTACATCGAGTTTCTCTAGGACAAGGGAGATCCTTCCTCAAGCACCAAGCAACACTGCAAATTATATACTTTAGAACCTAATTTTTCCACTTATGACAATGAAGTTTAGAAAAAGAAAAAGAAAAAATTGTCATATATAATAGGTAAATACTTTACTTTTCATTCATTGTAGTTGAATAACTTGAAACCAAGTTCCTGTAAAAAAAAAAAAAACAATGATATAATATATATCAGGAAACTAGACTACAACTATTGGAAATTTTACCACAGAAATGATAGATACAAAAATGGCTTACACATCAGACTGTTGACAACTAGAAACAGGGGACCCTGTAAAATTGTTGTAAGACAAATCTCTGCAGTAGATTTTATAATATCATCAGCAGCAGCAGCAGAAAGACCAAGATTACCAAACATTCTTATACATTATGGATAAGAACTATACATAATTTAAAGATTTTTTTTTTAAAACCAAATGTTAGTATAAAACTTTAGTAGTGCATAGAGAATCATAAGTTTAGACTAACATGCTCCTTTCACTGTTCAAAATCCAGCTTGGTACTTGGCCACTTAATGAGTTGTTGGTCAAAAACCTACATCAAGAAATCATTTCTTTTTACCAACAATGACATAGGCAAAGTAATAAATATGTATTCAAAAAAGGTAAATTACAACTATAATCCTTAAACTTTTAGAGGTGTGTCTAATAGATTTCATAACTTAAAAAAGTGTATGATAGATCTCTAAATTTTTAATATTGTGTCTAGTAGGTTCTTGAGCTTTAAGAAGTGTCTAATTTGTCTTCGAATTCTCAATTTTGTGCCTAAAAATTGTTGGACTTATTAGAAACAAAATTGAAAAGTTAGGAATCTATTTTTAAGACATCTTAGATGTTTTTTAAAACTTAAGGAGTTGTTTGGAATGCTAAGTGGGTTATAATAACATGAGTTATAATAGTCTGTGGGTTATAATATTTTGTAGAATTATATAATATTGTTTAAAATGTAGAGTTGTTTAGTCTGAGTTATAATACTGTGTTTGGGGTGTAGAGTATTCCACAGGTTATTATAACTTATGCCCAACAGGCCCTAAGAGTTTATTATACACAACTCTGAAAGTTTAGAGACCAAACTTGTAATTTAACTATGTGTGTGTCCATATATATATATATATATCGAACTGTAAAGAACTTACAAGAACTGAGTAACTCTTTCAAGATTCTGAAATGAGTCTGGAATTGGACCATTCAATTCATTGAAGCTTAGATCTCTAGAGAAAAACAAAAGTTTCATTGTCAGATGACATGAACTCATCCAATAACATTTAAACAAACAAACAAATAAAAATGATATTAAAATTGCAAGATGAAAATGAATTTCAGCAACTTACAAAGTTTTTAATCTACTAAACAGTCCAATATATCCAGGAATACGATCCTCGATTAAGCAATTTCTTAGGACCCTGATTAGCAAGAAGAAAATTAAAGTAAGATAAGACTAACAAAAAGGAATTAATTAAAACCAATCAATCAATCTAATAGGATGACTTATAAGAAATCAACAATTTAGAAGTTTTGTATACAATTCTTCTAAAGATGTCAAATGAGTCAAATTGGGAAAACTTGTTGCTGGTCCCTTCAAATCAGTTATCCTCCTGAGAAAGAAGAAACATTACTAGTTAGATTAAAAATTTGAATTAATACAATACAGATTCTTCATATATATATCACTAAACTAAACAACAATGTCAAGTTGTGAAGTAATCCTCACAGTTCAGTTAAGTTTTTCAACTCGGATATGCCACGTGGAATCGGATTCTCCATAGAAGTTCCTTGGATATCCCTGTAATATCAACAATTATACATAAACTAAAATATTTTACTAGACATAGGATTATTAACTCTAGTAACATAGATTATACTTACAGTCTCTTAAGTTTGGTCCAATTGCCAATAAATTCAGGAAGCTTTCCTGATACATCATTTCCATCGATCCGACTGCAAGAACATTAAACAAAAATGATAATAAGAAACTTTGAAGTTTTAAATGTTCTAAGATGACTGCTAGAATAACTTACAAATCAGTCAAGTTCCTCAAGTTTCCATAAGAGTTTGGAATCGACCCCGTGAAATTATTTGCACTAAGAAGTCTGTCGATAATGCAAAACGAATTTAGTTGCATTCATTCGTTAAGGTTTAAAGTGAATTTGACATGACTTTTAAGCGAATAACAAGTGATTTTAGCTAATTAAAATCACTTTTTGACTTTAAAAAACTCGACTTTCAAAAGTCATTCCAAACTCACTCTTAATCATTTTAAAGAAGAAAAGTATCGATCTTACAATCTTTGCAACCGGCTCAGTCTCCCGAGGCTTTCGGGAAGGTTTCCTCCAAGGAGATTGTCTTCCAAAACCCTACAAATACAAATGGAATCTCATTCATCATCAAGCTCTAAAAATCTTCATTACAAGAGATTTCATCTATATAAATTTCAATGACTTACAGATGCTCAAGTGTAGCAATGTCACCAATTTCTGGAGGAATCGGACCACTTAGCCGATTGCCCAACATGGATCTGCACATAAAAGATTCAAAAATTGGATTGGCAAACTCCATAGACTCTTAAATGAAGAACAATTTATTCCCATTTTATGTAAGACAGAAAAACAATAACTTACAACGCAACAAGAGGAATCCTAGCAAACTCTCTTGGGATTGATCCGGATATTAAATTTCGAGTAAGATCTCTGTTTAGTTAGAAGAAGGAAATCAACTTTTTTAAAAAAAAAATCAATTGAATGTTATATACATTAGAAGGAAATCAACTTTACAATCAAACTCAAATGTGTAGATCATCCTATAAAGACTGATTATAACTTACATCAGTCGCAGCTGAGTCAGATTTGCAAATGCTGCTGGCAGAGTTCCAGTTAGATTCAGACCCTTTAGCTGGCTGTAGTATCGACATCGAGAGAAGGATAACAAGTCCAAAAAGTATTAGGATGCATTTGGTTGTTCATCTAAGAACAGAAATTTTAAAACAATGGAATTGATGAAAAACAAAGTTGTATTTCATGTTCCGTCTCTATGATTTGATAGCAAATTTAGAATCAGAAAACACTAAAAACATGTAAAAAGACGTCTTCAAAATTTTCTGTTCGGATCATAGAATCTAAATGCAATCCAAATATTGTTTTTAGAAACAAACCCACAAACAGAAACTTTTTTTTGGATAAGAAACATTTTATCTTACTACCATGTGCATTGATTAGACCATGACTAAAGAAACTAATGTTTGTATTCTAAATTCTTAGAAAATGACATGTCATATTCATATAGTGTTTTATCCTTACTCCAAAATATTTCTCAGCAAATCTGTTTGAGGTTGTTTGGGATGCTGAGTGAGTTATAATAACCTGGGTTATAATAACATGAGTTATAATAGTCGATGAGTTATTATAATTTGTGGAATCATATAATATTATTTAAAATGCATAGTAGTATAGTCTGAAATTATAATAGTCTGTATTTGGGATGCAGAGTATTCTATAAGTAATTATAACACAGGTTATTATAATTTGTGTCCCAAACAAGCTTTTTTTTTCTGCAGTAAAAAAAAATGGAAAATCTAGCAATAACTCAGGGTTTTGAGTTTTGACATCAATTATTACTGATGCAAATCAACCCTTTGAGAATCTTAACAAGTATCTCAAGAAATTGGAATTATTTTTCTCATATTTATGAATCAAAGATAGAACTTCAGCTTAAATTTAAAAGGAAAAAAAAAAAACTTACATGCTAGTGACTGAGCAAACATTGGAGCAAGTGCAATTCACCTCTCTGATAATATCTGTACCATCAATAGCTCTATTGGAAAATCCATCGCCATTAATGCAAGAATTTTGGTGGACATTCCAGTTTAAGTTCCTTAGCTCTGCAGATATTGCTTGAAGGGCTCTCACTGTCACATTCAAATCATTCATTTAATATATTATAAGTATGAATATTCTAGTTTTGTGTTTGTTCTATGTTGTTGAAATGAGTTAAAAATTTGTTCATTCCAACATAGTCCTCTAGTTAAGGCATAAGGCATATTATCTCCACGTCGAATCCCTTTACTCCTATACAATAGGTTGAAATTTTCATCTTAAAGTTAGTAATTTCGCCTATGATTCCAAAAAAGTAGAAAATTGACTAAAAGTTGAAATTTCAAGTAAAACATGTGGGCAATAATTAGAAAGAAAAATGAAAATTTTCTCTTCAGCCTTCTTTAAAAAAAATAGAGACAAGAAATCAATTCTCCATTATTTAAAAATAATAACAACTAGTAAAATAATTTAGTACTAATACTAAATTGCAAACCTATGGCAAAACCTATGGTCGGATGTTTTTATTATTATTGTTTTTACTTGGGTGCAACTTTCCATGTAGCCCGCATTTCAAGTGAGTTATATTAGGGGCGGATTTACCATGGGCATTGGAGGCTCAAGCTCCCCTTCAAATTTTTTACTTTTTATAATATTTATAAAAAAAGTCAAATCAAATCACAAACAAATCTTCTGTCATAGTGGTTAGTATGTCACTAACTCCTCAAATCTCAGGTTCAACTTCTAGTTTGTACAAATGTCATATTTAAGCCCCCTCAATATAAATACCTCAACTTAAGTTTTCTCATAATTGAGAATTAGACAGATTGAGGAAAAATGAGAGTATCTATATGAGTTATTTCTAAATTGATTCTTTTCCAACTCAAGATAACTTCAAAGACATTTGCTATTTGAATGTTAAGATTTTTCTTTATTTATGTTTGAGCATGCTTCGAAATGAGAGAGTGCTCCCTATGTTTATTTGAAGTTTTAATATTTAAGAAGATATGAGAATTGGGAGAAGTTTTAGAGATTGAAAAATGGAAAAATAGGGTAAGATGGTATTAAAAAAGAAAGGAAGAAATAGAAAAATATTAAGTCAATTTTTTTTTTCTCTTAAGGAGTACAGTCGGGTGGGGGGAATCGAACCACATACTCCATAGTTATTAACATATTCATCATGTCAGCTAAGTTATGCTCTCTTTGGTAGATAATCTAGTGTAGATAAACGCCCATAGTAAGAGCTCATTTTTAACTTTTTTTAAAGGTAAAAGTATTAATGCAACTTTTGAAAGTTTGAGTATTTTTAAAAAGAGGTACTAATGATTTTTATCCATATTATTAACCGTAAGGGTATTTTTTAACCTTTTTTTTTTAGTTTAAAAGTATTAATGAAATTTTTGAAACTTTTGGGATTTTTTTAAACAAAGCCCTCGTGATTTCCACCCAAACTAACAATGTGGGCATTTTTTAATTTTTTTTTTAGTTTAAAAATACTGATGAAACTTTTGAAAATTCAGAGATATTTTTTAAATAGAGTAAAAAGTTGAAAGGTATTTTATATTATTTAGCTTTTTTATTGAGAACTTTTACTAATAATATATAATGTATTTTTATATATGCAATCATTTTTTATATTTTAGAATTTTTAAAAATAGGATATGCCGGAACCCCTAAGAAAATATATATATATATATATATATATATATATATATATATATATATATATAAAGAAAAATGATTAGTTGGATCTTAAAATCATATTTTACTCTTACCTTATGTTATTTTCATAAACTTAAAGATGGGTTTCGAAAATTGTAAAATCATACTTATATAATTTCCTCGTTTTGATTTATAGAAAAGGATTTTTGTGAAATTGAAAAGGACGGATATGGACTGTACTGTGCATCCTAAAATAAATAAGATATTTACCCGATTATATGATCTTTATTGAAAAATAATGATAAATAATGATACAAATGTTGAATTGTTTGGACATGATTTAATAGTAATGAATATATTTCAAAAAAAAAATAATGAATATCAAATTCGAATCTCTCGCCTCTAATTTTGTGGAATTAAAAAAAAAATGAGTTAATTTTAAATTGCTTGTCAGCATTGTAAATATCTTAATTGAATAGGTCCACACGTGGGACCAAATCTATCTTATATTACAATGGATAAAAAGTCAAAGTTGGACTATTTTGAATATGAGAAATGCAGACAAAGTTGAATTTGCTTAGAGCATAATCAATTGTTGTGATATTTTTTAACTCAAAATAATAATAATAAATAATTGTGATATTTTTAGTGGTAACCATTTAAAAAAAAACGTTTTTTATAATCTAAAAAAAAACTCTTTTTTTAATCTAGAGAAAACTTTTATACGTACCTTTGTTATTATTTATTAAATGCACCAAAATATAATATCTATTAGCCGATCATATTCAATTATTTTAGAAGGAAAAAATATATATTCAAAGAAAAAAGAAAGGAATAAAAATATAATGAAGAGTATTTTTAACAGAAAATTAGGGAAATTGAGAAATTACTATATGTTGAAAAATGTAGATTACCATGTACATGATGCTTGATTTGTTGCTGAGAAAATGAGGGAAAATAAATATTTGTTTGGTAGATAATCTAAAAATAAAATTTTAAAAATAAGAAAATTAGCGAAAATATTTAATGTTTTCATATATGTATTTGGTAGCAAATTTAAAAATTGGATTCCAATTTTAAACAATTGTTCAAGATGTGTTCTCGAATATATTTATAGACTAGGAAAATAGTTGTACTTGTAAAACTAATATTAGATTTAATATAAATCATCATTAATTAATTTATGAACATGTTTTTTTATAAATTTTGTATAATTATTAGTTTATAATATCGTATAATTTATAATATATTATATCTACATATTTTAATTTAACAAAAATAAATCAAATTTATAGTTTAAAATATTATATATGTTAAAGTTTTTTTTAATAGGATACTACATTTTAAAGTTTCAAATTCATAATCTCAATACAATAAAAATATTATTTTCAAAATTTCATTATTCGAATCACATCATTCGAAAATATATCTACTAAACGTATATCCATTTAGCTCAATGAATCGGAAAACATAAAATAAAATTTAAATTAAAATAAAAATTCATTAAAATATTTGAGTCGCTGTTTAAAAGTTGTTTTTTTTCAACGGTATTTATATTAGTTTATTGTCAAATATGGTTCAAAATAGAGATGTCCACGGGGCGGGGCGGTGTCGGGGAATGACTCCCCGTCCCCGCCCCCTATTTCATTCTCCGCCCCATGAAATTCCCCATTTAATTTCATGGGAACGGGACGGGATTCTCGGAGAATTCTCGAGGAACTGGTTCCCATGGAAAAATTCTCCGTTTATAATTTTCTTTTTTAAAATTGTATTAACTAATTTTTTTTTAAAAAAAATTATATTTAAATGGTTACTTATTCTTTAGAGATTTCCAGTTAAAAGACATTTTTTTTTAATTTTCTTAGAAAAATAAAATTATATTTAATAAAATTTTAGACTTATGGTTTATTAAAGGTATAAAAATATATATTTAAAATTAAATAAAATAATCGTGGATTTTAGTTTGGGCCTGCACGGGGAATGTATTCTCGTCCCCGCCCCCATTTAATAACGGGAAAATTTCTTCCCTGCTCCCTCCCCGTTCCCCACCTAAACGGGATTCCCCCGCCCCCACGGGGAAAATGGACATCTCTATCATGGAATTAAAGAAGTACGATCTCAATGGATTTTATAAGTTATCTAAAATCTAAAAATAAAAAATATTTATATAAAAAGGTCAAAAGCTTTTTTTCTCCTGAGCACACCGCCTATCTGATACCATTGAAGAACGACCCTCCACATAGGTATGATATTTTCCACTTTGGACACAAACTCTCATGTCTTTACTTTTAATCAATGTGAGACTTTGGTCGCACTCCCAACAAACTTATTATATTATTTTAGGTTAATTTATTAAAAATATCTATGAACAATGGAGTTAGTTTTTAATTATACTCAAACTATAAAAATTTTCATTTTAACCTTTAAATTTTGAGGATTGTTTCAAAATAACCTTGAAAAGTTTCCCCCTAAATTTATGAACGAAAAATGAAGTGTTTACATGTATTTTTATTTTTTTTACATATATATTCAAATTTGTTCACATAAACAAAAATACATTACCAAACACGTCATTTTTCGTCTATGAATTTAAGGAAAAAAAGTCTTCAAAAATAATTTTAAAACAAAATCAGGAAACTTCTTAAAATTTTGGAGTATGATTTAAATCAATCACATTGTGTAAAGGTTTTTTTTTTTTTATATAATTTAACCATTATTTTTTTTTTAACTTTTAAATAATAGTAATTTTGGTCTTTGCCTATATTATTAACAAATTAATAGTATAGTTTGGAGTGGGTGAATATTAGGTATAAAAAAGATTATAAAGCTATAAGTCAAAATGAAGCTATTCCTATTACTAATATCTAAAAATAATAATAATAAATAAAGCTATTACCTTTTTTTTGGAAAACTTGGGCATTATAATGATTCTGAAAATTCATAAATCAAAATGAAACAACTTTCAGAAACCAAATCCATCATTTTGGAAGTTTCAAAAACTACAGAACAAAAATGGAATTTAAAACATTTTCTAATGAAAGAGATGCGAATCGAGATCACTTCCTGAATACACTTTCTCAGCAACCAAACAGAAAGCCGGAAAACAGAGCAATTCGGAAAGTTTCCTATTGCAGTTTAAACAAAACAGAAAACACGAAAACAGAGCAATTCCAATTTCCTCTCTTTTCCTCGAACGTTTTCCCAGTAACCAAACACAAAACACAAAAACAGAGTAATTCCGACTAACACAGAAACTACAACAATATAAAAACGAAAACAGATCAAATTTCAAATCCAAAGAACAGAAGAGAAAGAAAGAAAAAAAAAAACAGAACAAATCAAAATCAAATGGTACCTTCTTGTTCAGGCAGAGGTTGTGCGTCCGATCCAAATCCCACGAAGCAGTTAAAAACCAGAAACCCAAAAACAAGAACACGAACACTCTTCAAAAAATTCCGAACCGCAAAATCCATGTCCCAAGTTCCGACCATCAGAGACAGTAAGCAGAGAAACAGAGCATCAAACAAAAACAATAGTACTAAGAGAGAGAGAGAGAAACGTGGGAGAGATGATGGATTTATGAAACAGGGAAAGACTCAGAAAATTTGTGTTCAAAGACAATAAAGAAGAATTCGAACTCCAATTCAATTCAAAGAATGGGACTGATATGGCGAATGAAACAGGAGAATTATGTCGGAAATATACGTTTGAGAAGTAAAAAGCATCAGGCGCCGCCACTGAGTATTTTTTTTTTCTTCGGGGAAATATGTATTTTGACTCTTGGGAGTATATCAATTTTTATCAAACTTTCAATTGCATTCAATTAAACTGTCGTTAAATTTAATTTTTGTATGATAATTTCATTTTTTGTATGATACTTAAACTTTAAAAAGGGTCTCTTTTTAACTTTTAATTTCATATGTCCTAAGTTTTTTAACTTTTAAAAATGTCTAATTTTAATTTTGTGTTTCATAAATTTTAAAACTTTTAATTTTATATCTAATATTTTTTTTTCTATTCAACTTCTTTTTAAAATTTATGAATATATTAGACACAAATTTGAAAGTTAAAAATTAAACTTATAATTTATCAGCTTTAGACCTAAATAATTTATTTTTTAACTTTTGAAATACTTGAATTTAGATCGATATTGCAATTTTCACTTTAAACCTGTTACAATTTATTATCTTAATGACTTCTAATAAGTTTTTATTCAAGAAAATATTAGAAAACATATAATCACATGCCTTTAATAAATTATAAAATATATATTTGATATGCTAGGGATAGAATTAAGACAACACAGATATTAGAGTTTTATCTATTTATTTATTGAAATTTGTTCTTGGACCATAATTTTCATTAAATTAATGAGTTTTTGGTTTTTTTTTTTAATACCAACGGGAGGGAAGGGGCAAGTTCATCTACTAATTCTAACAAATTTTTTTGTTACTAATGTGTTAAAATTAGTGAATAAATCAGTAAAATTTAAATAGCGTAAAAAATTACAATATTTTTCTAGGATCCAAATTAATTGTGAAATTGAAAGTTTAATGTAAAAATTGATATAATTTATCAAATTATGGATAATTGATTTTTATTTCTCATTTTTTCTATTTATAAATACTGAAAATTCTCAATTAGATCATTCTAAAAAATAAGAGTTAAAATTTATTAATAAAAAATTGATATGCTAATAAATTATTATTTTATTAACAAATTTACAAGCGACTTAAAAGTAGGTGTTCAGATTTTTTTTAGTATGGATACCATTTTCATTCATCATCAACACATCAATATCATTAAAGAATAATATAGAGTCTAACCGCATTAAAAAAATTATTTATAAAGAAAAATGACATGTCATTTTGTTAATGAATAAGTAATTTCATGAATAAGTATTATATTGATGACACATTTTATGTCTCTATGTCTAAATATGTTAAATAAAATATAAATGGCATAGGCCTACCAACTATTAGTTAACTAAAAATATTACAAAATTATCTAATCTAGAACTTTTAAAACATTAGGAATAAATAAAATTAAGGACTAAACTGAAATTACCTAAAGAAACAGGGACCATTTTGCATATTTTGACCCCTTTTTTCCTCTCATAAACAATGTTGAAAAGGGCATAATTCTAGTTTCTGCATGGAATTGAAGTTAGGCCAAAAATATTGCCATCCAAACTTGGCCACTTGATGAAGATTCCACTTTTGAAAAGTCATAATTTAGAGGAAAAGATAACAATTGAAGGGTTGGTGCAGACATTTTATAAATTGGATTGGACTGCAAAATTAGCATTATTTATTTATTTATTTTTTTTTCTAGAGAAAATAATAATTTATTTTATTGTGTTTTTCTCTTTTTCTCTTTTTAATTTAGTTTAATGTTAAGTCAAACCAGGCGGCTATAGAGAAAACCTTCAATAATGAAGAGTCAACCTTGATTGTATGGTAGACTAAATTAATATCGTAAACCTTTTATCTCTTGCATCTTTATTTCTTTTTATTGAATTAAACAAGAAATAAAATTATCTTAAAGCCCAATCTCTATTCTCTTGTGACTTTTAATTAGATTTTCAATAAGATTCAATAAGAAATATTTTCGTATTAAAGTTTAGGCCAAAATTTAATTCTTTTTTTATTCTTCTTTTAGGTGGCTGAGGTAACATTTCAAGGCAACTATCGCAATTAGAAAACAATATATATTATAATAATTAATTGTGTGGGAGCAATTATTAAATTGAGGCCGCCACCATTTTAACAATAATATTACTATATTCAACACAACTACATATATCAATGAATTATTATATCACAACAATGAACAAACCCACAAATGTATAAAAGAAACTGTTATAGTAATTATTGGAAGTGTACTTTTTAGTAATTTTATGGACATGAAAAAAAAAATGTTTATCAATCCAAAATCACTTTCACACATACTTTAAATTAAGAAAGAGTTCGAAGAAACTAACTTATTCAAGTTATAAGCTAATACTATAGATCAATGCAACTCATAGTCATGAATATGCTTTCAAATGAATAATGTATCAAGATCATGAATCAATGTTGTAAGACAACCATGTAAGAAACTAATATTTTGTGGGAAAATAAATCAATATTTTGGGCAATCACTATCTCTAGACAAAAAAAATATATATATATTATCAAGGTCACAACAATGGACATATTACATAATAAAAAGGGGAGTTGTAATGGGTAACACAAAACGTTAGCATATTTGCAAACTTAGCTATGATTTTTTAGATTTGCAAATCTAGCAAATTTTTTAAATCTGATTCTCGTTTATTTTTATTATTCCAAATTTATCCTCATCAGTGTAGCAGAGTAGTATATCTGATATACTTTACATTTGGTATATCAGTAGTATATCTGATATACTTTATATTGGTATATCATAAGTATATATGATATACTTTATTTTTATATACTAATATATACCTCAAAATGAAGTATGTTAATAGTATATTACTGATATACTACGAATACCCTTCTTTTAGATATATCATTTAGAATGATATACTTCCTATATATCCGTAGCAAATTAGAGATATTTTACATATTAGTATATCACTAATGTACTTCATTTTAGATAAGTTTATTTCACTAATATACCTAACATTTAGTATATCAGTGAAATGAACATATATCATATGCGAGTTACTGATATACTCTTAATTAACTTCGTATACATATATCAGTAGTATATTAGTGATATGCTCTATACAATAACACATCTCACACAATAAGATATAACAATTCAATTTGGTTTTAAATTATGAATTCTACCTGAAATTTAAATGCATAACCTAAAATTTATTCTACCTGAAATGTCGGACATTACAAATAGCTTTTGAGATCCCGTCAATATATTTAATATTACTAAATAAAGTATATCATCATAAATCACTATCAACCATAAACCACTATTTGTGATATATCGTCAATATACTGAATAAAGTATTTTGGTAGTATATCACACCGATATATATTTAATATTAGTGAAATCAACGACTATTAGTTATATTTTGGTTAGATATATCATTGGTATATCTGATCTATTGTTAATAAACTACTGATTTTTTCGATATTGAAAAACACGGGAGGACATTTCCAAATCTAGCAATAATTTTTGAGATCCCGATATACTTAATATTACTGAATAAAATATATCACATAAATCACTGTCAAACATAAATCACCATTTGTGATATACCGTTAATATATTAAATAAAGTATATCGTTAGTATATCACAGTGATATATACCTTGACATTTGTAAATCTAGCAATAGATTTTGAGATTCCATTGATATACCTAATATTAAATAAAGTATATCAACATAAATCACTATCAAGCATAAATCCCTATTTGTGATATAATGTTGATATACTAAATAAAATATATCAGTAGTATATCACATTGATATATACTTAATATTAGTGAAATCAACAGAATCAGTAGTATATCACTTATGCAGTTATTTTTTTGTTAGATATATCGTTACTATATTAGATATATTGTTGATAGACTACTGATTTTCTCGATATTAAACAACACGAAGAAGGTATTTGTAAATCTAGCAATAGTTTTTTAGATACAGTAGTATATCAACAATATATCTGATATAATTTATATTTGGTATATCAGTAGTATATTTTATATCATTAGTATATCAATAGTATATCATAAGTACATTATTAGTATGTTTTTGATAGACTATTGATAAGTTATTAATATACTTCAGATTGAAAAACGCACGCAAACATATAAGGGTATTTTTTACTTTGCACGTCATTCGTTTGGGTTGGGCCTTTGTTGTTGTTATTTTTACAAATTAAATTAAGGAGTGACATAAGTGCAATATTTATATACTTTTTTGCTATTCATGCAAGTGCCCCTAATAAAAATGATATTACGACAGCTAATAACCATTTTGATTTTTGTATATAATTACTATCCAATAGTTTTCAATATTCTTCTTTAAGAAAGTATTTGAATATTTAGTCAAATTTAAAAAATAAAAATAAATTTTTAAAATCTACAATTTTTTTAATTTTCAAATTTTACTTAAATTAATTTTAAAAATATTTATAAAAAGTAGATGAAAAAACAAACAAACGTAAAAACAGTATTTAATCAAATTTTATTGTTCTTTTTTCATGTTTGTGACAACTTGTTCTTTTTTCATGTTTGTGACAACTTTACCTCAATTGACTCTACAATAATTATTCTTTTAAGTTTGGCTATGGATCTACCTTAGGTCCAAAGAGGTTCGAACTCTTCCTCCAAATTGTAAAATATTTTTTATTAATTAGTATTTAAAAGTTTGTGAAATGCACTAATAAAATTGACGTACACCTTTAGATTACTTAGGATTCGTTTGATAATTATTTGGTTTTTAGTTTTTGGTTTTTAAAAATTAAGTTTAATAATACTACTTCTACAAATATGTTTCTATATTTTGTTGTTTACTTTGTACTTATGTTTTCAAAAACTAAGTTAAGTTTTGAAAAGTAAAAAAAAAAAAAAGTAATTTTCAAAAAGTAATTTTTGTTTTTGAAATTTAGTTAGAAATTTAGATGGTATCTCAAAAAATATGGAAATATTATAAAAAGAGATTAAAAGAAAGGGTGAAAAAATAAGTATAATTTTTCACAAAGTTCATTTATGATTCTTTTAATTGCTTAGTTAATTCTAAATTACTTTTACGAACTTTTAAGTGAAGTTCTTAAACAAATTTTTTTCTACCAATTGCTCAAAGTACTTTTATTTTATTCCATTTTTTTATATTTCTCTATAATTGGAGCATAGGGCTCTATCCATTTATTCATTCGCATCAAGAATTCATTTATTTTCGCATCAAGAATTCAAACAAGGTTTGGCCCAATCTAGCATAGGGCTCTATCCATTTATTTTCCATTGATACGACATGCTGCTTTTTCCATTCATTCCTTTCAGGAAATGAATTTGTTACTTCATAGAAATGTGTAAAAGATGCTAGCCGCACTTAAAAGTCGAGTAGTAGCTAACTATACACCAAGGCAACACATCTATTACAACTTACAAGACAACTCATATATATCTTTGGTGCCACCAACTTTTTAATTCAACTATTATATATCAATAATAAATTAACTCAAGACATTTAGGCTAACGTTTATATTTATTGTACTAAAAAAATTGGCACCTATTATTTCGAGACAACTAATATCTCTAAGCTACCATTTTTCGAAATAATAAATTTAACAAAGACAGTGTTATTTAAAAAACATACCAATATTTCTATGCATACATTTTGATGTAACGGTGGTAGACTAGCAAATTAAAACAACTCCAAAATATTCCACGGCTTAATTTAATGGATCTAAATACTTAAAAATACAACAATCTTGAGAAGTATTATTCAATAAACCCATTTGCATAACATAAAAATGTTGAATATTGTTATTACTAATTCTTTATTGGATGATCATTATTTCTTTATTTTTTAAAGAAGTACTTCGTTAATTTTTTTTTTTAAGATGAGTTATTGACGAAATATTTCTTTAAAAAAATAATGGATTCATTATATATGTAGTTAACCATTATTACTAAAGTAAATATAATTACATGGGAAAGATTAAGGAGGAGTTAGAGGAGACGGATAATCACAAGGAGGAGGAGTTGGAACTTGGCAGCCATTCAACTCAAGAAGTCCTATTATATATATATATATATATATAATAATAATAATAATAATAATAAATAAATAAATAAATTCAAAGTTGGATAGGGTTTGAATTTCATAATTAGTTAAATAAATTGAGGGGAAGAAAAGCTTAGAGTATTAATGTTGGAAGTGCGACCAAATTCCCACATCGGCTAGAGAAAACGAAGATCATGGATATATAAGTGACGGATAGTATCTCCATCGGTATGTGCCCCTGAGTCGTGATCAATAATTTTAGTTTAGTTCAGTTAAAATATTTAATATGAAACATTATTTTGTAACTAAAAGGATGCCAAATGAATGTCACTCAATTAATAATAATAATAATAATAATAATAATAATAATAATAATAATAGATATGATTGCATGCAAAATATATATATATATATATATATATATATATATATATATATATCTTTAATCTTTCTTCTTTAAAATTTTGAGTCATGCATAAACATACATACCCAAAGTGTGATGTTTGACAATATTAAGCAAGTGATTTTGGAAGAATCCAAAATCATTTGAAATGATTCCCTTTCAATCAATTGAGAGGTGATTTTCAAGTGATTTTTGTAAGTGATTCTAATTTAAAATGGCTATTATTCATTTTTTAAAATAGTATACTTTTAATGACGAGTAAAAATCGTAATCTTTTGTCAAAATTCATACATTTCCATAAAAAAAAAGAATTTTTTCAAAACCAAAATCACTATTAAAAGTATAGAACCAAACATGAAAATGATTATATAAAAATCCCTTTTAATAAATCAATTATAGACAAATCAATTATACTAAAATCAATATTTCTAAAATCATTCCAAAACATGCACTTATTATATAAAATAAGTCACGATAAGTATTGATCAAGTCATTTTATGTATGGAGTTATATATCATCAACAACATTTGATTCATGAATATATCTTCAATCAAGAAATCAAAAATTAAATCTTCAACCCTCAAATGTTATTAAACTATCAATAAAAAATGTTATATATCATTAGTATTAAAAAGACACACTACAAGAAAATCATGATTTGCCGACGCCGCCACTCCCTACGCATAAAATCGCGTCGCCAAAGGTGGTCTATGCCGACGTGTACATATACGCGTCAGAATTTTTTATAGGCAAGACCTATGCCGACGCCTAAGTTTGTGCGCATTGGCATTGGATCTTTATGCCGACGTCTACAAGATGCGACGTCGACATAGACTCGCTCAAAAAGAAAATTTCTCCTATGCCGACGCCTAAGATCTAGCGCGTCTGCATAGGTTCTCCACATGAATCTATGCCGACGAGAGTGTAAATTGCGTCGGCAAAGGATACAAAGAAATGTGTCCTATGTCGACGCGCTAGATCTAGCGCGTGGGCATAGGTTATCTGCATAAAGCTATGTCGACGCGAGAGTAAGCTGCGTCGGCAAAGGTTATCTATCCCGACGCGCTTCTCCTACGCGTCGGGATAGACGGTTGGAAACTTGTCCCTATGTCGAGCGTTAGATCTAGCGCGTCGGCATAGACATTTTAAAACTTGTCGATCCATCTTCTTTTTTCAGAATTTCCTTTCTCCTTCGAAACCCTCGACCTGCCGACTGCCTCTTCGAACGTGCAGACCACCGCCAGCCTCCACCACCGCTTCGCCCGATCGATCGCGCGCCGCTGATCGCGCGGAAGCGCAGCTCAAGCTTCGACCTCCGCCACGTGTATATCGCCTTGCCTTTGAATCGTCGTCGTCGTCAGCCAACCTCCGCCAGCTGCTTCGAACCGCCGTCGCCAACCTCCGCTAGCTCTCTTCGCGCGCCAACCTCACTTGGTGCTTGAACCGTCGTCGCCGTCGCTCAACTCTCTCTTCGCACGCCACCACGGAAGCGCCATGAGTGAGATCTTTTTTTTTTTAATAAATACAAATTTAGTTTTTAGCTAGGGAAGATACAAAACTTGTGTCATTTTTTAGTGCTCATTTTTTTATTGTGAGTATTTCTCTAAAATTCTATTTCTTTTCATTTGGGGAAAGATTGCCCAATATAATTTTTCAATGATCCCTTTCAATTAATTGAAAACTTATTTTTTTATTAACTTTCCTTTATGTTTTATTACATAGGAAAAATTACTTCTATAAAGTACGTTTGATTTAGAGGTTCATAATTTTTGAATGTGAACCTAAAGTATAAAAAAGTCGATTTTGTAAGATTGAGTTTATGTTTGTTGAAGGACAAAAACATATTGTTTTTTTTTAGAAGTTCAAATTAATTTGGTAATTATTGTGAGTATTTCTCTAAAATTCCATTTATGTTTGTTGAAGGAAACCAATTCTTTTGTCTATTTAATGGTAGCAAATTAATTTGGTAATTATTAATCACAAATAGTTTAATAATTTGTGACGGAGTAAAGGATGAATAGTTTAGTTTAGAAATTTGATGAAGTTGTTAGGTTGTTCTTACAACTTTTGATATAGTCTATATTCTCTTGTGTTAGTTAGTGAATCTGTGTATGGTTAGAAAATAATTTTTTAGTACAAATTAGAAATGGTCATAACGGGCAAGAAACTTCTATTTTGTAGGATTCTTATGGTTTAGTCCCCTCCCTTTGCCCTTAACTTTATTTTAGGAGAAACAACAAAAATAGCTAAATGTAACTAACATAGTTAAAAAATAATTAAAGTCTTACTGATGGTTTTTTTTTTTATACTAATGAATTTTTATCGATCTAATTATACAGATTCTAACCTTCCACGAATTAGTAGTTGGTTTGACTGTGGTATAAAATTAAGAATGAACAGATAGTGAATTAAAATAAAGGATAGATTTTCATCTGAGTACAAGGAAGGAGTAGCCCAATTCTTAGAAATAGCAAAGCTTCATGTAAATAATTTAGGAGAAACCAGATGCCCATGCAAGAGGTGTATGAATTCGAGATATAGGACTTGTTAACCTATTCAAGCTGACACATTCAAGACATGGAAAGTGGGTCAATCCGGCTGCGGAGGATGCATATGTAAGTCTGTTTTCGGTAAAGGTTATTTGTATTTATCAATTGAAGCATTTGACAATCATATATATACTTATTTCAATTATGATTGCAGAATAAAATGATTCAGTTGCAAGAATCTTCTAGTCAAGAAGAGGTCGAACCACGTTCGGAAGCAGAAATATGTGAGTCATTGTTATGGACACGACCAGACCATGTTAAAGGCCTTGGTTGGGGACCGAAGCCTGCTAAATCAAGTAGGAGATCAACTGGTAGTTCATCAGGTGGGTCCTCAAGTCGAGAAGTTGAGGAGTTAAAGGCACAACTGGCAGAATCAAATGAAAAATTGGCCAAGGTTGAAGAAAGGATGGAGCAACATCGAGCAGAAATGCAAGAAATGATTAAGAAGATGATGAAGTCACGAGGAGCACCATGAACATAGGTATAAATTCCTTTCTCACGTTATAGTTGTGACCTTAGCTTTTTTTTAGAAATTTGTTGTGTACGTGGATTTGTTCTGGTAACTTTGTGAATATGAAGTCCAACCTGTTTGTAATTGAAGTATGGAGAAGGTTGGACATCCTTTTATGAACTTAAGAAGTGTATTCTCTTATTCAGGTTATATAAATTTTTGCTTTTTCCTAGTTATGTCGTTATGCTGCCGGAATTTCGAGTATTATTGGGTGCAATCTCAAATTGTTTTTGTTATAGCTTAAGATTGTTTGAGTTTAGTCTTTTCTTGGAGTTTGAGAAAGTTTGACAAGTTAGATTTTAATTTCTTTGTTGGGGGGTGTTAGAACTTGGAGATATGTTGTTTGTTGAAGGTTTGAATTTGAACTTAACTACTTATAGGTTTGAGATTAGTTGTTTGTTGGATTTTGTTGTGATTATTTGAACATGTTATGTTTAGTTGTTATTAGATGTTAGGTTGAGTTTATTTTAATAGGCTTTTGATCTTTATAGTTCATTAATATATATATTGTTGTTTATGAATCATTGTTTCTAAAGTATTAATAAGAATTTATTTTATTTTTAGGTATTCCAAAGACTGGTTATTACGCAGGCGAAATTAGAAGATAAACGATCTACAAGTGCCTTTTTTGTTTAGTTTATGTATCTCTAATTTCGAATTATGATACTTTAGTATTATTTCAACTATGACAACCACTTTGTAAGGATTAAAGTTTGGCTTTCTATTTAATGCATATTATGTTTCAAAATTATGTTTTGATTTTATTTTATTATATTTCTGTTCAACAGGGATGAAATTAGTCTTTTAGATTTGAAAAATTAAAAGGAAACATAAAAAAACAAAAAAACAAAAAAATGTCTATGTCGACGCCAAATGTTGAGCGTCGGCATAGACCTTGTAATGAACTGTTGCCGACGCGGTGAAGGCAGGCGTCGGCAAAGGTGCTCTTTCCCGACGCGGTTATTCACGCGTCGACAAATAGTACACGAAATTCGAATTGTCGACGCGTCATTTATCTGCGTCGGCATAGGTGGTCTATGTCGACACACCATTACTATGGCGTTGGCAAAGCTTTTGCCGACGGAGATATGCCGACGTTGGTACCGACGCGTACGATAGCGTCGACAAAGCTTATGCCGACGCAGTTGTCAAACTATCCCGACGTCATACCGCGTCGGGAAACCCCCATTTCCTTGTAGTGACTGTTAGATTATATTGGATTTTATTATATTAGACTTTATTGTATTAGATTTTATTTGATTTGATTTGATCTTGTATCACTCCTATAAATAGGACTTTGGGTTGATATCTTGATATCACATAAATTCACAATGTAAACCCTAGCTGCCTTAGTATTCTCTCTCTTTTCCCATTCATTCTCTAAAATTAACATGGTATCAGAACAACAGTGTTTGTTCACATCCTCCGCCAGACTTCTCTTCTCCTCCAGATCTGGATTTCAGATCTCTCCGTCAGACCTCTCTTCCTCCAGATATTTTCAGATCTCTCGATTAGCGTCATTTCCCTTAACACTTCAGATCTAAGTACCCCATGTCTCTGCACGCATCGTCTCTGCTTTAGGTCGTCATTCAATCTTTGTTTCAGCGATGCCGTCTGTTCACCGCCGTCCACCGCACGCATCGTCTCTGCTCCAAGTCGTCGTCTGATCCCTGTTTCAACACTCGCAAAAGGATCGATTTTAGATCTCGTTTTCAGATCTCGGTTGCGTCACTAGTTCCATTGATTTTTGTGATTTTTGTTAGACCTTCGTTTTAGATCTACACCGTTTCAGATCATTTCTGCATTCCATCAGATCTCTGCACCGTTTCAGTTCGTCGTCCAACGTTCGTTCATCTGTGTCTTCCGAAAACCCCAACTTGTTTCAATGTAAACCCTAGTTGCCTTAGTGTTCTCTCTTTTTTCCTCTCCATTCTCTAAAATCAACAAAGACCTCATTATTATTATTATTTATAAATTCAAAAGAAACTATATCTCGTATTTGTGAAAGACATTATCAAAAGTTGAGTTATACATTCAAGTTTTTTTTTCTTTTCTAACCCATAAATCATACTTAATGTAATATAACACCTCGTAATAGAGTATTATAATGAGTAGTACAATACATTATTTAAATACCGAGTCTTTTTAATTACCTTTATAAATATTTCTCAAATAATTTCTCTATCTCTTTCCTAACTCATGGAGGTGCATTATACTTACTTCTAGTAAAGATTCATCGAAGGCTTGTAAGAAAAAACTTAGCTATACTTTTTGTGTGTATTTATCTTCTATACTATTAGTAATAGGGAAACCATCTCATATTTATTTAACATAAAATAATAAACCAAAGGAAGTGAACGATGAAAAAAAAAGTACCAACAATTTATGCAACCGAAGGTAAAACTTTAAGAGTTGTTTGAGGGGTTGAATGAGTTATAATAACATAGCATTATAATAGTCTTAAAATGCAGAGTAATATGTCTAGAGTTAGAATAGTTTGTGTTTGGGGTGCAGAGTATTCTATAGGTTATAATAACACAAATTATTATAATTTGTGGCCCAAACAAGTCCTAAAAGAAAATGCTTACTTACTTTAAAAATTATTAATTAATAATGTTGCCTTCTAATGTACTTTTTGAAGTTTATATATATATATATATATATATTGCATATATGGTTAAAATTAAACACGGTGAAAAGGTTAATTAAAATAGGTTTTTATAGGATAGAAGCTTTCTTAAGATATTTGAAAATACTATTGCCAAGCGTGTGTTTAAATATGCATATTGAGAATAACATTTTAAATGAAACGTTAAATATAATTAAATTTATTGTAATCCATCCATATAACTTTAATGCATAAATTTAACATAGCACTGCCTTTAACTACTCAAAATAAGGATGTTCATTTTCCTAGCGAGGGCGAGAACTACCCTTAATGGAGAGGGAGGGAGAGGGAAAAGAATTTTTTACCATTGATTAAATGGGGAAGGGAACGAAAACGGGGAATACATTCTTCATCCCTGGCCCCATCTCTGCCACGCTCCTCATCCCCGTCTCGGTTAATTTATTTATTTTTAAATATATATATTTGTATATATATAATAAACCATAATTCTTATTTTTTATTGAATATTGAAAAAAATATCTCTTAATAGAAATATCTAATTAAGAATTAACCATTTAAATAAAAATTTAAAAAATATATTTAATAAAATTTAGAAAATAGAAATGATAAATGGACAATTATTCTTTGCAAGGAAGTCGATCCCAACTCTGTTTCCAGCAAAATTAAATGGAGAATTTCACAGGGACGGAGAATGAAATGGGGACTTCCCCGACCCCGCCATGGATATCTCTACTCAAAAAGCAAACTCAACAAATTATTTATTTATTTAGTTAGTTACCTAATGAAATATAGGCCTCTGTTAACTCATTCTTGATTTTTTTTCACTTTGTACTTGTTTTCTTATAATTTCTTTACAATAGTTTTCATTTTTCTTAAGAAAACATTTGAATCGTAACCAAATTCAAAATCTCAAAGATAAGCTTTTAAAACTTATTTTTTTAATTTTTAAAATTTGATTTGAATTTTTGAAAACATTTATAAAAAGTACGTAAAAACTGAAAAACAAGTAATTGAAGCCCCGTTTGATAACCATTTTGTTTTTTGTTTTTAGTTTTTGAAATTTAAACCTAGAAATACTACTTCTACCAATAAGTTTATATGTTATCTTATCTACTTTGTACCTATGTTTTCAAAAATCAAACCAAATTTTGAAAACTAAAAAAATTAGCTTTCAAAAACTAGACTTTGTTTTTAGAGTTTGACTAGGGAAATGATACCTATTATAGAGGAATTAGATGTAAATAAGTTTAACTTTCAAAAACTAAAAACGAAAAATAAAATGGTTATCAAACGGGTCAGGACAATTGCCAAATAACACCCATTCTGATATATTCGATATGACAATTAAATCTCAATCAAATGTGGCAACAACCCTTACAATTTCCGAAGCAATATGACCGTTGGTTATATTAAAGTCTCACATAATTTGATCCTTTGTCGGTTGTGTTACCATGCCAACCATATATTTTCCTTTATGCTTTAACTCTCCAATCAACTTGCTGGAAAAAAAAAATCTCATTATCACATCAGGAATAAACAAAATAATTAAGAAATTAAAAGAAAACAACAAAATAAGAAACACAAGAATTTATGTGCAAAAACTCAAAACCTAGAGAAAAAAACCACGAACGAAAAAAAATTTTACTATGTGAAAAATTGTTACAATCACACATAATTCTCTCTCCACCCTTTTTCTCACTCTCAAACAAGAGAATATAAAGAGAGAATTTAACTAGAATGAGTACACCAAACTTAAAATGTTTCTAACTGACATACTTTGAAATTAAAACCATAGGCTCATAGTGTTAGGAGTTCATTACTTCTATGCACCTTTTCGATGTGAGACAATTTCACTTCTAATATATTGCCAAAAAAATAAACACAAATAATGGATGGTTGAGATATAAAGGAAATTTTTGATCTCATTTACTATTTATCATTTTTTGTCTTGTCAATCATTATACGAAACGAAAAGTGAATTCAATTTGTTCCACTTCCAGCATTGAGAAAGTTTTTGTGTACTTTGAGATCCAACTCAACTCCTTCTAAACCATTCGTATCAGAGAGCAGAAGCAAATTGAATTCACAAAACTTGTTTAGGAGTTGGATCTCAAAGTACAACTATTTAATGCAATTACTGCTGAAAAATGCTACCAAGTAATGATTTTCTCTTCATCCGTGTTGCGTAAAATTATTTAATGCAATATTGCATGTGTACGAAATGTTCATGAACTAAGTCGTTACTGCAAGTATTTTTTTTTGGAACATCCAAAACAACTTCGTTTTCCTATTCAAATTCCTGTGTTTGGATCATATCCAGAACAACACAACCAATTCTTATGTTTTAAAAACAAAAAAAACCTGACTAGGGACCAGGAGCAGTAAAGGAGGTGGCTACCAATTTTCAACTAAACAAAAGCTTTGTCCTTTTTAGCTGACTTTGAATCTTTAAGACCCTCAAATGTTAGCTGTCACCTTCCTAGATCACCATTCAAAAAGTATGACTACGTAGACAGAAATTATTCAATGAGATCGTCACAAAACACTGTAAAATGAAAAGAATGAAGTACATCAAATTTATATAAAAGAGACGTGAAAATTATTTGATCTACATCTAATGATTATTATAAAACAGTTATATTATATTATGACAGTGTCATTAAATAATTTGTCCACACTTCATTTAATTTGTCAAATATTTCTTTTCATTCTTTAATCTTCAAAGTAGGCAATTTATGTTATTGTACGGATAATTGATAACCTTTTGACAGACTTTAGCTTAGGTGTCTATTTTGTATTGACTCGCCAAAATTTCTTTGCCACTTTTCGAGTTTGTATTATTTGTGTTTTTAAGTAGGCAATTTGAGGAGGCCAGATGGTTTACATACTTAGAATTTTTATCATTCAAACAAGATATTTTGGAATGAAAATACTATTATACTAAAATTTAATTACTTCTCTAAAAGAAAAAAATATATCATTTTTAATTTGACATGTCATCAATTTTAAATGCTTACCCACCACTATAAAGATCTGATTAAAAAAAAAGTGAACACATCAAACTGGATTTAAAATGGACAAATGGGTTAGAAATAAAAATGTTTTTATTTAGTCTTTGAAAATTTTATTTTGGAGATTAATATTTAATACTATACAATTATTTTATATTACTTTTATATTAAGAATTTGTTGAAAATATATTTTATTCTTATATGCCATGCCAAGTCAAGATAGATGCATTAAGACCAAGGGGCTGCATTTATTGCATCAACTAGGCTATGTTAGGCATGGAAAAATATTTGGTTTCATCAACACTTTTAAACTTTTAGAAGACAGAAAAGTATGTGCATGAAAGTTATCAAAAAATAAATAAATAAATAAATAAAGTATGTGCATGAAAGTTCTTAGCAAGTAACAATTGTGTTGTATAATTGTATTACTAAAAGGCAAACATTGATTTTGAAATAATTTCCAAATGAAAAATGTGAAAATAATAAACTCTTATATATATATATATATTTTGTAAATTTGTTATAAGAATTAAGAAATTACCTACTATACAGTATACACACGCCTTTTACTTTTGGAAACAATAGTATTACTTTTTAAACTTGACATTCAAACTTGTCATCAATTTTATCAGATTTGAAAGTGTCTTGCAAAATAATGTTTGACTGTAGTTTTTAAAAGTACACTTTAATTTTTTTAAAAATAGATTCTATTATTCTAAGAATCCCTTCCAACCATTTTTTTTTATTTTTTTAGGTTAAAAACTAAGCTTATAAATATTGTTTCTACTTGTGCACGCATAATTTCTTATCTACTTTTCATCCATGTTTTCAAAAATCAAATCAAAATTTAAAAACTAAAAAAATAATTTTTAAAAATTTGTTTTTAAAATTTGCCTAGAAAAAAGATGAAAATCATCGTAGAGAGATTGAACCCCATTAAACAAAAATGATGGGGAAAAAACCTATCACTACTACAACAGAAATAATCGAGAAATTAAAAGAAAACAACAAAATAAGAAACACAAGAATTTATGGGAAAAAACTCCAAACTCGAAGAAAAAAACACGAAGAGAAAGAAATTCTACAATTACACCGAATTCTCTCCCCAACCCTATTACAAAAACACTCTCCCAAAACTTTATACCACTCACACTCTTTTTTCCTCACTGTCAAACAAGAGAATATAAAGAGAGAATTTAACTATAGCTATTATACCAAGTTTAAAATATTTCTAACTAGCATGGTTTGAAACCAAAGTCATAAACTCTTTTTATAGTGTCAGGAGCTCATCACTTCTATGTACCTTTTTCGATATGAGACAATTTTCACTTCTAATATATTGCTAAAAATCCTAAAAAAAATGTGAAAATACAAACAATTTAAAAAAAAAAACTAAAAAATTATCTTATAGGTCTAAATAATTAACCCCCCAAAATTTTTTGGAACAGGAGTACACATTTTGGCAGAAGGTTCAAATTTTCAACTTCGAGAAAGATTATTAATTGGTCATTCTAATTACAAATGTCACATTTCCAATTCTAGTCAATTTCTTGCCAAGTTGAGGAAAGAATGGCCATTGTTTTCTTATGGTGACAACTATGACTATTGAAACAGTGATATTTTTTATTTAATCAAACAACAACGCAACCATAGGGATTCAGATAAAAATATAATGTCAAATAAAAGATGAATTAACTAGGTAATAATTTTATCAATCACAAGGGATTTATTTTTTTATTTTTTTTTTAAATATCAATGTGCAAGTTCGAACGGCAAAAGAAGCTTCCAAATAAATTAATTAGCTTTGTCCAACTCATAATCAAAATAATTTTGTACAAGAATCTCGAACAATTATAGCATCTCCCCGTCACTTTTTCTAAATATCGTATAAAAAGTACCATTTTGAAATGTAAATTTTATCCAAATGTAAAGTTTTATTCTTTTACGAAAGGTTCTGGCGAAAAAATAGCCCCTAATTTTCTAAGCATGAAAAATCTGACCCAAAAGAGAAAAATAAGATCCTTAGACAAATAAAGCGAAACTGGTTCAAAATGAGGAAGTGGGCAACATTAAAGTTCATAGAGGAATCGTTGAATTTTATATCATATTCTATAATTAATTAATCAATCAAACTTATGCCTATACTTTTCTAATAATAATGTAATATATAATTAGATATAGACATATGAAAATAATAGATGTATTTTTTTTAGGCATTTCTTAGAATGTAGAAATATAATTCTGAACCAAACACGGTTTTCCCAATTTACAGGCCGTGTCAATGAAGTTTCATCATCTTGCAGTTGCAAGTTGATTGATCAAAAAAAAAAAAAAAAGGAAAAGACAAAAAAGGCCTTGAAAGAAGATAATATATTCTTGAGTGGATAAATAAATAAAAAAAAAAACCTAATTTTCTTCCCTCTGTTCCCGGCCATCCGTTGGATCACCGCTCTAATTTCTAAAAAAAATTAAAAAAGAAAAAAGAAGCGTGTCTATTTATGATTGGAAACGACAAATATATCTACAATATTTTAAAGCTAAATATCTCATTTTACTGTATAAAAAAATACAGGTACAAAACTACCGTTTGAAAGAGACTTCACAAATTTTATAAAATACATAGATTATTCTTTTCATTAGATAAAATTAGATATTAATTGAGTAGATAATTGAATTTACTGATAATGAGTTAAAATTAAGATTTAACTATAATCCATATCAATAATTATATTATGAGATATTGGTATTCGAATCTCTTAAAGGAAGAAATACTTTAAGGCTCATCTAATACCATGTATGGACTAATTTGAAAAGAAACACTGAAAATATAGCAATAGCGACAAAATTAATACATGCTAATCATTCTAGTTAACCCACCTTCAACCTTAATTGTATTTGCTTATTATTTTCTACTTGTCGAACTAAGAACTTATAAATTAATAAATACAATATTCAAAGTACGAGCTAACACAAAAATTAAATGTGTAATGTAACTATGGTATTAAATTTCTATCGATATGTCGATATTTCCGCATGTCCATAGGTTCGACATCGACACTAGGGGTGAATCAACATTTCCATTATATCGTACAAAATTGATGAAATATTAAAAAAAATAACAATAAAATGTAACATAATGTGAATATAATATTATAACAAGTATTTTAACTTATTTAAAAAGTGTAGAAGGTTTGTTTTCTAATTTTAATATATTTTTTTAATTTTTTGTTTTTTAATTTTTCAAAAATATCTATCGACATCGACATTTTATCGATATTTCCATCGACATTTTCATGAAATTGAGATCTCGATATTTTCATCGATCGACATCGACATTTTAAACATTGATTATAACATGATATAACTTTAGATTTATGACGGTATGATACGAGAGGGTTTGTCGAAAGTTCTATCCAAGTTATATTTATAAAATTGAGCCTCTAAAGATTATACAATAATAGTGGTCATAGTCATCGAGGGGCAGATTTAGCTATGGCACAGGAAAAATAAAATAAAAACACAAAAAAAAAAACCTTTTGGTTGAGTGGTTAGTATGTGTTTAGCCCGGCAAGTCTCAAGTTTTGTCCCTAGTATGTATAATTCTAAATATTTTTTTGAATTTTATATTTAAGCCCCCATCCTAAAATTCTGGACATGATTGGAATTCTTGGGTTAATTAAATACCACATTCAATTATATCTAAATTTATTTAGAGAATCACAACTTTGGATTGGTTTTTCAAAAATAACAAAATAAAACCTGAATTACTAATTACAAGGATTAGAGTTCAAATTACACACATAATTAAAAATTACAAGCAACTATATATGAATTTAATTAAATAATTGTGAAAGAAGCAACCACCCTAAGCGAAGATTAATTACTAAAATATGTAATTGACTTTCTCAGTCCAATGGAACTCATGTAAAGAAGTAAATCAATCTCTTGGTCTATTTCTACAACTAAATATGACATTATGAAATTCTCTTAATGACATCTAATATATTAACATATTCATTCTCATGCAATAGATTAATTCTAGTTATGCTTCTAACTCTTTAGTTAAATTTGTTGTGCTCCAGCTAAATTTAACTTAACATGCAAAGTTATGACCAAAATCTTAGAAAGTTAAATCAAGATGCATAAAGACGGTATAATAACACAAATTACAAATCAAACATAATCTTAAAGAATGCAATCATCCCAGAGTTCTACAATATTACTCAAAATACATTTAAGTACATTCCAAGAAATCATAAATTTCAAGACAACAAAGTAAAGAAAAAGAGAAAAATTGGACGACGCGTGCCAATACTCGTTTTGACATGATGTCCTGCGATCTCAAGTTTTGAGTCTCCTCCTTATCTCTCCAAAGTGATCTCTAAACCCCAAAACAAAGCTCCTTATCAAAATTAAATTAGGGTTTTGGTCTCCCTAAAACGACTCTCTTTTACAAATGAACAACTTTTCCTTTTATAGATCGAGACAACGTTTACAACGTTGTCCCTTTGAGTTTATAAAGAATAAAAAAAATCGTTTGAGTATCATTACAACGCTATTGACAACGTTACGATGCTATGCTTGTGGTATTCGAAGGTTGAAAGATTGTTGATGTAGCATTACAATGTTACATATCACATTGCAATGTTATACCCTCGAATTCAAATGCCTTGTTTTTCTTCTTCAACACTTGAGTTCTCAAATATAACTCAGTTGTGCTTCAAATTCATCCAAATATTTCATTCAATATTTTTTATGAAATAAGCATAAAACCACATTAAAATACACAAAATTATAGCAAAACTAGCCTAAAACTAATTCTATAAATAACACTATTTTACCTATTATTATGCGATAATATATATTTTAAAAAATAAAAAAAAAGAACATTTTAAAAAGAAATTAATAAATAAATCCTAATTCTCTCTAAAGGGACTTCCACGTTATTTCTCATGTCCCCATCAGTTTGCGTTCACATTTGTAGCATAACAAAATTCAAGCGTTTTGAGTGGTGCGAATCGTAATTTTACATCAAATTTAAAATTTCAATTACATTCACACACCAATCTCCATGCATTCTTATTTTCCAATTGTTCAATTCTTTTTATCAACTTGATTGAACCGGGGTCCTCTTCTCGTCAATTATCGTGGGTGGGCAGTTTTTGCTGCTGGTAGTATTCTTTTTACTCATGTGGCTAATTTTGTATTTCATAATGGTCCTTGAGTTTGGGCATATATTTTGCACGAACTTTTACATTTGATTCATGACGTTTAACCTTATATGAATCGGAAGGATAGTCAACCGCCAATCTTTTATAGCTAGTTCTTGGGAGGTGATTAGACCACGTAAGTCAAAATTACATTGGAATAGGATCCTCTGATTTGGAGGGAATATTATATTATTCCTAAGCATTCGTTTATCTGTTGGTTGGCAGTGCGAGATCGGTTGTTCACTAGGGGTTGTCTTCACGTATGGGATAAGACTATTATTCCGACTGATTGCTTACTTTGTTTATCTTCGAAGAAGTCTCGTAACCATTTTTTTCGAATTCTCTTTTATTCGTACTATTTGGGATAGTATGCTTTCTTGGAGAGGTTTTGTCCACTAGGGGCAAACATCGGTCGGTTGGGGTCGATTTTTCACCCCAATCAACACCGAACCAACCACCTCCCTATAATCGACCAACCGAAGTCGATTTAGTCAGTTTTTATCGATCGTGGGTCTCTAAGTTGTGAGTAGGGATGTCCATTTTTCTCGCAGGAAAAAATGTTCTCCGTTGTCTAAACGGAAATGGGGAATACATTCATCCGCTCTGATTTATACATATTTTTTAAATATATATTTGTATATATATAATAAACCATAATTCTAATTTTTATTAAACATCATTTTATTTTTCTAAGAAAATTAAAAAAATATCTTAAATAGAAATCTTTAATTAAGAATTAACCATTTAAATAAAAATTTACAAAAAAAATATTTATTTAATAAAATTTAGAAAAATAAAAAATGTAAACGAGAATAATTTACCGCGGGAACCTGATCCCCGCAAATTCCCCGCCCCTCCCCGTTCTCTGCGAAAGTAAATGGGGAATCTTGCAGGGACGGAGAAACCATTCTCCGACCCCACCGTCCCCTTAAACATCTCTAGTTATGAGATTTGTTGTGTGAGTATGGGCAATTGTCGCAAAAGTCGAGGTTGGAAGTTTGCTTGGTGTGCATTTATTTATCATATTTGGAGGGAGCGTAATCTTTTTCTTTATATGTCGATAGATCGGTCTCCTCAGCCTGTTATTTATGCTATTAGGGCAAATTACATGCTCGGTGCTCTTCATGGTCAAGGGTGCTTGACTCATCGGTCTCCTTGGCTTTGATTAGCACCTTTTTTTTTTTTTAATTTTCTCTTCTATAGTTTTTGTTTGCAGTTTGGTTTTGTTTTTTCTTGTGTTGTTTTCTCTACTATTGTTAGGTTTCGTGTGTTTTTACCTTAACCTAAGGCTTTGAGAGGTTTCGTGTGTTTTTACCTTAACCTAAGGCTTTGAGATCATCTTTTTGCCGTAAATATTCTACCTTAGCGCCAAAAGAAAAAAAAAACACGTGTCCTTAGGTGTGGAGTTTTTTTTTTTTTTTTGACCCAGAAAAGTTCAAAGTCCAAAGTTCAAAATTCAAAATTCAAAATTCCTATATACCTTACTTTTATTCCGTCCAAAAAAACAAAAAAAAAACTCACTTTTAATAGGATTAGGATCAAAGAGTAAATCTACTAATTAATATTTGATGTATATTGCTCTAAATCGGAAAATTTTGGAAATACTTTTTCATATCTTTTGATTACTTTCTCATGAAGTGATCAAAATGAATTTTATGTAAGGTTAAAAGATCAAATAGAATGTAATATTTAAAAGAGTAAAGATGGAAATTAAATAATTATAAAAGTTCACACATTAAAATAGGATTATAAAATTTAAATATAAATAATGAGTTTTCTTAAATTAAAAGACTATTTGCAAATGTGGGAGAAGTGTGAACAAAGGCGGGTTCCTACAACCTCGTACCATTTTCCACCGTTGCAAAATTTCCTATTGCACTTTTTTTTTTCCTTTTATGACAAAATCATCATTAAAAGGGTTAATTCTCATTTATATATTTAGGCAGGCTATGAGGATTATAATCTAAATAAGGATTTATGTCCTATTTAGGGCGAGTCTATGTAAGAAGAAGTGTCATTCTTATATGTGAAAGATGATTCAAATCTACGACAAAAAATTTAAAAAAATAAATGATGTTTAACTCATCAAGTTATGTTACATACATTCAAGTGACAATAATTATTTTTCTTTTTGTTTAAATCCTATTAGGTCCCTGTGACCTCATTTGATAACTTTTTGGTTTTTAAAAATTAAGCCTACAAATACTATATTTACTTATGAGTTTCAATGTTTTTCTTATCTACTTCCTACCTATGTTTTTCAAAAACTAAACCTAAGTTTTGAAAACTCAAAAAAGTAGTTTTCAAAAACTTTTTCTGTTTTTGAAATTTGACTAGAAACTCAATTAGTTCATGAAGAAAGATAGAAATTATTGTAGAGAACCTGAAGAAAAATTGTAGAAAAATAAGCATAAATTTTAAAAACCAAATGATTATCAAACGAGTCTAAGCTTTTAAGGGTTTTTTTCTTGTGCTTTTAAAGTAACCGGTTTAGTATTTATTTGTAAAATTACTTCATACAACTAAAATCTTTTTAATACAACACTATATGAAAATATTGAATAAAAACTATGATTAAAAAAACCTAAAAAAAATAAAGAGACTAAAACCACAATTATTAAAAATTGTATAAACTAGTGATTTGGTTTAAATTAATAGAGCATCTATTCTATCAATAAAGTATATTTGAAAGTGATTTTAGTGAAAATGATTTGTTTATAAATAATTTATTAAAAGTGGTTTTTAGTTTATGACATGTTTGAGAGTGATTTTGGCATGGTCAAAATCACTTTTGCCATTGCTAAAATCATTTTTCTTTCTAATATTGATGTTTGGCAAATGTTGAAATTGATTTTAGAAAAATAAAAAAAAAATCATTTAAAATTGATTTTCTAATAATTAGTTGAGTGGTGATTTTTGGTAGGGTGATTGACCGAGAATTAGGAGTGTACATAAGTCGGGTTGGGTTGGGTTGAGGGAGATTTTTAGACCAACTCAGAAAATTTGAGTTGGTCATTCCTTCAACCCAACCAACCCTATTCATGAGAGTAATCCAACCCAACCCAACCCAATATTTCGGGTGGGTTGGGTTGGGTTAATCACCAAGTTTTTTTTTTTTATTTTTTAAATTATTTAAAATATTTTTTTCTTGAATTAATAACTAAAATCACATAAAATTCAAATATCAAACTTCAAAATCCATAACATTTTGTTAGAAGTCTAGAAGAAAACATAAGAAATTGACAAATAATTCATTTATAAGTATATATTTAATTAAAATAAAATTAAAAAATACAAACTTTGGGTTGGGTTGGGTTGGGTCAACCCGAGCCTAAAAGGCCCAATCCGAGAACCGACCCGAACTTTTCGGTTCTCCAAACTTCTAACCCAACCCAATCCGAAAAAAAATCTAACTCTACCCAACTCTTACGGTTTGGGTTGGATAGTCCGGGTTGGTCGGGTTACCGGGTTACTTGTACACCCCTACCGAGAATCATATTTGTTTTTAGTTTCTCTCTTCTCTCATCTCCACACCATATGTTTAGTTGGATGATTCAATAAGATGATTTTATTTTTTTATATATTTATGGCCAAGTTGTTGTCATTTTTTTTTTACTGTTTTTTTTTTAATTTGTTCAAAAGTAAAAAAGTCTCACTCTCAAAACTGATTAGATTTGTCAAAGCCAACTTTTGATGCAACAACTTTATTTTTCTTTTTTTTTAAGATTATTTGTTTTTGTTTCTACAAGTAAGAGAAATAGATGAATTTGTACATGATTATTTTGTTAAGAGAAATGCCATCTTATATAATTGATAATAATAATATTAATAGTTTTTTTTTACAACATATGGGACATGGGATTCAAACGTCTTACTTCTTGGTAAAGAGTATATATTTTATGCTAGTTGAGTCATGTTCATGTTGACAACTAATAACTCTTTAGACAATAGTGACACTCAAGAATTTGATCGTTAAATAGAAATTGAATGTACAATGGTTATTTATTATGGTTATTCTAGATCGAATGAGATATATGTTTTTCGAATTTTATGTTGATATTTATTATGTATTTTTACTTAACATATTAGTCATGCATTAACAATAAAATAAATGTAAAAAGAATTAAAAATAAATATTTATCATAATTATTTTGTTAAATAATTTATTAAATATAAAATATCATTTTTAGGTAATTTGGTAATTCTAAAATCACTTTTGAAACCAAACGTAATAATTAAAATTCACTTTTAAATATAGAAACATCAATTCTAAAAGTTTGGAACCAAACATGAATGTGATGGTATGGAAATCATATATAAATTAAGCGCATTTGGTTAAGCAATCAGAATTTGCATTTTATGTTTTGATTCACCTGAATTCGGTGAATACGTGTTTAGCGAGACGTGTTTTCAAAAACTGTTTTGGATTCGTGATCCAAATATAGTAAAATTAAAACAACATTTTTATGTTTTCATTGTATCCAAATTCTGAATTTGAAATTTTAAAATGCAGAATTATATTAAACAAAGATAAATATCTTAGTAAATATAGTATTTCATGTTTATAAATTTAATTTAATTTTGTTAAATTAAAATAGCTATAATATAATATATAATATATTATAAAATATAAAATATTATATTATATTATAAAATAATAATAATATAAAATTTATAAAAAAATAACATGTTCATAAATTAATTAATAATGTCTTATATTCAACCTAATATTTAGTTTTGGAATTACAACTAATTTTATGATATATAAATATATTATAGAACACATTTTAAACTATTATTTTAAAATGGAATCAAATTTCTAAATCTGCTACTAAACACATATCCGAAAACATGAAATACAACTCTGTTTTCATTGAATCCCTTGTTTTCAAATTTCTGTTTTTGGATTGCCAACCAAACAGGCCCTAAACAATTATGTTAAAATCACTATTTCTAATTCTAACCTCATTCCCAAACATGTACTTTGATCATATAGTTAAAATCATTTTTATCATGTTTGAAATTACTTAGAAATATATCTTAATATTCAAAATCAACCTAATTTTAATTTTTACCTCTTTAAATGTGATTTCACATAAAAAAATGATTTAAATAATTAAAAGCAATGTTTCACAATAATAAAAATATGTTTAACCATTTTAAAATCATTCCAAAATAGGTCTTTTTTTTTTAACTCCAAAAGTATATATATATAAATTTATTTATTTTTCAAAAACCTATCTTAAAGTTTGAGTTTTAACTTTTAAACGATTACCGTACATAAATAAAAGCATGTTTGAAAGTAATATAAATAAAAAGATGTTTGAAAGTAATTTCAAAATGTGACCAAAATAATTTTAACAATTTCAAAATTAAATTTGGACGGTAGAAATTCTCCATAGTCACTTCTTAAGCCAAGAGTATAAGTTGACTCTGTGGATTGCTCTTTGCATCATTCGCACTCTTTCTCTCTCTCTCTCTTCAGTATTAAATTGAAATTCACCGATAAGGAAAAAATAGGTGGTTTTCATTTCATAAAATTCAATCAGACCTTCCTCCAACTGCAATTCATTATCATCTCTTGAATCTCTTCCCTCTTCACTCAACTCCCTCGCTCCTCCTAATCCACCGCAAAGATCACACAATTGCCTTTCCTCCGGAGTTCCGAGCCATGCTTTCGGCTCGATTTCTCACCGTCCTCGCTTTTCTAATATCTCTCTGCTTCATTAGCCTCGCTTCCGCCGCTACTCGGCTCCCGGCCGACGAAGGTACGTCACGATACGACGCCGTATTGGACGCAGATCTGGAGTTCAAGTCGGTTTTAATTTGATTTTGATGTTGAATTTTTGGTTTGATTGTTTCAGTTGAGGCGTTGAGGGAGATCGGAAAGACATTGGGGAAAACGGACTGGAATTTCACGGGCGATCCATGCGGCGGTTTCAGCAGCGGTTGGATATCGAATTCCGTGCAGTTCGACCCTAGTTTTCTTAATAATGTTACCTGCAACTGCACATTTCAGAACAATACCGTCTGTCACGTCACTAACATGTACGTTCCCTCTCGTTTCTACTCAACTTTTTACTTTTTGGATCATCATTTCCACTTTTCTCCTTTTCGCTTTTTAATTTCTCTTTTTTGTTTTTTCATCGTCTTCTTAAATTTGAAGAAAACTTTTTTTTGGCTTTTTCCCCTTTTTTTCTGTGATTTTTGAAAGTGTATTAAAAGAAAATTTAAATTAAAAACACAGGTGATGTCTTCTTGGTAGTATGAGTTAAAACGTTTGATTAAGAACTGAATTTTTATTACCGATGTCCAAATATTTGTGAAATATTCCTCTTTTTTTTTTAATGGAAAATTTCCTTGATTTATGGAGTGAAAAATATATTTTATGTTTTAAGTGGAAGCACTTGGATTATTTAATCCTGGCTAAATAAAACCAATTAATCCCTATCTGTTAGCTATTTTCAATGATGCAATGATGTTTTAATTATTATTGTTAGATTATAATCATGAATCATTGAACTTAGCCGGTAAATAGAGTGTTACAAGAAACATGATGAAAAAAAAAGGTAAAAAATTTGATATGGAAAATTATTATTTCAAAAATCAAATCAATTACCTAAACAAAAACTTTTATAACTAAATTTGGATGACAAAAATGAATCAAATTCATCTTTAATGCTAATTCTTTTTTAAGGGAGAAGATAAGTCATTTTCAAGTTAAAATAATAATAAACATGAAAATATATATACATATATAAACCTAGATTTTTTTTTTTTTTTTTATGTAATGTTTAAATTAAACCAACTTGGTATTTGATATAATATAATGAAGTATCGATATCAAAATGAGGAAAGAAAGAGAAAAGAAAGGTTGGCGCCTTTGTTCGCCAACTAATTACTGGTTTTCAAAAATCGCTGGGTCCCACGTCGGCATCTGAATTCTGAACAACTGGATAAATAATAATAATATATAAAATGTTATTAATAAAATAATAATTAATATAGTTGACTAGTCAACTATGCCACGTAGGATTTATGGGTCCACCCACCTTTGCTCTGACTCTAACCACGGTTCTTGGTCCGACATTAGACTTGGTTAACGATGTACCCATGTGACGGTCTCTTGTTTCTGGCAAAGTTAAATCTAATATATATATAAATAAATAAAACAATTATATTATAAACATTAAACACGTTTGTGGATTTATTTAACCGAAATTTGAAGTTACTTTTTTTTTTTTTTGAGCTAGAAGTTAATAGTTTCTTAATTTAGTTATTTGTACAACCATTACACTTTATTAAAATTTGTGTACTTCTATCAAGGGAAAAAATATTTTTTACCTTTGAACTTTTTAGGTTGTATCAATTTTAATCATAAACTTTTAAATTCATCAATTTAAACTTCAAATTTAGCAGATTGTATCAATTTTAACCCCAAACTTTCAATTTAATCAATTTAAATCTCAAACTTGGCAGATTGTATCAATTTTAACCATAAACTTTCGATTCATTATTTAAACCTAAATGTTGAATAAACGTATCAATTTACATCATCAGTTACAACTTATATGCACCAAATTTCTTCTCAATGGAGTATTTTCATTTATGAATTGGTCGTCAATATTGATTTTTTTTTTAATTTCTCGTCAGTCCCGAGCTTAATTAGTCTTCCATCTACCACAATAGAAGTAAATATTTCAAAATCACTCTCGTTAGAATCTTTGTTTCCTTCTTCTCCAGTATCATTGTCACTTTAATCCTTCATAAGACTATCAATGAGATTAACAAGGTCGATTATGACCAAGTTTATTGTGTTCATGGGCATCATTATGTTCACCACCACCTTTCCTATTCTCTTCCACATTTTAGTCGAGCTAAAATCCCTCACCATCGAAATTAACAAAATCACCATGGTCATTGTTGCCTTTAATGACATCACCACCTTAATTTTCTTCACTCGTCGTCGTAATTGGTATCAATACCAAATGCTAGAGAAAAAAAAAAGAGTCCATTTGGTTTTGTGTGAGTCCTACTTTCCAGAGTCAAGTTCGTGTTTTCATGATAGCAACCCAATATATAATGATTTAATAATTTTTATTTGATTTTTTTTTATTTTTAAAAATAACAAACAAGTACATATTATTGAGCAAGACTAACTTTGAGCATGTGTGGAGAACTTTTCTAACGACGATGGGAACAAAAATTTAACTAGTGTAAATTGATATACTTATTCAAGTTTGAGGTTTAAATTGATAAAATTAAAAGTTTATGGTTGAAATTGATACAATTTGCTAAGTTTGATGTTTGAATTAACTAAATTGAAAGTTCAAGGTTAAAATTGACACAATCTACTAAATTTAAATTGATGAAATTAAAAATTTAAGATTAAAATTGATACATCCTATTAAGTTCACGGGTAAAAAATGTTTTTTTCCCTTCTATTAATAATGGTAAAAATACTTCATAGTAATAAACAAAATAAATTAAGAATGCGTAAATATAAAATTATTTTTGCTTCTGACAACAGCGTCATTTCCTGTTTTACCCATTTCTTTCGGAGTATAAAAATCTTTAACCTCATTGGTCTGTCCAAAAAAAAAAAGTTTGTTTGTGCTTTTCAAAATTAAAAATTAGATAAAAATGTATTTTAAAAATTTTGAGCTATTTTATTTTTAAAAAAATATATTACTAATAAAACGTTAAAAAAGCACACACACTTGGTGTGCTATATTTAAAATAAAAAGTCAAATGATTCTTTAAATAAACATTTTAAACCTAAACATTACAAAAATATTTGTTGAAGTCACCAAAAAAAAAAAAAGAAAACGTATTTGTGTTTGCCCATTAACTTTTAAATACTATTAGATATATATAAATGTCAACAAGAGCATAGTTCTACTGACATCAAGTATAACTCATGACGAAAAAGTCATGGATTCGAATTTCCTCTTAATTGTTGATGTACTAAAAAAAACAAACATATATAAATAAAAAAAATATCTAATATTTTACAAGTAAATTCATATATATATATAGCAAATGAAAAAATGGATTCACCTTCACATAAGGTTCCACACTAATCCTTCATGTTAAAAATATAATGCAAATATCCCCGTGTTAATAGGTAATGTTAGGTGGGTCGCAAGTAATTTATAAGAGTTAAATATCATGATTTAAGCATTCTACTAAGATTAGACAGATTTTCGTTCGTTCTATAGTGAGCAAATATTGATAAAGTCGATCAGAATAATTTTTAATTGATTGAGACATTAATTTTCCTCCTAAGTTCCTAACACATTGTGGAACTATTCTTAATGACAAGGATGTTCAGGGAATTTTATTTTTGATACAAGTTTGTTTTAATGATTGAAGATGCTAAATAAATATTAATTAAGCACTCTTTGATATATTTGTTTCCCTTGGTGGCATTGCAGTCTTCTAAAAGCGCAGAGTCTTCCAGGTACTCTTCCGCCGCAAATAGTGAGATTGCCTTTCCTGCAGGAACTGTAAGTAATTTTTGTTTTTGTTGCTTAATTCATTTGCTCATATCGTTTCTCATCTGTTTGATTAATGAGATTGCCCATCATAATCAATCTCTATTTTCTTCTCTCTGTTAATTCAGTGATCTCACCCGCAACTATCTCAGCGGCCCAATTCCTCCAGAATGGGGCTCCACCAACCTTGTCAAAATGTATTTTCTATCCCTGAATTTCTATAATGTCTTCAGAATGTGATTTATATTATATGGCTTATGTTTATGCGTAATTTTGCAGTTCCCTTCTTGGAAATCGATTGACGGGTCCAATCCCAAAAGCGATTGGAAACATCAGTACTCTTTCAGAATTGTAAGTTCTAATTACCCAATTGTTTGTGTCCCATGTTGGTTTTTTAATGAGTAGGTAGATGATTAATGTTACTGGTTTGGTCGCTTAGGGTCCTGGAAATGAATCATTTCTCTGGAAGTGTACCTCCAGAACTTGGAAACTTGCCCAGCTTATCCAGATTGTAAGACCCCTCATATTTGAGTTTTGTCATTTTCTTTCAAGAAAATTGGTTTAAGTTGTCTCCAATTATGATGGTTTAGACATTCAGGAGAGCTTTCTGATGAACTTTCCTTCACTTTTGTTTGATGTGATCTAGACTTCTTACCTCAAACAACTTTTCTGGGGAGCTCCCATCTTCACTGGCAAGGATAGCCTCATTGACGGACTTGTAAGCTTTTGAAATCTTCTTCAATCCTTTATTTCGTTGGTTTAATTTTGAGAAAATGAATAAATAAAACAAAATTTCTCTTTGTTACAATGCAGTCGAATTAGTGATAATCACTTCACAGGCCCAATACCTAAGTTTATACAGAATTGGACGAATCTTGGAAAAGTGTAAGGAATTTTCTCTAGTCTAGCTACTCTCAGTTTTACTTTTTTACTAGTCTATTCACTCTCACTCAACTAATTTACTTGTGACAGAGCTATTCAGGCAAGTGGGTTGAGTGGACCAATTCCTTCTGAAATTGGACTTTTGACAAAATTAAACGACGTGTTAGTTTACTTCACGTTCCTTATGGTTTTATAAGTCAAAGTGCTGCGTGTTTCTATTTATTCATATTTAAGTTGCAAAATGCAGGAGAATCAGTGACTTGAATGGTGGTCCATCACCCTTTCCACCCGTCAATACTTTGACAAAATTGAAAACCTTGTAAGTTAATCCCTATATGAAAACTTGAAGACATCCGTGTACATAATCCCAGCTATTAATTTAGTTGTTGGTTTTCTATAGGATATTGAGGAGTTGCAATATAACTGGGATGCTGCCCTCCAATCTTGATGGGTTGACATCATTGAAAACCCTGTTAGTACAATTTCACATTCTACTCTGTCTAGATGATATATCATATGATTAATTGAAGTCTCGTGAATTTTAGAAGATAATTTTTTAAAAAAATTTCTTGTAATGGAATATTGCATTGCCCCAACTTTTTGCACTACCTTTACTGCACAAAAGGCTTATTGAGACAAATGTCCATATCTGTCCTTTGCCTTCATCATAAAAGAAAACAAAGAATATTCCGTAGTTTATGTTAAAATAGTAAAAGTAACTTCCTTGGATCAGTTATTGAAATATTGAAAATTTAATGTTTAGTTATCCTTCACTGTTCTTTGACAATACTTTTCTGTTATTATTTTGCTCAATTTCTTCTGCAGAGACTTTAGCTTCAACAAAATTACTGGACCAATACCTGGCAGCTTTGAAGCTTTGAAAAAAGTGGATAACATGTAAGTACATAATCAGAAACTTGAAATTGCATAGTATACTGTAGGTAGTTGCTTTACATAAGATAAGTCAAGGTTGATCAATGGCTGAAATTCATAAGAGTTGTGTGGAAAATTAACTTGGCAATTATATGAATGGTATCCTTCAAATTTATTGTAGCACTATGAATAACGGCTTGAATTTGAACATGGTTTAGGGTAAACTCCTTGAATGTGATCCAATAATAGTATTTCTGATACTTACAGAATAAAGGATTAAGTTTTATGTGAAATTCAAGAGAGCTAAAGCCTGAAATAGGAATGTCAATTCCTAATAGAACATACAAAGTCTGTTTACCTACGTGTATAAAATTATATGGCACTCATATCCACTAGCATGGGGAAAAGTCTTTCGATAGATAGATTACACAAGCTGCAAGTAGAACGTAAGAACCCTTGAAAAGGGGGGCTTTGATTATGCTTTTCAGGTAAGGCATATATGATATATGTGTATCATTTCTCCTGTTGGGCATTTGTCCTAGAGTTTATATTAATCCAAATGAATTACTGGATGTTATGTGGAGTTTGCGTTGTATAAAGGTAAAAGTATAATTTGTGTATTAAACTTGAGAAAGTTGGTTTTGTTGATACTCATCTTTTAAAAATTGTACGTGGTTGCCTAAAAGTGGAGTTGTTTGTAAATTAATTGCTTTTTAAAAATTTTAACCTCCTCTAGGCTAAAATAAGGCCGAGTATTTTCTGGTTATTATAGATCTTTTTGTTTATACCTATGATCTCAATATGTGTAGATTTTGATATTGAGTAAAATGTTTGAATGTGATCATAACCTGATTTGTCTGGTAGCATATTCGTAATATATCTTTATTGTCTTGTTTCTTGATTAAAAATGACAATATCCTTATTGCTTATTTTCAAAAGCTAATTGCACTGATAATCTGATATTTTCTTGTTTAGATATTTAACTGGAAACTTGCTAAATGGATCAGTGCCTCCTTGGATGCTACGGGATGGAGAAAACATGTAAGTTCCTTTTCCAAATGCTATGTTCTTGTTACATAACTTGGTATTGATGTGCCAAAATTGAAAATAGATGACCTCAGATTTCAAAATAAAGGAACAATATTCAAAGAGAGAGAGAGAACAAATGATATCTTATTGCGCCAATTCTTGAAAAGGAAAAAGCATCTTGCTTGCTTTACACAACCATTTCTTTTTCCAGTGATTTAAAAAGGAAAATTTGTTTGTACATGATTAATGTTTTTAGTTTCTTTCTTAAATAATTGATATCTGAAGACTTTCATTAAGAAAAAGTTAACGGTTTTAGAGGTTAAATATGGTTTATGGCTCTGATTAATATTCCTATGGTTGTTTTTTTTTTCTTATGATGTAAGGGAAGGGTAAGCTTTTGTTCTTGCTATCTGGAAGATAATAAATCTGATTATTGTTCTTTTTTACAGTGATATCTCTTATAATAAATTTACTCTGATGAATGCTCAGAACACTGGCTGTCAATCACGAAATCTGTAAGTATGCTTCTATTCTTATACAACTTTTTTATAACTAATGAGAAATACCCTATCCAATCTCTTTTTTCCCATGCAGAAACCTGTTTGCGAGCTCTTCACAGGACAATAATTCGTAAGTGTTTCTCTTCTCTGAGTTGGCTTGTTGCTTGAATTGTCTAATATTCTAATGACCATTGAGCTTCTTTCTTGTTTTAGCAGTGGAACAGTTTCATGTTTACCGAGCACTTGTAGAAAAAGTGAGTTGAAATCTTGTTTTCGTAGCATTGTTTTTATTGCAGGAGGGATAGGAAAATGGTCAATATTAGAAATTATATTTGATGGATTTTCAATGCTTTATGTAATGTGTAAATGCTAAAGTGTAAAGAGTGGATCCAAGAATGTGTCAGTGGAATTTCAAATGTTTTTTTTTTATATAAGAAACAATTTCATTGATAAATGAAATGGAGGAAACTCCAAACACCAAAAGGTGTATTACAAGAAAGACGACCAATTGTAAATGAAAAAAAAAGCGTTAAACAAGCTAATGGGATAAACATCCTTACACCAAAGAAAAACATTTAGAAGAATATTATCCATAAAATGATCAAAAGTAGAAGAAACATCCCTGAAGAGTCGGCCATTCCTCTCAATCCATAGGTTCAAAAGAAAGACTCGAACAAGAGCCAGCCAAATGATTTTCCTAATGCCTTTGAAAGGATGCCCCACCAAGACGGAGGATAGGAAATCAAAGATATTAATCGGAAGCGGCAATGACCAACCAAAAACATTTAAAATCAGGTGGAATTTCAAATGTTGAAAAAACTAGATCATAGCCTAATAAGACTTCATAGCTAATTGAATATGATTTGCTATTTAGAAGTGATATTGATATGTTTAATGATAATTTTGCAAGAATACATTAATCAGTTCTATTCATTTGATTTGCTGAGATATGTTTAATAATATATTTAGAAGTGGCATTGATTTGCTATTCATTCAATGGAAACCAATATGGTCTTGTTCTTGCAGCTTGGTACCTTCTTCATATCAACTGTGGGGGGAAGGAAGAATCAATTAACGGAACAATCATATTTAACGGAGACACAAACACTGGCAAATCATCATTGTTTTTTCCAGGTGGAGAAAATTGGGGATTTAGTAACACTGGTAGTTTTATGGATGATGATCGCACAACAGATGACTTTATTGCATTAAATTCATCTGCTCTCTCAATGCCAAATCCTGAATTGTACATGACGGCACGCATTTCTCCAATCTCTCTTACTTATTATGCATATTGCATGGGTAGTGGAAACTACACAGTAAGCCTCCATTTTGCTGAGATAGCGTTTACTAATGACAAATCATACAAAAGCCTTGGCAGACGCTTATTTGATGTCTATATTCAGGTAAATAGATATTGTGCTTCTTCTCATGCAGAAATTATCTGATATTTTGCCCCACTCCAAGATATCTTTGTATATTTTTTTTCCTGTATTGTTAGCTTCTATTGGTACCGAACTTACTGATTACTTTTGTACCTTAAAAGTTCCTTGATTTATCTCCAATATTGCAGGGAAAGCTGGAGTTGAAGGATTTTAATATTGCAGATGCAGCAGGTGGCGTTGGAAAACCTTTTGTAAAAAAATTCACGGTTTCTGTGACTAATGGTACTATAGAGATTCGCCTATTTTGGACCGGGAAGGGAACAAATGCAATCCCTGTGAGAGGCGTTTATGGTCCTTTGATTTCTGCCATTTCGGTAGTTCCCGGTAAGATAGACCCATTTCTTTTCTATTCAAAATCATTAGAGCCTTTTCATTGCCCTGTATTTGATGAAAAGTTTTGTTCATTTATGTAGCCTGTAACCTTATTAAACCATAGGTTCAGTGTAATTATTGTTTCTCTTTTCTCCAAGCAGATTTTGTGCCACCATCAGAAGGTGGAAAGGCCATATCTGTCGGTGCAGTGGTTGGAATTGTGGCTGCTGTGGTTTTTGTTATCGTCTTGGTTCTTGGAGTCTTGTGGTGGAGAGGCTGCCTGAGAAAGAAAAGCACACTTGAACAAGGTAATTTTAAAGCATGTATAGTGAGATTCTTATTGTTTTTAATTGATCATACCTTTCTTTCAGACTTTTTCAACCTGTCCTTGAGTTCTAACGTTAGTTACATTTGCAAAGCTCTGGATGTTAATTAAATCATATTTATTGTCCTCATGTTGAAAACGTCCACACTATTATGCTGATAAATCAGTTTAACTTGTGTTGAATGCGACAAAGTTGACCATTCAAATGATTATACGAAAATTATTTTTCATAAATCAATTGTGCTAAAATCACTATTTCTAACATGATTCCCAAACATGTCTCAACTTGGTTGAAAATTCTGTCAAACAATGTAATGGGTTGAATAATGTAGAACTAATTATTTTTCATTTAAACATGCTTATTTTGCAGAGTTGAAGGGTCTAGATCTAGGAACAGGTTCATTTTCATTAAGACAAATTAGAGATGCCACAAACAATTTTGATGCAGCCAATAAGATTGGAGAAGGTGGTTTTGGTCCTGTCTACAAGGTGTTACTGTTGTTTGGATTTCATTATTTCATATTTTCTTTCATAGATTTTATTTTTTTGGTGTGAAGTTTTGTGTTTGGAATTGCAGGGTGTTCTTGCAGATGGTACTGTAATTGCAGTGAAGCAACTTTCTTCAAAGTCAAAGCAAGGAAATCGCGAATTTGTGAATGAGATAGGCATGATATCTGCGTTGCAACACCCACATCTAGTGAAGCTTTATGGATGTTGTATTGAAGGAAATCAACTTTTGCTAATATATGAGTATTTGGAAAATAATAGCCTTGCTCGTGCCTTATTCGGTAAAAATATTTCCTCACTACTATTGATTCCTACTAATCTTCAGAATTTTTTTTAATGGATGTAATAAGCACCTCCGCAAATTTGATATGTTGTAGGACCTGAGGAATGTCAACTGAAATTGGATTGGCCAACTAGGCACAAGATTTGTGTTGGTATAGCTAGAGGTTTAGCATACCTTCATGAGGAGTCGAGACTAAAGATCGTTCACCGAGACATCAAGGCTACCAATGTTCTGCTGGATAAAAATCTGAACCCCAAGATTTCTGACTTCGGTTTGGCCAAGCTGGATGAAGAAGAAAATACACACATCAGCACACGGGTTGCTGGAACCTTGTGAGTTACCATGGGGAAAATTTTCTTTCATCTTCTTCCCATGCTTGCACAATATAGAGAAATGATGGGGGGAAAGTTACAAGTCTGACTAATTACTCTAAAGGGGGAATGTTAGAATAACCTGCTGTTATCACATAAAATCTATGATGCAAATATTCACACCATCATTCCATTGTTTTGCAGTGGGTATATGGCACCAGAATACGCCATGCGAGGCTACTTAACTGACAAAGCAGATGTTTATAGCTTTGGCATCGTGGCATTGGAAATAGTCAGTGGTCGAAGCAACACAAGTTACCGAACCAAGGACGATTGCTTTTACCTTCTAGACCATGTGAGTGAACTCCATTTTTTATACCTTGTGCATATCTATTGTGTTCAATAACCGGAAGTTTCTAGAAGAAGTATGTTCCAATTTGCTAAGTTTAACTATGACAACCAAACTTGTGATGTTGTATTCTATTTCCCAAGTTTAGGTTGAGCTGATTGCTTCTCAAACACGATCTTTATACTAGTAAATGAAACCAGTTATCAGTGCTAGTAGACTGAAGTCATTTGCATCCTTTATTCTCAGGCTAATGCTTTAAAAGAGAAAGACAGTTTACTAGAGCTTGTCGATGCACGGTTAGGCTCTGACTTCAACAAGAGAGAGGCAATGACCATGATCAATATTGCTCTCCAATGTACAAACGTCATTGCAGCGGACAGACCTGCCATGTCATCAGTGGTGAGCATGCTGGAAGGGAAGGTTGCTGTGAAGGAGGTGGTTTCAGATCCTAGTATCTCAAAACAAGATGTGAATGCAATGTGGAGCCAATTGTATCGCCAAAAAGGGCAAACAACGGGCGAGAGCCAGACGCAAAGTATGTCGATGGATGGACCATGGACTGGTTCTTCAACTACTGCCAGCGATCTCTATCCGATCAACATGGATTCTAAGTACTTGGAGAATAGGAACTAGTACTGTTAATATTACTCTGTCCTGAATGCTAGCTTTTGCTTACATGTAACTATGTTAGCCTTCAAATGGCTTGATGTATGCTTATTTTTTGTTTGTTCTACAGGTTCTTTTTCCCCTTTTTAAGTGGCTGTACCGAGCCAAATTGCCAATCATTATATTATATATTTCAAATTCTTAGAACTTAGCTGGTTTACAATGTTTAAATGAATTTTAAATGTCCAAACTACTTAGTGCCTTGTTGCTAGACCATTTGGGTCTCTGAGCTTCTAAGGGTTGGTTTTGTCTTTTGGTACCTTCATAATCTCATGTTCAATTTGTTACTTGAGAGAAAATAGGACTTGATAGACTATTTTCGATTTGGCCTTTAAAGTGAACTAGTTTCAATTTTGAACTCTAAAACATAAAATGTTTTAGAGATAAATATAAAATATTTTAGAGATGGATTGAACCAATACGCAATAGAGAGAATAATACTTGTTTTCATATATATGATAAGAGAGATACAAGATATTTATACACAGGAAGGAACTACTAAGTTAACTAACCCATAACAAATAATAACATATTAAAACCACTTAACTAAATAACACTTAGTTATTCACTAACTTGGATAACTACATCGATAGTCTTCCTAATCGATCTATTTTTCAGTTTTGTCTGAAATTACTATCACTTACACAAATGTCATTAAAATATCCTTGCCTTTAAAAAAAATCAATAAGAAAGAGGAAAATATTTGGGAGCAACAACCCACTTTTAAACCACATTAAAAAAATTAATTTCTTTTCTTAAAGAGAAAAATTTGTAGTTGAAGAGTGAGTTGTATGGGAGATGGGTGCATCTTGCCATAAACGGCAAAAAAATAAAAATTTTCATAAACACATATGCAATGAAAACGTCTTTGATGATTGAACTCTGTACCTTCATTTAAGTCAACACAATAATCTTGGAAGATGGTTATTAGATATGAAGCAGAGGAACATTGTAAAGTAGTAATATTATGATTATGGGTGCCCTTACAAAGAGTTCACACTGGCTTGGTTTAATGAAATAGATTGTGTTCTTAAAGCTTCTCTACCAATTTAATTTGTAATTTTTAACTATGTGTTGTGTTTGTATTATTTTCTGCTACTACTTTTGCTACTTTGTTCATTCTTCTTCATTCTTCCATTTTTGTTCAGAAAATTAAAGCTTGCGACAATCGACCATGTGTGTATATAATACATATGACAATGACCAGGATTAAAAATATTGGAAACAACTAAAATAGGTGCATATGAATTAAGTAGAGATATATATTATATACTTTGTATATATTGAAGTATATGGCTATTACACATATATATCGATAGTATTTCAAGGTATAATACTTATATAATTAGGTATATTATGATTTTTTTTAATGATTCGAACCCTTAGCTTTTAGATAAATGTAGCCAAACTAAAAGGAATTTGATGATGATCAGATAAGGACAACTCAAATAGTTCCATACTGAATAATATGTTTGATATGTACACTTGTACATGTAATTGTATTATAATTTTTTTATGTCTGTTAGTCATAACAACTTATGTTATTTTATTGTTCATATTAGAAGTATATATGTAATATTAACATAGACATGGACGATGTATGATATATATGTATATAGTGCAGTTAACAGGAACAAGTTTATTGTTCTAGTATGAACTATATATAATTCATTGTCTCTATTTGATTTGAACATAGAATTTGTAATAAAATGCATCAATTGAGTTAAATTGGCGTAAGAAACGGTTGGATAATAACATTGGAAGTGATAAAAAAAAAGGTGTTGTTATGGGTGAAATTGATCCAACGAGAATGGGCTAGCTAAAGAGCTGTAATAAAGAGCCATAAATAAGGAAAGCAACTCAATACGAAGTCAAAACGGACTGGAATTGACAAGGGATCGACTCAAGACGGGAAGATATGAAGAAGCGAGCTTGGGTTGAGCCGAAGCTGACCACATGGTGAAGCCTAATTCTAAGCTTCACTTCGGTCCAATTTGCTAAAACAAGGACCCGAGCTTGGGCTGAAGTCCAAGTCCATGGTCGGCCTCGGTGGAGGCCTGCCAAGGCCGACTAGATAGCAAGGCCTAAGGGCCTTGCCTTGGTCCTTCATGGCCCTAGACCCAGTTTGAACGATGGAAACTCATAGAAAATTCTAGAGATCAGGTATTTAAGTTTTCTCTTCAAATAGGGTAAGTTGATTCCAACTACTTAAACTCGGTAGAACTCCCAAATTCTCTCTAAACTCTTTTTGATTTAAGCATCAGAGTCGGTGTGGCTTACACCATACTGGTGTATCAAATGTCATATAAAGAATTGAAAAATAATAGAATTTGGATTCAAAAAAAGTTGCAAAAAACTAGAGAATGGATATATATATATATATTAATTTAATAATTTTTGGGAGAGGAAAGATTTGAACCCATCACTTCTTAATGATATAAACACTTACTTTAGGTTGGTTGAGTTATACTCTTATTATCATAGAAGAAATAATTGAATTGCAATAACAATGAAAGAAGGATAAAAAAGACATAAATGAACATGATTGAAAAGAGAAACAAAATTTTGAAACATTAGTTCTATTACTATATTAATCAGCAATCGAATCTACCATATAGCAATCGAGTGAAATAGGAAATAAATAAATTGAAATAACTTAATAAATGTGGAGTGAAAATCTTCAAAAAAAAAAAAAAAAAAAATCAGAAAATCTAAGTATAAAAAATACAAAAAGTTGGACATTTGTGAAAGGACCTTTTTTTTTTATTAATATGGTAAATTTTTAAACTTATTATATAAATATTATGTTTTGCAAACTATTTATATTAATACAAAGTTTTAATTAGTTGGAGACGACCATTATGAGTTGGCACATCAAGAGACGATCACGTTAATTTGTAAATTTAAATTAAAAAAAAAAGACAGATGGTTGTTTTTTCAAGAGACGACCATCACAAAATATTTTTCTCCTCGCTAGCTTCTTGGTTAGATTAACTTTATATAACCTAAAGGTATTGGGTTCAAGTACCAACAAATGCAATTTTATCCTTTTTATTTTTTTTCTTATCTTTTATTTACTTAAAAAAAAAACTTAATATTTTTAATATTTGTATCAAATGAAATATTATATTGTAATTTATTGTTTTTTTAGAAATAAAAAAATAGTAGATAAAAATTTATTTAAATTTCAATTCCTTAAAAATATTTGCAATATAATATTAAATTATATTTTATAAAAAAAAATCTTGTTGGTATTCGAACCCAAGACCTTTAGGTTAGGTAAAGTTAAACTAACTAAGAAGAATTGTTAAAAATTTTGTGAGGGTCTCTTCGACCATCTGACAGTTTTTTTTTTTTTTTTTAATTTACAAATCAACATGGTCGTCTGACAGCTCATACATGGTAAGAGACGACCCTTGCCAACTAATTGAAACTACAATATTAATATAAATAGTTTGTAAAATACAATATTTATATAATAAGTTTAAAAATTTACCATATTAATAAAATATATATATATATATATATATATATCCTTGGAAACAACCTAATTTGCATAATTTCTCAATGTTTTATTGAAATCCTTCAAGTCATAGTAAGTTCTTGAAATTCAGCTGTCAATGATTATTATATTGTGAAAGGCTTTTATTTATCTAGTGATTAAATCAAAACAACATTATATCCAATGGGTTTTCTAATAATTGTGTATTTGGATGTAATATCATCAATAAAAGAAGATTAAGAAGTCGTATTAAGAAATTCTCTGGATTTTCTAATAATTGTGTATCTGACACAATTATCTTCCGCATAATATATTGATCAATTGAATAAAAACGAAGTCGTATTTAGGAAAATTATAATACGTGTCAAATTTTTTTTTTTTTTTTTTGTTCTCGTTGACATGTGAGGATTTCTTAATTTTCTTTTCTTTTTTTTTTCTCAAAAAAAATAAAAGAAGATTAAGAAATGCTCACATGTCAACAGTAACAAAGAATTTTCAAGGAACAAAAGCTTTGTCGTTTTTAGCTGACCTTGACTTGATCCTCAAAACATAGCTGTCATCTTCTGAAAAGTACTCTTACGTCACCCCTATTTATAACTCAACTAATTTTGTGCCCAATTTGTCAATATTTCTTTTCATTTTCCTTTTTCAATTTTCCGATTTTCCGATTAGGAAAGAGACTTTGAAAATTCAATTCACTTATAGTATCTATTATTTTGTAGTGTATTGATCACTCGGCCAAATTACTTTTCTATTATAAATATTATGATGTAAATGTCTATTTCTACATGTCCTTTAACACCTATACTATGTGGCAAATTATTCTTAGTTATAGTGTCTTCCATATGTCCATTTCTTACCAATGTTTAGTGTCCAAATGTACCAACTCATCCCTAATCAAATTACCTATAAATAGTGGTTTTTGGTGGAAGAATAAAATGTATCAATGGGTAAAATTCTCTCCCATTTTCTCTTTTTATTTCTTATTTTATTTTCCATAATTTTCCACTATCTCATATATTATATTCTATTCTATTTCCAAATAATACATAATATTATATACATATTCATATTTATATTAAATTTCAATTTTTTTTATTATTATAATAATATATTATATTAGTATTTAAATATTGGTAAAATTATACACGGTTTTCATCATATTTTCACACCATTTTCCTCTTTTGTTTTTTTTTTCAAGTAGGAAACGTGTGGACCTCTTGAATCTTCATCGTCCAAACAAGATATTTTGAAGTGAGTTTTTTTTTCATGGCTGAACGTAAATCATCAAAAATATTATTATATTAATAATTGACCACTTCTTTGAAAGAAAAATACCACTTTAAATTTTTTATATCATCATTTATGAGGGCTTATTTAGGGTAAACGTTATAATAATATGTGTTATATTATAACCTGTGGAGTATTCTGCATCCCAAACACAGACTATTATAACTTTAAACTCTATATTTTAAATAATATTATATCATTCTACTAATTATAATAACCCACATAACTATTATAAGACACTCAACCTCCAAACAACTCATAAATAAGTTACTATTGAGTTACCTATATCAAATCATTTGGTTTTTTTTTATATATTTTTAATTTTTAAAAATTAAGTCTAAAAATATTAATTCAGTTACTATGTTTTATGTTTTCTTATCTAGTTTGTATATATTTTTTCAAAAACCAAATTAAATTTTGAAAACTGAAAAAAATAATTATTGGAGAGAAGATTAAGATAAATAGTAGAAAAATAAGTATAATTTTTAAAAACTAAATAGTTGTCCGGTCTAGCATATAAAAGTAGAATATATTTAGTCTTAACATTTTATTTTCATTTAGACCTTTCTCCAACTGCAGCTCATCTCTTGTCTCTCCCAACTTCCGAGTCGCTTATCCAAATCCACGGATTCCACCGTCTCCGCCGGAAAAATCATACATGCCTTTCCTTCGAGTACTGTTCCAATCCATGTTTTTTACTCGATTTCTGATATCTCTCTACTTCGTTAGCCTCGCTTCCGGCGCTACTCAGCTGCCCATCGACGAAGGTATACGGTAACTGTAATCCAAATCGATTTTTGTTGAGAATCTCACATTAAAAAAAAAAAGAAAAATCTCATAACTTATAAGATATATGAAATTACTACTCTGATTATCAATTGATTTTAATTTTTTTGATTATTTCAGTTGAGGCGTTGAGGGAGATCGGAGAGACATTGGGGAAGACGGACTGGAATTTCGATGTCGATCCATGCGGCGGCGAGAGTACCGGTTGGATAACGAAATCTGAGATCGACTCTAATTTTGATAATACTGTCAACTGCAGCTGCACGTTTCAGAATAATACCGTCTGTCACGTCACTAACATGTAAGTTCACTTATAATTCTATCATTTTTAACCATCATATTTTAAAAATATAAGTAATATTTCTATGAAAATTTCAATATAATGTTGATTACAGTTTTCTTGAAAAATTATGAAAATCAGTAAAATTCTGTTGGGTTAAAATATCATTTTGGTCGAACTTAAAAAAAAAATAATCATTCTAGTTTTTTTACTCTAGATTTTATTTCATTTTAATTAGTGTATTTTTAAATATTTAAATTTAGTTTGTATACTTTTAATCAAGCTTAAAATTAGTCTATACTATTAGTATTCTTAACTTTTCTAAAAAAACTAGTCTCTATCAACCATCATTCTATAAATTTTAGAAATATTTTTACATTGTGTCTTTTCTTGCATAAAAATTATTATTATTATTTAACCTATTTTAATAAAAGTTAACTTCAAACTAATTGTCAAGAGAGCCCATTAATAAAATTCTTTAATACCCTTGTACCCTTACTGACAGCTGAATTGTTAGTTACCTTAAATTTGTTTTATTCTGTATTTGCACAATATACCTATATATAGGTATACAGTGCCCTTTGATCACTCATTCTTAATAATGAAGATTCTCTCTCTTGTGGTCATACTCTACTCATTGAAGTTCAATACTTTGTCATGGTATCAGAGCATCTGAAGGTCTAACGACCATAGACGATCCTGTGAAAGATAAAGAAAAGCAGCAGATGGAGGGTTCTTCTCCAAAGAGAAGTTTTTCCGATTTGGTCAATTCCTCTCAAAATCAAAAGGTGATTAACCTTGGAAACAAGGTAACCACGGTAAAGCTTGAAGACGAAAATTTCCTGTTATGGAAGCTCCAAGTAATGACCGCTCTTAGAGGGCATGGTCTGTTGCAACACATTCAAGAAGATAAAGAAGTACCACCCAAATACCTAATTTCTGAAAGTTCGACAACTCAGGGTTCTGAATCCAGCCTTCGATCATTGGGTTCGGCAAGATAGTTTGGTGACAAAGATGGTCGCTTAGTTCGATGATTCATTGGCCGCTCTCCGAAATGCTAGAGTGCGACACAACATATGAGGTATGGAAAATCTTAAATGTAAGATTTGCTTCAAGAAATCTAGCTAGGGTTATGGATTTGAAATCCAAACTTGAAACTATCAAGAAAGGAAGTCTGAGTCTGGAAGAATACTTTTCGAAAGTCAAGAATCTCATCGATTCCTTAACTACAGTAGGTCGAAAGATTTCTCACGAGGATCATGTTATGCATATTCTCACTGGTTTAGGATCAAAATTTGATTCTATTGTATCAGTAATAACAGAGAAAGATGAAACTCCATCACTGCAGAAGATTTATTCCCTCCTCTTAGCCCAAGAACATCGAAATACCCGAAACACAACAATCACTTCGGATGGTACTCTACCATCGATGAATCTTACTACACAGGCAACGACCAAACAATCGTCAAATACCTCTCCATCCTTAAATACAGATTCTAATCGGAGACGGAATAATCAAGGTGGTCAGGGAGGAAGAAACAAGCGGTTTTGGAATAATGGTAACAAACCGCAGTGTCAAGTCTGTAATCGATTTGGGCATACTGCACTGAAGTGTTATTTTCGTTTTGAACGATCTTTCCAAGGACCAAATGTCAATTCTAATCAATCCGACAATCAAGGCCCACCAATGAATGGTACTCAACAGCAAATGAATGCTTATTTGATGCATCAAGACCTAAACAGAGAGAATCAATGGTACCCAGATTCAGGGGCGACCAATCATGTAACAAATGATCCCTCTAACCTAGCAATAACATCAGAGTTAGGGGTGAGCATCGGTCGGTCGGGGTCGGTTTTCGACCCCAACCGACCCCGAACGAACCAAGACGAAGCGATCGGTTCGTTTTTTTTTTTTTAAATCCTTATTAAAAAGTAAATCGATCGATCGGTTCGATTTCGGTTGGTTTAATCGATTTATATATGTATATATAAAAATATTTATTTAATTAAATATTAAATATTTATAATTATTATTTTATTATTATTTAATAATTTATAATTATTTTGAGAAAATTTTTTAGTTTTTTATTTTTTTAATTATTATTATTATTATTATTATTATTATATATATATATAGTTTTTTTTTTTTTAAATTTTTTTAGTGGTTGGTCGGTTTTGTAAAGGCAAAACCGACCGACCAACTCTTCTAAAACCGACCAACCAGCTCCTCGGTTCACGGCTTTCGATCGATCATGTCAATTTTCGGTCTTTTTTTACTCACCCCTAATCAGAGTATCAGGGAGATAATCGTGTGTATGTGGGTAATGGCACAGGTTTGGAAGTTCTGAACATTGGATCTTCTGTTCTTAAATCCCCATATAGTTCTACTGTTTTTAAGCTTCAGAATTTACTTCATGTTCCAAATATCACAAAAAATCTTATCAGTGTAAGTCAATTTTGTCAAGAGAACAATGTCTTTTTTGAATTCCATCCTCTGTTTTGTTTTGTGAAGGAGCAATCCAGTGGCCAAATTCTTCTTCAAGGGCGCCTAGTTGATGGACTCTATACCTTTAATTTGGAAAAAGCTCATCCTAGCTCTAGTCCTGCACATCAGCCTTTCGTTTCAACTCAGTCTCAAATACTACATACAACTACTGCTTCCACCTCTGATAAGTCCTCTTGTATCTCTGTCTTTGATATTTGGCATAATAGGCTAGGGCATCCTGCCAATGATACAGTCTATACTATACTCAAAACTTGTAATATCTCATATTGTTCTAATAAAAAATACTTTGTTTGTCATGGTTGTGCAATTGGCAAATCCCATGCTCTGCCTTTTCCTATCTCTCAAACTAAATATCATGCACCCTTAGAGTTGATTGTTGCAGATGTTTGAGGCCCATCTTTTAAAACATCCCGAAATGGTTTCCGTTATTACATCAGCTTTGTTGATGTATTTTCTCGTTATACTTGGATTTACTTTCTAAACTCAAAATCTGAAGCTTTCAATGTCTTTTTAATATTCAAAAATTCAATTGAAAAGCTGTTAGGTAGATCTATATTACGCTTTCAATATGATAATGTTGGGGAATTTCGTCCATTCTCTGGTTATCTTAAATCTCAAGGAATTGAGTATAGACTCACTTGCCCCTATACTTCCCAACAAAACGGAATAGTTGAACGTAAACACCGACAAATCGTTGACATGGATTTAACCTTGTTATCACATTCCTCATTAGCCTTAGAGTTTTGGGATGATGCTTTTTCCACATCTGTATATCTCATAAACAGGTTACCTATTGTGGTCCATCAACTAACCCCTGTGGAGAAATTATTTGGTGTTAAACCTGATTACAAAATGTTAAAAACCTTTGGTTGCCTCTGTTTTCCTACCCTACGACCATACAATACTCATAAGATTGAACCACGTTCCTCTCCATGTCTATTCCTTGGTTACAGTAATATACATAAAGGGTATAAATGTTTGTCTTCCATGGGCAGAATGTACATTTCGAGGCATGTACAATTTGATGAAACATCTTTTCCTACTTCTAAATTTTTGACTTTTTCCCAAAGCTATCCTCCACCAACATTACATACTGACCTAATTGTACTTCCTCCATCTTCTTTTTCTGCTCCTTCACGTGATCCTTGTACTATCTCAACACAAAACATCCACTCCAATAATCAACCTCTTGAGCCATGTACTGCACTTAGTCTCAACGGTCACCCCATTGACAAGACCATTCCTTCCTCTATTCTTCCTAACCTGCCTACTGACCAAGCTGTCCTTCAGTCCGAAGATTTCTCTTCTTCATCTCAAACCATAAATCGCATTTCCTCCCCATCGAGAGCAACTCAATCAAAGCCTTCTAATGTTCCCAGCACTTCCAAATCTGTGCCTCCGGTCTCAGATACACGCACTATCAACTAACACTCCATGGTCACAAGAGGTAAGAATAAGGTTTTTAAGCCCAAAATACTGGTGGCAGAGTATATTGAACAAGAACCACCAACAGTGAAAGAGGCCTTACAATGTGAACATTGGGTCAAAGCCATGAAAGATGAGTATGTTGCTCTCCTATCTAATGATACTTGGTCATTGGTGTCTCCTCCTGCTGATAAGAAAATCATCGGTTGCCGATGGGTCTTTAAAATAAAAAGGAATTCAGATGGCTCTATAGCACGATACAAGGCCAGGCTAGTTGCCCAAGGGTTTCATCAAGAGGCTGGCATTGACTACACTGAAACGTTCAGTCCTGTTGTCAAACCGACAACCATCAGAGTTTTATTTACTCTTGCCCTAGCTCATGGTTGGTCTTTGAGACATGTTGACATTAATAATGCATTCCTTCATGGATTTCTCTCTGAGGAGGTCTTCATGGCTCAACCTCCAGGTATGACTTCAGTCTCTACATCTCATTTAGTGTGCAAACTTAAAAAGGCATTGTATGGTTTAAAGCAAGCACCCAGGGCGTGGTTTGAAAGGTTGTCCACGTTTCTTTACACTCTTGGCTTTGTGAACTCTCGTGCTGATCCTTCTCTGTTAGTTTTAAACCGTGCTGGTAATCTTTGTTACATTGTAATATATGTTGATGACATAGTTATAACTGGGAACTCATCCAAAGCAATTGATGATCTTGTCCACATGTTGAATAAACAATTTTCTCTGAAAGATCTTGGATGTTTGAGTTACTTTTTAGGAGTGGATGTTTCTTATCCAGCTCCAAATCAGCTCTTCTTGTCACAGACAAAATATATCTCTGATATATTACAGAAGGTTAACATGTCTCAGGCCAAGGGAATGACTACCCCTATGGTAAGTGGATCTGTTGTTTCAGCGTTTCAGGGAGATGGATTGAATGATGTTCGACTCTACAGGAGTATTGTAGGTGCCTTGCAGTATGCTACTCTCACTCGACCAGAAATTGCTTACAGTGTGAATAAAATGAGCCAATTTATGCACCATCCTATGAATCATCATTGGCAAGCTGTCAAACGAATACTACGGTATTTGGCTGGGACATTGAATCATGGACTGTTGTTTCAGAAACCTTCTTCCCTTACCTTGCAAGGGTTTGCTGATGCGGATTGGGCGTCTGATCCGGATGATAGAAAATCCACATCCGGATTCTGTGTTTATTTTGGAGGAAACTTAATTCAATGGGCCTCGAAGAAGCAACATGTTATCTCGCGTTCAAGCACGGAAGCCGAGTATCGAAGTCTTGCTCATATTTCAGCCGAATTAAAATGGTTGCAGACCCTGTTTACAGATTTGGGTATCCATCTCTCTCAACCTCCCGTTGTCTGGTGTGACAATCTAAGTGTTGTACACCTTAGTGCCAATCCAGTTCTTCATTCACGAACTAAACACGTTGAGATTGATATATACTTTGTCAGGGATCTTGTCCTTCAGAAACAGATAACTATTCGCCACTTACCTGCTTTTGCTTAAATTGCAGACATCCTTACGAAGCCATTATCAGCTGCTCGGTTTCTTCGATTAGTATCCAAGCTCAATGTCGTGGTTGCTTCAGACATTGGCTTGAGGGGGGGTGTCAAGAGAGCCCATTAATAAGATTCTTTAATACCCTTATACCCTTACTGACAGCTGGATTGTTAGTTACCTTAAGTAAATTTGTTTTATTCTGTATTTGCACAATATACCTATATATAGGTATACAGTGCCCTTTGATCACTCATTCTTAATAATGAAGACTCTCTCTCTTGTGGTCATACTCTACTCATTGAAGTTCAATACTTTGTCACTAATCATATAGATTAATTTTAAGATTTATTAAAAGACATATATTGACTAAATTTGAAAATTTTGAAGGTAAGCGCAAAGTATAAGGACCAAAATGATATTTTTAACCAACATGCTCCAATGAGTAAATGAGGCTTGTAGTTGTGGTTTGAATAAGTAAATAAACTTTTAATTGCGACGACTAAATTAAGTTTTTTTTTTAGTACATCAACATTTGGGGATGGGGGGATTCGAACCAATGACCTCTTAGTCACAAGTCTTACTTCATGTCAGTTGAGCTACGCTCTTGTTAGCGACTAAATTAATTAATTTTTTTTTTTTTTTTTTTTTTTTTTACGAAACTAAATTAAGTTAACTATACATACAAATGTAACTAATATTGATTAAAAATATCTGTTCATAGAAAATATAAAAATAATTTGAATAAGTAAATAACAGTTTAATTCAATTATTTATTTTAAAATTTGAGCTCTTTTTAATTAATTAAAAAAGCTTATCATGATTTTATAGGAAAATACGATGGCATTGTTATTTTATTTACCTTTTCATCAACGTCCCTATGGTGGGGATCTAATTTTCATTGACAACTATTTGGTAAATATTTGGCATTGTTTTTAAAAAGATTAATAATTATTTTATAACTATTTGCATTTTATTTTTGTTTTTAAAAATTAAGCCTATAAATACTATTTCCACCCATAGATTTCCTCTTATTTTTATTTTTGAAATTTGGCTAAGAATTTAACCGTTTTCTTAAGAAAAATAAAGCCATTGAAGAGAATTATAGAGAAAATAATGTTAAAACAAGCAAAATTTTCAAAAATCAAATGGTTATTAAATGAGGTCTAAAATACATAAATGGTTGAAATAAAAAAAATTATAAATAAGTAAAATAATGGTTAAAAAATCACTTTGGGTCCTTGAAGTTTCGTGTAGGCAACAATTTAATTAGTTATTAAATTTTGATTTGTGACAATATAGGCCCTCTACTTTCAATTTTGTAACAATTTTGTCCTTGAATTTTAGTATGTACTAGTTTCAAAAGGTCTACCAAAATTAAATATCGATTTTTATTATTTAACGATTTTTTTTGTTAGTACATTTGGTGGTGGGGGATTCGAATTCATGACTTCTTAGTCATAAGTCTTACTTAATGTCAGTTGAACTATACTTTTGTTGGCATTATTTAACGATTTAGACTTTGTAGCTTATAAACATATTAAGTCTCTAGTTATAACTAAACATATTAAGTCCCCTATAGTTTATCGATCTACTTATATAAGAAATTCTATTAAATCTTAATGATAATTTTCATGAAAGGGACTAAAATTTTAACAAATTTTAAAATACATGGACTAAATTATTATACACTAAAGTCTAGAGACTAAATTATAAGAAAATAAAAATAGATGAACTAAATTGTTACCAATTAAAGTTGATGATCTAAATAGTTACTTACATAAAAGTTGAGGGGAAAGTGATTTTTAACCTAAAAGAATCATAACAAAGTTAGAAATTATGTGTGTGCGCAGCATGTGAGGGGAAAGAGAGGAAAAAGTATATATTTATTTTTAAAAAATATAATTTTAAATTAATTTAATGCAATTCTTGTGAGAAATCTGATTAAAAGTATTAAAAAATTATTAATACTATTTTAATATGTAATATATAATCATTTAATTTTGATTTCTACATAAAAAAAATTGGTGAAATAAATACATACATAATACATTTAACTTTCAGATATTAATTATTCGGCATATTTAAACACAACCATTTTAACTTTCAGATATTATTTATTATGTACATCCAAATATAGACACTTAACTCTTAAAATATTAATTATGCATGTACCAATAAATATAGAAGTTTATTATCCAAGACCTTTAAATTTAAGATATTTAATATTTATACTCATGAAACCATATATACGATCCAACGGTGCTCCATCCAATGTAGTGATAACCCTATCTTTGGGCTTCCTACCTGAGTTTTAGCTTACGATAGAGCCTGGTAAGTTTTTGTTTTCTTCTTCTTTTCAGTTCAATAACATTTAGAGATTAAATAATTAAAACTTCTCATAGATCGAGGATATATATTAATTACTATAAAATTATATATGTTTATTTTGGCAGTCTTCGAGTTTAAACCTTATGTCATTGATAGAAGAAAACTAATTTTCACTTCAAAACTTGTCAAACTTTCAATCCAATCAAATTACATTTCAAATTAAATAAGTGTTGTAATCTTAACTCTAAATTCTAAAATTCGTTCCAATTTATACCTTCTAATAAGTTTATATTCAAATAATGGTTAAAAAAAGTATTCTTATATGCATTCAATGAATTTTCAGAAAAATCGACGTTGCAGTTCAATTTTTGTTGGAATTTATAAGTTTTGATAAAATTATTCAATGGTTATTTTGTACACATTGATAAAACTTAATTTTGTACTAAGCCTGTTTTATTGACGAAATTAGTGATATTATGGATTTTTTAAATTTCGCTTTGTAAAATTAAAATATAAGGTAAAAATTTTAACGCTTGTCAAGTTTAAGGTTCAATTTGATGAGATTTAAAAGCTTAAGATAAAGATTGATATCACAGGAAGTTTATGGGTCAAAATTATTGGGGTTTTTTCCTTGTTGATGAGATATTTGGTGATAATATTATCTTGGTTAAATGATCAAAAAATACCTCAAACTTTAAAAATTTTCATTTTCACCTTTAAATTTTAAAGTTTGGTTAAAAACATTCCTCAAAGTCTTTTTTTAGTTAAATTCATAGACGAAAAAGGGTGTGTTTTGCATTAGTATCATTGATTATGTGAACATATTTGAACATATACATTGAAAAAAAAATCAAAATACGTCGTTTTTCGTTCATAAATTTAATAGAAAAAGACTATGAGTTATTTTGAAATAAACTTTAAAGTTTAAAGATTAAAATGAAATTTTTCAAAATTTGTTGAGACAACTCCATAATTAAGAGGAATTATGTTGAGATGCTTGACGTTTAACGTTTAATACATTGGTTAAGGCTAACTAATCCCTATCTGTTCGCTGTTTCAATGAATTAACTTTTGTTTTTCAAAATGGACGATTTAATTTTATTGTTAATGTTAAATCATCATTATTCAACCTGTCTATCAATTAAGAAAAATGAGAAAATCAGGAGGTAAGAATTTGATGTGAAAACGATTTTTTCGAAATTCCCAAATCGATCAAGAAAAAAAAAAGGAAAGAAAAAAAGAAAAAAGCTGACAAAAATTAATGCAAGTGAAGTGATTAAAAAAAATTAGCTCTTCTCTAATTTGTATTTTGTATTTTGTATTTTTTGAATTGGTTATTGCTTATTACTTTTTAACAAATTCAAATCAGTTTCACAGAATTTAGTTTTTTTCATAGCAATACACCCTTGTTAATACATTTGCTAATTGAAAGTTGAAACTCGAGGGAAGAAGATATATACAAATACATATGTATGTTATTTTGTGTAATGGTTAAATTAAACCACCGTTATTATTATTTTTTCCCTAAATTATAGAAAATGCCTTAAACTATGGGGTTTGTGTCAAAAATACTCCTAAACTTTAAAAAATTTCAAAAATACCCATGAACTTTAAAGAAGGTTCAAAAATATCATTGTCGTTAAGTTTTGGATGGAAACCGTTAAAGTTCTGTTTCAAAAATACTCTTGAACTTTGAAAAGTTTCAAAATTACCCTCGGCCTTAAAAACTTTGAAAAAAAAAAGTTTTTCAATAATTCCTTTGGTATTTAATGAGATTATTTGAGATTTCATTTAATCAATCTATTAGAAATTTTAAAAATTTGTCCGGACCTCCCCCGAGAATGATGTAGAAGATCCAAAACATCCACTTGCTTTCGTAAAAGGTAGTCTTATCTTTTTTCTTTCCGACATATAAAATATTTGCATGTCAATCTCAGTTGTTTAATTAATTGAGTTCCAATCTTAGTTGTTTAATTAATTAAATTATTGGCCTGATTGATTAAATCAATTCATTAAGATTGATTGTTTTCTTCCTTATTTATTTTATGATTTTATTTTGTTTTGCTCTTATTCATTTTTCTATTTCTTTTTTCAAATAAAATAGGGTGATTGTATTCATGATAATTAAGTGAATTAGAATACCAATCCTATATAGACGATACTGTAACATTCTTATACACTTTATTAAAACGTAATCCATACACTTAAACGATATTGCATTTTTCTATTTTTTAATTTTTTTGAAAGGTTAAGGGTATTATTGAAACGAAATTTTAACATTTTTTCATCCAAAACTTAATGGTAAGTATTTTTTTTAAAAAAAGTTTTATAAGGCCAGGGATATTTTTGAAACTTTTTAAAAGTCCATGGGTATTTTTGAAACAAAACTTTAACGATTTCCATCGAAAACTTGACGACAAGGAATTTTTGAATTTTTTTGAAAGTTCAGGGGTATTTTTGAAACTTTTTAAAGTTTAGGGGTATTTTTGACACAAACCCCATAGTTTAGGGGCATTTTCTATAATTTAGCCTATTTTCTTTTTTTCTGAAATAAAAACTAAAACAACTTTTTTTAAGAGAAAAAAATGGGGAAAAAAACATTTTTAACCCATGAACTTGACATATTGTATCAATTTTAACTTCATCGATTTAAACCTCAAACTTGGCAGATTGTATCAATTTTAACCCTGAAATTTTAATTTAATCAATTTAAACCTCAAACTAGCAGATTGTATCAATTTTAACCATAAGATTTCAATTTCATCAATTTAAACTTGAAACTTGAATAAGTGTATCAATTTACACCCTCAATAAGTTTTCCTTTCCATAAAGGTTTTCCACACATGCCTAAAGTCACATATTATTTTTATGATATGTATTTGTTTGTTATTATTTTTTAAAGAAAATTACCTAGAAATTATTAAATTATTATGGATTGGGTTGCACTCTCATGAAAACCACAAACTTGACTCTTGAAACTAGAACCCACACGAAAACAAATGGACTATTGTGTTTCTCTCGTCTTTGATATTGATATCAACGACGACGAGTGTGAAGAAAATTCAAGCAAATGTCATTAAAGACGACAATGACCATGGTCGTTCCGTTGAATTCGATGGTGAGAGGTTTGAGCTCGCTAAAATGCCGGAGAGAATAGAAAAGACGGTGGTGGACAAAGTGACGTCCGACCTTGTCGATCTCATTGATAGTCTTATGAAGGATTAAATAGACATCGATGTTGGAGAGAAGGAGAACAAAAATTCTGATGAGAGTGATTTTGGAATCCATACTTCTATTGTGGCGGATGAAAAACAAATCAAGCTCGAGATCAACGAGAAATTAAAAAAAAAATCAATGTTGATGACCGATTCAAGAATGATAGTACTAAATTGAGAATAAATATAGTGCAAACAAGTTTTAACTGAGGGTGTAAATTGATATAATTATTCAAGTTCGAGGTTTAAATATATGAAATTGAAAGTTTAGGGTTAAAATTGATACAATCTGACAAGTTTGAGATTTAAATTGATTAAATTGAAAGTTCAAGGTTAAAATTTATACAATCTGCTAAGTTTGATGTTTTAATTGATGAAATTGAAAGTTTAGAATTAAAATTGATAAATGGTATACTAATTTATTTCATAGGTCCTATATTATTCTTAAAGACTATTCTTATAGTAATCAGTGAATGAAGACAGTATGAAAAATTGTTAATACTATTATAGTACTAGAATTTTTTCTCGAAGATAATATGTAGTCAAGTATTGTTCTAAAATATTATTAAGAATAGTATCCGGCTGAATTCTGGTAGGAATTTCCTATCAGAATGAAGGAGGAAGAGAGGCAATGGAGGTGGAGGTAGTGAGGAGAAAGGGTGTCGAACATCGAAGTGAGTACGAGAAGAGAGGAAGGGGGAGAGATTTTACTATTTTAATTTTGCAAATTATTATTATAATTTAAACAATATATGTCAATTAAAGTAAGCATAGTTAACGATAATCGATTAATTACTCTTGATGGGTAGGAATCTAGCTCTCCAATATTTAATTGTTACGGAGAAAAAATATTTTTCACATTTTTTCATCTTTACTCTATTTTCTCCTTCATTGTGTCAATAATTAAGGATAGAAAGTAAGAACGACTTATAGACGCCAAGAGCAGTTGAGTATTGTTAATTAGGGACCAACATGTCATTTCACCTAAAAAAAAAGATTAAATTACAAGTTTAGTCTCTGAACTTTGAGGTTTGTGTTTATAACTTTAAAAAGTGTCTAATAGATCCTTGAACTTTCAAATTTATATCTATTTGGTCCCTAAATTTCGAAATGTGTCTAATAAGTCATCAAATTTTCAATTTCGTGTCCAATAAATCTCTAAAAGTTTCAATTTTATTTCTAATAGGTATTTGATCTAGTTGACGTTTTTTAAAATTCATGAACTACTGGGTACAAAATTGAAAGCTTAGGCTTCTATTAGACAAAAAAGAATCAATTTTATATATAATAGATCAATTAATTTTAAAAAATTGTGAATACGTTGGAGACCTATTAGATACAAAATTGAATGTTTAATGACTAAGGGTTGTTTGGGGCGCTGGGTGGGTTATAATAACAAGGGTTATAATAGTCTGTGAGTTATTATAGTCTGTGAAACATATAATATTATTTAAAATGCAGAGTAGTATAGTCTGGGTTATAATAATTTGTGTTTGGGGTGTAGAGTATTTCAGAGGTTATTATAACACGGGTTATAATAACCCGTGGGCCAAACACGGGCCGTTTGGATTGAGGAGTTGGGGGAGTAAGAGTTGTAGGGAGTATAAGTAAAGAAATATGTGAGTCCCACAAAAATGAGTTTAAAAATCTGTAAGACCCACAAAAAGAGTTAATAAAGCTATGGGGCCTACAATAAGGTTAATAACTCATTGGGCCAAACAAGGAATTGGGGGAGTTATTAACTCCTCCCAACTCCTACTCCTCCAACTCCTCAATCCAAACTACCCTTTAAAGTTCAAGAAATTAGTAGATACAAAGTTGAAGGTTGAAAGACCTATTTGACAACTTTTAAAATTCAAGAATCAAATAGACATAAATCACAAACTTCATCAAGTAAACTTGTAATTTAACCTTAAAAAAAATCCTCAAATTTTATTTACTTCTCTCCCTTGGTCCCGTTGCAGTCTTCTAAAGGCGCAGAGCCTTCGAGGTACTCTGCCACCGCAAATAGTGAGGTTGCCTTTCCTGCAGGAACTGTAAGTACTTTTATTTTTTGTTGCTTAATTCAGTTTGTTCAGATCGTTTATCATCTGCTCGATTAATGAAATTGCCCATCATAATCAATCCCTCGTTTCATCTCTCTGTTAATTCAGTGATCTCACCCGCAACCATCTCAACGGCTCAATTCCTCTAGAATGGGGTTCCACCAAGCTTGTCAAACTGTATTTTCTATCCCTAAATTTCTATAATGTCTTCAGAATATGTTAATATTATATGGCTTATGTTTATGGGTAATTTTGCAGTTCCCTTCTTGGAAATCGATTGATGGGTCCAATCCCAAGAGAGATTGGAAACATCAGCACTCTTAAAGACTTGTAAGTTTTTATTTCCCAATTGTTTGTGTCCCATTTTGGGTTTTGAATGAGTAGGTAGAAGACTTATGTTACTGGTCCGTTTGGTCGCTTAGGGTCTTGGAAATGAACCATTTCTCTGAAAGGCTACCTCCAGAACTTGGAAATTTGCCCAGCTTATCAAGATTGTAAGGCCCCTCATATTTGAGTTTTGTCATTTTCTTTCAAGAAATTTGGTTTAAATTTTCGCTAATTATAATAGTTTAGACATTCAGGAGAGCTTTCTGATGAACTTTCTTTCCTTCACTATTGTTTGTTGTGATCTAGACTTCTTACCTCAAACAACTTTTCTGGGGAGCTCCCATCTTCATTGGCAAGGATAGCCTCATTGACGGACTTGTAAGTTTTTCTGAAATCTTCTTCAACCCTTTATTTCGTTAGTTTAATTTTGAGAAAATGAATGAATGAATAAATAAAACAAATTCTCTTTGTTACAATGCAGTCGAATTAGTGATAATCACTTCACAGGGCCAATACCTAAGTTTATACAGAATTGGACGAATATTGGAAAAGTGTAAGAAATTTTCTCTACTCTAGCTATTCTCAGTTTTACTTGATTACTAGTCTATTCACTCTCACTCAACTAATTTACTTGTGACAGAGTTATTCAGGCAAGCGGGTTGAGTGGACCAATTCCTTCTGAAATTGGGCTTTTGACAAAATTAACTGATGTGTTAGTAGTTTACTTCACGTTCCTCGTGGTTTTATAAGTCAAAGTACTGCATGTTTCTGTTTATTCATATTTGAGTTTCAAAATGCAGGAGAATCAGTGACTTGAATGGAGGTTCATCACCCTTTCCACCCCTTAATACTATGACAAATTTGAAAACCCTGTAAGTTAATCCCTCTCAAAACTTGAAGATATTCGTGTACTTAATGATAAGGATAATGGACCTCCACAATGGTATTGATATTGTCCACTTTAGGCATCAACCCTCATGTCTTTGTTTTTGGTTCCCCAAAAGATCTCATATCAATAGAGATAATTGTCCTCACTTATATACCCATGATCAATCTCTTCACGAATCTCGAGACATTTGTTTGCACTCCTAACAATTAATCCCCTATTAATTTAGTTTTTGGTTGTCTATAGGATATTGAGGAATTGCAATATAACTGGGGAGCTGCCCGATGATCTTGGAGGGTTGATAGCTTTGGAAACCTTGTGAGTATACAATCTCACTTCCCACTATGTTTAGATGCTATATCATGATTAGTCGCAGTCTCATGAATTTAAGAAGATAGTTTTAAATTCTTGTAAATTGTAATGAAAGGCTTATGATCGGGACAAATATTGTCCACATTCGGTCCTTTGCCTTCATCATAGAAGAAAACAAAGAATATTCCGTAGTTTATGTCAAAATAGTGAAAGTAATTAACTTCCTTGGATCAGTTATTCTTCATTGTTCTTTGACAATACTTTTTTGTTATTATTTTGCTCAATTTCTTCTGCAGAGACTTCAGCTTCAACAAAATTACTGGACCAATACCCGCCAGCTTTCAAGGTTTGAAAAAAGTGGATACCATGTAAGTAATGAAATCAGAAACTTGAAATTCTATACTACCAGGAGCGAATCTAGTATAGTAATGGAATCATCCTATAGATTTCTATGTTTTGTTAGCTACTTTTTATCTATGTTTTCAAAAACCAAGTCAAGTTTTGAAAACTAAAAAACGTAATTTTAAGAAACTTGGGTTTGTTCTTTAAATTTAGCTAAGAGTTTAAGTATTTTTTTTTAAGAAATATGAAAATTATTGTAGAGAAATGGAGAGAAAACATGCACAATTTCAAAAGTCAAAAATAAAAAATCAAATGATTATCAAACGAAACCTAAACCGTAAGTTGTTGCTTCATATAACTTGAGAGAAACTGAGAAAGTTGCCTTCATCGAGATAATCATCTTTTAAAAATTGGATGTGGTTATCTAAAAGTGGAGTTGTTCGTAAATTAATTGCATTTTTTAACCTCCTCTAGGTTAAAAGAATACCTACCAAGTATTTTGTACATCTTCTTGTTTATATTATGATTTTAAAAGGGAGCCCCCCACTTTTAAAGGGTTTTATATTAGTGTTAAAAAGTCCAAACAATTTATCAAAATTTCCTTCTGTCCCGATGGTACGGAGGCGCAGCCCCCCTACCAACGTTTGTGCCTTGTGATATCTTGAGTTCTTGACCCTCACAATTACCACAACATTTGATTTTATTTCTTTTTCCTACCATTTTGTAGGAGTGAGTGCTTGTTTGGAATTTGGATATCAAATAAGAATAATAGATAATTAGTATTTGTTAGGCGTTCTAAATGAATTTTATTTTATTTTAGCTTTGAATCCGGAACTCGAAGTTCCTGGAATTAGAAACTTGGAGTTTTTGATTCCCCATGGTTGGGTGGGGTTTGTTTAATTTTTTTTATCTATAATTTTTTAGTCTGTTTTTTTTTTTTATAATTTCTTTAGATTGTTTTTCACTCCATTTTTTTACTTGATAATTTTTTTTGGTTGAATTGCATACCAATATTTTGATCAATTATGTGGAGCAATTGTCACATCTATAGTTAAATTTGAATTATACTAGGTGTAGTTTGTATAACTATATTCTATCTCATTCACTCTATTCATAATAATGTAAAATTGAAGAACACTAATAGAAACATATAATTAATAAGTGCAAAGTAAGAAGGGTATTGTTAAGGGTAAAGTAGGTTGTGAGGGGTTGCTCGCTGCAGGGTAGTGTCTCAGCTCTGGTGTTAAGGCGGTGGGTCCGAAAGTCTGGAGAGGTTGTTGAGGTGGACTTCTCACATATCCTAGTGGTGACTCGTCTGTTTGCCCATATTCCTTGATCAACTGTCAAGAAAGAGTAGGAGACTCATTTTCGAGTGTTGTTTCAAATCAATCCGTTCATGGCTGACAAAGCCATTCTTTTGGTTGATGGTATTGCGAGTGACCTTTCTGTTTCTGGTATTGGGAAATGGCAAGTGATTAGTAATCTCCATTTGAAAATCGAGAGATGGTTGGATCGCCTACATGGTTTACCGGATGTAATTGGGGGTATGGTGGTTGGTTAACAGTAAGGAATTTGCCTTTGAAGCTCTGGAAAAAGGGAGGTTTTTTGAAGCAATTGGTTTGCAACTTGGGGGTTTGGTAGATATTTCTTTGGAGACCATGAATCTTCTTGATCTTTCAGGGGCTAAAATCAAGGTGGTTCAGAATTTGTGTGGCTTCCTCCCGGCTTCAATAATTGTGGTTGATCCATTTCTGGGTGAGTTTTCGTTGAAGTTTGGTGATGTGGAGTGTGTGGATCCTCCTCCTTTGTTATCGGGTTCCTTGGTATTAAAGGATGTTTCAAATTCACTGGATTTGGCTCGTATCTCTGCAGTTATGGATGATGAGATTGGTTTTAATCTATACTCTTCCCCTGTTGTTGATTTCTTTTCCTCACAGGTTTGTCTGAATCCAGTGGTTGGGGCGCCCTCTGGGGATTTGGTGGGAGGTTTAGTGAAGGTCGTCATGGGGAGGGATGATCAGTTGGTTGAGTTAGGGGAGGTTAATTTGGTTCGTGGCTTGGATGGAGATGCAACCGTTTTGTCAGTTGGGGCTTTAGTAGAGGGTTGCGGGACTGGGACTTGCTTGGCTGGTGATGCGGTAGTCTTACCTGTTCAGAGGTTTTCTTCTCCCTCGCTGGCTACTCCTGTTACGGGAGTGAAAGAGGCTTTCTGTGGAAAGTTTTATTGAAGGAAAGGAAAGGTTAGCGCGGTGAAGCTTGTGGAGCAAGAGAGCGCTTTTCCTGATTTCCTGGAGCATTCGGAGTGTAGCTTGCAACCACAGATTTCTCCTCTGCCTAGTGCTAGGGCTTTTGCCCAAGAGGTTTCAAGCATTCCTTCCTTTACCATTAAGGAATGTCAGGTTGGTCCTAAAGGAGTCTCTTTCATTAAAGCTTTTTTTCAGCATTCTATGCCAACTCCTAAAGATGTTGGTGGATTCTCCCCTTTGGCTGATCTTGACTCGGTGGTGGATTCGGTGGTTAGTTTGAGCAGCTCATAGTTGGGATCCAATTGCTTCTCCTTATCTAAAAATTTGAGGGTGGATCCACCTATTATCAATATGGCTAGTTTGTTTGATTCCCCAGGTAGTCCAAAGTTGGTAGAAAAGGTTTGTTTGACACCTCTTGCAGATCCAGTTGTGCCTCCTGAACTAAGTAGATTTGAATCGTTAATCAAAGCTAGTGGTTTGCAGTTTAGAGGATTTGGTCCTATTTTGAGGTTGCTTTGACTCATTGAATTCTCTCTCATAAAGGGGGTTGGTTTGTGGGGTGTTTCTAAGTTGGTTGGACTAAAGATTGTGTTCGATTGAGGTGTTGCTTCAAGAATCAAAGTTAGTTTTATTTTGATTTTAAGTATCAAGTCTTTTTGGAGTCTGTATGTTTGTGTGGGTTTTTGTCCTCAGTAGTTCGTTCGATTTGCAGTTGGGCAGTGCTTGGGTGTTTTGTTTTGTGCTTTTGTTGGTTGGTTGTTGAGGTAGTTCTTTGGTCGGTTTTTTTAGCGGTTTGTCTTGGTAGGATTCTGTTGGTTTTTGGGTTAGTTTTGTTATTGTTTGGTTTTGTTGTGGTTAAGTGTGGCTTCTTTGGTTCCTTCTTGTTTCTTTCGCTTCGGCTGTCATTTGTCGATGTTGGTTTGCTTTGTTTTGGTCTGATTATTCTTTTTTCGTTGTAAGATTTGTACTTGGAGTGTTAGTCTCCTTTCATTATTTCAATGAAATCTTTGTTACCTTGTCAAAAAAAGGGTAAAGTAAAACCAAATTAAAACTAAGATCTAAAGTTAAAAATATTATAGAGTCTGAAGGAAAGGACAAAAAAAAAAGTAGTTGTTCAAACACGTGCAATTATGCAACAATCAAGTTGTGCAACAAACAACATACAATTATCGTCCTACAATGGACTTCGACGAGATGACTTTCCTCAAAGGATTGGCCATTGTACCTTCAACATACCAAACACCCTCTTGATAACGTTTCAAGCGGATGAATATCTCATGTTAAATAACTCTTTCGAGTTGTTTGATGGATTCCCTCATCGCCAATCGGTTAGGTGGTAGCATTGTCCTTTGTATGGGGCTAGAAATCCTTCATCATTAGGATATCCGACATTGCACAAGTAGTAATACCATGCGATCATGCTAGAATTATCAATGTCACTGGTGGATATGTATATGTTCGTATACATATAAGGAGAAAGCAGAAATCAGGATTTTACCCTTTAAGAGCATAAATTAGTATTTTACCCTTTAGGACCTTCAATCTTATTGGTCGGGAAACTGCATCACGCAAAACTCTAGAGTCTAATGCGGATCCTTCCCATCCAAGAAGGACAAATATGAATTCATCATTTTGAGAACACACAACAAGAACATTTGTGGCGATCTCACCCTTCCTCGTCCTGTATCGTAGGCGATCGACTGCACTTACATTTACTTTTATATGTGTCCGTTTAAAACACCTACAAATTTCTACGATGAAACATGAGATATGGTTTCAATGGTGTAGTAATGAAATCATATCTCCAGTTTAAAGGTTTAGTACCTCGAACTATCGCCACTTCTTGTCTTGACAGGTATTAGTGACTGGTTTATGTGACTTTAGTAACATTGAGTGAAGTCTTAGCATCGCATTCAAGACGGTGTTGAAGTGTCTGGACACAGTCTCACCAGATCTTGCGAACTGTCTTCGCATTGCTCGATTTTTCACAATCGTGCGCAATGATGTGGAGGAAGATCGTGACCTTTTCGTCCACATCCACGAATTGAGTGGATGCCAACCCTTCTCTTACTTTAAGCATCTCACATAGGATGACAAACATTCTCCTATCCATTTGTGTATTCTCACGACAAGATAGATTGTTTTCATGTATAAGACGAAAGAAATTTAACTACTTAATTTGGTGTCTTACATGGGAGGGGCTGATTTTCAAGTCTCCTTTACCCTTTCATTATTGCAACCAATTAAACCTATTTTCTATGTTATGTTATTTTGATTAAAAAAAATCTGATTTCAATTTTTTTTTTTTTTTTCAAATCTGATTTGCATGCTTGATATTTTTTCCCCCCAAATATGTTTTCTATGTTATGTTTTTTAATAAAAAAATCCGATTTCAAATTTGTTTTTTCCAAATTTATTTTGCTCGCTTGATTTTTTTTTTCAAACAGGTTTTCTATGTTATGTTTTTTAATAAAAAAAATGATTTCAAATTTGTTTTTTCTAAATTTGTTTTTCTTCAAGTGCATAATGGATTATGCATAAACATTTCTTATATAAAAAACATCACCAAACAAGCTTTACAAAATGTTTTAAAAAACAATAAAATACATAAATAATAAAAAAAACATTATATATTTTCGTCGGAAAAAGAGCAACCTTACTCCTGAAAAAAAATAAATGTATAAGGGTTCGGGTGGATGGGATAAAAAGTTGAAAAAAAAAAGAACTTGCCTTTTGTATTGTCGACCGTTCGTGAATGACTTATCCAATCGAGATAGCACAATCGTAAGCCTTATAACCCCCACCACTATAACCTAATTAAAAAAAGATTAGTACGTAAATAATAAAACTATATCGATAAACATAAAACGAAATGAGAAAATAGATTTATAGAGAAGAATATTCCGAAACATACTTATTTCCCCAAGGAGAAGTGTTGGTTTGAAAAGAGGGAGACTCTCATTTAAATATATATTTGAGATGGAGAAGGTTAATTAATTCTCAACCACCTAGGCTTTCATAAGTACAAGGGTTATTATAATGAGAGATGGAATGAGTTGTCAAACAAAAAGAAAACAAATAAAATAATAGATAGGTTATTAACTAAGCTCAGTGGGAATTATTGCGGCCTAAAATCGGTCAATATTATTGTAAACAAACACATGTAAATGCTCATTCCACATGCCTTTTAATACCCATGCCAAATGGCAAACTCTCCATAGCCAAAGTGTCCATTTCTTACCAATGCTTAGTGTCCAAATGTATCAACTCATCCTTGCCAAATTGCCTAACACTTCCTTTTATTATAATTATTATAATTATTATTATTATTATTATATTGGTAAAATTATACTCGATTTCCATCCTATTTTCACAACACGTTATCAGCACGAAGCTCTGCCGGTTTTTCCACTGAAGGTAGGTCTTTCGAATAAGTTATTTTTTTAATGTTATTTTGCATGTCTAGTTTATATTAGTTTTCTAATATAAATATAATGCCTTTTGATAGCATTACTATGACAAATCTTGCAAAATTAGAATTTTTGGCTCTGGATATTAATGGAAATAACTACTTGTCATGGGTCCTTGACGTTGAGATCCATATAGATTCCATGAATCTTGGAGAAATAATTAAAGAAGAAAATGATGCATCAAATCAAGAAAAAACAAAAACCATGATCTTCCTTCGCCATCATCTTCACGAGGGATTGAAAATGGAGCATCTTACAGTAAAAGATCCCTACATTCTATGACAATGTTTGAAAGAAAGGTACGATCATAAGAAAACAGTTATTCTTCCAAAAGCTCGTTATGATTGGATGCACCTGAGGTTGCATGACTTCAAATCAGTAAGTGAATATAATTCCGCACTATTCAGAATTAGTTCAAAATTAAAATTATGCGGAGAAGGGATTACTGATGTTGATATGTTAAAGAAGAAATTTTCTACTTTTCATGTTTCGAATATGCTCCTACAGCAGCAATATCGAGAGAAAGAGTTTAAAAAATATTCAGAATTGATTTCATGTCTTCTCGTAACTGAGCAAAATAACGAGCTATTAATGAAAAATCATGAATATCGACCAACTGGAGCAACACCATTCCCTGAAGTGAATGCTGTGAATTTTAATAATCGTGGTCGAGGTCGTGACCGCGGTAGAAGAAAGAATACCTATTTTCGTGGTGGACATTGTAATTTTAAGAAACTCGCACGAAGTGATGATTATAAAGGAAAGACTCCACAAGATAGGAGTTCAAAAGGTGATGAACATAAATGTTTTCGGTGCGGAATGATTGGGCACTAGTCACGTACCTGTCGTACGTCAAAACACCTTGTTGATCTCTATCAAGCTTCCCTGAAGGAAAAAAGAAAAGGGAAGAATGTGGAGATAAATATTGTCATTCAAGAAGATGATGTGTTTGACCCCTCCAATATGATGCATCTTGATGTGGCTGATTATTTTGAATCTCCTAGAGAGAGAATTGATGCAATCAAACAAGTAGAGGATGTTTTGTATGAAGATATATAATTAAGTACTGCTTGTAATTATAGTATGTTCTTGTTGTTTTTGTATATATATTTAAGACTTTTTGTAATCGCTTTCTTTTCTTATCAATGAAAAAATATGGACAATTTCAAGATGTTGAGTAACCCGAAAATGAGCAATGAAGATTTATGTCTGGCAGACTGCTCAACTACGCACACGATACTCATAAGCAGAAAATATTTTACTAGATTGACAATGTTGGAAGCAAAAATCAATATTATATCAAGTTCTGTAAATCTGATTGAAGGTTATGGAAAAACAAGTTTTATCTTGCCTAGAGGAACAAGATTTACGATTAATAATGTTTTGTTCTCTAGCAAATCAAAGAGAAATTTATTGAGTTTTAAAGATATATGTAACAATGGTTATCATGTTGAAACTGATCGTAAAAATAATATAGAGTATCTCTATATCACATTTATTGTTTCACATGAAAAACGTATATTAGAAACACTGTCAACTTTTTCTTCTGGATTATATTATACTCATATACGAGTAATCGAAAGTTATGCAACAATGAACCAGAAGTTCATGAATCCAAAAATATTTAGTGTTTGGCATGATCGACTGAGTCATCCAGGATCGATAATGATAAGAAAAATTATTGAGAATTCACATGGGCATCCTTTAAAGAACCAGAAGATTCTTCAATCCAATGAGTTGTCACCTGCTAAAGTGGGGATTGAATCACCTGCATTTTTAGAGCGAATTCAAGGTGATATTTGTAGACCTATAAACCCAAGTGGTCCATTTAGATATTTTATGATATTAATTGACGCATCCAGTAGATGATCACATGTATGCTTATTATCAAGTCGAAATCTTGCATGTGCAAGATTACTTGCTCAAATAATTAAGTTAAGAGCACAATTTCCTGATTATACAATTAAGACTATTCGACTTGATAATGCTGGTGAATTTACATCCCAAACTTTTAATAATTATTGTATGTCAATTGGGATAAGTGTTGAACATCCTGTAGCTCATGTTCATACACAAAATGGTCTAGCAGAATCATTTATAAAACGTTTGCAATTAATTGCAAGACCATTACTTATGAGAGCTAAACTTTCTATATCGATCTGGGGTCATGTTATTTTGCACGTTACATCATTATTATGTATTAGGTCAGTAGCCTATAATATAAATTCCCCCATGCAATTGGCTTGTGGCCAGAATCCAAATGTATCTCATCTGAGAATTTTGGATGTGCAGTATATGTTCCAATTGCTCCACCACAACGTATTAAGATGAGTCATCAAAGGAGGTTAGGAATATATGTTGGATATGATTCCCCATCAATTATTAAATATCTTGAACCCCTGACAGGTGATGTATTCACTGCACGATTTGTTGATTGTCATTTTAATGAAACAAATTTTCCAACATTAGGGGGGAATTAAGAAGTTGGAAAAAGAAATTATATGGAATGCATTATTATTATCTCATTTAGATTCTCGTAGAGATTAATGTGAACTTGAAGTTCAAAAGATAATTCATTTGCAAAATATAGCAAATCAATTACCAGATGCATTTACAGATGCTAAAAGAGTGACTAAATCATTTATACCAGCTGCACATCAAAAATTGATATCTCAAAGGAACAAGTTGTCAATAATGAGTTTGGAGCACGTCATAAGCGTGGTAGACCAATGAGTTTCAAAGATAAAAATCATCGAAAAAGAAAAGTAGTTGAGAATCAAAATGATTCAATAAAAATTATGGAAGTTCCAGAAGAAATCCAGAATACAACTACTCAAAAGAGTGTTGATGTTCAAACGCTTAAGGATAATAATGAAATTTCTATAAACCATATTACAACAGGAAAGAGATGGAATCGAAATAATATCATTGTTGACAACATTTTTGCTTATAATGTTGCTCACGATATTATTCATGAAAGTGACGATTTTGATCCAAAATCTATCGAAGAATGTAAACGTAGAAATGATTGAACTCACTTTCAAAACGTGAGGTTTTTGGATCAGTAATCCTAACACCAGAAGGTGTCAAACCTGTGGGATACAAATAGGTATTTGTAAGGAAAAGTGAAAAGAATGAAGTCACAAAATATAATGCGAGACTTGTTGCACAAGGATTCTCGCAAAGACCTGGTATTGATTATGAGGAGACATATTCTCTGGTGATAGATGCAATAACGCTAAGATATTTGATTGACCGACTGTATATGAAAAACTTGATATGCATCTAATGGATGTAGTCACGACGTATTTATATGGATCTCTAGATAATGACATTTATATGAAAATCCTGAAAGGATTTAAAATACCAGAAACATATGAATCAAGTTCTCGGGAATTGTATTCAATAAAGTTATAGAGATCATTATATGGATTAAAACAATCAGGACGAATGTGGTATAATCGTCTGAGTGAATATTTGTTGAAAGAAGGATATCAAAATAATCCAATACGTCCGTGTGTTTTTATAAAGAAATCTCAATTAGGATTTGCTATTATAACTGTATATGTTGATGACTTAAATATAATTGGAACTCCTGAAGAGTACAATTATCCAAGACAATAGAATATCTTAAGAAAGAATTCGAGATGAAAGATCTTGGAAAAACAAAATTTTGTTTTGGTTTGCAAATTGAACATTTAGCAGATGAGATATTTGTTTATCAATCAACTTATACAGAGAAAATCTTAAAAAAAATTATATATGGATAAAACACATCCATTGAACATTTCAATGGAAGTTCGTTCACTAGATATAAAGATATATTTCGACCTCGAGATGACAATGAAGAACTACTTGGTCCTGAAGTATCATATCTTAGTGCAATTTGTGCACTTATGTATCTGGCTAATAACACAAGACCAGATATTGCATTTTCAGTAAATTTATTAGCTAGATATAGTTCATGTCCTACAAAAAGACATTGGAACGAAGTTAAGCATGTACTTCGATATCTCCGAGGGACAATTGATATAGGTTTATTTTATTCTAACAAATCAAATTATGATTTAGTTGATTATGCAGATTCTGGTTATCTATCTGATCCACACAAAGCTGGATCTCAGACAAGTTATCTATTTACATGTGGAGGAACTACTATGTCATGACGATCAGTGAAACAAACCATCACAACCACTTCTTCAAATCATGCTGAAATCCTTACAACGAGACAAGTCGAGAATGTGTATGGCTAAGATCAATGACTCAACACATTCGTGAAACATGTTACTTGTCTTCTAGTAAACCTCTTCCAACAATATTATACGAAGACAACACAACATGTATAACTAAAAACAAATGAGAATATATTAAAGGAGATAGAATGAAACATATCTCTCCAAAGCTTTTCTACACTCATGACCTTGAAGAGAATAACGACATCTCAGTACAACAGATTTGTTCGATAGATAACTTGGCGGACATATTTACAAAGGCATTACCAACTACAACATTTGAGAAATTGGTTCACAGTATTGGGATGCGACGACTCAGAGATCTCAAGTGATGTCTTCATGAGGGGGAGTAAATGTATTATATAAAATATGTACTTTTTTCCCTTAACTAGGGTTTTTATCCCATAGGGTTTTTCCCTAGTAAGGTTTTAACGAGACATATTTTATATAAAATGAGCATTTAAGGGGGAGTATTGTAAACAAACACATGTAAATGCCCATTCCACATGCTTTTTATACCCATGCCAAATGACAAACCCTCCATAGCCAAAGTGTCCTCCATGTGTTCATTTCTTACCAATGTTTAGTGTCCAAATGTACCAACTCATCCTTGCCAAATTGCCTATAAATAATGACATTTGGTGGATCATGAAGACATACCATTGGTGAAAAGCTCTCTCCAATTCACTTTCTTCTCTCCCACTTTCTCTTATAAATTTATTACTTATTTAATTGCCATATAATTCCATTATCTCATATTTATATTATATATATTCTATTTCCAAACGCTTCCTTTTATTATTATTATTATTATTATTATTATTATATTGATAAAATTATACCCGTTTCCATCCTATTTTCACAACAAATATCAAATTTTAAATAAATTAAAACCCAACCAAACATTTGAAATTAACTATGATGTGAGAATCTGGTTACTTTACAACTAGATTCATATCAATCACAACCCAATTTGTCTTATTTCAAATAGCAAACAACATATGAATAACACAATTAGGGGTCGTGAACCAAAAAATCAAAATATGCATACCAATTAGAAAGAACACATACCAAGGTCAAGTGTAGTGTTGTGCAAAAATTCACTACGCAAGCATACGCAATCGCATGTAGTAATTGGTGAATAAGGTCGATCCCACAAGGACTAAAGTTTGCAAAAATTTGTAAAGTTGAGTAATGTTAAACTAGTCTTAAAGCTTCTAAATAACCCAAAAGCAACTAAAACGAGCTGAGAACTAAGTGATTAAAGCGTTGGAATTTATGGAAATGAACTTCTAATTTCTGCTGTCTAATGTTGTAGCAATACTACCACATTGCTGCCACACTATTGTACTGTGTAGAAACAAGAAATTATGAAATAAAATCCGAAAATTATTTCTAACCTTCGAATTGTAGCTTAAAAACAAAGTCTTACATATGTCTATGAAAACCCAGCTTTCAAACATAAAATTAACTCAACTTTCTCTAAGTTTACAAGCCAAAAGTATATGTCTATACCTTTGGAACCTTTTCTTTTTCAAGACAAAGACTTACTTGCATTGCTTATGTTTTTTCCATTCATTTTAACCTTTTCAGAATTAAAACAAACTAAAATTCAATCCTAAGGTGATCAATCTTAAAAAGAACTTCAGACAATAAACACCCATAAACAATCTACACAAATGCAACAATCCTCCAACAAAAGACTTAAAAACTTAGAGTTCTTTCCATAAATTCCAACTTAAAACAGTTAGCCCATGGTTTTCACAGAGAAATCAAATGCAAAGAGTCTAAAGATCAAAGACATTACAAGAATAACACAAAAGTCACAAGGGAAAGCTATTTAAAACAACCCTAAGTTAAATCAAGCTTGAAAGAGGAAGAAGAAAAGCTAGAACAAGGAGAAGATAAGAGAAAACAAAAGTAGAGAGAGGTGTTGCAACAACTCTTGATCTCTTCTCCCTTCCTTCTGCAATTTGCGATGATGAAGTCCCTTTCTCTCCTCTCTTTCTCGATAACCTGCTTTCTCGATAACTTCCTTCTCCAATCGATCTCCACCTCCTTCCAAATTAGGGTAGGATTTTTTTTCTTTTATTTTTGCACCCCCAGTCCTTCCATTCTTCTCTTTTCCCTAAAAAACTAATAGCCACTTGAAAAATAGAGTTTCAGCCCACTAGTTACGTCATCCCGAAAGGTGGGCTTCAAATTTGACTAATCTGCCCCGAAGTCATTGCTGTGACATTGCTACCACATTGATGAAACCAGTGTTGAAAGCAATCTTTGTGACATTCTTTGCCACATAGTGAATTCTTCTTCTGCTCTTTAAAGCCAATATTGTAGCATTGGTGCCACAACATTCATCTTCCTCCTACACCACACAACAAACAAAACTCAAAGCACAACCAACCACAAAACACGATCATGAACAATAAACTAAGCACACAAAACTTAACACACAACAAACAACAAGCAAACAACACAACCAAAACAACAAAACACAAAATACTAAAATTAACCTAACACAACCAAAAACACAAGAATAACCTAACACAAGCAAGAAAATAAACCACTAAATACTAAACTTACTAAACCCAAAACTCAAAAAATAACATGCTAAGAGAACGACTAAAACATGCCCACAACTCAATTTTGAGATTATCATGTAGTAAATCATTAAGTGTAGGAAAGAGTTAAAAAAACAGAACAAAACAACATAAAACCAAAACATATTAGGGAATCATCATCAGCCATTAAGAAAACCAAAATAGCATGTATACATACCCAACACAAGCAACTAATCACAAACAAGATTAGTGTAGTAAATCAGGGTCTCAAGATTTTGATAACAAGTGTAGTAAATCAAGGTCTTCGGATTTGATCACAAGTGTAGCAAAGAGTTCACATTATAGGTTAACAGAATAGGGAACCACCATCGACCATTAAGAAAACCAAAACAACGGGTATACCCAATCACAGGAAACTAATTACAAACAAGAATAGTGTAGTAAATCAAAGCCTCAACATTTTGATCACAAGCGTAGTAAAAAGTTCAAATTATAGGTAAATAGAATATAGGAAATCATCATCGACGATTGACAAAATCAAAACAACACGTATGCATACCGATCACCTAATTGCATACTAGATCAAGTGTAGTAAATTAGGAGCCTAAGGAACATAATAGGGAAACTATCATCGATCATCGATAAACAAAATAGGTGTCTAAATGAATGAAGCCAAATCAAGTGTATTGAATTAGAACCTCATAAAATTTAACACGATTGCATTAAACAAACGAAGTCAGATCGATGAATATGTAAAAAATAGAGAATATGCACAAACCGTTTGACCTTAGAAAGTATCATTGCTGAGGAAGAACAACATGCAAGCTGACCCACACCAAGTTCCAACGAAGTCAACCATCCCCTACCAAGGCTCCTTCAACTTAGGAACTATATCCAAGGAAAAAAAAAAAAAGAATAGACAAGGACGGAGAGGCGGCAAGGGAGGATTTCTTTTAGCAACGAGGGCTAAGCTGGTAAGGGGTTCGGTCGAAATCGAGGAGGAGAGGTGTTTCGAGAGATGGATCGAAGAGAAAAGATGGATTTGAAGCTGGTAAGGGAAACCTCCATTCGAAGCCAACTGCCCTTCGATTCCATTAGAGAGACAAAGAAGAGCTTCGACAGAGGAGGAAATCGTTCGAATCGTGAGGGAGAACAAAGCTAGGGTTTTGGGGTGAGGAGATGGCACAAGAGAAGAATGAGGGAAACAAGAGAGGAAACGACATACGCGGGAATGGTTTGGGGAGTAAATGTGGGGGGTTGGAATAAGGAAAATGGAGGAAAACGGGAGGTTGGAATAAGGAAAATGGGGGGTTTGAATGAATTTTCCAAACTCCTGTTTTAACAAACTGGTGGGCGAAACACGAGTTTGGGTTTCGAACCCAAATCCGACCCAATCCTAAACGACCGTCCAAACACCCCCTTATTCTTTTATTTCTTATACATATGAATTTCGATATTCAATAAAATCTTTGAGGTGGTGTTCGAATTGAGGAGTTGGGGTAGAGTAGGAGTTACTCCACCCAACTCCTTGTTTGGCCTAAGAATATTTTAACTCCTATTGTGCGTCCCATAAACATATTAACTTCAACTCCAACTCTATATGGTGTGGGTCTCACAAACTTATCAACTCCTACCTAACTCATTGTTGTAGGCCCCACAATTTATTAACTCCAATTCCAACTCTCCCTTGTGAGTCTCTCACAACTTCCTATCTTCTCATTTCTTCACTTCACCTAGCTCTGCTCATTCTTCTCTTCTCCCTCAATTTTTTGCACATTTTTTTTAATTTCTTAATTTACAAAGTTTTTTTATTTTTATTTTTATTTTTATATAAACTTTCTATCATTATTACTAATTAATAATCAAATATAAATAATTATTAACAAAAATTTAATAATCAAATATAAATAATTATTAACAAAAATGTTTTTATTTTTATCCTATAACTGTGACAAATTTTTTAACAAAAACATTTCTTTTTATTCTATAATTTTATTTTTTAATATAAATTCTATGAAAAAAATTTAGATGTGATATTATTTAAAATTGAAATTCCAAGGTAAATTAGGGTACTAAGTAACAACTTTTTTAATTGATAAAATCTCCTTATTTCACTTCCTCGTGTCATCTACAATTTTTCTTTTAAAAGTTTAAACTAAAATTACTTATAACAAATAACAATCTTATCTTTTTTAAGCTTATTTTTTAATTAATAGTTCAAAAATTTATATAATTTTATGATTTAAAGATAAGAAAAACATATATTGAACTATCACATATAAAAATTTAAGAAATTAGTATTTAAAAAGGTTAACGTATTAAAAAAAATTATTTTGAAATTAATCATATTCAAAGTAAAAGGATAAATGATTTTTCCTTCCAAACTTAATAAAATAAAATTATTACAATAAATAACATAAATATACCGTATTTTGAAAAAAATTATATGTATGATGTACATTTTGAATGATGTTAAAAAATATATATTCGTTTGGAACTTAATTATTTTAAAATAACATAAATATTTGATATTTTATTTTTAACTTAGTTATTTTAAAACCTCAAAAAACATATATTATTTTCAAATAAATTAAACTATAAATAATTCATTACATCAATTAGTTAGAAAAATAAAATCTTAAATTGTGCAAAATATATATATATATATATATATATATATATATATATATATATATGGGTAATTATAATGGGTATACGTAGTGATTATGCCTCTTTATTTGTAAATATAGCAATATTTAAAAAGATTTGCAAATATGGAAAATCTTTAAAGTAATATTTCGTTATTTCTTTTTTATCCCTTATTTTAAATATATAGGCTAAATTGTAGAAAATACCTATGAACTTTGTACTTTGTTTTAAAAATACTCATAAACTTTCAAAAGTTTCATTAATACCCTTGGAACTTTCAAATAAAGTTAAAAAATACCTGTACCGTTATTTTTGGATGGATACCACTAGTACTTTGTTTCAAAAATACCCCTGAACTTTCAAAAGTTTCATTAATACCCTTAAAATAAAAAATAAAAAATAAAAATACGTTACCGTTAGTATATAAACATAAATTGTTAGTACCTCATTTTAAAATACCTATGAATTTCAAAAGTTATATTAATACTATTAATCTTTAAAAAATAAAAGTTAAAAAAAAATGTTCTTACCATTAGTATATGGACGACAACGGTTTATCTACACCTCATTACCTCACTCTTCTATTATCTCTCTCATGATTTGCTTCAATATGTAGCCTAGCACTTCTTTATTTTTTTTCTTTTTTACCCCCTTTCTTTTTCAATACCCTCTTACTCTCTTCTTCTATTTTTAAATCTCTAAAACTTCTCTCATTTCTCCTATCTTCTTAAATATTAGAACTTTGAATAATAGAAGAGCTCCCTCATTTCTAAGCATGCCTATACATAAATATAAGAAATTTCAACACCAAAATAGTCAATGTCTTTGAAGTTATCTTGAGTTGGAAAATAACCAATTTGAAAACAACTCATATATATTACCTTCATTTGTTTTTTTCATATAGATACTTTCATTTTTTCTCCATTTATCCAATTCTCAATTATGGGAAACTTTCTTAACTTGCCACAACCGATAGACTAATTTGAACTGCAAAAAAGTTTAATAAAATCTTCATTCACTACAAATTTAGTAATGCATATGTTTTCTTTCTTTCTCTCCCACTAGATTCCTCAAAATTATGACTCAAATTCCCAACCTGTCTCTCAATATACTAACTCAAATGACTAATGTACAACCATTGTTAAAGCATTTAAGTCCTAAGGTCCTTTGGTGATTCCATTATTCTCTTTTTTTCTTGCTATAGTCTATACAACTTGATTGAATGAGGTCATTTTAAAGATTGAAAAATGGAAAAAGAGAGTAAAGAGGAAAAATAGAGAAGTGCTAGGCCATAGATTGAAACAAAACAAGAGAGAGAAGAAATGGTAAGAGGGAGGTAATGGGGGTGTAGAAATTTTTTTCATCCATATACTAATGGTAAGAGCAATTTTTAACTTGTTTTTAGGTTAAGGGTATTAATACAACTCTTGAAATTAAAGAGTATTTTAAAACGAGATACTAACGATTTCAGTCCATAAATGGTAAGGGTATTTCTTTCTTTTTTTTAATTTTTTTTAAAGTTGGTATTAATTAAATTTTTGAAACAAAGTATTAATGATTTCTATCTAAACTAATGTTAGGGGTATTTTTAACTTTTTTTTTTAAGTTCAATGGTATTAACGAAACTTTTGAAAGTTGATGATTATTTTTGAAACAAAGTAACAAGTTGAAGGGTATTCTTATAATTTAGCCTACTCTGGGTATTTACACGCATTCTTCTTCTTCCTTACTGTTTTGTGATTGGGTTTTGCTTCTTTTTTTCCGATTGTGCTTCTCTGATTGAGTGGGTTATTCGATCGCCATTTTTCTCCTTCTTCCTTCGTCAGTTTAGTCTGTTTTAAATAACTAACTGTGCACCAAAAATTTAAAATCCACCGCCGTCAGTCATCCACTGCATTCATATCCATTAACACTACGCCAAAAATTTAGAATATGAGGGTTCGTTCCTTCATGCCCTGCACTTTCGTTAGAGCTGTGGAACCACAACTAAAAGTTCTAGTGGGGATGTTAACAAATGCACTAGGGAGAGGGATGGCGGCAATTTTAACATCTAGTTAAGTTGGAAGTTCAGAGGAAAGAAAATTTTGAAGACTCCAACGGGTTCCTCATTCCAATATTGATCGAGTTCTGAGATCGAGCTCGATGGACAAGCTTGTCAATATTAGTAGAGGAATATCAGTATATCAACAATAGACTTCAATCACACATTGAGTTCTATTATTGATAGACTAGACTACTTGTGGCATGTTGTTTTTCTCGTGTTTTTTGGGACCTTTTAGATTGAGAGACAATTTTAGAAGTGATAGACCACTGGTGCCATGAATAATAGTATTATTCTGTTAGTGATAGACATTTGACTAATAGACTGATATCAATATCATTAACTTAATTGACATTTGACTAATAGACTGATATCAATATCATTAACTTAATTTTTTTTAATTATTTTTTTTGTAGTAGTTTGAAATTATGATTAAACTTCCAAGCGTTGTTTCTCAAACAAATTACCTTTATTGTGATTACTTCATAGTGATAAAAACCTATACATAATAGATTTCATTTTCACAACACGTAGAGACTTCTATCATTGATAGACTATATGCATTGTCATTGAAGTCTATTAATGATATATCACTAATAGTCTTCCATCACAATGCATGCAACCTATCAGTGATAGATTGCCATCACCAATAAACTAGCACCTAATCAACAATAATTAACCTAACACCTAATCAACAATAGTTGAAACTATTATTATTGAATGAGAAATTTTGACAAACCATAAATTATCACATCATTAATGTAAATTAATGATAAAATAAATTAGGATCAATTACAAATTTACATGTAGCCTAGAATTAAATTAAAAGACATGAAAAGTTGGCTAAATTTGCATTTCAAGATCAAACAAACCGACACGTCAATTCAAGATCAACAAACCGACAAATCGATCCAAGATCAACAAACAAATCAACCTGATCAACAAACAACCCGACAAGTCGATCCAAGATCAACAAGCCGACAAGTTAATCCAAAATCATCGAATTGATAAGTCGATCCAAGATCAACAAGACAACAGAAGACCGATCCAAAGAATATCATCCAGTTAGAGCTTGAAGCTTACATCTTACAGGGAAAGAATCAGAAGATAAATATCAGAGATTGTAACACTTCACAAAAATCAATAAAATCAAGCTTATTCCACAAATTAAATTTCTTTGTTGAAATCTTGTGCGAACAACTATTAAAGTCTATTCGTGATAGATTTCACTGAGAATGACAGTCTATCAACGACTATCAGTGATAGAATGAGTTGTTAGTCTTTTTAATTTTGGTTGGATTTAAATTTTGCCATATTTGCAAATAGCTTTAGAGTTTACTATTTTTTCTATTATTTTGGATGGTTTTGCTACATGTGCAATCACCCAGAGATATATATATATATATATATATATATATATATATATATATATGAAGTTTGGAAAACAAATCTTAAATTTAAGATTTAAAATTGACGAAAACAAGTGTTTAACAAAATCGTGAAATATTCATAAAATAATATAATTTAAACCCCCAATTTTAGTATTAATGAGAATGAATATATATTATTTCTAGAATTGAGAGAATAAAAACATAAAAATTTGGAAGCTTATTTGAATCTCTTTCAATTCATGGATTGAAATCTTTCTAAATTACATGTAATATTTAAAAAATTATTGTAATAGTTTCTTTTATCTAAAAATTATCCAAGGCAAATGAATAATAATTCATGTGAGACATATTGAAAAAAGAATATGAGGTATTTTGGTTGTAATTCTTTTTTTTTTCTTTAAAGAAATATATAAAATATACATAAATTAATACAAACAAGGGTTTTGGCCAAGTACCTATCTGGTTTGCCATTGGGAGGTAATTCACGAACGGTTTCTTTTTGGCAACCTATTATAGAGCATTTGGAACAGAAGCTTCATAATTGGAAATATGCTTTTATTTCCAAGGGCGGTCGGCATACCCTTATCCAGGCCACACTTTCTAGCATGCCTACATACTACATGTCTCTTTTCAAACTTCCGTCGAGAATCATTTCAATGCTAAATAAAATTATATGTGAATTTTTATGGGAAGGAGCTAAGGGTGATGACGGAGTACATAATGTGAAATGGGCAATTGTTCAGCTTCCTAAGCTCATGGGTGGTCTTGGGCTTGGTAAATTTGCACATCGGAACTTGGCTTTGTTGGCTAAATGGATTTGGAGATTCATGCTTGAACCTGACTCCTTGTGGCGGAAATTTATTGTAGCTAAATATTATGGTTCTTTGCCTCCAGTTGACTGGCCCCCGATCATTATGAATACTAAACACAAATCACCATGGAGATCTATTTGTCTCTTGCGTGATTTGGTGCTTCGACGTTCTATACGATGTATTGGGAATGGATGCTCCACAGTTTTTTGGAAGGATCATTGGCTTAGTTGTGGACCTATTGCCAATGCTTTTCCACGGCTTTTTAGATTGGCTTTGAACTTTGATATGACTGTAGTTAATATGTGGAATTTGACGGAGTTGTCTTGGGACCTACATCTTCGATGTAATTTAACAGATTTAGAAATTGATGAATGGGCATCTCTATCTCATTTATTATCTTTTGTTCGTTTGTTGAATAGAGTGGATTCTTGGGCAGGGTTATTAGAGCCTTCTGGTTTTTTCACTATGAGATCTCTCACTGCTGATTTGTTGGATTGTGATAATCTGGGGCGAAAGGATACTTACTCAGTCATTTGGAAGGATTCTTACCCAAAAAAGATTAAAAACTTTATCTGGGAGCTCGGTTTTAGAGAGTATTATATCTCATTGATCGCCTTAAAAAACGAATGTCTTATATGAACATATCCCTCTCTTGGTGTCTTATGTGCAAATTGAACTCGAAAAATGCGGGTCATCTTTTTGTGCATTGCCCTTTTTCTGTAAATTTTTGGTGGAAGATTTTGAATGCTTTTGGTTGGTCATTGTCGCTTCCGATTAACATCTTTGACTTCCTATCCTCCGTTTTGGTGGGGCATCCTTTCAAGGGCATCAGGAAAATCATTTGGTTGGCTCTTGTTCGAGTCTTTCTTTGAAACCTATGGATTGAGAGGAATGGCCGACTTTTCAAGGATGTTTCTTCTACTTTTGATCGCTTTATGGATAATATTCTTCTAAATGTTTTTCTTTGATGTAAGGATATTCATCTCATTAGCTTGTTCAACTCTTCTTTTTTCATTTATAATTGACAGTCTTTCTTGTAATGCACCTTTTGGTGTTTGGAGTTTCCTCCATTTCATTTATCAATGAAATTGTTTCTTATATCTAAAAAAAAAATAAAATCTTAGAATTCATGGGAAAAAGATCCTTAATAATGAAATTTTGAAAAATTATAGAAAAACTATAAAAAAAAATGCTAAAATCAACTCAAACTTCAAAACTCCAAGTTTAACAAATTTGCACCACAAATACAGATTTTCTTTCTAACTCTACACTAAACAACTATGCACCTCAAACACAAATTTCCTAACTCTCTTGACTGACTAACTCCTCACACAGACTTCCTAACTCTCTAGACTGACTAAGTCTTCAAACTTACTAACTCACTCCTTGTCCCAAACTGTTGAGGATCTCACATTGGAAAAGTGGAGAGTAACCTCACAATATATAAGATATATGGGCTACTTCTCTCATTGCCAATTGGTTTTGAGATGGAACCCCATATAATCTAATACAAACAACCCCTAATGTGATCATTATTGAGATTGTCTGGTAGCATATTCATGATAATATCTTTATTGTCTAGCTTTTTGTTAAAAAAAGACCATATCCTTATTGTCCAAAACTCATTAATTGCACTGATAACTTGATATTTTCTTGTTTAGATATTTAACTGGAAACTGGCTAAGTGGATCAGTGCCTTCTTGGATGCTACGGGGTGGAAAAAACATGTAAGTTCCTTTTCCAAATGCTATGTTCTTGTTACATAACTTGGTATTGAGGTGCTAAAATTGAAAATAGATCTCAGATTTCAAAATAAAGGAACAATATTCAAGGAGAGAGAGAACATATAATATCTTATTGCACCAATTCTTGAAAAGGACAAAAACATGGGCTTGTTTCACTACTACAATTTTGAGATTCATGATATTCAAAAATTGTCATAAACACTTTTTTTGACATTTTTTGGTCGTTGAATCGCCCCACAAGGAAATTTTATACATGAGATGCTATAAAAAACTGTCCTAATTAATTTTTTTTATGACACTTAGCAATGGTAAAAAAAACATATCAAGGACATTTATTAATTTTTATGATAATTAAATATTGTCAATAAATAACTCTTTAAAATCACTTTATATTATTAACGATACTTTTTAAATGTCACATAAATTTAAAATTCTGTTAAAGACAGTATTTTAGTGTCAAGATATATATATATATTAAGGATGCTTTACCCAACCATTTCTTTTTCCATTGATATAAAAGAGGAAGCTTTTTTTTAGTGTCAATAATTGATATCTGAATATTTTCTTTTTTAAAAAAGAGGTTAACAGTGTAAGAGGTAAAAATAGTTTATGGCTTTGATTAAACATTCGTATGGTTGTTTTTGTTTTTTCTTAGATGCAAGGGAAGGGGAAGATTTTGTATTTGCTATCTGGAAGATAATAAATCTGATTGTTGTTCTTTTTTATAGTGATCTCTCTTATAACAAATTTACTCAGGGAAATACTCAGAACACTGGTTGCCAATCAGGAAACTTGTAAGTATGCTTCTATTCTTATACAACTTTTTTATAACTAATGAGAAATGCACTATCCAATCCTCTTTTTCCCGTGCAGAAACCTGTTTGCGAGCTCTTTACAGGACAATAATTCGTAAGTTTTTCTCTTCTTTGAGTTGGCTTGTTGCTTGAATTGTCTAATATTCTTATGACCATTGAGCTTCTTCTTGTTTTAGCAGCGAAACAGTTTCATGTTTACCGACCACTTGTGGAAAACGTGAGTTGAAATCTTGTTTTTATTGTAGTATTGTTTCAAACATTGAAAAAACTAGATCATTGTAGACAGAATGCATAAATAATGTTCTGTATTGATCTGATGAGAATTAGGGTTCTTTAAAGAGATACCCATTTACACATATGGAATTTACAAGTAAGGAAATAAATTCAGCAATATAATGCAATGCAATAAATGATAATTATCTACATAAGTAAATAAATAAACCAACACTCCCCCTCAAGCTGGTATGAAGATGTCTTCCATTGCCAGCTTGCTGATCATCTTGTTAAACTGTGTTTTCTGAAGCCCTTTCGTTAACACATCTGCAATTTGCTCTGTCGTAGGCAAATATGGAATGCATATAACACCTGCATCAATCTTTTCTTTTATAAAATGTTTATCAATCTCAATGTGTTTTGTCCTGTCATGAAGGACTGGATTACGAGCAATCGAGATAGCTGCCTTATTATCACAATAAACACGTATGGGTTGTTCTGGACAAAATTTCAATTCTTCCAATAATCTCTTTATCCATATTCCCTCACAAATACCATGAGCTAGGGCCCTATACTCAGCTTCAGCACTGCTTCTGGCCACTACACTTTGTTTTTTACTCCGCCATGTAACTAAATTTCCTCCGACAAAGGAACAATAACCAGAGGTAGATCGTCTATCTGTCGTACTACCTGCCCAATCAGCATCAGTGTAAACTTCAACCTGTAGGTTCCCATGCTTCTTAAACAATACACCTTTGTCTAGAGTACCTTTCAAGTACCTGAGGATTCTATAGACAGCCTCAAAATGAGTTGGTCCTGGAGCATGTATAAATTGACTTACCATACTGACTGCAAAGGAGATGTCCGGGCGTGTATGAGACAGGTAGATCAATCTCCCCACAAGTCTTTGATATCTTTCTTTGTCTTTTACTTCATTTTTTGTTGCACTCTGCAATTTCAAATTTGGCTCAATGGGAGTTTCTGCTGTTCTACAACCAAGTAATCCTGTCTCGTCAAGTAAGTCAATAATATACTTCCTTTGATTAACAAGAATACCGTTTTTTGATCTAGCAAATTCCATTCCCAAGAAATACTTCAAGACTCCGAGATCTTTAATTTGGAATTCATTGGCTAGGTCTTTCTTAAGGTCAGTTAACTCTGCCTCATCACTACCTGTGAGAATAATGTCATCAACATATACTATTAAAACAACAACTTTATTATTTGCAGTATGTTTATAGAAGATGGTATGATCTGCTTGGCTCTGAAGAAATCCATGACTAGTGACTGCTTTTCCAAACCTTTCAAACCACGCTCTAGGGGATTGTTTAAGACCATATAGTGATTTCTTTAGCCTGCATACTTTGTCAAACCCAAGATTTTTCTCAAAACCATGTGGTAAATCCATAAATACTTCTTCTTCAAGCTCCCCATTAAGAAAAACATTTTTGACATCAAGCTGATAAAGTGGCCAATCTGCATTCACAGCAATGGATAGTAAGACTCTAATTGAATTAATTTTAGCAACTGGGGCAAAAGTTTCTTGATAATCAATCCTATAGGTCTGAGTGAAGCCTTTTGCAACAAGTCTGGCTTTATATCTTTCAACACTCCCATCAGCATTACACTTTATAGTAAATACCCATTTGCATCCTACTGGCTTTTTATTCTTTGGTAATTCTACGATGTCCCATGTGTGATTCTGTTTAAGGGCATTCATTTCCTTCATAACTGCTAATTTCCAATTCGAGTCATCTAGAGCCTCCTGTATATTTCTCGGGACAAACAGATTGGTTATCCTAGAGGTAAAAACTCTATGGCTATCAGACAATCTATGATAAGAAAGGTAGTTTGCAATAGGATATTTAGGATTATGGCAGTTTTGAGTACCTTTCCTATGAGCTATTGGAATATCAAGATCAGATATTTCAGATAAGTGATTGTAGGTTGATGAAGAAATAGGATTAGAGGGTATGTTACCTGAACCTTCAGAATCATTCAACGGAGTATCAGATTGGTTTCGTGATAAGTCCACTATCTGGTCCCTATTCTTTTGATTCACCATCCTTCTAGTATAAACCCGAAGTTCAGTATTTCGATCAATTTGATTATTTTGTAGTGTTTCTCCCCCTGAACAAGAATTTTCCATATTTGGCAGCGAAGAACTAGAGTTGGTAATTGTTGTACTAATGATGTTAGGAAGAGGAGATGTATCCCAAAAATTATCTTCTAAATTAGGTATTATCTCCCCCTGAAGATAATTTTTAAAAAAGGATTGATTTTCCCAAAAAGAAACATCCAGGGTTTCGAAATATCTTTTGGTCACAGGATCAAAACATTTATAGGCCTTTTTGTGGGAGACATACCCTAAAAAGATGCATTTAACAGCTCGAGGATCTAATTTAGACCGAGAGAAACTAGGTATGTGAACATAAGCAGTACACCCAAACATATTGATTGGTAAATCAGAAAACAAGCGGACATTGGGAAAGAAGGTTTTGAAGTGATTTAGAGGGGTTTTAAAATCCAAATTTTTTTTGGGCATTCGATTTATAAGATATGCAGCTGTTAGAATAGATTCATCCCACAAATAAGAAGGAACAGTCATAGAGAACATAAGTGCACGAGCAACATCAAGTAAATGACGATTTTTGCGCTCGGCTATACCGTTTTGTTGGGGAGTATCTCGACACGTGGATTGATGAAAGATTCCTTTAGCTTGCAAAAAATCAGTTAAGTGTTCATTGAAATACTCAGTACCATTATCAGAGTGGAGAATGCTAATTTTAGTCTGAAATTGAGTTTCAACCATGTTGTAAAATCGAATAAAGATCTCCTTCACTTCTGATTTTTTTGTTAACAAATAAATCCAAGTTAAACGGGTGTGATCATCAATAAATGTAACAAACCAACGCTTCCCACTATGAGTTAAAATTTTAGAGGGACCCCATACATCACTATGAATTAAGTAAAAATGTGCAGAAGCCTTGTAAGGTTTTGGCAAATAAGTTGATCTATGATTTTTTGCAAAAATACAACTTTCGCAATGAAAAACAGAGCAATCAATTCCTTTAAATAAATTTGGAAACAAATACTTTATGTAGAAAAAACTGGGATGTCCTAATCGACGATGCCAAAGCATGATAGTTTCTTTAGGAGAAGGAGAACTAACACTACTCAAGCCCTGAACTTTTTTATGGCTAGTTGGAGATTCATCAAAATAGTAGAGATCATCGAGCATCTTAGCACGCCCAATCGTCTCCCGAATCCGATCTGAAAGATGCAATGAGAGTCAAAAAATGTAACACGGACGTTAGTATCCTTAGAGATTTTACTAACAGATAACAAGTTACAAGCTAATTTAGGGACATGAAGAAACAGAGTGCAAAGTAATCTCATGGGGTCAATTTAATAGTTCTTTTCCCGCAATAGAATTGAAACTATCATCCTGCAATTGAATTTTTCATTGCAATACATGGGAGAATATGATTCAAATAATTTGGAAGAACTAGTCATATGGTGGAGAGGCTCAGGAATCTATGATCCACGGAGAGGAGTGGAGACAAGATAAGGCTTTAGAATAATTACCTGTTTGTGCCAAGGAAACACTAGGATTACCAGATGATGAAGTGGCCTTTAGCAGATTCAGGAGTTGGTCAACTTGCTCTTTGTTAAATGGGTTGGTCTCGACAACATTAGCACTTGAAGGTCCTATGTTGGAAAACTGTTGACTGCTGCTCTTTTCAACTTGCTTCTTACTCTTCCAGTTTGCAGGTTTTCCGTGAAGTTTCCAACATGTCTCACGAGTATGTTGGGGTTTGTTACAATAGTCACACCAGACACGAAGTTTTTCATGAGTCTTTGATTTATCAGAAACCTTGTGTGCAGTAGCTTCAACCACCAAAGCTGAACTCTCAACTGACTCAGCCGATTTTTTTCCGATCATAACATTCCGACGACTTTCTTCCCTGCGCACTTCAGAAAAAACTTCACTAATAGTTGGAAGAATAGTCTTACCAAGTATTCTACCTCTAACCTCATCGAATTCAACATTGAGGCCTGCCAGAAATTTGTAATGCTTTTGATCATTTGTAGACTTCCATTCATATGAATCAAAGAGATCAAGGTCTTGCCAAATCCTTTTTAAGGAGTGAAAATATTGTGTAATTGAGTTACCTTCCTGTCGTATATCACCTAACTTGAGATTCAACCCAAATACTTGTGATTGATTACCCAGATCAGAGTACATCTCAGTCACACTGTCCCAGAGCTCCTTTGCAGTAGAATAGCACATGTAATTACAACTGATGTCTTCCACCATGGAATTGACTAGCCACGTCATAACCATGGAGTTTTCAGCATCCCACACAGCAAACAATGGATCATCCTTGGCAGGTACAATTTTATCGCCAGTGATATATCCAATCTTCCCTTGTCCGCGAATATACATTCTGACACTTTGGGACCAACGCAGAAAGTTGTCTCCATTAAGTCGAATTGTAGTAATTTGGACAGTAGGGCTATGAGAATGGTCACGACTGTTTGGGATTTTAACAGTGGAAAAAACCTTATTTTCCAACATTGTTTGATCAACAATAATAATATTGGGATAACACAAAAAAAATCAATAAACCTGCACACTCTGTAGTACCCCGAAGAAATCAGTGAGCCCGATAAAAAAGGAACAGATAAACTGAGGGTCACGGGTCGTGGATGTTCAACTATTTGCGGGTCGGGTCGTGCGCTGGTAGGTTGTCACGTGTTGCGGATCGTGCAGCAGCTCGCGGGCGCAGATCTGTGTGGGTCGGGTCGCGCGCTGGAAGGACGCGGGTTTTCGCACAGCAGGGGCGTGGGTCTTCCTCCGGGTCGGGTCGCGCACTGGAAGGACACGAGTTTTCGCGCAACAGGGGCGGGCCTTCCTCTTTGCGTAGGGTTTGCAGCTGACCGGAAAGTGCAGCAGGGGCGCGGGCCTTTTTCTTCGCGTAGGATCTGCAGCTGACTGGAAAGAAACAAATGATTTTCGCACTTCTTCGTCTCCGTCTCCGAAAAAGGAATTGGTAGGTTGTTGATGATTTCCTCCCTGTCTTTTACAGAATGCGGTCTTTACGGTCTGGATGTAGATCGATTTTTTGATTTGAATCACCCAGAGAAATTGACCGGAGAGCTAGCTAAAAGACAGTGGCGGCTAGGGTTTTTTTTTTTTTTCTGCTCTGATACCATGTAGACAGAATGCATAAACAATGTTCTGTATTGATCTGATGAGAATTAGGGTTCTTTAAAGAGATACCCATTTACACATGAAATTTACAAGTAAGGAAATAAATTCAGCAATATAATGCAATGCAATAAATGATAATTATCTACCTAAGTAAATAAATAAACCAACAATCATGGCGTAATAAGACTTTATAGCTAATTGAATCGAATGTTTAATAACAATTCAGCGAGAATAATGCATGCATTAATCAATTCCGTTCCTTTGATTTATCTTTCAATAGAAACCAATATAGTGTTGTTGTTGCAGCTCGGTACTCTCTCCATATCAACTGCGGTGGGAAGGAAGAATTGATTAATGGAACAATCAAGTTTGATAGAGACACAAACTTTGGCCCATCATTATTTTCTCAAGGTGGAGAAAATTGGGTACTTAGCAACACTGGTAGTTTTATGGACAATAGCGTCAAGAGGAACAACTATGTCGCATCAAATTTAACTGCGCTCTTAATGCCAAATCCTGAATTGTACATGAACGCACGCATTTCTCCAATCTCTCTTACTTATTATGTATATTGCATGTTTAATGAAAAAAACTACACAGTAAGCCTCCATTTTGCTGAGATAGAGTTTACTGATGACAATACATACAGTAGCCTTGGCAGACGCGTATTTGATGTCTACGTTCAGGTAAATAGATATTGTGCTTCTGCTCGTGAAGAAATTATCTGATACACTTTGTCCCACTTCAAGATATCTTTATATATATTTTCTACATTATTAGCTTCTGTTAGTACCAAACTTACTGATTACTTTGTTACATTGAAAGTTCCTTGATTTGTCTCAATAATTGCAGGGAAAGCTGGAGTTGAAGGATTTTAATATTGCAGATGCAGCAGGTGGCGTTGGCAAACCTTTTATAAAGAAATTCACTGTTTTTGTGACTAATGGTACTATAGAGATCCGCCTATTTTGGGCTGGGAAGGGGACGAATGCAATCCCTGAGAGAGGAGTTTATGGTCCTCTAATTTCAGCCATTTCTGTTGATCCTGGTAGGTAGATAGACCCATTTTTTTCAATTAAAGATCATTAAGGCCCCGTTTGATAACCATTTGGTTTTTGGTTTTTGGAAATTAAGCCTAAAAATATTACTTCTACCGATGGATTTCTATGTTTTCTTCTAATACTTTGTATCTATGTTTTTAAAATTCCAGCTAAGTTTTAGTTTTCCAAAACTTGTTTTTGTTTTTCAAATATGGCTAGAAACCTAAATGCTACCTCAAGAAACATGGAAATCATTGTTGAGAAAATGAAGAGCAATTATGGAGAAACAAGCATAAAAGTTTTGATCATCCTTGATAGGTTTTTTTGTACCAATTTCATATGATCAATAAAATGTCCTTTGTTTTTTTATCAAAAAAGAAAAAAAGAAAAAATAAAGAAAAAATAAAACAAGAAACAAGCATAATTTTCAAAAACCAAATGGTCATCAAACGGGGCCTAAAAGTTTTGGTTATTTATGTAGTGTGTAACCTTATTAAACCATAGGTTTACTGTAATTATTGTTTCTCTTTTCTCCAAGCAGACTTTGTGCCACCATCAGAAGGTGGAAACAACATATCTGCCGGTGCAGTGGTTGGAATTGTGGCTGCTGTGGTCTTTGTTATCATCTTGGTTCTTGGAGTCTTGTGGTGGAGAGGCTGCCTAAGAAAAAGAAGCACACTCGAACAAGGTAATTTCAAAGCATAAGATTCTTACTGTTATTAATTGAACATAGCTATACCATTCTCTTGGACTTTTTCAATCTGTCTTTCAGTTCTAAAATTAGCTACATTTGCAAAGTTTTGTATGTTAATGACATCACATATATTCTCCTGATATTGAAAACATCCACATTATTATGATGATAGAAAAATCAGTTTAAAAAGGCGGTATCTTTGTTGGAGATTCTGTGTATATGAGGTAATAGGAGGAATTATGGAGAACTAATTCTTTTTTCACTTAAATATGCTTATTTTTGCAGAGTTGAAGGGTCTAGATCTAGGAACAAGTTCATTTTCATTAAGGCAAATCAAAGCTGCCACTAACAATTTTGATGCTGCCAATAAGATTGGAGAAGGTGGCTTTGGCCCTGTTTACAAGGTGTCAATGTCGTTTGGATCATTTCGTTATTTCTTCTTTTCTTTTATGGATTTTATTATTTTGGTGTGAAGTTTTGTGGTTGGAACTGCAGGGTGTTCTTGCGAATGGCACCTTAATTGCAGTGAAACAACTTTCTTCAAAGTCGAAGCAAGGAAATCGCGAATTTGTGAATGAGATAGGCATGATATCTGCATTGCAGCACCCTCATCTAGTGAAGCTTTATGGATGTTGTATTGAAGGAAATCAACTTTTGCTAATATACGAGTATCTGGAAAATAATAGTCTTGCTCGTGCTTTATTCGGTAAAAATATTACTTTTGATTGCTATTAATCTTCAGAAACTGATTGAATATATTGGTGATGACATTAATGGATGTATTAAGCATCGCTGCAAATTTGGTATATTGCAGGACCTGAAGAATGTCGACTCAAATTGGATTGGCCAACCAGGCACAAGATTTGTATTGGTATAGCTAGGGGTTTAGCATATCTTCATGAGGAGTCAAGACTTAAGATCGTTCATCGAGACATCAAAGCTACCAATGTTCTGCTCGATAAAAATCTCAACCCCAAGATTTCCGACTTCGGTTTGGCCAAGCTAGATGAAGAAGATAATACACACATTAGCACCCGGATTGCTGGAACCTAGTGAGTTTCCATGGGGGGAAATTTTCTTCCATTTTCTTCGCATGCTTTTACAATATAGAGCAACGATGAGTGAAAGGTGTCTAGTATTGTTGGAAAAAAAAAATCTCCCACTACTACCACAGGAATAAGCAGAAATCACTGAGAAATTAAAAGAAAACAATACAATAAAAAACACAAGAGTTTACAGTTTACGTGAAAAAAAACTTCAAACCTAGACAAAAAAAAACCACAAACATAAAGAAACAAAATTCTCTCCCCGACCCCAATTACGAAAGACACTCTCCCAAAGCTGCTCACACTTTTTTTCTCACTCCCAAACAAGAAAAATATAAAGAGGGAATTTAACGAGAACTAGTACACCAAGCTTAAAGTGTTTCTAACTAGGATGCTTTGAAACCAAAGTCATAAACTCTTTTTATAGTGTCTTTACACCTTCCGATGTGGGACAATTTTCCCTTCTAATATATTGCCCAAAACCCTACCGTTATCACATCAAATCTTGAGAGGACGTATTTTTGTAAGTTTAATTTATTTGACGAATGTACGATCCAAATATTCACACCATCACACCGTTTATTTTGCAGTGGGTATATGGCACCAGAATACGCCATGCGAGGGTACTTAACCGACAAAGCAGATGTTTACAGCTTTGGCATCGTGGCATTGGAAATACTAAGCAGTCGAAGTAACACAATTTTCCGAACCAAGGATGATTGCTTTTACCTTCTTGACCATGTGAGTTAACAAAATATGATCCTATTTTTGTAGTTGTGAATGATGAAACCTGGTAAACTGAAGACATTTTGTATGGATCCATCATTGTCAGGCTAACAGTTTAAAAGAGAAAGACAGATTATTAGAGCTCGTCGATCCACAGTTAGGCTCTGAATTCAACGAGGAAGAGGCAATGATGATGATCAATATTGCTCTCGAATGTACGAACAACATTGCTGCAGATAGGCCGACGATGTCATCGGTGGTGAGCATGCTGGAAGGGAAGGAGGTGGTTTCAGATCGAAAAAAAGAAGTGAATTATGCAAAGAAAATGTATAGCCAGAAAGGGGAAATGATGACGGAGGAGAGACAGACACAAAATGTGTCGATGGATGAGGATGGGGATGGACCATGGATTGGTTCTTCAACCACTGCCAGTGATCTTTATCCCATGCTCCTGGATTCTACGTACTTGGACAATAGGAACTAGATTTGAGAGCTCATCTTTGTCCTCGATGGTTTTGCTTCTCTTTTAACTGCCAAATGACCAATCTCTACCCAATTATTGTATATTTGAAATTCCTACTCTTTTTTTTTTGGCAATGTTTAATGAATTTTAATTTGAAGTTTAAATGTTCAAACTATTTTTTTTTTCGGCAAAGGTGATATATATAGAAAAATACTTAGCCTGCGCAGCATCTCTAAATATGATGCAGCTCCCTTGATGGCCACACAAATTTTTTTTGTGTATTTTTTTAAAAAAATAGAAAAAAAAATGTGTGGTGAGTAAGTGTGGAGTACAAACTTAGGTGCTGCCCAAGCAGCACCCAAGTAATGCCCATATATATATATATATATATGATCATTATTGATTCGCACACGCTTAGAGTGTGATTTTTTTTCTTTTTTTTTTTATTTTGGCGGAGAGCCGAAGATGATACTTGTTAAAAAGTATCATTTTTATGAGAAAAATCAATTTATATCCTAAACTTCGAGGTTGTATCAATAAAAACTTTGAAATAATGATTATATCAATTTAAACTCTAAACTTTTACAAATATATCAATTTCCACATTTTATTAGAGTTCATTTAAAAAACAGATCAATTAATCCTAAACTTTCATAAATGAACTATTTAGATCCTTCATTTTAAATAATGGATGATTTTTAAATGGATAGTCTATATTTTTTTTAAGAAGTCTACAAATATGTGAGAATTTATGCCTGGAGAATTTTCAAATTGAGAACCTAAATTGATTCACTTGTGAAAATCTAAAAGTTTAATTGATATAATTATAAGTTTACACATGTGTAAATTAAAATTTTTCAAATGGAATCTAACAAAAGTATAAATTGATACACTTATGTAAGTTTGGGTTTAAATTGATACACAACACAATTATTAGTTAGGTTTTTATTGATACATTTCTAAAGTTTATGTGCATAAATGGATTTTTGCTCTTATTTATTAAAAAATATATATCGACTTTTTTTTATTGAATCTAAATAATTTAGACTTTTATGCATTGTAAATTTATCTTCTTGAGGTCGGTCATATATATTTTAAATAATTTAAATTTATTCATAGTATTCTGCAATATAAAATAGGTTAAAATGTTATTTTGGTCTCATTTCATTTTAATCCATGTATCTTCACATGAACAAATTAAATTTAGTCCATGCACTTTCAATAAATCTTAAAATTAGTTGTTAGTCTTAGCTAATTCTTAACTTTTCAAAAAAAAAAAAAATACTCTATTAGATTTTTTTATATATATATAAAAAATTTGAAAACATATTCAAATTGTGTCTTTTTTTACCTGAAATTATTATTATTTAACTAATTTTGATTAAAAAAAACTTCAAACTAACAAGAATGACTAATGTTAAGATTTATTAAAAGTAAAAAGATTAAATTTGGACATTTGAAAATATAATGATTAAAATGGAATGAAATCCATGTAATATTTTCTTTTCAATTTTATTTTTAAATTTGAGTTTCTTTTTTTTAAGTAAAAAAAAAGATGGAAATAAATAAAACATTTCGAATTTTTATAAAAAGATTAATTGTATAAAATGAATTTATAATTCCTATGAAAGGAAAAAAAAAAGGCAAAATACATTTTTAGTCCCTCAGTTTTGCATTTAGTACCATTTTGGTCCCTTAGTTTTCAAAATCAACGAATTTACCCTCGAGTTACTGATTTAGCATCTTTTTAGTCCCTGTCGTCTAACTTCCATGAAATAAGTAACAGTGCGCTGACTTGGACTAACAGGTGACCACTAAGATTTGATGTGGCATTAAAACGTGGCATTTGGAAATGATTTTTAATCCAACATTCGATTAAAATATACTAGACGAAAAAAAACGAAGAACTTTGAAAAACGAAGAACTTCGCTTAACTCTCCCTGCGCGCGATTGATGAACGAAAGGAGGAAGACGAGGGGTTGATTGAAGAACTTCGCCCAACTCCAACCTTCGATTAAATTATCGATCGAAGAGGTCTCGATTATTGGTAAGTTTTATTTTCATTTCAGTGAGTTTAGGGTTTCGTTTTTATTATCTGAAGGCTTTTTTTACCTGTTGTTTACAGACAAGTAAAAGAAGAAGACGGGGGTTGATTCAAAGAACAGTGTGCAATGTAAGTTGTAGTGAAGTGTATCTTTTCCTATGTTTTTTTTTTTTTTTTTTTTGCTAAAATGAGAATAGAATTGATTTGGGTCTTACTGCATGTAGGTCAGAGCGGTTGAACATTACATTTCACTACAATGGAAGGATAGAGTATCACCCTAAGGTCGAATATTTCGGTGGGAACGTTTTTGTTATAAAAGATGTAGAACCCCTTGAGCTTACCATTTTAGAGCTTTCTGTCCATACAACTCACTTAGGTGTTTCAGACGTAGGTTGGTTAGGCTACGTTATACCAGGAAAAACATTAGCAACTGGATATAGGACAATCTTAAGTGATGTTGATATAATGAATATTATTGGGATGCTAATGGAGGATAGAATGGTTCACATTTATGTTGAGCACGTACCAAATAAGGAAAATATAGATTTCACAGTCTCAATTGCTGAGATTAAACCAATTTATTTGGAGTGGTATCCCGTGGAGTCCAAAAATCTTGATGAAGAAGGAGCTGATAAAAATGAATTTGAGGAAAGTGAAAAGGGACTTGATAAACATGAACGTGAGGAAATTGAGGTTGAGGCATAACTGAAAAGGAAGTGTCATGATAAGGATGAAATTGAGGTTGAGGATCCTTTTGAATATTGTGATGAAGAATGGGATGAAGATGATGAGTCTGAGGGTGAAAATGAAGGAGATGATAGTGAGAAAGTGTCTGAAGGTTCATATGATAATTTAGGAGAAGATGTGGACAATGAATGTGTTTATAATTCTGACGATGATTATGAAGAATCGGATATTCAAGGTGGCAATAATGAGAGTGTTTCTAGTGACGATGACTCAGATAGAGCAAAAGAGTATTTTAATGTACATGTATCTGTTGACGGAGAGGCAAGATCAGATTATCGATCTCCTAGTGATCTGAACTCTCCTATGAATTCAAGTGGAATGAAAGTGTCTGTGGACCACGAGTTTAGAGCGGAATCTGAGCATGAATAACGTAGTTTTGTTATTGGAATGAAGTTTAGCACCTCTAGGCTTTTGAAAGACGCCATTAAGGAGTATGCAATCAAAGGGGGATACAATATTCGACTTGCAAAGAATGTCAAGAGACGGATCACAGCTGTTTGTAGTGAAAGATGTGGGTGGAGACTACATGCTAGTGTAGTAGGTAATGGAGATAACACCTTTCAAATCAAGACCCATAGAACTGAACATAGTTGTTATAGGGAGTTCACTAATAGAAATGTAAAGTCTGGGTGGGTCGCAAAAAAATTCTTACCAAGATTTAGGCAACAACCGAATTGGAAATTAGTTGATATCATTGATACAGTGAAGACAAAGTTTAATGCTGAACTTTCAAAAAGCCAAGCGTATAGGGCTAGGAAGAAAGCTCTTACACAGATTAATGACTCTTTAATTGCACAATATGAACGTTTGTAGAATTATTGTGCTGAACTTCGAAGGACAAATGAAGGATCATCTGTTAAGATATTATGTGATAGAGTGCACGAGGACAGTAACCCTATATTTATACGCCTTTACATCTGCTTTAGGGGGTGCAAGGATGGTTTTCTGGCCGGATGTAGACCATTTATTTGTCTTGATTCATGCCACTTGAAGGGTCCATGTCGGGGCACCTTATGTCTGCAGATTGGGCCGATGGAAATGATGGTATCTACCCGATAGCATGGGTCAGTTGTTCTTGAAGCGAAGAATAGTTGGACATAGTTTCTACGTTTGCTAGAGGGTGATATAGGATCATTTTCCACAAAAAGATATACATTCATGTCAGATCAACAAAAGGTAAATTTCTCTGTTTGGCTATGCTGATTTAGTTTTGTTATGTGTGCAATGTAGCAGTTTTGGTCCCTCATGTTTGGATATGTTGATTTAGTTTTGTTATGTGTGCAATGTAGTAGTTTTGGTCCCTCATGTTTGGCTATGCTGATTTAGTTTTGTTATGTGTGCAATGTAGCAGTTTTAGTCCCTCATGTTTGACTATGTTGATTTAGTTTTGTTATGTGTGCAATATACAGGGATTAGTGCCAACTTTCGATGATGTATTTCCTGGAGTTGATCATCGATTTTGTTTGAGGCATATGTATGCTAATTTTCAGAAAAAAATCAAGGGTATAACATTGAAGGACTGTTTTTGGAGCGTTGCGATGACATCAACAGAACATGCTTTCAAAGAAGCTATGGAAGATTTAGAGAAACTTGATGTCAATGTTCATCAATATGTAAAGAACATACCAGCAAGGTTTTGGTCGAGGCATAGTTTCCAAACATATTGTAAGTCTGACCTCTTGTTAAACAATAACTCTGAGTCATTTAATTCCTTCATCGGTGAAGCACGAGGCATGGACCTATAATACAAATGTTAGAGGTAATTCGTAAGCTTGTCATGTCTAGAATTACAAGAAAGTTTGGGTACTACAAAGAAACAAGAAGGAAATTTAGGATACAGAATCAAAGGAAAGCTAGAAGAGATTAAGAAAACATCTGGAAATGTAAGATCAACGTGGGCGGGTGGGTTGTTATTTGAGGTTTCAGAGGGAGTTTCCCAATATGCTGTAGATCTGGAAAATCAATCATGTAGTTGTAGGATGTGGGACTTGAGTGGAATTCCTTGTGTTCATCTTTGTGCAAAGTATATATTTTAGGAAACAGAGGCGGAAGATTATGTCCACCAATTTTATCACAAGGAGAGTCTAATTAAAACATACTCAAGCTTTCTCAAACCTGTGAATGGACCCAATCTTTGGCCTAAAACAACCGCAGACCCTTTTCAACCACCTGTATTAAGACGACCTCCAAGACGACCAAAAAGACAGCGTAAGAGAGATGTCATTGAAGCTAGACCGAACCAATCTGTGCAACAACAAACACCTACTGTAAGATGCAGCAAGTGCAAGAACGTTGGGCATAATTCACGATCATGTAAGGGTGAAGTCAGGAGACAAAGACAAAAGAGGAAGAGAACAACATTTATGAGTTTCAATATCCCATCTTCGGTAAGTATCACCTCTCATTACACCTTTTTAAACCCTATAGTTCAATGAAAATGAAAATATTACCTTTGTTTCGATCTTTACAGCAGCAAGATGATGACATGGATGTGCAAATCATTTCGTCCCAACGTGGTAATCCATCTTCTAGTGGATCTAAAAGGATGTATAGAACTCGATCGAAAGATGCAGCCTTAAAGGGATCTGGATAGAGGGAATGGAGATGTAGAAAGATTTCTTTTTTTGGGGAGGACTTGCAGGATGAATGGTTGTATTTCAATGGATAATTAAGTAGTAGAAATAGGAAAACTTTTTTTTTTCTTATTGTCTGACAGATTATTTTGGGCCCTTCACGTGATAGGGTGTGTTTGTTCTAGTTGGAATCCTTATTTAATGTAATGTTGAATACAGCTGTGCAAAGACCAATGAATGAATACTTTATCTTTTGGATGTTTTAAGTTGTCCTTTTGTGTCTTGTATTATGCTCACATACAAGATTCCATTGAACACATGGTCTAAAAGTTGAATAGGGACCAAAAGTGGATTTTATTCGTTGTGTTGTTCAACAGGTCAACAATATCCTTCTTCATCTACTTAACAATATCCTTCTTCATTCACTTAACAGGGACCAAATTAAAACAGGGGTCAAAAATTGAAAGAGTGACCACATGAAAATTGAAATAGCTAGGGACCAAAAGTATATTGAACTAGGGAACAAAGTTGGGCAATATCCTTCTTCATTCACTTAACAGGGACCAAATTAAAACAGGGATCAAAAATTGAAAGAGTGACCACATGAAAATTGAAATAGCTAGGGACCAAAAGTATATTGAAATAGGGAACAAAGTTGGGCAATATCCTTCTTTATTCACTTAACAGGGACCAAATTAAAACAGAGGTTCAAAATTGAAAGAGTGGTCAAATGAAAATTGAAATAGGGCCCAAAAGTATATTAAACTAGAGAACAAAGTTGGGCAATATCCTTCTTCATTCACTTAACAGGGACCAAATTGAAACAATGACCAAATGTATATTGTAAAAGGGAACAAAAGTGACAATATCATCATTCATTCACCAAACAGGGACCCAAATTGAAAGAGTAACCAAAAGAAAATTGAAATAGGTAGGGACCAAAAGTGACAAAAACCTTTTCATGGATAAACACATGAAAACAACATTTGGATCATATCAGTTGAACACAATACATTTCACAATGAACAATGAAATAACTACCATAGGAATGAACAAGTTTTCAATCCAATACACCCGAACAAGCCCACCAATTCAACAAAATTTATAATTGAACCTAACAAACACCCAAATACACAATTATGCCCACCAATACTACAATTACTACATGATACAAGAGCTCTACTAGGCGTAATCGTTTATGAATCTTCTTCAATTGACAAGCTTCCTCTCTTAATTTATTAATGACTTCTTTGCTATGCTCTGCAACTTCTGGATCAAACCAATGGAAAAATCGACATCCTGAATTATTCTCCTACATAACAGAGGATGAAATATGAAACAAGAAACAACATTCAAACGAAATCAACCATAAAATCATCAAATTACCTACATTGTAACAAGAACATCCATAAAATCTTCGACTGGATTCCTCTTCGCCCAAGAAGTTCTCAATCGAGTTTGTAAACCACGATGAATTACATAGTGTTGTTGTTTGAATCATTGTGAGTTCTTATGGAATTTAAACTTCCATCGTAGTTATTCATCACAATTGTCGATAGTTTCTGTGATGAATTTCTCTCGTTGGCGTGAAAAATTTGGATGTTCAGAATTTTCCCTAATAATCCCAAAAACAAACCCTAATCGAAGAATGAGGAAGAAGACGAACAGGGACCTGTTGTTGCAATTAGTTTTTTCACACGAGGTTTAATGAATCCACCTCAGTTGCCATGTAAAATACCCTAAAACCTATTTCCAAATGCCACGTTTTAATGCCACATCAAATCTTAGTGGCCACCTGTTAGTCCAAGTCAGCGCATTGTTACTTATTTCACGGAAGTTAGACGACAGAGACTAAAAAGACGCTAAATCAATAACTCGGGGGTAAATTCATTGATTTTGAAAACTGAGGGACCAAAATGGTACTAAATGCAAAACTGAGGGACTAAAAATATATTTTGCCCACAAAAAAAAATCTTCTTCTTATTCAAGTTTCATTCTTTTAGTAATAATATTACTTATACTAAATACTTTGGTGGTCGAGAGACTCAAGCCACTGAGCCCATGCTAGCTCCGCCTTTGGGTGTAACAACGCGAAATACTAAAACTTTACAAATTTGTTAGACACTTTTTAAAGTCTAGAGACTTATTTTATACAAACTTCAAAATTTAGAGATTGAACTTATAAGCTAATATAAAATCAAAAAATTTAGAAACTTAATTATTAGTCAAAGACAAAATTTAAGTTTAGAAACTTATTAAAGTTTATGAATCTATTTGACAAAAAGTATATTTTTTTTTGGTATATTCGGTGATGATATACATGCCAGATCATTTGTTTTCAGTTAATCAACTAAAGATTAGCTTAAATATTCAAGGCCTAATCCGAATATGGTTAAGTAGATAAGTTACAAGTTATCATCTAGAGATCGATGGTTCAATCTTATACTATGCAATTACTGAATTAAAAAAACTTAATTCAAGAATCATTTAGAATCATTTTCTAAATTTCAGCAACTAAAGGACACCAACCTCAAACCTTAATTAGGACGAAAAAAATATACATATTTTAGCCTTTTAAAAACGTATTCTCTATCCTGTTGAAACTTTCTATTAGAAATATTTTCATATTAAAGTTATAAAATTAGATAAATAATTTCTTCTTTTTCTCTTTTTAATTAGGACGTCCAGTTCCATTTCAAGGCAATTATCAGGCGATCAATATAAGCTCTTTTCTGGTCTAGGAAAATCAACCAAGCTATAATTTATTCATACCTTTGAATATCAAGAAAACAAAATGTATCATTCCAACAATATAATTAATTATATGGGAGCAATTATAATTTAGGCCAACCAAGTCTTTATATTTATCTAGTTCATTAATAAACCAAAACAACGTTACATTACATCCAATCAATGGATTTAAGGAAACAAAATGTATACTTCATGAAATGTATGTTCCATTCATGAAATATCACCTATATTTCAATGGCTAATACATTTATTAATGTAACCATCTATTGTAACGGCCATGAATATATTTTAAGTAAATAATATAGATGAAACAATGTTTTAAGACACTCATGTATCAAAGTTTTTTTTTAAAAAAATATATAGTATGAACTACCATTAATGTCACTCATAGTCTATATTCATGAACTATTCTACTAGATTGTGATTGATGTTAACAGTAAATTCATACAACTAGTTAAACCACGGTTCATCCGACCCATAGTATATGGTATAGATTATATTGAAATAAATTATATAGTCACACAATTATGATATATATTAAAAGACCTTGATCATATGATCTTAGTCTAAATTAATTTCCGTTGTCGTGAAGAAAAAAAACTCCTTTTTTCTCTTAAAAATTATCTTTTTTTAGTTGATTATCAATTCTCCACCTTTAAAACATAGTCATCACCCATATCAATCACCACAAGATTTTACAAGTACGTAATGTTTAAACTAATTAAGTTGTGCATTTTAGTTTGTATTTTCAAAACAACTTTAATTAGTTATTGTACTTTTAAAAAGTAGTTGGTTTGAAATTTATTTGTAAAATTTCAACACAAATTCTATACTCTAAGAAAATCTCTTTAATATGAGACAACATTTCCAAAACTTTATCGAGAGTAGGATTTCGAATAAAAATAATGATAAAAATAACTGAAATTAGAAATAAAAAAAGGAAACCGAAAACGACCATTTTTAAAAACTATATAGACGGAAAGGAGAAATTCTGAAAGATTGTCGGAATAAATACCAGATTTTACAAACCAACGTGATTTAAAAAATGATTAACTTTTAACTGTAAACTAATATAGAATTAATTGTTGTACCAAACAGTGAAACAGTTAAAATTCCTTCATAATAACTTTTTACCGCCTGCAATCCTCCAAATCCACGGATTCCACCACCGTCGCCGGGAAATCATTATTCTTTTTCCTCCGGCAGTTGCGAGCCATGTTTGTAGCTCGATTCCTCGCCGTCGTTTCTCTCTTATCTCTCGCATCCGGCGCCGCTCGGCTGCCGGACGACGAAGGTACGACGCCGATCGATATAGAATAATTCTGGTTTTGATTTAGGTAATTTTGATGTTGGATTTTTGGTTTGATTATTTGATTAGTTGAGGCATTGAGGGAGATCGGAAAGACATTGGGGAAGACGGACTGGAATTTCACGGCGAATCCATGCGGCGGTTTGAGCAGCGGTTGGATAACGGAATCTTCGGATTATACAGTGAGCATTAATTTCGCTAATAATGTCACCTGCAACTGCAAGTTCCATAAGAATACAGTCTGTCACGTCACTCACATGTACCTTCTCTTTCTCACTCATTTCCAGTTTTTTTTTTTTTTTTTTTCCACACCTCTTTTTTTAGTTAAAAGATTGTTGGCCGAGTGGATTTGGAAAGCTATAAACTATAAATTACAGAGCATAAATTACTAAGTTTAGCTTAAAAAAAAATATACTAAGTTTAGCTTAAACTTCCAAATTTAATAAAAAAAGTATTCAGTAGAGTTTTAGACTTTGAATTTTATGTTTGAGTTTTGGATATGATTTTATTTTGGTCCTTTGTTATTTTTTCGATACCATATTAGATTGTATGAGTTTCCATCTCAAAATCAATTGACAATAAGAGTAGTAACTCATATATGTTATATATTGTGAGGTTGCTCTCTACTTTTTCAATGTGGGATTGTCAACCATTCTAATTAAAAATATAATATATTTTTAATTTTAAAAATAAAAATTATATTAAAATTTTAAAATATATATTTTTTATTCTTTTGTTTTTTCATCATTGTTCTCTCTCCATTTTCTTTCTTTTCTTTCCCCACCATAACCCATTGGTGTCCTACAGTATACACTATTTATGAGGGTTTTATAAAGAGAAATCAATAATTTAACTGTATGTTCATAGATTATAACTAAAGTCTTTTTTTATAACATGTGATGTAGGAGATTTAAACATTTGACTTCTTAATCAATAGTACACATTATATACCAATTGAATCATGCTCATGTGACTGATGTGAGCATAACTAATACTTTAAGTTAGAAAAACATAATATACATTTCCATACATAAGTAAATTATTTATTCTATCTATACATAATGTTAAAAGTGGTAAGTTATATGTTGTTGTATGGTCTTTTAACCATCATGATTTAAGCATTTTACTAAGGTTGGATATATATTGATAAAAATATTAACATTCTTATATGTATTTTTTTTTCAATTATAGATAGTGATATAGCAACAAATAATTTATGCCTAACATGAACCTATTTCAACAACACCACTTTCTCAAACATTATTCCTTTGAATTACAAATTACATTAAACTTTTATTACTTTTTTTTTTTGGCACAACAAATATAGAAGATGGAGATTTGAATGTCCATCTACAGAAATGGAGGAATAGACGCCTTAATTATTAAACTATACTTATATGGGAGATTTTCATTATTGCTAATGATGTAAATGTTTGATAAATTTTAATTATTAAGGGTGTTAAATAAAAAGAGTAATTACACAATTGGTTAAAATATAAATTAAGATATCAATTCATTTGTTTGTGTTGGTGGCATTGCAGTATTCTAAAGGCGCAGAGCCTTCCAGGTACTCTGCCACCGGAAATAGTGAGGTTGCCTTTCCTGCAGGAAATGTAAGTACTTTTCGTTGCTTAATTCATTTTGTTCAGATCGTTTTTCATCTGCTTGGTTAATGAAATTGCCCATCATAATCAATCCCACGTTTCTTCTCTCTGTGAATTCAGCAATCTCAACCGCAACTATCTCAGCGGCACAATTCCTCCGGAATGGGGTTCCACCAAGCTTCTCAACATGTATGTTCTATCCCTAAATTTCTATAATGTCTTCAGAAAGTGATTTATATGCTTATGTTTATGGGTAATTTTTGCAGTACTGTTTCTTCAAATCGGTTGACAGGTCCAATCCCAAAAGAGATTGGAAACATCAGCACTCTTCTAGGGTTGTAAGTTCTGATTACCCTTTGTATTCTATTTTGGGTTTTGAATGAGTAGGTAGAAGACTAATGTTACTGGCTTGGTCGCTTAGGATCTTGGAAATGAATCATTTTTATGGAAGTCTACCTCCAGAACTTGGAAATTTGCCCAGATTATCAATGTTGTAAGACCCCCATATTTTAGTTGTCATTTTCTTTCAAGAATTTTGGTTTCAGGATTCAGGAGAGCTTTCTGCTGATCATTCCCTTACTATTGATTGTTGTAATTTAGAATTATTTCCTCAAACAACTTCTCTGGGGAGCTCCCACCTTCACTGGCTAGGATAACCTCAATGACGGACTTGTAAGCTTTTGAAATCCTCTTCAACCCTTCATTTCTCTCGTTTCATTTTGAGAAAATGAATGAAGGAAGGAATAAAAAGAAACGTTCTCTTTGTTACAATGCAGTCGAATTAGTGATAATCACTTCACAGGGTCAATACCTAAGTTTATTCGAAATTGGATGAATCTTGAAAAAATGTGAGAATTTTTCTCTAATCTAGCTACTCTATATTTTACTTGGTTGCTAGTCTATTAACTCTCACTCAACTAATTTGATTGTGACAGAGCTATTCGGGCAAGCGGGTTGACTGGACCCATTCCTTCTGAAATTGGACTATTGACAAACTTGGTTGATGTGTTAGTTTACTTCACACTCCTTGTGGTTTTGTAAGTCAAAGTACTGTGTGTTTCTATTTACTCATATTTGAATTGCAAAATGCAGGAGAATCTGTGACTTGGAGGGAGATTCATCACCCTTTCCACCGCTTCATACTTTGACAAAATTGAAAGTTCTGTAAGTTAACCCTCTGTGAAAACTTGAAGAAATTTGTGTACTTAATCCCTGCTATTAATTTTTTTTCTGGTTGTCTGTAGGTTATTGAGGAATTGCAATATAACTGGGATGCTGCCCGACAATCTTGATGGGTTGACAGAATTGCAAAACTTGTCAGTACAATATCACTCTCGACTCTGTCTAGATGCTTTATCATTACTAATTGATGTCTCATGAATTTTCGGAAGAGTTTAAATTTCTTGTAATGGAATATTGCATTACCCTAACTTCTTGCACTATCATCATTACATGGAAAGCTTATCGAGACAAATGTCAACATCTGTCCTTTACTTTCATCATAAAAGAACACAAAGAATATTCTGTAGTTTATGTTTGAATAGTAAAAGTAACCTCATTGGATCAGTTTTTGAAACATTGAAAGCTATATGCTTGAATGGGTTATTTATATATATATATTTGAAGTATTTGGCAGCCTCTTGGACTCAAATTCATCTTACGATCATATCAATCCAACTTTACCATGACATTGTTTATCATAAACTAGGAGATTTTTATCAGTTAAAAACAATTGATATACATTTCCAAAGGAATAGCAAGTTCTCTCTGAAAGTGAAAGACAAATTACATGTAGTGCCCCCCAGATTGAACAGAATGACAAAAGTCATGAATCAATCATAGTATTTTACATTTATACTCCCAACAATACTAAAACTTTCACTCTAGTCCATATGTTATGCCGATCTTTAAAAAAAAAACAAGGAAAAAAAGATTCATCCAGCCAGATCCATAATGAATCAATTAATTTTCCTCTCGCTTTTTCTGCCAATAAAAAGTTCCAATAGAAATAGCAATCACTTGATTTAGATGAATCCGTTGAAACCTAAAATTCAAATAGGAGTTCATCCTCTCCATATTTTTGAAATTTGAAATTTTAATAAGTAATAGCAATTACTTGATTTTACATGAAATGTTGAATGAAAATTTTCCTTTTTTGCGTTGATGAAGTTTCCATATGCTATTCTTGCACTATCCTGAATCCAGATTAGTGCCTGCTGGGACCGAATTTATTGACAACTTTATTTATTTAGTTATTCTTTATTATTCTTTGACAATACCTTTTGTTATTATATTTTGCCCAATGTCTTCTGCAGAGACTTCAGCTTCAACAAAATTACTGGACCAATACCTGAAAGCTTTGCAGCTTTGAAAAACGTGAAGGGCATGTAAGTAGTGTGGTCAGAAACTTGTCTTTCTATGCCTAAATTGTTGGTATTCGTTTTTACATGACCTTTTGCACCCCCCCCCCCCTCCGGTAAGAAACTGAGTTTTCATCGGAAAAAATGAAACGAAAGAAAAATAAGGGCATACAAAAAACAAGCCCAACAAAAAAAGGGAGTCCAAGAGCTAACAAAAGAAAAAAGAACTCCAATTGAACACAATTCAACCAAGATCATAGTTACAAAAAGGTCTAATGATCACTAAGGACCACAAAGATGCGTGAAACCTTACCACCTCCCAAACCTTATCACAAGATCTCTCAACCTCTCTAGAATTCTTATTATTCTGCTCAATCCAAATACCAAAAAATGACAAAGAAACTTGCATGCGACAAGACTTTGCCCTTCTTGCGAAAAGGCAAACTCAGAATCACCTTCTCCACCATAGCAAAACAGTGTTTATTCCAAACCAAGCATAGCCCGAATGAATTCAACCACCAAACCCGAAGAGTCTAAGCAAACTGGCAACCCCACAACAAGTGATGGAGATCCTCCGACTGACACCTGCAAAGAGTTCACCACTGCAGATACAACTCCAAGGAAGAGCGTCTGAACATTATTCAAATTGTTGATTGCCCCATATAAAATCTGCTATACAAAAAATTTTACCTTCATAGGAATTTTGACCTTTCAGAGAGAGAGGAGAAAGTGGAGGAAGTTTGGGGTAGGAGAGGGAGACAGCCAACAAATGGAAAAAAAAAAGGTTGCAAGAGAAACCCCTTGAAGCACTATGAAAAATGCCTGAATTTGAACTTGGTCTCGTGTACACTGCCTGAATGTGAGCCAATAATAGTAGTTCTGATACTTACAGGATAAAGGATACGTTTTATGTGAAATTCCAGAGAGCTAAAGCCTGATATAGGAATGCCCACTAGCATGGGGCAAAGTCTTTCTATTCCTTGCATAAGCTGCACATAGAATGTAAAAACTTTTCCAAAAGGGTGGCTTTGTTATGCCTTTAGGATGTTATGTATAGTTTGCGTTGTATAAAGACAAAAGTATAGTCTGCATGTTGATCTTGAGAAAGTTGCTGTTGCTTATAATCATCTTTTAAAACTTGACCGTGGTTAAATTAAGACCAAGTATTTTCCAACTATTTTAGATATTTTTGAATATACCATGATCTCAATATGTATAGATTGAATTGCCTCCAAGGGATGACTTTGTTGGATAAGGCTCATGTTCTCTAAGTAACACCTACCTAGAGATCGCGTGTTTGAATCTTTGGGTGAGCTTAGTAAGAAAAATATTTGATGTCTCCAAAGTCTAGTCCTTGAGGTGAGTGTAGGCCTTTTTTTGAAATTGTGTAGGGATAGATTTTGATAGAGTCAAATGTTTGACTGTGATCATAAACTGGATTGTCTGGTAGCATATATTCATGATAACATTCTTGTTGTCTTGTTGTCTGGTTTAAAAACGACAACATCTCTATTCCTTATTTTCAACAGCTCATAGATAATTTGATGTTTTCTTGTTAGATATTTAACTGGGAATTTGCTAAATGGATCAGTGCCTCCTTGGATGCTACAGAATGGAGAAAACATGTAAGTTTCTTTTCCAAATGCTATGTTTTGGTTAAAGAACTTGGTATTGAGGTTCTAAAATTCAAAAATAATGAGCTGACATTTCTAAATAAAGGGAAAATATTCAGAGAGAGAGAGAGAACGATCAATATCTTATTACACCAGTCTTTGGAAGGGAAAAAGTATCTTGCAACCATTTCTTTTCCCAGTGATATAAAAAGGAATTTCGTTTGTACATGATTAATGTTTTATTTATTTATTTATTCTTTAAATAATCGAAATCTGATTTTTTTAAAAAGAAATTAGATATGGTTTATGGCTCTGATTAACATTCCTATGTTTGTTTTTATTTTTTCTTAGGATGTAGGGGAAGGGCAAATTTTAGTTCTTGCTATTTGGAAGATAGTAAATCTCATTGTTGTTCTTTTGTACAGTGATCTCTCTTATAACAAATTTACTCCGAGTAATGATCAAAACATTGGTTGTGAATTACGAAATTTGTAAGTATGCTTCTATTCCTGTACAATGTTTTTATGACTTATGAAAAACAGCCTATTCAATCTCGTTTTTCCCGTGCAGAAATCTTTTTGCGAGCTCTTCACAGGACAATAATTCGTAAGTTTTTCTCTAATGATTGAGTTGGCTTGTTGCTTGAATTGTCTAATATTCTAATAACCACTGAGTTTCTTATTGTAGCAGTGGAACAGTTTCATGTTTAGAGGACGCTTGTAGAAAAAGTGAGTTGAAATGTTGTTTTCATGCTTCGTTTTTTATTGTTGGAGGGATTGGAAAAATGGTAAACATTAGAAATTATGTTTGATGGATTTTTTGAGTAAGAGCTAAAGAGAGAAGAGTGCATCCAAGATCTATCAGTGAGCTTTCAAACATTGAGAAAACTAGATCTTAGACTAATAAGACTTTATAGCTAATTGAATCTGGTGTTGGTATTTAGAAGTGGCATTGATATGTTTAATAACAATTCTGCAAGAATTAATCAGTTCTGTTTATTTGATTTATCTTTTCAATATAAACCAATATGGTGTTGTTCTTGCAGCATGGTACTTTCTCCACATCAACTGCGGTGGGAAGGAAGAATTAATTAACGGAACAATCAAGTTTGATGGAGACACAAACACGGGCAAATCGTCATTATTTTTTCAAGGTGGAGAAAATTGGGGATTTAGCAACACTGGTAGTTTTATGGACGATGATAGCTCAGCATACGACTTTATTGCATTAAATTCATCTGCTCTCTCAATGCCAAATTCTGAATTGTACGTGAGGGCACGCATTTCTCCACTCTCTCTTACTTATTATGCATATTGCATGGGTAATGGAAACTACACCGTAAGCCTCCATTTTGCTGAGATAGAGTTTACTAATGACAAAACATACAAAAGCCTCGGCAGACGCGTATTTGATGTCTATGTTCAGGTATACAGATATTGTGCTTCTGCTCATGTCGAAATTATCTGATACTTTGCCCCACGTCAAGTTATCTTTGTATATATTTTCTCCATTATGAGCTTCTGCTGGTACTGAACTTACTGATTACTTTGTTGCCTTGAACGTTCCTTGATTTATCTCCAATATTGCAGAGAAAGCTGGAGTTGAAGGATTTTAATATTGCAGATGCAGCAGGTGGTGTTGGCAAACCTTTTGTAAAGAAATTCACTGTTTCTGTGACCAATGGTACTATAGAGATCCGCCTATTTTGGGCTGGGAAGGGGACACATGCAATCCCTGAGAGAGGAGTTTACGGTCCTCTAATTTCAGCCATTTCTATTGAACCTGGTAGGTAGACCTATTTTTTCAATTCAAGATCATTAGAGCATTTTCATCTACTCTGTATGTGATGACAAGTTTTGGTTATTTATATAGTCCGTAACCTTACTAAACCATAGGTCCGCTGTAATTATTGTCTCTTTCCTTCAAGCAGACTTTATGCCACCATCAGAAAGTGGAAATGGCATGTCTGCCGGTCCAGAGGTTGGAATTGTGACTGCTGTCCTCTTTGTTATTATATTGGTTCAAAGACTCTTGTGGTGGAGAGGCTGCCCAAGAAAGAAAAACACACTTGAAGAAGGTAATTTCAAAGCATGTGTCATGAGATTCTTACTGTTATTAATTGAACATAGCCATACCATTACTTCTCTCAGACTTTTTCAACCTGTCTTTCAGTTCTAACGTTAGCTACATTTGCAAAGTTTTGGATGTTAATAACATCACATAGATTGTCCTGATAATGAAAACGTCCTTATTACTATGCCAATTGAAAAATCAGTTAAACTTGTGTTGAATGTGACAAAGTTGACTGTTAAAACGATCGGAAACTTTGTTGGAGATTCTGTGCATACGAGGGAATGGGAGGAATAGGAGGAATTATGGAAAATTAATGTTCTTTTACTCAATTACTCTTATTTTGCAGAGTTGAAGGGCCTAGATCTAGGAACAGGTTCATTTTCATTAAGACAAATCAGAGCGGCCACTAACAATTTTGATGCTGCCAATAAAATTGGAGAAGGTGGTTTTGGTCCTGTTTACAAGGTGTTACTGTCGTTTGGATTTCACTGTTTCATTTTTACTTTCGTAGATTTTATATTTTTGGAGTGAAGTTCTGTGTTTGGAATTCTAGGGTGTTCTTTCCGATGGCACTGTAATTGCAGTGAAACAACTTTCTTCAAAGTCAAAGCAGGGAAATCGTGAATTTTTGAATGAGATAGGCATGATATCTGCATTGCAGCACCCTCATCTAGTGAAGCTTCATGGATGCTGTATTGAAGGAGATCAACTTTTGCTAATATATGAGTATCTGGAAAATAATAGTCTTGCTCGTGCCTTGTTCGGTAAAAATATTTCCTTGCTACTTTTTACTGCTATTAATCTTCAGAAAATATTTTAATATGTTGGTCATGACAGTAATGGATGCAATAAGCATCTCTGCAAATTTGGTATATTGTAGGACCTGAAGAATGTCAACTGGAATTGGATTGGCCAACTAGGCACAAGATTTGTGTTGGTATAGCTAGAGGTTTAGCATATCTTCATGAGGAGTCAAGACTTAAGATCGTTCATCGAGACATCAAAGCTACCAATGTTCTGCTCGATAAAAATCTCAACCCCAAGATTTCCGACTTCGGTTTGGCCAAGCTGGATGAAGAAGAAAATACACACATCAGCACACGGGTGGCTGGAACCTAGTGAGTTTTACCATGGGGGAAATTTTCTTTCTATGCTTTTACAATATGGAGAAATGATAGAGAAAAATTTTCAAGTCTCCTGAGGAGAATATTAGGACAACCTAGATGTTATCACATACAATCCTTGGAGGATGTATTTTCTTTAAACTTAATTTAATTTTGCGAGTATATGATCCAAATATTCACACCATCACACCATTATTTTGCAGTGGGTATATGGCACCAGAATACGCAATGCGTGGCTACTTAACTGACAAGGCAGATGTTTATAGCTTTGGCATTGTGGCGTTGGAAATAGTCGGTGGTCGAAGCAACACAAGTTTTCGAACTAAGGATGATTGCTTTTACCTTCTTGACCATGTGAGTTAACTGCGTCTTTTACTCCTCTTGCATATCTATTATCAGTGGCAGCAGGCTTAAGTCATTTGTATCCTCTATTCTCAGGCTAATACTTTAAAAGAAAAAGACAGTTTACTAGAGCTTGTGGATCCACGGTTAGGCTCTGAATTGAACAAGAGTGAGGCACTGACAGTGATCAATATTGCTCTCCTGTGCACAAACGTTGCTGCTGCGGACAGACCTGCCATGTCATCAGTGGTGAGCATGCTGGAAGGGAAGGATGCTGTGAAGGAGGTGGTTTCAGACCCTAGTGTTTCAAAACAAGATGTGAATGCAGTGTGGAGCCAAATTTATCGCCAGAAAGTGCAAACAACGAGTGAGAGCTCGACGCATAGTGTGTTGACGGATGGACCATGGACTGGTTCTTCGACTACTGACAGTGAAGTCTATCCCATCCTCAAGGCTTCTAAGTACTAGGGTTGATATTGTTTAAGTTGCAGTACCCAGCCAAATGGCCAATCTCTTGCCCATTATTGTATATTGTAAATTCTTACAACTTAGTTGTTTTACAATGTTTAAATGAATTTTGAATTTAGGTTTAAATGTTCATACTTACGGAGAGGAGAGATTTGAAACCTCCCGAGTATATAATTTGTTGAATCGAGTCGCACAGAGACAAGGTTGTAGATATTCGTAAGAAGAGACATTGAAGAATTCGAGGTAGAACTCGAGTTTGAAATTAGGGATTCTTTGGAAGAAGACGGGACTGCTGTGGAGGGCTGCGTATTCGCCAGAGAGGAGAAGAGGAAAAAAAAATGCGCGGAGCCTCCGGAGAGCGACGTTTGTCACTACTGCTCCGATACCATGATCGTATATTTTTCTTCCATACTTTATTAATGAAGGGTATCACCCCTTGTATAGAGAATTACAATCACTGAACTTAAACAACAGCCTTTACAACAACTAATCAGTTTATACTCTTATTACATACTAATACTTTGGTCTCTTCATAAATCTCATACTCACCTCAGAAATTTTAATTGAAAAATATGGCAATTTTGTTAACTTGTGGAGGGAAAATAAAACTTGGTTGACTATTTTAGATTTGGTCTTTAAAGTTTACTAGTTTCAACTTATTCTCTAAGATATAAAGTATTTTATTTAAATCCTTGAGTCGTGGTAAGTTTTGAAATTTAATGAAAATTGATGAAAATGGTATGATTTATTATATAGTCCACGACAATGTGAACATTATATCCCCCAAGCGCTATATTTTGATCAATGACTCATCTGGGAGAAAATGTCCTTAGAAGTTTTAGATGAATTAATATAATAGTCAAAATTGTAGTAGCAAAAGAGAGATAAGCTAGAGAGTAAGAGATTGATTAGAGATAGTGAAGTTTTAAAGACAAAAATTAGAGATAAATATAAGAGAAAAAAGTTGGAAAGATATTACGACACAAAGGAAGACGAGGTAAGTTAGAAATTGGAAAGAAAAGTTTTTAGAAGTAGAAGTTGAGAAAAAAATTCAAAGTTAAACCATCTTATCTTTCATGTTTATGTTATGGACGTTTCTAAATTTTAAAAAGTGTCTAATAGGCAATCGATTAACTTAATTCACTCCCGTCTTTTCACCTTCACGATAGCGTCAAATCTTCATACCTTGCACTGAGTTTTGGCTCCCCAAAACCCAACAACTTTACATGATAAATGTGTTGCTTAACTAGATCTAATGAGATAAATCTTGATATATTAATTTCTTTTTAGTTATTGTTGTGACATTTTAATATTTATTATTTTTTATGAGTTTTAACTGTTAAGTGAGAGAGTTTTTTATTTATTAAAGAGATGAATGTACTTGGTTATTTATTTGAAGAGAGGTTAAAAATAACTTGTTAATTATTATTAATTTTCTATATCTAAATTTTATGTATAAATACTTCTCTTGTCATAATATCTCTCTTATCACACTCTCAAATACACAACATTTTCAATCTTCTCTTTTCTCTAATTTTTAATATTATCTACTTTACTCTTTTTAAGAGTAATTGACCAAAAGAGTTGTGTTCTTTGTTGTGGAACTTTGAGCTCAACCTCTTAGTATAAAGTGGTTTGAGCTACACAAAATTTCAATTGGTTGTTATATCCTGGAGGAGACAGGTCAGAGAAACTGTTGCAGCACTAGTTGATGAATAAATATACACTGTAAACGGCTTGAATCTCCTTAAAAAGAGCGAGATATTTGTGCCTCAACTTAATTGTTTAGGTATTTTTTTCTCAATATTTACTTCATTCTCCTCTATTATTTATAATTCACCTAACAATTTTAAGGAGATTCATCATGCAGTCTACAATTGAGAAATCTAATGAGAATGTTGAAAATTTCAACAAGCCTTTTCGATTTAAAGCACACTTTAGGAGATGGAAGAGAAATATGTTGTTCTACCTTAATCTTCTCAAAATGTGATATGTCCTCACACGGAAAAAAATTAAAAAAAAAAGATTAATAATGAAAACAACGCAATCTCAAGTTGAATTAAAAAGAGTAAGAACGCAAGAACTGTGAAAGATGGTTCTGATTTTTATGTTTATAAATTTCAACAACCATTTTTTTAAAAGAAACTTTATTATCTCTATATGCACTTTTCTAGTAAGAGGTTGTGAATGATGAAATGGAATCAGATTTCTAATAAAATTTAGAAATTAGTTAATTTGCCACTAGGTTGTAAAACTATATATAGGGTGTAACTGGGTCTAGAGAAAAAAAGCTAAAACCGGATGGTAGTATAAACAAGTATGAAACTAGACTTGTCGCGCGAAAGATTTTAAACGAATGAAAATTTTAGACTTTTTTTTATACATTTTCTTCGGTGAATCACATTTTAGATTGTTAATTTCAATTGTTGCAATCTTTGATATGGATATTCATCAAATGAATATGAAATCAGCTTTTTCTAAATAGTGATTTAGAAGAAGAAATTCATATGAATTAACCTGAAGGTTTTATAAAATATAGGCAAGAGAACAACGTGTGTAAGATTACTAAATCTCTATACAGCTTAGAACAAGCTCCAAAGCACTGGCATGAGAAATTTGATTCTTGCATGCTAAATAATGATTATAAACCAAATGAATGTCATCTATTATAAGTCATGGGAAGATTCACATGTTATTATGAGCCTATAAATTGATGATTTATTGATATTTAGCTCAAATATTTTTGTTATAAATGAAACAAAAAATTTATTGAGGTACCATTTTGACATGAAAGATCTTGGTGAGATTAATTTTATTCTAAGTATGAAAATATAACAAGAACCAGTTTTTCTGTGACCAATCACATTATGTTGAAAGATTCAGAAAATACAATTATTTTGATTGTAAATATGTGTCTACTCTGTTTGATTCAAGTGTTCAATACTTATTTACGATTGAAAATGAAAGTGATGTAATTAATCAAAAGACGTATGCTAGAGTGATTGGTAACCTACCGTATGCAACTGTAGTAGGAGTTCTCAATAGGTGTATGAGTAAGCAAGGTAAAGAATATTCACATGCCATAAATCGTGTTATGAAATATCTATTGGGAACAAAATATTATGACTTACTTTATAAAAATATTATATTGTTATTGAAGGATTTTTTTATACTGACTCGAATACATTGTCAGGTGACTCTTTATCTACCACAAGATATATTTTTACCTTGAGAGATTGTGTTATTTGTTGGAAATCTAAAAAGAAATAAATAATTATTGTCATTTCTACTATTAATTAAGCAGAACTTATTGCTTAATCAACTTCAGCTAGTAAGGAAGCAAATTGGCTAAGAGATTTATTATATGAAATTCTAATGTAAGAGAAACCAATACCTCCTATTTTGATGAATTGTGATAGCACTATCAAAATTAATAGAGTAAAAAATCATTTTTAAAATCGTAAATACATACATATAAGAAGAAAACACAGTATTGTAAAATCTTATTTGAGTAATGAGATTATTAGATCCTGTGATAATATTGCAGATCCATTCTCAAAAGTTTTCAATAAAGAACGGGTTTGGAATACATCGAGGGGATGAAGTTAAAGCCCTTATATGAAGTTAAAGCCCTTATATAAGGATACTCACTCAGTGATCAGAGATCTTGAGAACTAGGTTCAAAGAGAAAAGCAAATTATAAGGTGGTCGTAAAGATGCTCTATCTTTTTATATTGATTCATCCTTATGAAGTGAGTGACATTTATCTTATAAAGTAGTGGAGACTTGAGTTTTTTAATAAACTATTAATAAAATTTGTCGCTCTTGTGAGTGAGGTGTTGTTGTTATAGAAACAACACACTACAAGAAATAATCGTTTTAGCGACGAAATGGCAGCGACGGGAAATTATATGACTTTTTTTTTTTCGTCGCTAAAGCCTGTATTTCTTGCAGTGACACTTGACAAATTTTACTTACATGAGTGTGAGAATGGAACCACCCTCTGTGAGGCTTATTCTCAAATACACTCATGAAACTCTAGGATTAGTACATGGCCATAATGTACTAATGAATAAAAATTATGTGTGGATAATAGTCTCTATTCTCCAAGTGTTAGAATTCAAGTTGAAAACCACTACTAACGTTGGAGTAGAGATTGTTATTACACTAATAAATGTTCAATGCAAAGTCACATTTTTATGATGCATGATTATCTTTCTTTTGGTAATTGATTTTGATTATTTAAAATATAAAAATGAGTGGGGGAATGTGGTAACATTTAAATATTTATTATTTTTATGAGTTATAATTTTTAAATGAGAGTTTTTTTTTATTTATTAAAGAGAAGAATATTGTATTTGGTTATTTATCTAAAGATAGGTTAAAAAGAACTTATTAATTATCTAGATCTAAATTTCATGCATATATAAATACCTCTCTTACCAGGCTCTCTAAAGTTGAGAAAAGATGGAAAACGAAAACCTTTGTATTTTCTTATTCATCCAACTCACATGTTACAAGGACTCTCTTTACATTAAGTAGAAGAATAGTTTAGGGAGGAGTACAAGAAATGATTAAGGAGCTAGCTTAAAGGATAAGGAGAAGTAAAATCAAATAAATAAACCAATGCATACAAGATAAAGGTACAAGTAATAAATGAGATGTCAGCAAAAGGTGATAGGCTGACTTTAGCTTCTAACAACCCCCTTCAAACGAGACGTTGGTGACAACAGAAGGGCGAGTTTGTCACGAAGGTACAGATGTCGGTTGGGGTTGAATGGTTTGGTAAGGCAATCAACGACATGGTCATGTGAGGAAATGTACCGAATCTGGGTGCACTTGGAGAGAACTTGATCTCGTATGAAGTGAGCATCAAGTTCGATGTGTTTGGTGCGAGCATGGAAGACAGGGTTGTGGGCAAGAGCAGCATCACTCATGTTGTCACACCATAGTGTAGGAATGAAAGGTTGAACAACCTTGAGTTCAAGAAGTAGAGAACGGATCCATAGTATTTCACAAGCAACATGAGATAAAGCTCGATATTCGGATTCAGTGCTAGAGCGGGCAACAACGACCTGCTTTTTTGATGACCAAGAGACAAGATTGTTGCCAAAGAAAATACAATAGCCTCCAACAGATTTCCTGTCATCAGGAGAGGTTGCCCAATCGGCATCTGTGTAGCCAGAGATGTGAAGGGTGGAAGAGGGTTAGATGGATAGCCCAAGATGCAAGGAGCCTCGGAGATACCGCAGGAGACGTTTCAAGGCTTGCCAATAGTGGATGGTGGGGGCCTGGTTAAATTGGCTTAATTTGTTCACGGTAAAGGCAATGTCGAGTCGAGTGTGGAGGAGATACTGGAGGGATCCGAGAGTACTCCTATAGAGTTGGGAATCGGAAAGTAGGGGGTTGTCATTTTGGACTAGGTGAGAGTTAGAGATCATTGGGGCATTGACAGGCTTTAGGTGGCTGAGATTTAAGCGAGTGAGAAGATCTTGGATGTATTTGGATTGAGATAAGATGAGGCCATGAGGTGTATGATGGACTTGAATACCAAAGAAGTAGGGGGCCAAGGTCTTTGATAGTGAAGGTGGATTAGAGTAGGGGCGTGAAATGATTAAGAAGGTTGATGGAGGAGCCAGTAATGATGATGTCGTCTACATAAATAAGTAGGAAAAGGATGCCTCTTGGAGAGTGGTAGGTGAATAAAGAGACATCGGCCTGGGATTGGTGAAAATGCCACTTAAGGAGAGTGGTTTGTAGCATGTCAAACCAAGCTCGAGGGGTTTGTTTCAAGTCGTATAGTGTTTTCTTGAGTTTGCAGACATGATAAGGAAATGTAGGGTTAACAAAACCTTGTGGTTGCAGTGTCTAGACGGCTTCCTGGAGAGGACCATGCAGAAAGGCACTGCTCACATCAAGTTGCTTGATGTCCCATTAGGATGTGACAACCAAAGTAAGGACTATGCAGATTGTGGATGGTTTAATAACCGGGTTGAAAGTTTCGCCATAGTCCACACCCGGTTGTTGAAGGTATCCATTGGCCACTAAGCGGGCCTTAAACCGTTGGACATTGCCATTCATATCACATTTAATTTTGTATATCCATTTCGTGTCAACAAGATGGTGCTGAGGTGAAGGAGGGACAAGATCCCAAGTGTTGTTGTGGTGAAGGGTTGCAACTTCTTCAGTCATGGCCATTTTCCACTCAGAGACAGAAACAACAATGGCAAAGGAGGGAGGTTCAATTTGGGTCCAGTTGGTTGGAGGTGGAGACTGAGTAAGACAGGTAGGGGAGTTTAGGCTTGGTTATGTCGGATTTAGCTCGTGTCACCATGGGGTGTTGGTTGGAAATTTCAGCTTCGGGGATGTTGGGAGAGGAGGAAGAGGATGGCGATGAAGATGTGTGTGAGTTGTGAGCTGAAGAGAGAGTATTTAATGGACGTGGGCAGGAGGTAGTTGGAGATTGTAGAGAGGTAGGTGAACTGGTTGATGGGTTGTCGGGTGGTGGTTTGAGTGGGGAATTGAGTGGTGGAGTTAATGAGATGGTTGTGGGGTGATGTGAAGGGACTCGGAGGGTAGGGAACCAGGAATTAATGGGATGATCAGGGGTTGTGTTTTTGTCTCTTTTGTGAAATAAATCTGCATAAGTAAACTCTTGCTCGTTAAAAACCACATGTCTTGAAATATATAATTTATCTAAGGAGTTCATGCATTTATACCCTTTGTGAAGTTCACTGTACCCCATGAATATGCATTTTTCACTATGGAAGTCGAACTTGTGTTATTGGTATGGTCGGATGCAGGGAAAACATGCTGAGCCAAAAGTCCTTAGGTTATTGTAATTGGGTTGCTGGCCTTTTAATAGAAAATATGGGCACTGACCTTTAAGAACAGGTGTGGGCATGCGGTTTATAAGATGTACAGCAGTTTGAAATGCTTCCCACCAATAATGTAACGGCAATTTCCCTTGGGCCAAGAGGGAGAGACCTGTTTCTACTATGTGGCGATGTTTTCTTTCAATTCTTCCATTTTGGGTTGATGTATAAGGACATGTTAACTGAATTTCAATTCCTTGATTCTTGCAGTAGCTAAGGTATCGTTTAAATTCTCCTCCATTGTCACATCTTAAGGTCTTTATGGTGTTGTCATATTGTTTTTCTACTCGGATTTTGAACTGTTGAAAGGTTGTAAAAGCTTGTGCCTTATTCCTCAAAGGGTAGATCTAAGTGTATCATGAGTAGTCATCTAGGAAAGCAATGTAATAACTGAAACTGTTGGTGGATTGGATAGGAGCAGGTCCCCATAAGTCATTGTGTATGAGTTCTAGTACTTTCATGGCTATTGAATTAAATGAGTTGAAAGGAAGTCTATGGGATTTTCCAAATTTGCATGCTTCACAAAAAGATATATTTTCATTGCCTTGAATAGGAGAATTACAAGCTTTAAGGACTTGACTCAAAATATTACAGGACGGATGGCCAATCTTTGGTGCCATGTGTCCATTGTACAAGCAGTTATCACAAAATTCTTAGATAATGACAAGTTCATTGATCTTGGATTGTTCAGGTTCTTCACATTCCTTATAGCTTGAATGAAGTGGCTTCTTGGGTCTCCTTTATTTACTTGTGGTTTAACAAAGGCTTGGTTACCTTCAACAACGTTGTAGAGTCCATTCTCAAGTTTCCCTACCAAGCAAGTCACCTTGGATCTCTTTTCCTTTACAAAACAAAACAAGTTATCAAATTCAACAGTCACATCACATTCTTGGGTTAGTTTAGAGACACTAATCAGATTCTTCTGCATCTTAGGTACAAATAGAACGTCTTTAATGAAAAGATTCTTAGATGATCCTTTAATGCAAGCATCACCTATACCAAGAATAGAGACTTTGGATCCATCACCCACTATAATATTCTTAAGTTGAGTAGTTTTACCTTTCATGGACAGTTTTCCAAACTCAGCAGTCACGTGGTTACTTGCCCCACTGTCTAAGTACCATGAAGGATCTTGTACAGTTTTCGGATAGGCCATCATTGCAGTAGGATTGTGTGAGCTGGTTGTTGACTGAGAAGGAGTATTGACTTGATTGCTCGATGGTCCTTGGTCGGGTTTTTCATATCTATGGTAGCAAATGTTTGTTGTGTGTCCCACCTTGCCACATATTTGGAATGTTGGTTTGTTTGGTGATGGATAAGGAGAATAACGGTTTCGACCTCTTGACCTTCCTCCTCTTTGAGAGTTATGATAGTTTCCACGACCGGAAAACTGAGAATAAGAGGTATTGGAAAGGTGATGAGATGGCCTAGTAGTGTCACTGTTTGCTACATTAACTGAGGCTTGTTGAACAGAAATGGCTCCTTTAACAGATTGAAGATGCTCAAGTCTCTGCTCAAAGGAGAGCAATTCATTTTGAACTCCTAACCAAGACATATTTATTGTCCTGAGTAAACAAACTATGGGAGTATACTCTTCGTCCAAGCCGGTTGTAACATGGGAGATGAAGTTCCTCATATCCATTAGAAAACTAGCAACCTCAAGTTATCAAGGTATTTCTTTATTGTTTCAAGGTATTCATACATTTTCGTAGTACCTTTTCTTGTTTGTTGCAACATCAGCCTGTTGTAATCTTCTTGCGATCGAGATTGAATACCATAGTACTCCTGCACAACATCCCACAACCCTTTCGCCTCATCATGACCCATAACTTGTCTAGCAACTTACGGAGTCATGGAGTTGTACAACCAGCCAACCAACAATTAATCTGCAACAAGCCAAATATCATACTCAGGATTGAGAATCTTCAGTCCAATCGGTTCCTCCGCAGATGGTGGAAGCTCTATTGTCATCTCAGGAGCAGAGGAGATGTCGGTCAAGTGTCCTTCAAGCTTGTAGCTTTTGAGAATGGATATGACGCAAAGGAGAAAGTTGTTACGATTAAGTTTGATAGAAGTGGATTGGTTCAGAAGGTTAACAAATGATGGGTTTCCGACTGGGATATCTTTCGAGCGAACGAGGTATGGGTTTCTTTGTGTAGAGTTTTCTGGGTTTAGGTTTGTGGTTGTTGTGCTTGCACCAGTAGGTTGCACAGCTCGGGATGATTCGTTGATGGGTATCTTCGACGTAGAGTCAGACATGGTGGTGTGGTTCGTCGATCGTTGTTGCTCTGATACCAAGTTGAGAAAAGATGGAGAACGAAAGCCTTTGTATTTTCTTATTCATCCAACTCACATGTTACAAAGACTCTCTTTACATTAAGTAGTAGAAGAAGAGTGTAGGGAGAAGTACAAGAAATGATTAACGAGCTAGCTTAAAGCATAAGGAGAAGTTAAATCAAATAAATAAACCAATGCATACAAGATAAAGGTACAAGTAATAAATGAGATGTCAACAAAAGATGATAGGCTGACTTTAGCTTCTAACATCTAATACACAACATTTTCAATCTTTTCTCTAATTTCTAATATTATCTACTTTACTCTTTTAAGAGTAATTGACCAAAAAGGGGTGTTCTTTATTGTGGAGCTTTGAGCTCAAACTCTTAGTGTAAAGTAGTTTGAGCTACCCAACGTTTCAATTAGGTTGTTGTATCCTAGAGGTGGCAGACTAGAGAAATTGTTGCATCGGTGGTTGATAAATAAATATACACCATATATGACTTAAATCATCTTAAAAAGAGCAAGATACTCGCGCATCAACCTAATTTGTTTACGTGTTTGTTTCTTAATATTTATTTCATTTTCTTATGGTATTTGTAATTTTTCTAACTAATAAGTAAGAAAGTATAAACGGATCATCCATATAAATTTCCGTATACCAAAGACATCAATCATCAAACTTAGATTTACAAGAAATAGTAATGCTAATGCTTAAAAAAAAATGCATAACAGATCAGTGAATTGAAAGAGCGTTGTAACATTTTAATATTTATTATTATTTATGAATTTTTACTTTTTAAATAATAAAGGTTTTATATTATAAAAAGAATAGACGTATTTGTTTATTCAATTGAAGGGAGGTTAAAAGTCTTATAATTAAATTCCTAGACCTAAAATTCTAGTATAAATACTTCATTTCAAACATTTCAAAATCATCCCATCTTTAAGCTCTTTTTCTCTATATTCTTATATTCTATATTTTACTCTTTTAAGAGCAATTGACCAAAATAAGGGTGTTCTTTGTTGTGGAGCTTTGAACTCAACCTCTCGGTCTGCAAAGTGGTTTGAGAAGCTACACAACAACGCTTTGATTGGGTTGTTGTATCCTGGAGGACAAGGCGAGAGAGAAGATCGATGCACCGGTGGTTGATAAATAAATATACACCGCAGAGGGTTTGAATCTCCTTAAAGAGAGCGAGATACCCGCGCCTCAACCTGATTGTTTACGTAGTTGCTTCTCAATTTATTTCTCTATTTTCCTTTGTTATTTGTAATTCCCCCAACAAAGAGCTTAGAAGTATTTTTGTTAAAAAGATGTGAATATATGTAAATACATGAAATTTCTATATTGTATTTATAGCTTTCATATTCCTTTGAGATATTGAAGATCAAAATAAGTCTCTCTTCAAATCATCCTCCCTGACTTCGTGTCAAATATGAAATGGGTCCCTAAATTTGATTTTCTAAGCCACTTTGTCAATTCATTGGAACAATTTTAACGTATTTTCGAAGATTAAATTATTAAAAATATACCTCAATTATGGGTTGGTTTCAACTATATTGTTGAACTTTGAAAAGTTTCATTTGAAGTTCGTTTCAAAACAACCGTTAAAGTTTTTTTTTTTTTTTTTTGTTAAATTCATAGATGAAAACTATATAAACGACCAAAAGAAGAATTTCTGAGAATTTGTTGGAATAAGTACCAGATTTTTCATAAACCAGTCTTAAAAGCTGTCATTTACCAAATTTTACAAACCAACGTGGTTTAAAAAGTAATTAGGTTTAAATTTATATAGATTCGGTTCAAACGAAACAATAAAATAGTTAAAAAATTTCATAATGACTTCTTAACGACTAACAAACCAACGTGAATTCCACCGTCGCCGCCGTTTCGCCGGATAATCGTCTTCCTTTTCCACCGGCAGTTGCGAGCCATGTTTGTGGCTCGATTCCTCGCCGTCGTTTCTCTCTTATCTCTCGCTTCCGGCGTCGCTCGGCTGCCGGACGACGAAGGTACGACGCCGATCGATCAATATGGAGATTTGGTTTGATTTTGATGTTGGATTTTTGGTTTGATTGTTTCAGTTGAGGCGTTGAGGGAGATCGGAAAGACATTGGGGAAGACGGACTGGAATTTCACGGCCGATCCATGCGGCGGTTTGATCAGCGGTTTTACATCGGGTTATTCGGATTATCCATCGGGCTATAATTTCGCTAATAACGTCACCTGCAACTGCACGTTCCAGAATAATAGCGTCTGTCACGTCACCAGCATGTACGTCTCTCTCTCTCTCTCACTTCCACTTTATATTCAACTTTTTTTTTCTTTTTGGATCCTCATTTCCTTTTTGTTTGGTTTTTTAAATATTAAATTGTGTCTATTTAATTTTTTAAATATATATTTTTTTATTTTGTGTTTTTAAAATTTTTAATTTTATGTCTAACTGTGTATACGGGTTGTATCAATAAAATATTAAATTAATAATTATATCAATTTTAAATTTGAATTTTCATAAATGTAACAATTTGCCTCTTTGATCGGTTTAAAAAAATGTTAGTTAACATGTATGCAAAGTTGAGTTCTATTAAATAAACTCTTAAATTGTCTTAAATGAATCAATTTAGGCCTTCAATTTAAAAATGGTCCATGCATCAATTTTTTCAAGAAATGTTGGCGAAAACAAAAGGCCTACAACAATCTTTTGGTCAGCATTTCTAAAAAGGAAAATACTTGAGAGAGAGAGCATCAATTGAGATACTGGACAAGAAAGATGAAGCATAACCGAGGAGATGGTATAGCGTATAGGTAGCCCATGGCATCATATCCTAGACGAGAATATATATACTCCACATGGACCTTTTTAATTTCTTAACTAGGTAGTGAGAATCATTAAGCATGCTCTCAACAACAATCCAAAGTTCAACCAACTGAACTTGAGTGTCTATGGCTATGGCGTCTGTGGCAAAATTATTTTAAACCCTGTGGTATAATGATCTAGCTAGATGCTTAATTGCTACCAAATGATTTAGAGTGCCTATGGCGTAATAATTCAAAGCGCCTATGTCCTCGTCATCTAACAGTGCCTATGGCCTAAGTGTATATGTTTGAGCAGGTGCCTCCATGGCAACACCTTGCGTTCAAATGTCCCCATGTCACCACGAATATATGAGTTTTGACCCCAACAAGCTACCTAAAGTTTCACTATGAATAATGAACTCTTAAATTGGGACGGAGTAGGTATTAGGTAAAGAATACGCCACTAGATTGATTAGACCCTAGCTCGAGAGTAAGGACAACATTGTTAGTGGTGAGATTATTAACTAAGTGATACTCGAGAATAGGGTCGGCCATAGCCACAAAAGGCCGACTCTTGGGGATCGACCATAACATTCTCCCTAGGAGTCAACCACGACCCATGGGATTGACCCCAAACGAGTCAACTAAGGCTTAGGGGTGGACCTTTCACAGGTTGTCCATAACAAAACCAAACTCCAATTCGAGATCAAGCTTGTCACTGTTTTTCTTGATTGAAACCAAAAATCTAGATCGAGCTTGTCACTATTTTTCTTGTATTATTCTATTGTTTTTGGACATACCACAAAAGAGGTATGTCCAAACAACAATTCTAGTATTTTGTCTAAGCTATTTGGAGTTTCGATACTAATTAATTGAGTATCAAAGTAGTAGCTTAGCATCACATCGTATGCGCAATTCTCTTATCTTTAGGGAATTCGTTTGATATTTCCTTTCTTCTAAAAAAAAAAGTGTATTGTAAACCTTAAATACATTGGTGGATTTATTGTTTTAATGTGTTGAAAGTATTAAAATATATCATTTGAACTGAGTTTTTTTTTTCGAGTTCAACATTGAACGTGAGAGAATTTGAACCTTTAACTTCTTAATTGAAGGTATATGTCGTTGAGTTGCGTACACGTTGTCAACTCGATTCAATTCTCCAGTCTGATGATTAAATTTTAAAATGATACCTAATATAATTATAGAAAATTTATGTTATTTGTTTTTTTTTAATTTAATAACTATCTCAATATAGATTGTTTAATGCAAAATTATTGTTAAACTTAAACTAAAAAAATAGTAAGGACTAAAGGATGGTTTTTTAAAGTTGGGGTGGGCAATATTTATTGCATATTTATTAGAAATGGTTTTTTAAAGTTGAGGTGGGTTTTATTTTTGAACAAAAACAAAAAGCTTTATTAGAAATGATAAAGGTACATCAACCATAGACTCATTTTCCACCGTATTCAAAATCGAAGGAAGAGAAGATTGAGTCCATGATACTTCGTGTTCAACCACACCATGACGAGATAACGTAGGGCTTTTTTTTATTTTTATTATTAATATTGTAATTTTTAAAATTTATTATAAAAATACTGTAGTTTTGAAACTATTTATATTAATATTGTTGTTTTTTTACATGTGGCAGATGATTGTGTTTTCACCAACTCAAAATTTTTAACAAAATCCACTTCTAGCATATTGGTTGGTTTTTTAATATATTCATTTTCTTGGGTTCGAGTCCAATCAAACGTAGTTTCTTAACATTTTTTTTTCTAATTTTTCTTTTTCTTTTTCCTTTGGTTTTTTGTTATTCCTCTTTTCTATATTTTTATTTTTTAAAATTTAAATTAAATAAGATATTTTCAATTTTTAAAATATAGATTATATTGTAATTTATTATTTCGTTACCTATTTTTAATATTTTAAGTAAATTAAATATTATATTATATTATAATTAAAAAATAACGTGATAATTTTATTTAAAAACAATTCAAATGACGTAAAATGAAAATGTTTATTTCTCAAATACTTATTGAAGCAATAAGAAAAATTGTCTATTTTTTTTAAAAAAAAAATGACAATATAACATTCAATTTACTTAAAATGTTAAAATATAGTAAAGAAATAATAAATTACAGTTTACTTAAGATATTAAAATAAAATAAAATAACCCAAAATGACGTAAATGAAAATGTTCTTTCAAAGTCTTGACAAATTATCAATTTACTTTTAAAAAATAAATTGAAATATAATATTCAATTTACTTAAAATATTAAAAAAAATTAAGAGAAAGAGAAGAAAATATATATTCTATATAACTCGAACCCAAGAAACCTGATATTATTAAGGATAAACTCAACCACTATGTCAAAAGTGAATTTTATTAAAAATTAAGAGATGTTTTACTATTCAAGAGACGACCATCTGCCACATTTTTGCCACTTGTAAAAAAACAAAAATATTAATAAAATAGTTTTGAAACTACAATATTTTTATAATAAGTTTTAAAAAGTACAATATTAATAAAAAAAAAAGTCTTATAACATATCTGAAATAATATTGTATACCTTAAGAAGGTGAACAATATAATCAAAATTAGATGTCAAAGACGGAATATCTTGGATGACCGGTGTGACCTCTTATTTTAAGGGGGAAGGCATGTGAGACATAAAATTCAATTATGCCTAATAAATCAATTAGACATCTAATTGAGAGTTAGGTCTATGAGACATAAAATTTAATTTTATATCTAATAAATTAATTATTTTTTGAAAAATTTGAATATGTGAGTGATCTAATAGTTATAAAATTGGCCAACAAGAGCATAGCTCAACTGACATCAAGTATGACTCAGAGGTCATGGGTTCTAATCCCCTCACCCCTAATTGTTGATGTAGTCTAAAAATAGTTATAAAATTGAAGGTTTATGACTTATTAAACATTTTTAAAATTGAGGGACCTATTAGATACAAAATTGATGGTTTGAGACTTATTAGATATTTTAAAAATTTAAGAATTTATTAGACACAAGATTAAGATTTAAGAACTTTTTAGATACAAACTTAAAAAAAAGGTGAAAACTAGATTTATAATTTTCTTTATTGGTCTCCTTTGGGTGCCATTGCAGTCTTCTAAGGGCACAGAGCCTTCCAGGTACTTTGCCACCACAAATAGTGAGGTTGCCTTTCCTGCAGGAACTGTAAGTACTTTTATTACTTAAAAATAATATGTTTGAAAATAATTTTTGAGTGATTAAAATTACTCTTAAATATGCCTTTAATCCATAAAAATCAAATTTGATTATACTAAACTGAGTTTAAAAGAGTGAAGTCCAATTTTAAAATAGTTTTTAGTCACTTTTAATAAGTGAATTATAAACAAAATCATTTTCACTATTTCTAAAATCACTTAGGGGTTGTTTAGGGCACATTATTATTATAACTTATGAAATACTTTGCACCCCAAACATATACTATTATGTTCTCATAATATATTACTCTGCATTTTAAATAATATAATATGATTCAACATATTATTATAACCCCATGTTATTATAACTCACTCAATGCCTCAGAGTTGTTTGGGGCACATGTTATAATAATTTGTGGAATAATCTGCACCTCAAACACAGTTATTATAATTCTTATCTATACTACTCTGCATTTTAAATAATATTAGATGATTCCACATACTATAATAACTCACGAACTATTATAAGAGAAATTTGCATGAAAAACTCATTTTCACGTGCATTAATGTGATTTGACTCATGTTCTGAAATTAATGACATTTGACCCTTTTTGTACTGTGCATTCCGTTCAAATTAACGTAAGGGCATCATACTGACTCTAGCTCTCTCGCTCTCGCTCAAGTCACGTTCCCGCTCTCGCTCTCGCTTATGATAGTAATTAAGTTGTCAAAATTTTGGAGAAAAGAAAAAAAAAACAAAAATCGCACTATAGTTGATTTCGCCACGCCTTCATGGCTGGATCGCTCTCGCTTACTTCGCTCTCTCTCTACTACTCCTCTTCTTTGTTGTCTTTTTGTCATTTTTCTTTATATTTTTTCCATTCATTTGAGCGAGAGCGAGAGCGAGACAACAAGAGCGAGAGCGTGAGCAGCGTCGCGGGGCGTGAGCAAAAAAGCACCATTTCATATTACCCTTATAAGTCATTTTTGCGCGCATTCACGGCGTCGAGAATGGGTCATATTTCATTATTTTGAAATATCAGGTCAAATGTCATTAATGCATTAAAAAATGGGTTATCCGTACGAATACCCCTATTATAACTGCTTATTATCATAACTCAAGTCTTATCATAACTCAAGTCCTAAACAGCACCTTACAAACAAAAACACTTTTAATTCATTTAGCTAACATCCTCTCTGTCTGGTTGGGTTATTAATGAAATCGCCCATGATCAATCACTCGTTTCTTCTCTCTGCTAATTCAGTGATCTCTCCCGCAACTATCTCAGTGGGCCAATTCCTCCAGAATGGGGTTCAACCAAGCTTGTCCAACTGTATTTTCTATTTCTATATTTCTATAATATGTTCAGAAAGTGATTGATATTATGTGGCTTATGTTTATGGGTAATTTTGCAGTTCCCTTCTTGGAAATCGATTGACGGGTCCAATCCCAAAAGAGATTGGAAACATCAGCACTCTTGTAGAGTTGTAAGTTCTGATCACCCAATTGTTTTATGTCCCATTTTGGGTTTTTAATGAAGTAGGTAGAAGACTAATGTTACTGGTTTGGTCTCTTAGGATCCTTGAAATTAATCATTTCTCTGGAAGTCTACCTCCAGAACTGGGAAATTTGATAAGCTTATCAAGACTGTATGACCCCCCCAACCCTCATATTTGAGTTTTGTCATTTTCATTCAAGCAATTGGTTTAAATTGTCTCTAGCTATAATGATTTAGACATTCAGAGAGAGCTTTCTGCTGATCATTCCTTTACTATTGTTTGTTGTAATTTAGTCTTCTTTCCTCAAACAACTTTTCTGGGGAACTCCCACCTTCACTGGCAAGGATTTCCTCATTGACGGACTTGTAAGTTCTTGAAATCTTCTTCAACCCTTCATTTCGTTGATTTATGTTTGAGAAAACGAATGAATAAATTAACAAATCTTCTCTTTGTTACAATGCAGTCGAGTTAGTGATAATCACTTCACGGGTTCAATACCTAAGTTTATTCAGAATTGGCCGAATCTTGTAAAATTGTGAGAAATTTTCTCTACTCTATATTTTACTTGGTTGCTAGTCTATTAATTCTCACTCAACTAATTTAATTGTGACAGAGCTATTCAGGCAAGCGGGTTAAGTGGACCACTTCCTTCTGAAATTGGACTTTTGACAAAATTAACTGATATGTTAGTTTACTTCACGTTCCTTGTGGTTTTGTAGGTAAAAGGACTGTGTTTCTATTTATTCATATTTGAGTTGCAAATTGCAGGAGAATCAGTGACTTGAATGGAGTTTCATCACCCTTTCCACCCCTTAATACTTTGACAAATTTGAAAACCCTGTAAGTTAATCCCTCTGTGAAAACTTGAAGACTTCCATGTACTTAATCTAGCTATTAATTAATTTTTGGTTTTCTGTAGGATATTGAGGAGTTGCAATATAAATGGAATGCTGCCTGACAATCTTAATGGGTTGACAAACTTGCAAACCTTGTCAGTACAATTTCACTCTCTACTCTGTCTAGATGCGATATCATTAGGGACGAACTCAGATACTAATATTTGGGGGGCGAAAAATTATGTTAATAAATATAATTAAAAATCTATCATCAAAAGATCAGTTTGAACACATCCCACATCACGTTGACCTAAAAAAAGTTAGGTGTACCCAAGACTTCCCAACTAAGTTTGAAAACTCTAATGTCTTATCAAATGAAAAAAAAAAGTTATATTACAAGTTTAGTCTGTGAACTTTTAGGGGTCATTTGGGGCACCGTTTCAGAATCAAAACTCTTAGAATCGAAATCCTAGAGGTTTGTTCGGAGGGGTTTGAAACCCTGAGAATCAAAAAATAGTGTATGATATGCAATGTTTGAAGCTTGAGAATTAGTGAAACAGTGTTTAGAGTGCATTGTTCGAAATCATGGGATTGTGCTTCAAATCCATTGGGTTTTGAATACAATAGCCCAAACAACGCTTCGGGTTTGGATTCCAAAACCATCCAAATCCAACACGATGCTCCAAACGCCCCCTTAAGTTCTAATCTATTAGATCTCTAAACCTTAAAAAGTATTCGATGAGTATCTAAACTTTCAATCTAGTATCTAATAAGTTCTTAAACTTTAAACGTATTCAATTTTGTGTCTAATAGATCCCTAAATTTCTTATCATAAGAAAGATGGCCGCTAGGAGCTTTTAAGCACAAGCACGCAAGGTATCAATTGGGCATAATTCCACTAAGGCAAAAGATAATTTCATTAATCTAGGTGTATTATATAATAATAATAGTATATATTGTTATTTTAAAAAAATAATATATACTATAGGGTATTAAATTAAAAAATTTTGGGGCCAATCTCATTGTAGATCCACCCCTGTATATCATGATTAATCGGCAACCTCTTTGACTCAAATTCATCTTAAAAGATTATCGATCCAACTTTACTAACACGCAATATTAGGGGAAAGAAGTTTTATTATATCAACCTTCTCTCACTGATACATTGTGTTGATAATTTCCCACCTATAAATACAGGTTGATCTAAAACATAATCTGTTAGTATGAACCTAACCATGTAACTAAAACAAGATTAGTTAATAATATGGGTAATACTCCCCCCTCAAGTTGGACTGTGTATGTCTATAACACCCAACTTGACCATAACGGCACGCAAAACAGAAAATGGTAAGGCCTTCGTAAAAACATCGGCGAGCTGAAAAGAAGTTCGGACGGGTAACAACTTAAGAAAACCAGCAAGCACCTTATCTCGAACAAAATGACAATCAATCTCGATATGCTTTGTTCGTTCATGGAATGTTGGGTTTGAAGCAATGGAAATCGCTGCTTGATTATCACAAAAAACTGCAGCGGGAAGTAAGACTTTCAATTGAAAATCAGATAGTAACTGATGAATCCATAGGAGCTCACTAGTTACTGCTGCAAGAGCTCGATATTCAGCTTCTGCAGAGGAACGAGACACCGTTGTCTGCTTCTTTGAACGCCAAGAAATTAAGGAGTCAGCGAGGAAGACACAAAATTCTGTGACAGACCGCCGAGTATCAAGACATGCCCCCCAATCAGCATCAACAAAAGTTTTAAGCTGAAAATTGGGCGTAGGCTTAATAAGAATTCCTTGGCCTGGTGAACATTTGAGATATCGCAATAGCTGGTGTGCTGCTTGCAGATGGGCAGTCGTGGGTTGCTGGAGAAACTAACTTAAGCGGTGCACGACAAAGCAAATATCAGGACGAGATATTTGAAGATATAACAGTCGGCCAATTAACCGGCGATAACCAGTGGAATCCTCATCAGACAAGTGTGTTCCAATAGTTTTGGACAACTTAACGTTAGGATCCATGGGCACCTTAGAAGGTTTTGAATTAAGAAAGCCACTATCTTCTAATATCTGTAAACAGTACTTCCGTTGAGAAATGTAGATACCCTGAGTAGACCTGGTAAGTTCAAGACCAAGAAAGTACTTTACGTGGCCTAAATCTTTGAGCATAAAGTAAGACTGAAGAACCGCCTTGACTATCTCAAGTTCACTAGGAGAGGGCCCTGTTAAGATTATATCATCAACATAAACTAATAATGCCACAAATGTGATCCCATTGCCACGTGTGAAGAGAGAATAATCGGATTTTGATTGGGTAAAACCATGACTTTGTAAAGCAGAGGAAAACTTATGAAACCATTGCCTTGAAGCCTGTTTTAATCCATAAATGGATTTATTAAGCCGACAAACCATTTGTGTACCAGAAGCAGATTTATTCGAAACATGATAACCCAAGGGCATAGACATATATACTTTTTCTATAAGATCGCCGTTAAGAAAGACATTATTTACATCCATTTGTACTAAGGGCCATTTGAAAGAGGCAGCCAAGGTAAGAAGGACCTTGACTGAAACAATCTTGGCTACCGGGGAGAAAGTATCCAAGAAATCGATACCTTCTTATTGGGTAAAACCTCGAGCAACTAAGCGTGCTTTGTAACGATCAACAGTACCATCAGGCTTGTATTTGACCTTGTAAACCCATTTACAACCAATGGCATGATGGCCTTTGGGTAATGGAACAACATCCCAAGTATGAGTCCTTTTCATAGCGGATATTTCATCATTCATAGCATCACGCCAGTGAGAGAAAGGAGCAGCCTGATGATAAAAGGTAGGCTCATATACTGTGGAAACATTCAAAATGTAATTCCTATGCTGAGTAGACAAAGAGCCATATTCCAGGTATTGTCCAAAGAAATAAGGCTCATTGGATACAGGTTGAACATGTGCTACAAGGTTGCAATGGAAATCCTTCAAATAAGAAGGTGGAATGCGGCTGCGAGTAGACCTTCGTGGGGGAATAAGATCACTTGGGCTAGGTGGAACAACACCTTCAGGAGAAACACCTTCGGTAGCAACACCTTCAAGAGTCATGGGATGAACATCCTCGGTTAGAGATGCAGTAACTTCTCCTGGACATGAATGATCCATTGAGCTAGAAGGGAAATCAATGCCTTGCACAACCTCATTAGATAATGAGTGAGGAAGCACCAAATGATCCAGGAAAGATGAGGCTGGAGATGACTGCTGAATAGAGCGAAAAGGGAACAAAGTTTCGAAGAAAACAACATCCCTTGAGATGAGTATTCTTTTGTTTTCAATGTCATAAAGTCTATACCCTTTGACTCCAACCGGATAACCAATAAACACACAAGGTCGTGCCCGTGGATCAAATTTAGAACGATGAACTGAAAGGGTGAAGGCATAAGCAAGACATCCAAAAACCCTTAGGCCAAAGTAGATCAAACTCAGAAATGTGCATAATGGAAAAAGGGGTTTTGTTGGAGAGTAAGGGCATGGGGGTTCGATTTATCAAGAAGGCCGCTGTCAAGACACAATCACCCCAAAATGTCGAAGGAACTTTAGACTGAAAAAGTAGAGCACGCGCAACATTTAAAAGGTGTTGATGCTTTCGTTCCACAACCGAATTCTGTTGAGGCGTAGCAACACAAGAAAACTGGTGTTGAGTACCGGTGGATGCAAATAGACTCTCAAACTTGAGTTCTGGGGCATTGTCAGACCGAAAGGTCTTGATAACCTTTGAGAATTGTGTCTCGACTAGCTTAAAAAATCGTGGTATAATATGCAATACATCATTCTTATGTCTTAACAGATAAACTCAAGTAAATCTCGAACAATCATCAACCAATGTAAAAAATACGAATAACCAGCATATGTGGGGGTATTAAAGGGTCCCCATATATCACAATGGATCAAATCAAAAATGTTTTCAGATACATGATTATTTGCTGGAAACGAAAGACGCTTCTGCTTAGCTAAGGGACAAATGTGACAAACATGGTCTTTAAAGGAATCAGAGAAGAGCAAAGAATCTCTTAAAATCCTAAGCTTATCAAATGATGGATGTCCCAAACGTCTATGCCAAGTAATAGGTGTTGAACATACCCGGGAAGCAAAAATATTATGCGAAACAGGATCAACATTAAGGGATAATGAGAACCAATACAGTCCGTCTATACAATCAACCTTGCCAATCGTCTTCAACAGTGACCTGTCCTGAATAATACAAGAATTGCCCATGAAGTTAATAGAATAACGATGATCTTTACGTAAAGCACTGATGGCCAACAAATTGTAATAGAATTCTGGCAGAAGAAGGACATCTCGAAGGACAAAATCAGACGTAATACAAACATCCCCAATGAATTCCACTGTGATTTTTGACTAATTTGGCAGAGAAACAGAAACATTATGGGCAGTACGTAAATTAGACATGATGGACTTATCGTGACAGATGTGGCTAGATGCTCTAGAGTCGACTATCCAAGAATGATCATTCTTTGTATGACAAGAAGACAGGATAGGAAAACATGTATCTGCTACATGTGTAGTCTCACTACTTGGAGTAGCAACAGTGTTCATATGAGATTGCAACATGGTCATCAGTTGATTATACTGATCAGTGTTGTGACTGGCGAAGAAAGCTCGCTGGTTGGATCCCTTGGAAGGTGCAGAATCATTGTTCTTCTCGGTAGAATGGCCACCAGATTGTGGCGATGTTTGGTGTGGCCTCTGATTTTGATTTTGAGAGCGATATCCAGGGGGGCATCCATGAATCTTGTAACACCTTTCCATTGTATGACCTTTGATTCCACAATGAGAACAGATAAGGCGCGGACCTTCCCTTCATTTCGAAGAACGATCGTGAGAGCTTCTTTTGGAATTGTTTGCCGCAGCTAAAAGACTCACTGCTTCAGTAAGTCTGGCAGGATCACCCGCGGATCTTTGATGTTCTTCTTGGATAACAAGCGAAAAAACCTTGTTGATCGTCGGTAAGGGATCCATTAAAAGGATCTGAGCACGAATGTCGCATGAGACTCATTCAAGCCCATTAAAAAAATCATCACATACTCTGTTTCAAGATACGCCAGTAAGGACTTCAGGCCCCCGCATACACATTCTTCCAGAGGACGATAATCGGACAAATCTTGCCACAACGTCTTAATTCTGGTATAATAAGACTCAATTGACATAGATCCTTGAGTAATGGTAACCAATTGCTTTCGCAATTGATAAATCCTAGGACCATTTGTCTAACGAAAGCGTTCCTTCAACTCATCCCAGATGTCTTTCGCACAATCGATGTAAACAAGACTGCCAGCGATTTCTTTGGAGATGGAGTTGATAATCCAAGAAGTTACGATATCGTTGTTGCATTGCCAAGCGGTCAACAAGCTTCCTTCCGACTTTTTGATCAAGCCGTTGATGAAACCTAATTTGTTCTTCCCTGACAGAGCAATAAGCATCGCCTTGCTCCACGAGGTGTAGTTACTCTCACCAACAAGAACCTGAGTAACTGATACAAAAGTAGGGACAATAGAATGATGTAGAAGATAGGGATTCAATTGAGCTTCAAGGACTGAGGAATCGAGGTCTTCTGCCATGGTTGCCTCTGGGTTTCGAAAGGAAGAGAGAATTGCGAGAGGGAAAAAATTCGTGAATGAGTTCTTTCGAAAAGAAGGAAGAAACTCACCGATTCCCTGTAACTGACGCGTGTCTTTATCGCTCTGATACCATAACACGCAATATTAGGGGAAAGAAGTTTTATTATATCAACCTTCTCTCACTGATACATTGTGTTGATAATTCCCCCAGCTATAAATACAGGTTGATCTAAAACAGAATCTGTTAGTATGAACCTAACCATGTAACTAAAACAAGATTAGTTAATAATATGGGTAATATTTACCATGACATTGTTTTATCATAAACTATGAGATTTTTATTAGTTAAAAAGAATTGATATACATTTCCAAAGGAATGGCAAGTTCTCTCTGAAAATGAAAGACAAATTACCTGTAGTACCCCAGATTGAACAGACTGACAAAAGTGATGAATCTATCATAGTATTTTACATTTATACTCCAACTATACTAAAACTCTCACTCTAATCCCTATGTTATGCCGATCTTTTAAAAAATGAAGAAAAGACTCCTCCAGCTTGAACCATAATGAAGTAAAGATTGCACATTTGTCAAGTAATTTTCCTCTCCCTTTTTCTACCAAAAAAATTCCAATATAAATAGCAATCGCATGATCTAGATGAATCCGTTGAAACCTAAAATTCAAATAGGAGTACATCATCTCTATATCATTGAAATTGAAATTTTAATAGGTAATAGCAATTACTTGACTTTACATGAAATGTTGAATAATTTTTTTTTCTTTTTTGTTTTGATGAAGTTTCCATATGCCATTCTTTCACCATCGAGGATCCAGATTAGTGCCTGCTGGGGCCATAAATTTATTGACAACTTTATTTATTTAGTTATTCTTTACTGTTCTTTGACAATATATTTTGTTATTATTTTGGCCAATTTTTTCTGCAGAGACTTCAGCTTCAACAGAATTACTGGACCAATACCTGCCTGTTTTAAAGCTTTGATACGAGTGGATAGAATGTAAGTACTGCAATCAGAAACTTGAAATTATATACCTAAACTATAGGTAGTCGCTTTATACAACTTGGGGGATAAGTCAATCTAGATGAATGGCTCAAATTCATTTGTTCTTTAAAGAGTTGTGTAAATTAACTTGGCAATTATATGCGTTTTAACCTTCTAATTTATAGTAGCACTATGACCAACATGAACATAGCTCAGTGGTATTTGGCATGTACTCCTTTTGACAATATCCTTATTTCTTATTGTCAAAAGCTCATTTATTGCACTGATATTCTCTTATTTTTCCTGTTTAGATATTTAACTGGAAATTTGCTAAATGGATCAGTGCCTTCTTGGATGCTACAGGATGGAGAAAGCATGTAAGTTTCTTTTCTAAATATTGCTATGTTCTGGTTAAATAAGTTGGAATTGAGGTGCTAAAGTTTAAAATAAATGAGCCGAGGTTTCAAAATTGAGGAAAAATATTCACATTGAGAGAACAATTAATATATTTTTACGTCAGTCTTCTAAAAGGAAAAAGCATCTTGCTTGCTTTACAGAATCATTTCTTTTTCCAGTGATATAAAAAGGAAATTTCGTTTGTACATGATTAATGATTTTTTTTTTTATAATTATTGATACTTTAAGATTTTTTTAAAGAAAAAACTGACAGTTCAAGAGGTTAAATATAGTTTATGGCTCCTATGTTTGTTTTCGTTTTTTCTTACGATGCAGGTGAAGGGCAAGTTTTAGTTCTTGCTGTCAGGAAGATTATAAATCTCATGCTTGTTCTTTTTTACAGTGATCTCTCTTATAACAAATTTACTCAGAGAAATACTGGTTGTGAATCACGAAGTTTGTGAGTATGCTTCCATTTCTGTACCACGTTTTTATAACAAATGAGAAATAACTTATCCAATCTCTTTTTTTTCCTGCAGGAACCTGTTTGCGAGCTCTTCAGAGGACAATAATTCGTAAGTTTTTCTCTAATATTTGAGTTGGCTTGTTGCTTGAATTGTCTAATATTATAATAACCACTGAGCTTCTTATTGTAGCAGTGGACCAGTTTCATGTTTAGCGGGCACTTGTGGAAAAAGTGAGTTGAAGTGTTGTTATCATAGCATTTTTTTATTGCAGGAGGGAGTTGAAAAATGGCAAATATTAGAAATTATATTTGATGGAATTTATGCGTAAATGTAAAAGAGTGAAGAGTGCATCCACGATCTGTCAGTGGGATTTCAAACATTGAAAAAACTAGATCATAAACTGATAAGACCTCATAGCTAATTGAATCTGGTGTTGGTATTTAGAAGTGTCATTGATATGTTTAATAACATTCTGCAAGAATACATTATTTAGTTCTGTTCCTTTGATTTATCTTTCAATAGAAACCAATATGGTGTTGTTGTTGCAGCTTGGTACTCTCTCCATATCAACTGCGGTGGGAAGGAAGAATTGATTAACGGAACAATAAAGTTTGATGGAGATACAAACACTGGCAAATCATCATTGTTTTTTCAAGGTGGAGAAAATTGGGGATTTAGCAACACTGGTAGTTTTATGGACGATGATCGCTCAACAGACGACTTTATTGAATTAAGTTCATTTCCTCTCTCAATGCCAAATCCTGAATTGTACGTCAAGGCACGCATTTCTCCAATTTCTCTTACTTATTATGCATATTGCATGGGTTATGGAAACTACACACTAAGCCTCCATTTTGCTGAGATAGCGTTTACTAATAACAAATCATACAAAAGCCTTGGCAGACGTGCATTCGATGTCTACATTCAGGTAAATAGATACTGTGCTTCTGCTCATGAAGAAATTATCTGATACTTTGCCCTACTTCAAGATATACTTGTATATATTTATCTCTAATATTGCAGGGAAAGCTGGAGTTGAAGGATTTTAATATTGCAGATGCAGCAGGTGGTATTGGCAAACCTTTTATAAAGAAATTTACTGTTTCTGTGACTAATGGTACTATAGAGATCCGCCTATTTTGGGCTGGGAAGGGGACGAATGCAATCCCTGTAAGAGGAATTTATGGTCCTCTAATTTCAGCCATTTCTGTTGATCCTGGTAGGTAGACCCCTTTTTTTCAATTAAAGATCATTAAAAGTTTTGGTTATTTATGTAGTCTGTAACCTTATTAAACCATGCCTAGGTTCCATGTAAATATTGTTTCTCTTCTCTCCAAGCAGACTTTGTGCCACCGTTAGAAGGTGGAAATGCCATATCTACTGGGGCAGTGGTTGGAATTGTGGCTTCTGTGGTCTTTGTTATCATCTTGGTTCTTGGAGTCTTGTGGTGGAGAGGCTGCCTAAGAAAGGAAAGCACACTCAAACAAGGTAATTTCAAAGCATGGGTTGTGAGATTCTTATTGTTATTAATTGAACATAGCCGTACGATTCTCTCAGACTTTTTCAACCCGTCTTTCAGTTCGAACGTTAGTTGCATTGGCAAAGTTTTGGATGTTAATGACATACCATATATTGTCCTGATATCGAAAATGTCCACATTATGTTGAATAAATGGGACAAAGTTGACCATTAAAAGGACTGTAACTTGTTGGAGATTTTGTGCATACAAGGTAACGGGAGGAATTATGGAGAACTAATTCTTTTTTACTTAAATATACTTGTTTTGCAGAGTTGAAGGACGTAGATCTAGGAACGGATTCATTTTCATTAAGACAAATAAGAGCTGCCACTAAGAATTTTGATGCTGCCAATAAAATTGGAGAAGGTGGTTTTGGCCCTGTTTACAAGGTGTTACTGTCTTTTGGGATTTCATTATTTCATCTTTTCCTTCATAGATTTTATATTTCTGGTGTGAAGCTCTGTGTATTGAATTGTAGGGCATTCTTGCCGATGGCACTATAATTGCAGTGAAACAACTTTCTTCAAAGTCAAAGCAAGGAAATCGCGAATTTTTGAATGAAATAGGTATGATATCTGCATTGCAGCACCCTCATCTAGTGAAGCTTTATGGATGCTGTATTGAAGGAGATCAACTTTTGCTAATATACGAGTATCTGGAAAATAATAGTCTTGCTCGTGCCTTATTCGGTAAAAATATTTCCTCACCCCTTTTGACTGCTACTGATCTTCAGAAAATATTTAAATATGTTGGTGATGACATTAATGGATGTAATAAGCATCTCTGCAAGTTTGGTATATTGTAGGACCTGAAGAATGTCAACTAAAATTGGATTGGCCAACTAGACACAAGATTTGTGTTGGTATAGCTAGAGGTTTAGCATATCTTCATGAGGAGTCAAGACTAAAGATCGTTCATCGAGACATCAAAGCTACCAATGTTCTGCTCGATAAATATCTGAACCCCAAGATTTCCGACTTCGGTTTGGCCAAGCTAGATGAAGAAGTAAATACACACATCAGCACACGGGTTGCCGGAACCTTGTGAGTGGGAAAACTTTCAAGTTCGACTGACTACTTGAGGGGAATGTTAGAGGACAATCTAGATGTTATTACATAAAATCTCAGGAGTGTGTATTTTCTTTAAATTTAATTTATTTGACAAATGTATGATGCAAATGTTCACACCATCACACTATTATTTTGCAGTGGATATATGGCACCAGAATACGCCATGCGAGGCCACTTAACTGACAAAGCAGATGTTTACAGCTTTGGCATTGTGGCATTAGAAATAGTTGGCGGTCGAAGCAACACAAGTTTTCAAACCAAGGATGATTGCTTTTACCTTCTTGACCATGTGATAACTCCAACTTTTACTCCTCGTACATATCTATTGTGTTCTGCAATATTTTATTACACCAGAAGTTTCCAAGAAAGATATGATCAAAATGATGTCTTATGCGATCTTTATGCAAAGTGTGAATTTGTCCTAGGCAACTCAGTTACACTCTAGTCCTTATCTGCTATGGGAAAAATCTTTCCATAAATTCATTTTCTATGTGTTAGACTAGTGTTGATATAATTAAGTTTACTTAAGTTGTTGGGTTGATAGGTGATTTAAGACTCTGATCTAATTTGGATCTTGAATTTACTAATTTTGACTCATGAAACCGAACCTTGGTATATTATTTCCTAAGTTTAGATTGAGCTGATTTAGTTCATCTTTATACTAGTAAATGAACCTTGTTATTAGTGGTAACAGACTGAAGTCATTTGTATCTTCTATTCTCAGGCTAATACTTTACAAGAGAAAGACGATTTACTAGAGCTTGTGGATCCACGGTTAGGCTCTGAATTCGACGAGAGAGAAGCAATGGCGATGATCAATATTGCTCTCCTATGCACGAACACCATTCCTTCGAACAGACCCGTGATGTCATCAGTGGTGAGCATGCTGGAAGGGAAGGTTGCTGTGAAGGAAGTGGTTTCAGATCCTAGTGTCTCAAAGCAGCAAGATGTGAATACAGTGTGGAGCCAAATTTATCGCCAGAGAGGGCAAACCACAGGTGAGAGCCCGACGCAAAGTATGTTGACAGATGGACCATGGACTGGTTCTTCAACTACTGACAGTGATGTCTATCCCATCATCATGGATTCTAAATACTTGGAGAATAGGAACTAGTACTGTTAATATTACTTTGTCCTGAATGATATTTTGCTTACATTTAACTCTTATTTTTGGGTTGTTTCTTCTACAAATTCTTTTTTCCCTTTTTAAGTGGCAGTACCTAGCCAAATGGGAAATCATTGTATATTTGAAATTCTTACAGCTTAGTTCTTTTAGAATGTTTATATACATTTTAAATTGAAGTTTAATGGTTCAAACTACTACTTTTTTCCTTGCTGCTAAGCCATCTGTGTCTCTGAGCTTCTACTTCTAAGGCTTGGTTGTCTTTGGTCTCTTTATAAGTCTCATCTCATGTTCATCTTGGAAATTTTAATTGAAAATTTATGGCAAATTTGTTACTTGTGGAGAGAAATTAGGACTTGATCGACTATGGTAGATTTAGTGCTCGTTTGGCATTGTTTTTACGGAAGGTAAAAGCAATCCTATGAATCTTAATCGGATGGTTGGTAAATGTTGAGTATCCTACATTTTAAAAGTTGAGAGAAACCTCACAATATATAAGATATATGACTTACTTCTCTCGTTACCAATTGAGATAACATATAATCTAATAGTAAAATTGATTTTTTATTAATTTATATAAAATCACTTCTGAATTCTTTATATATTGCAAAATCTATTCAATTGCAACTTTTCAAATTAATTTGCTTATTTCAACAAAATTTTAAAATGTCCGTTATATCCTTCCTGCCTCTCTATCATTCCTCTGTCCTATAATTCTCTTTCTAATTAAAAAACTTCACAACATTGTTAAATCGGACGCAAGTTCAAGAGATTGTGGTTTTTCGTTTGATTACATTCTTTTAAGCAACAATTCAGGGTTTTATTTTTTATTTTTTTATTTAATTTATAATCATTCTAATGCATTTAATATATTAAAAATGTTTAATTTTCTAATAATCTGTTCTCTTTGTATATAGTTTCATTTATGATTTTGTTTTTAATTTTTTTATTTAATTTATAATTTTTCTTATGCATTTGTATTTCTTTTTTGAATTGTTAATGATTTATAACTATTCTTATGCATTATAGCATGTCTTGGTGACTCTATTTTTTTTTTCTTTTCATTTTTCATTGCACCCACACTTTTTCAACCACTGTTTCTTCTTCATTTGATATAAATAACTAATCTTGTTTTTTGTCTTCTTTATACTCGCTTCTTATATTTCATCTTGCATTTATGAATGTTATATATTCTTTTATTTTTAAATTGTAAGTAAATTTAAAAAATAGAGTTTAAAAAAATGTTAACATAAAAAATTAGAGAGGAAAATGAGAGAGATAAAACAAAGTCTAGTTTATCAAGTGCTTCTTTAATTTTGTTATAAATCTAAGGTGTTATAGTTCTTATATGAATATATTTATCTCTTTCTTTCTCTTTCTCCAGGAATCAATCCCTTCGAGCCAACTAGACCATAGCTCAACCGGCATCAAGTATGACTCATGATCAAGAGGTCATGAGTTCGAATACCCCCAATTGTTGATGTACTAAAAAAAATCAATCTCTTCGAATAAACCACCCTAGAATTACACATTAGATGATAAATACTCTTATTATACCACTTTTTTTTAATCCATTTCAGTTACAACTTCTATTTCAATTACAACATATGTATTTGAACAATTTTTATTAATAATGTTTTTTTTAAAACTTATTGGAAAAATAATGTTGTTTTCAAATGTTTTAGGAAAATAATGTTGTTTTTATTGCGTGGATGAAGTCCGTCTCTTCAAGAGACGACCTTGTGCGCGTGGATGTAGGTCGTCTCTTAGAGACGACCTATGCTTATGTATTATTGTAGGTCGTCTCTTGAAGAGACGACCTTCACAGAATGAAAACATGAGTCAATCTCTTTATTTTCTAAATTAAATTATATTATTTTGTTAAGTAATTTTTAAATTTTATTATTTTGTTAAGTAATTTAAACTTTATAAGTATGTAAAATGTTTTGTAGGTGCAAATTTGTTAAAGTGATCAATTATTTAGTTATTTGATGTAATGAAAGTTCAAATTTATAAATATAAAGAGTTAATTATACAAAACATTAAAGTTAAAAGTTCAGCAATATCAAAAGTTCAATGTGTGCCACATGGTAGACGTCGTCTATTACGAGGAGGTTGTCAACGACGTCCTCTTGGAGCTTGATCGGGTTGGAGCAGTTCATCTGATTCTTCATCTTGATCATCATCTTCTCGCCCACGTACGCGACCTTGTGATGATGAGGGACCTGCCTCAGAATCTTGTATTCCTGGTGTGGGTATCATCATCATCGGAGTTGAAATATATTGACTAGCATAAAAACACGTGCATCGACTCCGTGATCAACATCATCCCACATGCAGTGCAGGCAAGTGCTCCTCTCCTCCAATGTCATCTTGTTGAACGCGCGTCGTCTATGCTCAGGACCGGGAGGAGGAGCAATAGGAATGTTGTACATATTATGTAGTTGATCCAAATTGTTTTCTCCATGATCACATGACGAAGAATCTCCATATTCTCTGTGAGATCTCGAATCTCTCTCAAGCATGACCTCTTTGAATAATAAGCAAAAAATACTCAATATTTATAATAAATTTTATGTTAATATATCTAAAAAAATAAATAAAACTTCTACCGCATTTCCATATGATGCTCCTCATGAGGATGTAACGTCCCGTGATATTGTTATACCAATTTGAATAGATGCGGAGTTGTATCCCCGTAGGCATCAATTGGTGGAGCATCATTACGTGTTGTCTACGTAAATGTCATTTGTTGTGAGTACGGTGCCAACACAATCGCCCGATCTTGATGTCGAAGGTCTATACCATGTAGGTTTGGAGTGCGTGTTGCGCGATCCGGGATAGCTTGTTTCAATCCAAATCGTCGCATCACTCGATTAGGTAGATGCCATTCTATAATATGGAAACAAACCAGTGAAGTCACTGAACGCCAAATGTCAACACCATTTGAACAAGAAGGTGGTAATGTGTCCATGATATTATTGTATGGCTCCCAAATCACCTAAAATACCAAATTACAAATAATTAGTGACTTGTAAAATAATTTAGAATATTAGCATTATATAATAATTAGTGACTTGTAAAATAATTTACTGTGTGGTCAAGTAGATCAAACATGTATCTCATCATTGTTTGATCACATGTGGCTACCCCAAAGTAACACAAAATTGGTCTCGCCACCTAAATAGAACATTAAATTTTAAAAATTAGCACTATATATGAATTTTCAAACTATTTAAATATGTAAAATTCATTAGCCAAACATACCGAGAACTAAGTGCTCTTCCAACTAGTCCAAAGATCGTTGATATGTCGATTTGAGGAGCCATAGTGGGAATCGTTCCCAACCCCATAATTGAAGCGAGAATTACAGTCCAAAGAATCTCTCGCGCCTCTAAACGACTCGCATTACACAGCTGTCTATATAACCATGCTAAGCAGGCCCCACCCCAAGAATATCTTCCTGCAACGTCAAAGTGTCGTAGGAGTGGCAGAAACATCAGATGCACCTTATCTCCAGATTTATCACAAAACATACTTCCGCCAAACCTGGAAACTGCATCATCATTCAAACTTGGAAACTGTGCTGCTAACCCAGGCAAACTTAATCTAGATCCCTTAATGTGATTGTCTCCTGGTGTCACACCGAGCAATTGTGCACAAGTCTGTTTCCAATTGTAGCTCATCGGTCCTGTAAGAGGTTCACCATTCACTGGTAAACCCAATAGTACTGCAACATCTTGTAGAGTGATAGTACACTCCCCTCCAGGCACATGGAATGTATGAGTCTCAGGTCTCCATCTTTCAACAAGTGCAGTGATGAAGTTCCAATCTAATTGAATGAATCCTAATCGAGCCACTCCCTCCAATCCTACTGCACGCAAGTGGGGTAATATAAGGCGATGTAATGGGATAACGCGACCAACAACTCCCTCCCGACGCCTACAATGTAGCTCTCCTATATTTGGATCTTGCCAAACAAGCTCTGATCTATGAGATCGTTGCGCACATAATACAGATGTATCGATCGGTCCTGGATTAACATCCATTGTCTATAAAAAAAAATAATAATAATAATTACTTCATTAATTATACTAAATATAATATCAAATTAAAGTACATTTGAATTTGATAGAAAATCAAATTAAAGTGCATTCGACTTGAATTAAAGTACACATGAATTAAATAAAATGTCAAATTAAAGTACATTCAAATTTGATAGAATTTGATAGAATTAAAGAACACTTGATAGAATTTGATAGAATGTCAAATTAAAGTACATTCAAATTAAATAGAATGTCAAATTAAAGTACAATAGACCCTTATACAATAGATTCCCTTCAACAACCACGGGTTTTTGGATAGGATCATGTTCGGTAGTGTTATCAAATTCATTGTCATCCAACTCGTTAAACGTATTTGACGGGATAACATGTACAATACCCTGAAAGTCTAACTCTTCAAATTCATCATCTGTTTCAGTTATAAAATCTTTATATGTATTATCTACCACCATATCTTCATCATCACATGGTGGAGAAACTGAATCAGGATCGGGGTCAACACATTGGCTAAGGTCAACAGATGGGTTGGGGTCAACAAACTAGCTAGGAGTTTCTTCGGGGGTTTGTACATTCATATCCATTCTTCTAACATTGACATATAAATGCACTAAATTTGGGACTGGCATTGCAATTGAGAACATTAGGTTCATCGCTTGATAGTTAGGGATTGATATTGGCATAAACCTTATTGATCCTGATAGTGTTACTTCGGGTGTCTATAAACTATCTCCAACTGACTTGTCCTTACATCTACCCTTAGTGATAACCCAATCATTTCAACAAACTGTTCAAACGCGACTCCACTATTAACGCTCAAAGAAAACCTCCACATCTTTGGTTGGTCATAATCAACTCCATCTACCCCATCGAACATAAAACCATTTGTATGCAAAACAAATCCCAGACATTTATCTCTCATTTTCTATCCAATAAAATAAACCACATATATGTAAATTAAATCCTAAATCCAAATAAACTAAATATTTTAAAATTCAATCCAACAAATCAAAATTTAAATTCGATCCAACAAATCAAAAATTAAATTCGATCCAACAAATCTAAATGAATTCAATCCGACAAATCAAAATCAATCGCATATTTTTAAATTCAAATCCAAAAAATTCAACAATTTCTTTTTAAATATTCAATCCAAAATTCAACAATCGATCTTAATAATTCTATGAACTAATATTATCTAAACAGAAAAATAGATCTATAATAATATTAATAATAATCACAAAAAAAGGTACAAAAATAACTCACAAATATTGAGGGCAATCCTCCTTTGAGGGCAATCCTCCAACTCTATGAACTTTGTCTTTCCAACGGTCTAAACTTCGAAAGAAATCGACAAAAAAAAGTATGTTAATTCAAAAGGCAATAAAAAATGTCTAATGAAAGAAAAAAAACAAAGAAAAGAAAAGGAAAGAATGTTGTTTTATTACCTCAAATCGCGACAAAAAGCTTCAAATGGGGCTACAAAATGGGTCCTATTGTTGTTTTTGAAGTGGGGCCACAAAAGAATAAACTTGAAAAGGAAAGAAAGGTGTTTACCGGCGCAATGGAGGTGAAAAAAAAATGATTGTCGATGCTTTGGATGTGAAAAAATGAGAGAAAAGGGAAGGGGGACGGGCGGTTTTACTTCTGTGAAGGTCGTATCTTCAAGAGACGACCTTCATTAAAAACCGAGAACCTTTTCGTAACGCGTAAGAAGATCGTCTCTTCAAGAGACGACCTACATCCACGCGCAGAAGGTCGTCTCTTTCTTCATCCACACAATAAAAACAACATTATTTTCCTAAAACGTTTGAAAACAACATTATTTTTCAAATAAGTTTTAAAAAAAACATTACTAATAAAATTTATCCTAATTTGAATTTGTTTGATGTTTTATTTAAGGGCAAAATACATTTTTGGTCCCTCAGTTTTGCGTTTAGTTCCCTTTTGGTCCCTCAGTTTTCAAACTCAACAAATTTACCCTCGAGGTTTGCATTTTGGTAGCACATTTGGTCATTCTCTCGTCAACTTTTCAGTTAATTTCTAACGAAAAGTTGATTCGACACATATCTTTTATTAAAAATAATATATTTTTATTTTTAATTATTAAAAATCTTATTTTATTAAAAACATTTTTAATATTTTTCTTTTTCTCTCTCTCTCTTCCTCTCCCTTTCCTCTTCTTTCTCTTCTTCTTTCTTGTTCGTCTTCTTCTCTGTCATCCCTCTCCTTGCTTTCCTACTCATCAATCCCAGACTGTGTCCTTTTCGGACCGAGTCACGGCACCGATTCCCGCGATTCCGACCGGAACTCGAAACATCACCTCTTTTCCGACGTTCCTCGCCACGACCTCTGCGAATAGCTCGATTGCCCAACGCCAAGCGGATCGGGCCTAGGGTTTCGTCTTTCTCTCGCGATTGACGGCTCGGAGGGTCGAGTCGACTGGAGCCGAGTCTGAGGAGAGAGAGGAATCCACTGGCGATGAGTGGATGGGGTGGGACGGTGAGGTGGTGGTGCAGTGCTCTCGGCAAGCGCGCGAGAGTCAGTAGGGGAAAACGCCGCCGTATGCGTCTTTGTGTTAGGGCTAAGGTGGGAGAAGGTTGAATCGCAGGCTGAGTCGAAATCGTGCGAGTTTGAAAGTGAGTTTTTGACTCGTTTTAAGGCTGATATTCCCATTATCCTTCTCCAACTCCCACCCACCAGTTCTGGAAAAATATAAAAGTATTAAAAATGGATTTTACTTGTTTGGTTGGCCATGGGAGAGCAGAGAGAAGAAGACGAACAAGAAAAAGAGGAAAGAGAGAAAGGAGAAGGAAGAGAGAGAAGAAGAGAGAGAGAAAGAAAAATATTAAAAATGTTTTTAATAAAATAAGATTTTTTAATAATTAAAAAATAAAAATATATTATTTTTAATAAAAAGATGTGTCAGATCAACTTTTCGTTAGAAATTAACGGAAAAGTTGACAGAAGGACCAAATGTGCTACCAAATGCAAACCTCAGGGGTAAATTTGTTGAGTTTGAAAACTGAGGGACCAAAAGGGAACTAAACGCAAAACTGAGGGATCAAAAATGTATTTTGCCCTTTATTTAAACTATGAAAATGTGACTGGTAAAAATTAATATTATTATAAAAAAACTATTTTTTTAAGATTAAAATATATATGAAAAAAACGACATTAAATTTTTTTACAGGATTTATATTTGTTAAAAAAAACATCAGGATTTACAGTATTATTACCTAAAAAAAATTAACTTATAAGTGTTGGGTTTGTTAGGGACAACTAACCTTCACATATCTTTATGATATTGTTCACTTTAAGCATATACCCTCATGGCTTTATTTTTTATTTCACCCAAAATGTCTCGTACCAATGGATAAGGACAAAGTTTTTCCACAATTTTCTCTGGAATAATTTGTCCTATTTATCAGCCACTTCTACCCAAAGTTTTTCCACAATTTTCTCTTCCCAAATTTGTTTGTTTCCCTATCTGTATTCCCCTTCTCCTTTTAACTCCATTTTTCTTCTTCAATTTTTTTAAACTTCTCTATCTTTTCATTATATTATTTATAAATAATAATTTAATTATATTGTGTACATGCACGTCTTAAATACAAGTGCTTCTTAAAAGATTACTCTAAAGTGCTTCTAAAATAATTTTTAGTGTTATTTTATTGTCTAATTAAATACTCTTAAAAGTCTAAAAAATGGTCAAAATTAGTTTTTTCATGTTCAAAATTATTTTGATACATATGTTTAATCATTTAAAATAAACTTAATGTTGTTCATACACTTTTTAGAATATATTGTTTTGATTTTCAACGAACATTTCAAAATCATTTAGTCTTAACAATTTGAGCTTCAATAGTTGCTCATGATAATATTAAGTGTAAAGAACCCTAAATCCTTTATTTCCTCTCCAAAACCTTATGAGAATTCTATTAATAAATTGTATTTAACTAATTAAATATAAATTATACATAAAACGTGAACAAAATAAAAGTAAAATGTTTGTTTTTACTATATCAACAATTGGGGGTGAGGGATTTGAACTCATGGACTTGAGTTGGCCAGTCATACTGATATTAATTGAGTTACGCTTTCTTGTTTAAGAAAAGCAAAATGCCTTTACTTAATTATTGAATTACACTAAGAATCAAATGTCAAATTCATAATACATAAAATGTGAATGTTAAAGAAAATTTTAAGTCCTTTAATCATTATATTAACAAATTTATTGGTATGAAGTGATTAATCTTTTTGGAAAAAGCAAGGAATACTATTTTGATATTGAAATAAAATATAAAAGTAGGCAAAAAAAAAATATAAGGATGATTTTACCAATATAATATTTTGCTATTGAAATAAAATATAAAAAATATGCAAAAAAAAAAAATATAAGGATGAGTTTACCAATATGGTTATGATTCATAAGATAGGTTTGAAGATTAAAAAACATCATAACTTTTTATGAAATGTTTTGTTAATGTTTAAAAAAAAACAAATAATTGAAAGAAAGTTGGGGAGATGAATTATTTAAAATGAATCATCAACACATGATTGATATAATTATTTTTAAAGACATAATTAAAAAAATAGTTTATAATAATTAGAAAATCTAAATCGTGAGAATGGAAAACTATCACTTTAGTTAATTAAAAAAAACTAAAAATCGATTGTTATGTATGAGCGGATTTGATGGGTGGGTAGTTATTTTTTTTAATTTTTAATTATAAAAACTAAAAAAAATGATACAAGTTGAATGCGTAGCTTCTAAAGCCGCATTCTAATAAAACAAAATTGCAAATAGTTTATCTTTTGCATGTGTTTTTATAATAAGTTTGGAAAATACCCCTAATTCTATAATTCACCTTATATCTTCAAATCTTCCTCCACGATTGTGTGTCAGTTATGAAATACATCAAAATTTAAAACAATTTTAACTTATTTCCAAAAAATTTATCAACTATAGTTGAACCAAAATAACTAAAACAAAACAAAGAAACTGTATAATGAACCAAACGGATAATTTCTGAAAGATAGTTGGAATAAGTACCAGATTTTTCATAACCCAGTCTCAAAATCTGTGGTTTACCAAATATTACTAACCAATGTTGTTTAAAAATTTTTTAGTTGAAAATTAAAATTCTCCGTTATCACTTTTTAAACGCCTACAAAATCAATCCGCCTCTTCACTCAACTCTCTCATCCAAATCCACCGTCGCCGGAAATATCCGCCATGTTTGTGACACGATTCCTCGCCGTCGCTTTTCTCTTATCTTTCGCTGCCGGCGCCGCTCGGCTGCCGGACGACGAAGGTACGACGCCAGACTCCATCTGGAGTTTTGGTTTTGGTTTGATTTTGACGCTGGATTCTTGTGTTTGATTATTCCAGTTGAGGCGTTGAGGGAGATCGGAAAGACATTGGGGAAGACGGACTGGAATTTCTCCGCCGATCCCTGCGGCGGTTTGAGCAGCGGTTGGATGTCCAATTCGGAACTTGAATTGGACCCTAATTTTACTAATAATGTCACCTGCAACTGCACGTTCCAGAACAATACTGTCTGTCACGTGACTCGCATGTACGTTCTCTCTCATTTCATTTCATTTCCAGTTTTTATTCACTAATTATCTCCTTTTTTAAAAAAAAAAGTAAGTTTTTTATTATGATCTTTTTTTTTTTTCTCTTTTGGGTTTTCACTTTTTCTATCACCATATTATTATATTTATTTTTTTGTTTCAAAATTGAGGAAAATATATGAGTTATTTGTAGTAAGGAGTTAGAATGGAACGTAGGATTAAGAACCAAGTTGTTGTTAGTTAGCAATGTCTATTTATTTGTGGGATATTTTTTCTTTCCTTTTTTTTTTTTAAATGGATGGTTTCCTTGATTAATTGAGTGAGAAATATTTTTACTTTTTTTTTATTTTCTTTTATAAAAGTAATTACAAGTGGAAAGATTTAGATTGTTTGTGAGACCAACTATTTCCTATCTGTAGTTGGTTTCAATGAAATATCATTTCTTTTGAATAGGGGTGTTAAAAAATGGAGATGACCAAACAATTGAATTATTTGGATGGAACAAAATCAACTCGAACTTCTCATTCATTTGAAAACTTATTTTTTTACCTAGATTATATATGTGTATATATATATAATAGTTTTTAAATTATATATTCCTTCAACAACTTTTTAAAATAAAATTATTAGTTTTTGAAAGGTAAAAATTCATAATATGAATTGAAATTAAGTTAGTAATCTTAATTCAATAATTTAAACCAAATGTTTCATAATTGAATTAGTTGAGTTCATTATTTATTAAAGTTGTTTAGAAAAAAGAGAATATAATTTAAAAGTACTTCAATGTAACTCACAAATACTCCTAATTTTTAAGAGTTTGTTTGGGACACGTATAATAACTTATGTTATTATATGTAAAATACTTTACACTCAAACATATATTATTATAATCTCATATTATACTGCTCTGTATTTAAATAATATTATATGATTTTACATATTATTATTCACATACTATTATAACCCTTTATTATTATAATCCACTCAACACTCCAAACAATTTTTATTAGCTTGTATAAGGAAGTGTACTATACAAAATACAATACAACTCATTAAAAATACTTCGAACTTATCTGTAAACGTAAGAAAAATGAAAGGAACGATAAAAAAAAAAAAAAAAAAGTCAAAATAAAACAATTTGCCCGACAAGAAAACCGCCGCCGACAAAATTTAGCCGACAATAATAAATGCAAATAGATTAGCCAAAAAAGCCTCTTTTTTTTTTTTTTTAAAGATCAAAAAAGCTTTTGTAATTTATGGTATGGAAATCATCATTATTTTTTTTTTCCTCAAAAATCATCATTATTTAACTCACTAGATAACTTCATGGAATTTATCTAGTTTTCATTTTTCTAGTTTTCATTTTGTCTCACATATGTACTGATCCTATTAATAAATTTGTTAATTGAACTTCACACCGATGAGAGAGAATATAAATCATTTTCGTCAAAATTGGGAGAGGGGAGGGGAAGTTAATATATAGAGTCTGTGTGATGGTTATTTTTTTGTTAGTATATTGAAAAATCCAAATTACTAACTTCGTGATTGTTAACACATTCGATTTGTCATTTGAATTATACTCTCTTTGACGTCCAATGGTTAAATTAAACCAACTTGGTATACTAATATCAAAATGAGAAGAGGAGAAAAAGATTAAAAGAAAAAAGGTCGGCACCTTTATTTGCCAACTAATTGCTGGATTTTGAAAGAATAAATAGAGTGGGTGATAGAGATATATAGTTGTCATATATATCATTTTTATAGTCTATCAACGATACATGTTATCACTGGATAGATCATTTTTATATCTATTATTAATACTAATTTTTATATTTATTGTCGATATGTCATTTATATGACTATTAGTGATTTATTTTTATCCATAATAGATCATTTTTAAGTCTATTAACAATTATTTTTATATGTTGTGATAAAACATTTCTACATATATCATTAATAGACTATTTCTATGTCCATTAGTGATAGGTATCTAATATCCATTATCGCCGATACACATTTATCATTATTCGTTGATAGTTATAAAAGATTGTATGAGTGATATATTGTTATTAATAATTTATTATTTTTTGTTATCGACCTTTTTGTTAGTGATATTTAGTTATCACTGATTTACTATTTTTAATCTATTGATATGATATATCGATAATAGACCTAATAGCAAATGAGTATGTAAACAGGAAAGAAGTAAAATATGATTGACATATACCATTTTTTAGTTCTATTGATGATATGGTAAATTGTTGATAAACCTAATAGCAAATAAACATGTAAACTATCATAAATTGAAAACATATGATACTAAAAACAGACGAAATCTAAATACTAGTGATATACAATTTTCTTTCGAATTGATAAGGTATATTTGTAATAGACATAATGGCAAATAAACATATAAACAATTATGGGTGGACAATAAAGCAAAATGTTACTTATATACCTTTTTTTATTCTATCATATAATACATTAATGATAGACCTAATAGTAAAAAATCATATAAATAATTGTGGATAGAAAACAATACAAAATATCACTTATATACTTTTTAAATTTATTTATTGATATATCAATGAGAAGCAGATAAAAAATGAATATGCAAAACATCATATTTAGAAAATTAAAAAATAAATACCACAAATTTATCGTTTTTAATCTATTAATACAACAAATCAATGATAGACTTTACAATATAAAATGAGCATGCAAATAATTTTGGATAGAAAACAGTTTTAAATATCACTAATTTACCTTTTTTTTTTATTTTATTGTTGTATATGATATATCAATGGTAGAACTTAATAACAAATAAGCATGTAAACAATCATAAATAGAAACACAAAAGTTAAATACCACTTATTTAGCATTTTATTTTAAAACTCAAAGAAAAAAAAGTATTTTCTTTTCTTGACAAGGTATATCAATGATAAATCTAAAAACAAATGAGGATACAAGCAATCACCAAATAGAATACAAAATCAAATATAATTGATATACCTTTTGATATTATATTGCGATATGGTTATTTAGGATATATAAGTATTAAATATTAGATCAAACAAGCATGTATAGACAGACCTCAATCATTGATAGATTTCAATCAATGATAGATATCTCAATTAGTGATAGTCACTGCATCAATAGCATAAATTTTTTTAACTATTTTATTTTCACATTTGTTTAATGAAAATAAAACAAATAGTTGGTAGGAATGTTAGATTTTTATTTTTTTTTCAACAAATATAGAAGATAAGAATTTGAACCTCTATCCACAAGGAACGTAACACAAACCTTACCCAATGAACTATACTCTTAGAGGTGATTTTTACTATTTACAACACCATTATGTTTAGCAAATTTTAATGATTGAAGGAGTTAAATAAAAACTAATTTCACGTCATTTAGTTATTATTAAAATCAACATAGCTCAAGGATAATTAATATCTTCTCGATATCCTTAAATTAGAGCCTCGAATTCCTTCACATTTGTCGTAAAAAAAAAAGAGTTATTTGGTTATAAAATAAAAGTCCTGAAAATTTGTACTTATTTGTCTCTCTCGGCGGCGTTGCAGTATTCTAAGGGGACAGAGCCTTTCCGGTACTCTGCCACCGCAATTAGTGAGGCTGCCTTTCCTGGTGGAGCTGTAAGTACTTTTTTGTTGCTTAATTCATTTAGCTCTCATCCTTTATCGTCTGCTTGATTATTAATGATATTGCCCATAATCAACCACTCGTTTGTTCTCCGTGTTAATTCAGTGATCTCGCCCGCAACTATGTCAGCGGCACAATTCCTCCAGAATGGGGTGCCACCAAGCTTGTCAACCTGTATTTTTTTTATCCCTATATTTATATATAGTGTTTAGAAAGTGATTTGTATTATATGACTTAGTTTATGGGTAATTTTGCAGTTCCGTTATTGGAAATCGATTGACGGGTCCAATCCCAAAAGAGATTGGAAACATCAGCACTCTTGTAGAGTTGTAAGTTTTGATTACCCAATTGTTTATGTCCCGTCTTGGGTTTTTAATGAGTAGGTAGAAGATTAATGTTACTGGTTTGATCGCGTAGAAACCTGGAAGTTAATCATTTCTCTGGAAGTCTACCTCCAGAACTTGGAAATTTGCCCAGCTTATCAAGATTGTAAGAACCCCATATTTGAGTTTTCTCATTTTCTTTCAAGAAATTTGGTTTAGATTGTCTCTAGTTGTAATGGTTTAAGCATTCAGGAGAGCCTTCTGCTGACCATTCATTTACTATTGTTTGTTGTAATGTAGACTTCTTACCTCAAACAACTTTTCTGGGGAGCTTCCACCTTCATTGGCAAGGACCTCATTGACGGACCTGTAAGTTCTTGAAAACTTCTTCAACCTTTCATTTCGTTAATTTAATTTTGAGAAAACGAATGAAGAAATTAACAAACCTTCTCTTTATTACAATGCAGTCGAATTAGCGATAATCGCTTCACAGGGCCAATACCTAAGTTTATTCAGAACTGGACGGATCTTGTAAAATTGTGAGAAATTTTCTCTAGTCTAGCTACTCTCAGTTTTACTTGGTTGCTAGTCTATTCACTCTCACCCAACTAATTTAATTATGACAGAACTATTCAGGGAAGCGGGTTGAGTGGGCCAATTCCATCTGAAATTGGACTTTTGACAAAATTAATTGATATGTTAGTTCACTTCACGTTCCTTGTGGTTTTGTAAGTAAAGGATTGTGTGTTTTTATTTATTCATATTCGAGTTGCAAAATGCAGGAGAATCAGTGACTTGAATGGAGTTTCATCACCCTTTCCACCCCTTGATACTTTGACAAATGTGAGAACCCTGTAAGTTAACCCTCTGTGAAAACTTGAATAGACATTCGCGTACTTAATCTCCAACCATTAATTAATTTCTGGTTGTCTATAGGATATTGAGGAATTGCAATATAACTGGGGCGCTGCCTGACAATCTTGTTGAGTTGACAAATGTGCAAACCATGTCAGTACAACTTCAGTCTCTACTCTGTCTAGATTCTATATCATGATCGATCGAAGTCCCATGAATTTTCAGAAGATATTTTAGATTTCTTGTGATGAAAGATAGTCTCAACTTTTTTTAATAACTTTATTTTTCTAATATCAAAATAGAAAACAAGAATTATAGAAGAAAATAAGAGAAACAAGAAAAATGAACAAGCAACGTAATCAAAACAAAAAATCAGGTATTAAATTTTTTAAACATGGGTAATTTTTATATTTGACCCTTGTGTGTGTGTATGTATGTATATTTTAAGCATTCGGCAGCTTCTTTGATTCAAATTCATCTTACAAATGTCTTCATCTAACTTTACCATGGCATTGTTTTATCATAAACTATGAGATTTTTATTAGTTAGAAAGAATTGATATACATTCCCAAAGGAACGGCAAGTTCCCTCTGAAACTAAAAGACAAATTGCATGTAGTGCCCCAGATTGACATACTGACAAAAATGATGAATCTATCATAGTATTTTACATTTATACTCCAACAATACTAAAACTTTCACTCTAATCCCTATATTATGCCGATGTTCAAAAAAAAAAAAAGAAAGAAAAAAATGACTCCTCCAGCCAGATCCATAATGAAGTAAAGAAAAAAATTGCACCAATCAAGTAGTTTTCCTCTCCCCTTTCTACCAAAAATTAAATTTCAATATAAATGGCAATTAGTCTAGATGAATCCATTGAAACCTAAAATTCAAATAGGAGTTCATCATCTTTATATCTTTGAAATTCGAAATTTTAATGAGTAATAGCAATATCACTTGACTTTACATGAAACGTTGAATGAAAATTTTCATTTTTTGCGTCGATAAAGTTTCCGGTTGCCTGCAGGGACCAAATTAGTTGACAACTTTTTTTTTTTTTTAGTTATTCTTTACTGTTCTTTGACAATACTATTTTGTTATTTTTTTCTCCATTTCTTCTGCAGAGACTTGAGCTTCAACAAAATTACTGGACCAATACCTGCCAGCTTTGAAGCTTTGAAAAAAGTGGATAGAATGTAAGTAATGTAATCAGAAACTTGAAATTCTGTACCTAAACCGTAGATAGAACTTGGGGGAGAAGTCAATCTTGATCGATGACTGAAATTCATTTGTTCTTAAAGAGTTGTTTAAAATTAACTTGGCATTTATATAAATGTTAACCTTCTAATTTGTCCTAGAGTTTATATTCATCAAAATGAAATACAGGATATTATGTGCAGTTTGCATTGTATAAAGACAAAAGTACAGTCTGCGCATTGAACTTGAGAAAGTTGCGGTTGTCGATGATCATCTTTTAAAAACTGAATGTGGTTGTCTAAAAGTGGAGTTGTTTGTAAATTAAGATCAAGTATTTTCCAATTATTTTAGATATTTTTGTTTATACTATGATCTCAATATGTACAGATAGATTTGCCTCCAAGGGGTGGCCTCGTTGGATAAGTCGTGTGGTCTCAGAGTAATACCTACCTAGAGATCACGTGTTTGAATCTTTAGGTGAACTTAATAAGAAAAATCCTCGATGTCTCTAAAGTTTAGGTCTTGAGGCCTTGAGGTGGGCACATACTTTTTAAAAAGAAAATATGTATTAGATAGATTTTGATATTGAGTCAAATGTTTGAATGGATGGTCCGATAGCATATTCATGATAATATCCTTATTGTCTTGTTTCTTGTTAAAAAACAAAAATATCTGTATTCCTTATTGTCAAAAGCTCATTAATTGCATTGACAATCTAATATTCTCTTGTTTAGATATTTAACTGGAAACTTGCTAACTGGATCAGTGCCTTCTTGGATGCTAGAGGATGGAGAAAGCGTGTAAGTTCCTTTTCCAAATATGCGCTATGTTCTGGTGAAATAAGTAGGTATTGAGGTGCTAAAATTAAAATAAATGAGCTGAGATTTCAAAATAAAGGAAAAATATTCAGAGAAAGAGAACAATTAATATCTTATTACCAGTCTTTGAAAAGGGAAAAAAACATCTTGCTTTCTTTACACAACCATTTCTTTTCTCAGTGATATAAAAAGGAAATTTCGTCTGTACATAATTAATATTTTTTTTAAAAAAAAAATCATATTTTCTTATAAGAAAAAGTTGACAGTTTAAAAGGTTAAATATAGTTTATGGCTCTGATTTAACATTCCTATGTTTGTTTTTTATTTTTTCTTAGGATGTTGGGGAAGGTCAAGTTTTAGTTTTTGCTATCTGGAGGATTATAAATCTCATTGTTGTTCTTTTTTACAGTGATCTCTCTTATAACAAATTCACTCAGAGAAATGCTCAAAACACTGGTTGTGAATCACGAAGTATGTAAGTATGCTTCGATTCTTGTACAAAGTTTTTATAACAAATGAGAAATAGCTTATCCAATCTTTTTTTTCCTGTGCAGAAATCTATTTGCGAGCTCTTTACAGGACAATAATTCGTAAGTTTTTTTTTTCTAATATTTGAGTTGGCTTGTTGCTTGAATTGTCTAATATTTTAATACCCACTGAGCTTCTTTTTTTTCTTAGCAGTGGAAGAGTTTCGTGTTTAGCGGGCGCTTGTGGGAAAAGTGAGTTGAAATGTTGTTTCCGTTGCAAATTTTTTCTATTGTAGGGGGGGATTGGACAAATGGTAAATGTTAGAAATTTTATTTGATGGATTTTATGTGTAAATGCTAAAGAGTGAAGAGTGCATCCAAGATTTGTTAGTGGGCTTTCAAACATTGAAAGAACTAGATCATATCCTAATAAGACTTCATAGCTAATTGCACCTGATGTTGCTATTTAGGGTTGACATTGATATGTTTAAAAGTACATTAATCAGTTCTGTTCATTTGATATATCTTTCAATAGAAACCCATATGGTGTTGTTCTTTCAGCTTGGTACTCTCTCCATATCAACTGCGGTGGGGAGGAAGAATTAATTAACGGAACAATAAAGTTTGATGCGGACACAAACACTGGCAAATCATCATTGTTTTTTCAAGGTGGAGAAAATTGGGGTTTTAGCAACACCGGTAATTTTATGGACAATTATCGCTCAACAGACGACTTTGTTGCATTAAATTCATCTGCTCTCTCAATGCCAAATCCTGAATTGTACATGAGGGCACGCATTTCTCCAATTTCCCTTACTTATTACGCGTATTGCATGGGTGATGGAAACTATACAGTAAGCCTCCATTTTGCTGAGATAGTGTTTACTGATGACAAATCTTACAGAAGTCTTGGCAGACGCGTATTTGATGTCTACCTTCAGGTAAATAGATATTGTGCTTCAAGAAATTATCTGATTCTCTTCAAGATATCTTTTTATATATTTTCTACATTATAAGCTTCTGCTGGTACTGAACTTATTACTTTGTTGCCTTGAAAGTTCCTTGATTTATCTCCAATATTGCAGGGAAAACTGGAGTTGAAGGATTTTAATATTGCAGATGCAGCAGGTGGTGTTGGCAAACCTTTTGTAAAGAAATTCACTGTTTCTGTGACTAATGGTATTCTAGAGATCCGGCTATTTTGGGCTGGGAAGGGGACAAATGCAATCCCTGTAAGAGGAGTTTATGGTCCTCTAATTTCAGCCATTTCTGTTGATCCGGGTTGGTAGGCCCATTTTTTCAATTCAAGATCATTAGAGCCTTTTCATCTACTCTGTTTTTTATGACAAACATTAGTTATTTATATAGTCTGTAACCTTATTAAAACTGTAATTATTGTTTCTCTTCTCTCCAACAGACTTTGTGCCACCGTTGGAAGGTGGAAATGCCATATCTACTGGGGCAGTGGTTGGAATTGTGGCTTCTGTGGTCTTTGTTATCATCTTGGTTCTTGGAATCTTGTGGTGGAGAGGCTGCCTAAGAAAGGAAAGCACACTCGAACAAGGTAATTTCAAAGCATGGGTCGTGAGATTCGTACTGTTATTAATTGATAGCCATACCATTCTCTCAAACTTTTTCAACCTGTTTTTGAGTTCTAACGCTAGCTACGTTCGCAAAATTTTGGATGTTAACATCACATATTCTGTCCTCATATTGAAAACGTTCACATTATTATGATGATAGAAAACTCAGTTTAACTTGTGTTGAAAATGGGACAAAGTCGACCATTAAAAAAAACTTCCTTTGTGGAGATTCTGTGTATACGAGGGTAATGGGCGGAAGTATGGAGAACTAATTCTTTTCACTTAAATATGCTTATTTTGCAGAGTTGAAGGGCCTAGATCTAGAGACAGGTTCATTTTCATTAAAACAAATTAGAGCTGCCACAAACAATTTTGATGTTGCCAATAAGATTGGAGAAGGTGGTTTTGGTCCTGTTTACAAGGTGTTTCCGTCGTTTGGATTTCATTATTTCATCTTTTCTTTCATAAATTTCATATTTTTGGTGTGAAGTTCTGTGTTTTGAATTGCAGGGTGTTCTTGCCGATGGCACTTTAATTGCAGTGAAACAACTTTCTTCAAAGTCAAAGCAAGGAAATCGTGAATTTGTGAATGAGATAGGCATGATATCTGCATTGCAGCACCCTCATCTAGTGAAGCTTTATGGATGTTGTATTGAAGGAGATCAACTTTTGCTAATATACGAGTATCTAGAAAATAATAGTCTTGCTCGTGCCTTGTTCGGTAAAAATATTTCCTTGCTACTTTTGACTTCTATTAATCTTCAGAAAATATTTGAATATATTGGTGATGACATTAATGAATATAACAAGCATCCCTGCAAAATTGGTATATTGTAGGACCTGAAGAATGCCAACTGCAATTGGATTGGCCAACTAGGCACAAAATTTGTATTGGTATAGCTAGAGGTTTAGCATATCTTCATGAGGAGTCAAGATTAAAGATCGTTCACCGAGACATCAAAGCTACCAATGTTCTGCTCGATAAAAATCTGAATCCCAAGATTTCTGACTTCGGTTTGGCCAAGCTAGATGAAGAAGGAAATACACACATCAGCACACGGGTTGCCGGAACCTTGTGAGTTACCATGGAGGAAATTTTCTTCCCATGCTTTTGCAATATAGAGAAATTGTGAGGAAAAAAGTTTAAAGTTTGACTGATTACTCTAACAACCTAGATGCTATCACATAAAATCCTGGGAGGATGTATTTTCTTTAAATTCAATTTATTCGACGACTGTATGATCCAAATATTCACACCATCACACTATTATTTTGCAGTGGATATATGGCACCAGAATATGCCATGCGAGGCCACTTAACTGACAAAGCAGATATTTACAGCTTTGGCATTGTGGCATTGGAAATAGTCGGTGGTCGAAGCAACACAAGTTTTCAAACCAAGGATGATTGCTTTTACCTTCTTGACCATGTGATAACTCCATCTTCTACTCTTTGTTGTCAACTATTTAATGTTGGTGTACAGGAAGATTCCTGCACATTGATATGCAGCCAAGTAGTATTCATTTTTATAACCATGTCTTATGCAGAGCTTGAGTTTGTCTTTAAGCAACTCAGTTACATTGTAGTCCTTATCTGTTATGGAAAAAATGCTTTCCATAAATCCATTTTCTCTTATCCAATCTGAATCTTGGATTTGCTAATTTTGACTCATGATAACCAAACTTGCCGTGTTGTATACTATTTTTCCTAAGTTTATATTGAGCTGATTGCTTCATCTTTATACTAGTAAATGAAACCTGTTATTAGTGCTAGGAAACTGAAGTTATGATTTGTATCCTCTATTCTCAGGCTAATTCTTTACTTGAGAAAGACAGTTTACTAGAGCTTGTCGATCCACGGTTAGGTTCTAACTTCAACAAGAGCGAGGCAATGGCGATGATCAGTACTGCTCTCCAATGCACGAACATCGTTGCTTCGGACAGACCTGCCATGTCATTAGTGGTGAACATGCTGGAAGGGAACGTTGCTGTGAAGGAGATGGTTTCAGATCCTAATGTCTCAAAACAAGATGTGAATGCAGTGTGGAGCCAAATTTATAGCCAGAGATCGCAAGCGACTGGTGAGAGCCCGACGCAAAGTATGTTGACGGATGGACCCTGGACTGGTTCTTCAACAACTAACAGTGATGTCTATCCCAGCATCATGGATTCAAGATACTTGGAGAATAGGTACAAGGATTGAAATTCTTTCTTTTTTTTTTTATACTCAACTAGGATTGATATTCTTTGTCCTGAATGATTTTGCTTACATGTAAATATGTTAGCCTTCAATTGCTTTGATGTATGTTTATTTTTTTGTTTGTTCCACAAATTCTTTTTCCCAAGTGGCAGTGCAGAGCCAAATGGCCTAATCTCTTGCCCATTATTGTATATTTGAAATTCTTACAACTTTAGTTGTTTTTACCATTGTTTAAATGAACTTTGAATTGAGTTTAAATGTTCAAACTACTTCTTTGTTCCTCATTGCTAAACTATTTTGGATCTCTGAGCTTCTAAAGGGTTGGTTTTGTCTTTGGTCTCTTCATTGATCTCATGTAATTCCTCTTGAAAATTTTAATTGAAAAATTATGTCAAATTTGTTAACTTGTGGAGAGAAAATTGGACTTGATCCACTATTTTAGATTTGCTCTTTGAGGTTTGCTAGGTTTTCATTTCTAAAATATAAAATGTTTTATTGTAGTTTTCAAGTTAGGGAAGGTTTGTCAATCTGTCAACTAAATAGTTTCGTGAATGAAATACTAATTATCATTTCACCAATTATCATTTTAAAAGTTGATAGTTCAATCTTTTACTCCATCTATCGGTTGAATTAAAAGAAAAAAAAAAGTGGAGCCATAAATTAATAAAAAGAATAATATATATTTATTATGAAAAGAATGATGTGATTTATTATATATAGTCAAAATTTAGGTTTTTGAAAATTAAGCTTCTAAACGCTATTTTCACTTATGAATTTCTTTTATTCGTTTTCTACTTTTGACAAATGTTTTTAAAATTTTGAAAACTTAAAAAAAATAGTTTTTTATATAAAAAAAAAAACCTGCTTTTGTTTTTTAAATTTGACTACAAATTCAATTTTTTTTCATTGAGATAGATGAAAACTATTGTATAAAAATTGTGAAGAAACAATATTAATTTCAAAAAATCTAAAAACCAAATAGTTATCTAATATAGATCCTCATTTTTTAACTTTTAAAAAGGTTAAATTCATATCCGTGTTATTAACTACTTCAACAAAAACATGTAACAATCATGTCTTCGTTATACATATCTTACCATCATTTATTTTCAACTTTTAAGGTGGACAATATACACGGTCTATAATGTCATCGACTATAGCTATCAATTTTTACTATAAAACTTGGTAGGTATCCATTTTTTTTTTCTTTTTAAAAAGTTAAAAATTAATTTTAAAAATTGATAGCATGAAAAAGCCAATCAAAATTGGTAATGAAACACAATACTTCTCTAACTATTTTGAAAATATATGGGTTTTATTAATGAAAATTGTGAGATGAATATAGATTATCTTGAGACTTTAAATGAGTTTTAGTCGAGTTAAACCATCCAACCTCATTATTAAGTAAAACAGCGATTCAATAAATTCTATTTTAAGAAAAACAATTTGACATAGTCTTATCATCACTGTCTGAAATTGTTCTTACAACCACTCATTCACACAACGCATGTGGATCATTCTTTTACAAAAAAAAATAATAATAATAATAATAAATAAGTCTTTTGGTCACAAGATAAAATTGAGTGCATGTATTGCCACAACATGTGGTCATATCCTGGATTACTATGTCACTCGACCACTTCGCCCTTCGAGTCACCCTACAAAATTCAGGAACTCTTCTACAGTGGTTTCTTCATTTGGTGTTGTTGTCACCCAATCTAATGATTGCACTCCTCCTAAGTTTCATATCAATGGTCTTTAGGACTTCTTAATACTGGTGATCTCATCCAATTCATATGCTTTTATTGTCTCATAAAGTAATTCATGGCTTCTTGACTCATCTTGTTGTAATAATATGACCTATAATTTTTCTCTTATGTCTTCATCCACCCTGCAAAATTCCTTCCCCCGTTCATGTTATTGATGATAATTGTATGATTATTTCTCATATTCACAAAGTAGACACACCTACTTTAAGTCTTCTCAATACCTATTGTGTTCCAAATCTTATCTTTAATCTCGTCTCTATCGGACAATTGTGTGATTTGGTCTAACCGTTTGTTTCTCTCATACTGGTTGTTATGTTCAGGATCGACAAACGAGACTGACGGTTGGTATGAGTCGCAAAGTGGGAAGACCGTTTGAGTTCACATCTCTCCAACTCCCTGCCTGATCATTCATTTATTCTTTATCATTGGGTTGCAATATATTAGTGGCACCTTTGTCTTGGTCATACTTCCTCTAACAAATTCTCCATTTAATTTTTGTTAGCAATTTAAATAATATTTTCGAATTTATTCATTTTGATTATTTGAATTGCAAACTTGCAAACACAACATGATTTATTCTTCTCTACGTCATCTCTATTGTGATACTTCATTTGGCTTAATTCACTCGGATATTTAAGGTCTTGCCTCTATGATAACACACAAAATGTATTATTCCTAAGTTTTAATTTTGTAAATCTTTGCAGTTTATTCAGGGTTTTCATGAGTTTATAGTTATATTTTTAATTGTAGAGCAAAATGGAGCATAACCGGAGATTTTGGAGATATCATTACAATTATGGAGCTATTGGAGCATAATTTGAGACGCCATGTGAAGAAGATGACCTAAAAGAGCATGAGAACCCAAGGGGGATGGCGTTGAGACGCTGATTGTAGCATCTTAAAGCCACGATGTCTACCTTTTAAGATGAAAAATATGCATGTATAGTGTTGTGCAATGTTATATTATAGTACTACAATGCCAAAAACACACAGTCTCACACCTTCGAAGTACGTAGCATTGAGATGTTATGTGTATCGTCTCAATGCTACACAAAAATTTCCTTTTCTGGAAGATTTTTGGGACAACATTCACAGCATTGTGACATTGTCACCATTCCTATAAATATATCCTTATATTGTGCAATTGATGGAGCTATCTTTGAGACCTAAAACCATATTTTCGAATTATACTCTAATTGGGAAGCAAAAAAGGACATTTTTTGAGGTTAGAAATGAGGGTTTGAATCGAAAATCGTGGGAAGCATCAAGACGAGATCGACACGTGATTTATAGTTTTTCCTTTTCCTTTTTAGTTGAATTTCATATTATGGATTATGAATATAAGTTTAGTTTTTATTTTTGTGATCATGAATGGTTTGACTTATATTTAGGGAATTGACGTAGTCCTTATTGTCTTAGTTATTAATCTATGCTTTGATTTTGCTTTATAGTTGTATGTGATTGAATGTTTATAATACTTGTTAGTTTTTAGCCAAAGTTATTATGTTCTGTTGGTCTAATTGTATGCTTGGAAAAATGACGATTAGATTAGATTTAATTCGATCACAATTTTTTTCGTAAATTAATGCATATAAATGAAGAATTCTCTTAGTAGCTCAAAAGAAGTAGTTTGATGTCATTGTTTTGCTATTAAAATATTGACAGGCACGTTAAGTTTGTAGCATTGTATAAGGTCAATTGAGCTTCAAAGGGTCTATTGATATTTATTTACTTATTGTTTGTAACTTTGCAAACTTATAGTTGGATTAATTAACTAAAGTAATGATTCTATAAATGAAGTAAATTCCCCGTCCAGTGGACATCTTGAAGGAGTTAATATTAAGAAAGCAAAAACAATTTTGGTTTAATTTGATCAATTTTGTCAAATAAAATACATGTTCGAAACTAGAAAAATATAGTATAAGAACACAACCTTTAAAGCTCAAAATTGAAGCAATCTGACGGTTTTCTTGGAATAAAAATAGGTTGTGGACCACCTCTAGTGTCTTCCTACTATCCTCAGGCCTTGGAACAGTTTGTGGGTTTTTTATTGAGAGAATTTGGAAGAAGAAGAGGGAGAGGTCTAAAGCCGAAAAAACCAAATTTTTTTTGCAAAATCCAATTAATCTATGTGTTTCTTCTTCAATTAAAGCAAATCACGAGCTTCTTCAAGCTAGGAGAAGATGAAAACACAAAGATGATAATGATAATTGAAGAAAGATGCGGACAATTTTGGTGAATTTGAAATTCAAAGTAGGCGAATCACCAATTTGTGTATTTAATCATTTTTCAATTAAAAAATGAATTTGAATTTCCATTTAATTTTAATTCAAAATTAATTTTAAATTAAAATCAATTTATTTATTTTAAATATTTATATAATTTAATATCAAATATCAAATTAAATAATTGGAACAATTCTAATTTCTTAAATCGATCGTTCGAACATGAATCCCTATTCATGTTTTAAACTGAACCAATATTTTTAATCATATTTAAATATGTCCACCTCTTTTTTATCATAGTTTGATTCATAATTAATCTATGAAACATTAAGTATATCACATATAATTAACGTTTTCTCTCAAAACCGAATTTGAACAATTCAAATTCTTTTCTCTCAAATTGTTACAAGGCTTAGTCCGAGCTAGTAAGAGTGACCCAATGGACCTACAGATCATGAGCTCCAACGATACAAGATTAACCGGTCAACTCTTTAGCGTAGCTAGTTAACATTCGTTAACCACCGAGACACTCCACTAAAACCCAATGGTTGCACTATCCTCATTGTAGATGTATTTATGTCCACTCGATATAACCATGATTAGTTAGTCGATCATTCACAGGTCTTTCATAATTACAACTTGGTCAAAAAAACCGTTTTACCCCTGTAATTGCTTCTTGTTCCTTAAGTCCCACTGATCCTTTAATGAACAATTGGTTTGTGGTCCAATCAACAAACCAAATCTCTCTCGGGCCACTGAGAGGGTGGACCCATTGTTGAAGACCTGATGCCAACACTTAAGGAACAACTTCTCTACTAATCCCTAAAGCAGGTAAGAGTTAATTTCATCTTGCAAGACTATGTTCCTAGCTACCTACCGAGTCTTATCCCCAAAATGAGAGGTTTATTAAGTTGGCGATCTCTGGCCACTCTCACTCATGCAAATCTAAGGATAATGCCGAATAAACAAGAGTTCATAGCGCACTTAGGATTAAAATCGAGTTACACAAGTAATTGTTTGAATATAGTCAGTTAAGACAGTAAACAGAGTTATAAAGTCTAAGTGATTATTTCTCGGTTTGATCTTATGCAAACTTATTGCATAGGACGCCCCACTCACGTGTCTCCACATGAACGGTTTAGGATCACATCGTATTGTACTTTACAAAGTGGGTCGCGTCCATAGTGTCCCCAGGATAAGGTACCTAACCATATCCCTATACTATAGGTCATTCTGGTTATAACTTGAACTTGATCCACTTTTATGTCACACATAAAGTTCAAGTATACATTCTATAACCAAGGTTTTTCATTTATTGAATTAAGGTTACAAATAGAGATGTTCATTTTCCTCGCGGGAAATTGGGAAGGGAGCGAGGACTAATTTTTTCCCGTTGGCTAAATGGGGATGGGGACGAATAATGTTCTCCGTCTCTGACCTCGACCCCGTCTCCACCCCGCTCAAATTATTTATTTATTTTAAATATATATACTTGTAAATATATAATAAACCATAATTCTACATTTTTATTAAATATCATTTTATTTTTCTAATAAAATTGAAAAAAAAAAGTCTCTTAACTAGAAATATTTAATGAAGAATTAACCAATTTAAATACAAAATTAAAAAAAAAGTTAATACAATTTAGAAAAATAAAATAATAAACAGAAAACTATTCCCCACCCGCCCCATTATCTGCGGAATTAAATGAGAAATTTCACGGGAACGAGAAATAAAATGAGGGTGGGGACGGAGACGGGGAAGCCATTTCCCGACCCTGTCCCGCCCTGTGGACATCTCTGCTTACAATCTACACCATTCACTTTATTCAATAACACTTTACTAAATAAACTCCAATAATAAATGTATTGCAAAATAGAATATATATTCATTTTACAAACTACGAGTTTTATGATATAAAACCAAATGCATCTCTACTTAAAAACTATTATAAATAGTGTAATTATCGTTCTCTAAAAGAAAGGAAAAGAAAACATGAATGCCTTAATATTCCTTCTTAAAAAAACAGAGAAAAAAAAAACAGAAATGTGAATGATTGCATACCTGAATCTTTTCCAATGACATAGGTAGATTTTGAGTTTTGAGAGTTTTAGATTTTGTTTCACAAATGAATATATTTATATAATTTACATGGAATTCTAATACTTAACGATTTTTATTTTAGTAATGAAAATATAGTAAATTTGTATCTTTTAGTACAATAAGAGTTGAGAAATTTGAACCACAAATCTCATGATCGGCCTGTTTGGTAGGCAATCCGAAAGCAGGAATTTGAAAACAAGGGATTCAATGAAAACAAAGTTGTATTTCATGTTTTCAGATATGTGTTTGGTAGCAGATTTAGAAAATTAATTCATTTTAAACAATAATTTAAAGTGTGTTCTATAATATATTTATAGATCATAAAACTCGTTGTAGTTGCAAAGATAAATATTAGGTTGAATATAAGACATTATTACTTAATTCATGAACATGTATTTTTTTAATAAATTTTATATAATTATTATTTTATAATATATTATATTATGCATATTTTAATTTAATAAAAGTAAATTAAGTTTATAAACATGAAATACTATATTTATTAAGAATTTACCTTTGTTTAATACAATTATGCAATTTAAAATTTCAAATTCAGAATCTGGATACAATGAAAACATAAAAATGTTGTTTTCAGAATTTCTACTATTTGGATCACAGAATCCGAAAACAGTTTTCAAAAACACGTATGTCAAACATGTATTCACTGAATTCAATGAATCCGAAAACATAAAACAGAATCCGGATTGCCTACCAAACATGCCCTAATATATTCAAGATACCATCTATACTCTCTTTAGTATAAGATTAAATTTGTAACTACAACTATTTTTATATAATGTTTTTTCTAATGTTAAGGTAACTCATTTTTTAACAAAAATGATATATTTGTTTCCACATGCTTAGTTTATACCGTTTTCTTATTTATAAAAATGGTACGTTTATAATTATATTCACATAAAAGGGTAAGGTGTATTTTTATATATACATATTTTTACATAACACAAAATGGTAAGATGGAAATTACATATTTGCAATTCACTAAAAACTAAAAGGGTAGAATGATCCTAATGAATTGAGCTATATGCTTTTGGCATAATGCAAAAATTTATAAGAAATATGTGCATAAAAAATTTATGAGTTATATGCTTTTGGCATAATGCAAAAATTTACATGTCGTTTAATCCTTATTATGAAATTAATGACATATGATCACTTTTGTATAGCGCATTCCATCAAAATAACCGCGAGAGTATTATGTTCTTTAGGTCTTGTTTTCGTAGGCTCGCTCTTGTTCGTGATAATAATGACTGGTTATAATTCTAAAGAAAAGAAAGAGACAAGGGGAAATCAAATCACGAGCGAGAAACGAGCCTACACGAGCAAGATTTTGAGGTCCACGAGAGAGTCAACATGAGCAAGTGATCATTTGCAGAAGTCGTATCGTGAGCGAGAGCGACAATGCGAGTTCCGTGAGAGAGAGTCAATACGAGCGAGTGATTATTTGTATAAGTCGTATCATGAGCGAGAATGTATAGTGATAACATGAACAAGTAATACAAGCCCAATATTGCCCTCACTACTACATTTTTGACATTCTATAACACAAGGGCCAAACTAAATGAAGGACAGAAAAGGGAAAAAACGTCATAAATGGTTGGAGGTGCGTTTTTGGCAGAAAAAATGAAGATTTTTGTATTTTCAAAATTTTATGACAGTTCTTTAACATCATAAATATCGTTTGATGAGGTATCGAAGTGTTGTAATTCTAGACTTCGATGCTTGAAGAAATTCGAAATTGTGATTGTTGTGCCGTGAAACTACTGCCGGTATAAATCGTGTTCTACCAGTTGCTCCCCAAAGTTAACACACTTTGTAAGCTTTTCAATATGCTCACATATATAAAATCACCTTCCCACTTCGAAACCTTTTTATGTGAGATAATTAGTTGATCATTTCTTATAAATTTGTAATAGGCCAATGGGTCCATAATCATTCCCAACCGACTTAAGCATTTAGACAATATACATCAAGCAGTTTAGGAATCAAGCCATCTTTTGTTATACAAATTTTAATCTTTCAAGGTGTGGATATCCTTTATGCTGCTTTTGATATTCTTTATGCTCCTTTAAAAAATCCAGAGGTATTTTTGAAACAAATGCATCTGAAAAAAAAAAAAATCTCTTTCTTTAATAAATAAGAATTGGGCGGAGTAAGATAGTGAAAAAGTTCAGTGTGATGATCTTTTTTTTTTAAACAAATTGAAAAAAAAAAAACTCTGAAAAACTAGATCGGGTCAGTAACGGATCCGATTTGGTTCATCGATTTATTTGCTTTCGTAATTGCTTACATTATATGGTATTTATTAGGATTCCTGTAAAACCCTGCACTGGTCGCCCTCCTTGCCCGCTTGCTAGGGTTTATTCTTCACTTTCATACCACTGATCACGCCCATGGAAGGCTTTGAGAAGAAGCCCTCGTCCGAATTTCAATCCAACGATGACTTCTGCGACTCCATTCTCTCTCACTTCAGTCATTCCACCAAAGAAGATCATCAGCATCTCTGCGCCGTCATTGGCGCCATGGCCCAGGAGCTCAGAGACCAGAGCCTTTCTTGCACTCCGGTTGCCTACTTCGGCGCGACTTGTTCGTCTTTAGACCGCATCTCCTCTGAGCTTGAACCGTCGCCCCACCTTCTCGATGCCCTTCTCACCATTCTGTCTATGCTTCTCCCGCAAATTTCCCCTCCGATTTTGAATAAGAAGGAGTTTCTCTCAGACCTCCTTATTCGTGTTCTTCGTATCCCGTCGTTGACCCCCGGTGCGGCTACTTCCGGATTGAAGTGTGTTTCTCATTTGGTGATTGTTAGGAAGCCTGTCAACTGGTCGGATGTGTCTAATTTGTTCGGCTTTATTCTTGGGTTCGTTATTGATTCGCGCCCTAAGGTGATTTCTTATACCTTTGTTTCGGTTCGTTTGGATTTCTTTTAAATGAAATTCTCTTTTTGCTTTGGGCAACGTACAAATTGCATCATTCAATGAATTTGAATAGAATGGCATTGAATGTTATCGTCTGAATGAACTACTAATTGTTGCTGAACAGGTTAGAAGGCAATCACATATTTGTCTCAAAGATATCTTGTCAAAAATTCAAGGAACGCCTCTCCTTCCATCTGCTAGCGAAGGGATTACCAATGTTTTTGAAAAATCTCTTTTGCTTGCTGGTGGATCGAACACGAAGACTACCGAAGGATCTAAAGGAGCTCAGGAGGTTCTATTTATTTTGGAGGCTTTGAGGGAGTGTCTACCTCTCATGTCAATGAAGTATATTACTAACACACTTAAATATTACAAAACTCTTTTGGAGCTGCACCAACCTGTTGTTACGAGGCGCATTACCGATAGTTTGAACTCACTCTGTCTCCATGAAACCGCCACCGTCAATGCTGAAGTACTAGTTGATCTTTTATGCTCGATGGCATCATCTTTCTCCACGAGTGAAACATCTGCAGATGGCCTGACTTTCACATCTCGCCTGCTTAATGTTGGGTTGAAAAAAGTTTATGAAGTTAATAGGCACATTTGTGTAGCTAAGCTCCCTGTTGCTTTCAATGCACTCAAAGGTATGATATTTGCTTTAAAACTTTTAGTTCCGATTAGAAGTTAATTTTCATGCACCATATTTCTCCCCCTCCTAAGTTCATGCTCATTTTCTTCATTGTCTATGGAAAAAGATGCAATTAATTTGTAACGTTCATGTTGGATTGATAGATATTATGCTATCTGATCACGAGGAGGCAATCCGTGCTGCCCAGGCTGCTATGATAAATCTGATATGTGCTTGCATCGAAGAAGACTTGATCAGACAGGATGTGGATCAAATTATGACGACTGGAAACATGGAGGGAAGGAAGTCCGGGCCAACAGTAATAGTAAAACTATGTGCTATTATAGAAAGTTTACTTGATTATCGTTACACTGCTGTTTTTGACTTGGCTTTTCAAGTTGTTTCGGCCATGTTTGATAAATTAGGTATTCTTAAACGACTTGATCCAATTGATTTTACTGTTCGCTTTTCATTTGAACTTATCACTAATCTAATTGAATTTGCTCTTCATTTTTCATTTGAACATATCATTACAAATCCTTCGTGTCACTTGTTGTCCATTTTTTATTTTGAAAAAGTCTTGGTTCATCATTCTACAGGGAAATATTCCTCTTACTTTCTGAAAGGAGCCCTTAATAGCATGGCAAACATGCAAAAATTGCCAGATGATGATTTCCCCTTTCGGAAAGAGGTATTCTTCTCTATATTATGGGTGACAAATAATTAATATATTGGTCATTAGTCTTTGTCGCAGATTTTTTGAGTTTTATTGTTTAGCATCCGTAGTTGAGAATTCAAATTGGGAGTATTTGCTCAATTTTGTACATTTTTTCCATGTTATATACTTTTCCTTTCGAGGTAGTTATGGATTTGATGGCCACACACAACTTCCCTCCGCTTTTCTTAATCCATGTTTGCTATCTCAATCTGTGTCATCTACACGTACACTTGTTAGCACAACAAATGTATTAGCACTAGTTTTACGAAATTAATATAGATGCAACATTTTTAAACACATAAAATATTTGTTAAGTATACTATTTGAGAGCAAAATACATGAAACTCATAATTTTAAGCATATAAATGCATAAACTTGTGGACTCGGAATTTCCTTCTTGTATAAAAATGATAAATATTTTAAAAAATGTATATTTTAATAAATGTGTTCTTGTTGCGTCCGTGTCCTAGATTTAAAAAAAAGGGCGCGTCACAACGTTTGTGTCGTATCCGTGTCTCATATCCATTTCCATGCTTCTTTGTGCGACACTTATGCTTCTTTGTATGCCACTGGAAAGGGGAAAAGAATATCATTTTTGTGGTTTGATTTGCTACATTCTACACTGTTTTCTGATACTGTCTATTGTTGTGGTAATCGGTTCACAATTTTTTTTTAATATATTACTGGTTGCAAGTTGTAACTATCTTTCATCATGCGTTGAGAGTCTGATGATTGATCCTTTGAGAAACATGCCCTTTATGTATTTTCCCTTTTCCTGAGACTAATAAACAGATTTTTACGTTAGTCTTTTATTTATTTTATATTTTAATGAGAAACCAACTTTTGTTTAGAAGATGAAAGTTCAAATACAACAATCAAGAAACTTGTATAAAAGATAAACGAGCTTAAAAAAGGATGTTCCAGTTGGAATGACTCTAATGTAGTTTGGGCAATTGGTGTCGTTTATTTTATGATCTTAGGTTTGACATTCTTCATGTTGACATTAGGACTGTGAATGTGGGGACTTTTGGGTGATTGTCGCGTATTGTCCATAGAGTTTTCAAAACAATCAAGTAGTAGAAGATCAGGATTATGTTGTTTGTGTTCTCTTGAAATGTAATTTACTGGATGTCTAGCACCAAATTATTTTTGCCATTATGGGAATGGATTCCTTTTGTGTGTTTTGATTATTTGTTCATTCTTCTAGGATTAAGAGTTTAGGTGGTGTTGAAGCTGGCTCATTCATGCTAGTCATCTTAGAGCTATGAGCCAGAACAATGTTCACCAACCTTTCCACAGCCATCTTGTTCATATATTGAAATAACTTTTGAATATGAGTTTGCGTTGTTATATTAAGTGTTATGTCCTCCCAAGGTAGCATTCTCAAGTGGGGGATCCCTTTACTCTTAGCTAATGCTCGTTCCATGATTCAGTTGCATGAATGCCTTGGATCAGCTCTTGGTGCGATGGGACCTCAAAGTTTCTTGGATCTTGTACCTTTTAATTTGGGTACAGAAAAGATATCAGAGATTAATATTTGGCTCTTTCCGATATTGAAGCAATACACAGTTGGTGCTCATTTGAGCTATTTCACGAAGACCATTTTGCCTATGATCGGAGAAATCAAGCAGAAGTCACAAAAGGTATGAAGTTTTCTTGTCTAAGGAATGGGTCTTTTTGTGAAATGTAGTCTCACATTTTTCATCTTTTGCAGCTTGAGCAACAGGGCATGGTTTCTTCATTGAGGAGTATGGATTCACTTGTTTACTCTTTTTGGTCCTTGCTGCCTTCATTTTGCAACTATCCTTTGGATACTGCTGAAAGCTTTAAGGATCTTGAAAAAGCTTTATACACTGCCCTTAATGAGGAACCAGATGTTCGAGGAATAATATGTTCAAGTCTGCAGATTCTTATCCAACAGAATAAGAGAGTGCTGCAAGGTAAGAATGATGAGTCTGATGTTGAAGTGGATATGGCCAGACAGCTTGCTATGTCTCATTATACCCCTAAGGTGGCGCAAAATAACCTGACTGCACTTCAGTCCTCCACTCGTGAGTTATTGTCTGCTTTGTCAACCATCTTTTTAAAATCTACAAAAGATGGTGGTTTTTTGCAGGTATGTCTCTATTGTTTGTAAACTTGTGCTTTTGTGCCGAGTTGTTTGGGAGATGTTTGGGTTTACTTCAATTGGTGCTTATTGTTCTGTATATTTGTTTGCACATCACCCATGTCATTTCGTGATTCTCTTTTTCTCTGTCTTGGAGTTGTATTATTTTTAATGGCTAGGATACTGTATATTCTAGATATTTCAATACCATTTGTTTGAACTATGTGCAGTCCACAATTGGAGAAATTTCTTCAATATCAGATAAAAATGTTGTGTCAAGACTCTTCAAGAGCACAATGCAGAAGCTTTTGAAGCTGACTCGGGAAGCTAAAGAAGTAGAACCCAAAGTTTCCAATTCCATGCAGATTGATGATTCCACAACTGCTAGTTCAATCTCTTTTATGAGGTATACTTCCTCCGGTGTTTGCTTTGGTTGGCTCGAGTGTGTTGCTCTTTGAAGAAAATGATTTTTTTTTTATGTTTTTTGGGAGTGTGTAGCTGATTTTGTAGGCCTTGGAGGTTTGTGACGCTTAACTGCCTAACAAGCCTTTCACCTTGACTGCAGGGCCCAAATGTTTGACTTGGCTGCATCTTTTTTGCCTGGATTGAATTTGAAAGAGATTGATGTTTTGTTCGTTGCTGTACAATCTGCATTAAAGGAACAGGTATTTGTTCTATACTGTTTTCAAAATGTTATTTGTAGGAATCTTATCGAATTCTTCTATATTATTAAGTTTCATCGTTACATATTTCTGGATTGCAGGATTGTGAAGGTTTGATACAGAAGAAGGCGTATAAAGTTCTTTCGGCTATTCTCAAGGTATTTTTTGTGTTCACAATACCTACCATTTTAACATTCTCAACAACTGTTTGAATTAAGATTATTTTCACGATTTTTGTACTAGATTGACATACTACGCTTATCATTTTATTGGAATTTGTTTGGTTAGTTAACCTACCTGGATGAGGTTTTGGTAGAATGTGGTGTCTCATGTAATATTCAATGATCATTTTAATGTGTATACTCCTCTGGTATATTTTAGAATTGGTAACTGATGTATTTCTATGGTGGTGTTGTTTGTAGTATTTGAATTCAGACGATTTCTTTTCCTCCTCCTCAAAAGAAGAAAGAGATGGTTTCCTTTCCTCAAAGTTCGATGAATTGCTTACAGTTATGATTAGCGTGTTGGATTTATGCCACTTTTCTGCCAAACGTCACAGACTCGATTGTCTATACTTTCTAATTGTCCAAGTGACAAAGGTAAATATAGATGCCATTCTATTCTTGTAGAGGAATAATGCATCTATCCTGCTTAAATATTTTCCAACCAGTTGTGATTTGAAATTTGGTACTTTTGATTATCTCAGGAGGATTCAGGGTCTAGGTGGCATTACATCATTAGTTCATTTTTGACTGAAATAACACTTGCGCTCAAAGAGGTATTCTTTTTTTCTTGGGTTATAATATTCCCTTCTATTCTAATTGAATTGTATGTTTTTTTATGAGTTATTCTGTTTTTTTTAGGATTTTTTTTTAAATTTAATGATGATGGAATAATTTGAGTTGGTGATTTTGTCGTGATTAAGACTTCTCTGAATTATTTAATACATGCATTTTCGATGTAAAGAGGAAATTTGGATGTGTGGTTCAGTACTTTTGGATACTTCTTCTCAGACTTTTTTTTAATTATATAGTTTACTTAATTGTTTTTTTAATACGAATTCCATTATAAGGAAATTGGGTTATTATAAGGGTATATTAGTAATTAGTTAGGGAAGTTGTTAGAGTGAATTGTTATAAATAGAGGAAGTGGGCAAGAGTAAAAGTAGGCAATTGTTTAGTTGCTTTAGATTTGAGTGATATTTCTCAAGAAAGGGGAGACTCCAAGTACTTGGAATGTTGGGTTATCTTTTAGTTCTTTTATCTTTTACATTTTAATACATTTAAGTTCTATCAATTAGTATTAGAGTTGTTCGGTTCTGACCATGGGGTTAGATGCAAATGTACGTAGAGAGATGTTGAAGATTATATGTGAATGGAGGGAGTGTATAGATTTGATTTTCTAATCGTTTCAAGATAAAAGGGTGCAAAGTTTCAAAGAAAGTAAAGAGGATATTGTAATGATACAAGAAGAGATTATATTGGAAGAACGAAAATAAATTAAGATAGAAGCCGACAACATAACAAGCAAAGTGAGGCCCATGAGAGTGAAGTCACGAAGATGAAAGTATCATCATAATCATCTTGTGATGAAGCAAGGCAAAAAGAATAGGTTGAAGTTGATCAAGAAAAGAAATCAAGAACGGGTTGAAGAAGCGAATGAGGGTGCACAAAAGAGGGGTAGAAATAATTCAAAGATACGGTTGTCGGGAAACAGTAAAGGTATGGTTGCAATTTTTGGGAGTCCAACTGATATTTGCCAATGTATGAATACCTCAGTGAGGGTTGGGAAGGTTCTCAAGGCGACAAAGGCGGGATTTCTAGGGAGAGATCATCGATGATTGTTGCTTTTGTGGCTGGAGATGAAAACTTTAAGAGGTGGCGATGCAAGTGTCGTGAAAAGGCGGCGGAGGAAGGGATTTCTAGGGAGAGATCATCGATGATTGTTACTTTTGTGGTTGGAGATGAAAACTTGGAAGAGGTCACGATGCAAGTGTCGTGAAAAGGTGGCAGAGGAATCAGAGGAGAACAACCATGAAGAAAGTGAAAATAGGAGACAAAACATGCCTGATGGAGGCCGCTGCCGATGACGAGTGCAAGCGTGGTCAAAGATGAAGTCGTGGAGGAGGCACCATTGCAAGTTTTCTGAAGATGGACTTGTGGGTATGGGGTTGGCTAGTGCGGGAATTGTCAAAAGAAAGAAGAATTTAGAAGTTGGTTAGTCTTTGGCATGGGCTAAAGAAATACCTTCGAATGAGTTGTCTTGGTGAGGCTCATTTCTTCTTAAAAAAATTACACGATGAGTTTTGGGCCTGGTCGTCCTATGTTTTTTAACCCATAAGCCAACCCAAAGCTGAAGGAAGAAACTCTAGCCGTCATAGTCCTCTTTCTTTAGTTCTCTGTTGCCACATTTTGATTGCCTTATAAAAAGGAGAAAGTGGGCATATTTTGATCATTATTCCATTTTGGAATTTTATTGTAACGATGCCTTGAGGCGAAGATGTGTTTTAGGCCATGTTTTTTTTTAAAAGGTGACAATAGAATTTCATTGAAATAATAAAAAAAGAGACAAAGTCTCAGATACAAAGCAAAACAAAGCAACAATAAAAAGACCCCTTACAAGATATCAAAACTCCACTCACAAACCTCCAAAAGAGACCAACAGAGATAAAATCCCAAAAAGACAAAATTCAAAAGAAAGCCATGAACCAACACAAAGCCTCAAACAATCAAAACCACAAAAAAAGCATGCTTTCCTTGAGCTTTGAAGACAGTTCATCCCTCCGTTCCAACAAAAAATCTAGCGAACAAGGAACTTGAACTAGCAGCACCCGACTATGGCAAAAATCTGATAAAAAACACTTCAAGCTTCTAGAAAAACCCAATAACAACTAAAAATCCCAGAAGCTTGGACCAGCAAAAACTTGCAAATTCACAACGAATTCCATACACACACCACACGAAACCATCAAGAATCAAAGAATCAAGCAAAAGAGGCCAACTAATAAAACAACCCAACCATCTCGGCCAAACCCCAAACTGCGACACCCTAACCACAGAAAACTTCAAGCACACTTCCAAGGCTCCAACTTCCAAACCTCACAAGCTCTAAAAGAAAATCTCAATGACAAGGAGAAGAATGAGTGGTGGGCCCAATTCCTCGAAATTGCAACTCGTTAGCCTTGATTAAATCTTTAAAAGCATCCAGCTCCTTTTGAACCCGAGGAAAGGAATCCTCCCATTTCAACACATTCAGATCCGAGAGCTCCTTACAACTTCCACCTTTGACAATCGAAGAATTAAACAAGAGCGATAGATTTGCCACAGGAAAATCTCCGGTCAATGAAGAATCAACACGCGCACTCCACTTCTGCCTATAGCTTTCTGGGCTACTTAAGCTTATATCCGAACCCACCTCCTCCTCTAACACTCCGACACCCAAAGACTCCTCAAGCTGACCAAGCGAAGCCTCATCGTGTAGAGTAACTTTAAAAAATCGGGACTGAGAAGGGCCTAGAAAAACTTCGCCAACACAGGCAGAAGCCGCCTTAGGAGAACGCGCAAACTTCCTTGTCATCACTGATCTTCTGGTAACAATAGCTTAGAAGGGGTATCATCCTTAATGGCAAAAATTAAACAAGTAGAAGAACAACTTTGCCTTGACCCTGCTACCTTCCCCTTTTTTCGAGTATAACATTTAGCATAAGGAGAACAAAAATGATCACGAAGTCCCCTCACAGTGCTTGGAATTGGCGACTCTCCTTCATTACCACAACCCCCCCACCCCCGCTTTCACCAAGGTCAAATAAACAACCTCTTCCTCGTGACTTTCAAAGCCCCAACCCTCTGCAATTACTCCTAAATTTTGAACCTGAGCCTCTTCATCTCCTGTCTGACTAATGACACTCATGGTTGATGCCTCCTTGCAACCATTGTTTAGTACTGAATGCCCATTGAAAACAATTAAGTCCTCGCAGCCACTCCCTTGTCCCATCGGATTTAGCACCGAATCACCAACCATAGGAACCGAAGAATCCTCCAAAGAATTAGGCAGTGTTTTCAAAGTTCAAGGCACACGCACCTTAAGATGACAAGTTTTATATTGCTTCAAGGTGAGAGGTGACAAAAAGACGTTGCTTGAGCAGAGCGAGACACATCTAATGAAATAATAAATAAATAAATAATTATATGTATACAAAGTATTTGTATTTACTAAGTAACTTAAATAATTAAATAATTGAAGAAATAAAGATTAAGAATTTAAATATGCCGTAAAGAAATATTAGTTAATAAAAGATTACGTTAACAAAGAATATTTTATATAAATTTAGAATTAGAATTAGCAATACTGCTGCCTAAGAACTAAAAAAAAGCTTTACTGCCATCTGACAGTTTTATTACCACATGGCAATTATACTACCAAGCATGCATAGAGCTACTGACTTGTTCTACATTAATCTTCTTTAGTGTTGATGTTAAAAAAGTGAGGACTAATCTTCCATTTTGTTCTGCACATATTTAGGTTCTACTTCTTTCCCCTGCTTTTTCATCTTTATATCTTTATATTTTTAATTCTTGAACAAAAAAATCTCTAAGAGTAATACAACTAGGCACTCACCTTCACGCATGGGAAAGATGTAGAAATGCGGCCAAAGGTGTTGCCGAGCGAGTGCCTGACTGAAGTTGCTTGCCTCGGCTACCTTCAAGGGGCAGTGACCTCAGGTGGCCTTGTCTGTTGCATTAGGTGTGTGCCTGGGGAAACTTTTAAAAAACTTGTTTTGGGGACGAGTAATGATAGGAATGCTATTAGAAGGTAATTAGGGATATTATAAGAGTATATTAGTAATTAGTTAGAGAAGTTGTTAGGGGAGAATTGTTATAAATAAAGGAGGTGGGGAAGGATGTGTTAGACTATGTTTGATATAATTAAATTTACTCCAAACTATCAGCTTAAGCTTTTGGTTTGATGGGTGATTTAAGATGATATAAGAGGAGGTGGTCCAGGAGGTCTTGTGTTCAAGCCCCTGCAAAGTCAGTTTCCTCCCCATTTAATATTGATTCTACTTGTTTGGCTTTTTATCAAATTTCCAAGCCCACAAGTGAGGGAGAGTGTTTGACTATGTTTGATATAATTAAATTTGCTCCAAACTATTAGCTTAAGCTTTTGGTTTGATTAATGATTTAAGAGGATGAAGTAGATAATTGTTAAGTGGCTTTGGGCTTGAGTGAGAAGAAAGAGGAGGTTCCAAGTACCTTTAATGAGTCATCTAGTAGTTCTTTTATCTTGAGCGCTTCAATATACTTTGATACTATCATTTCCATGTATATTGGTTTTGATTTTATGATCACCTAAAAGGCTAATTTATTTTAAAAGACTAGTTTCTAACTGGTGGGCCTGGTGGTCAAGAAGGCCATGTAAATAATAAAGGGCTCAGAGGGAATGAGTTCAAGCCATGGTGCCACCTACCTAGGATCAGTGTTGTTGAAGCGCAACCAGGTGCTCGCCTAGGGCGGGACGCGAGGCGATGGGGGCCGTACCTCCTTGCAAATACCTAAGGCGAGCACCTAGCCTTCACTTCTTCTTCGACCGTTCTTCAAATTTTCTCTATTTTAAATTTTCTTCTTTAAGTCTTTGACTAAGAAGAAGAATGGAAGTTTGAAGAAGAAGAAGAATTAAAGAAGAATGGAAGAAAAAGAATAAGAAAAAATAGAAGAAGCCATCTTTTTTGTTCAGCCATCCATCAGCTGTTAATCAAAGAAGAAAGAGGAGTTGGAATTCGTAAGTAAGAAGAAAAGCCATGATAAGCTCTCCTTTATTTCTTACGTTTCTTAGAAGAATTGAAGTGTTGGCTGCCATCATTAAAGAAATGTTAACTGCATGCTAGCCAAATTGCCAAATGGCAAACTTTCTACTCCATTACTCGAATCACTGTTTTGTTTACCTATTTAAAAAGCATTTTTATTTCTATTTTTTTTCCAAATATATTTCTTTTCTCAATATTATTTAAGTTAATTTTTATTTGAAACTTAAATAAATTTGTTAATATTTTAACATTTTAAAAATTTAACCATTTTTTAATTTATAACTGTCAGAAATAATATTTATTTATTATTTTATGGGGTGCGCCTTGCTTTAGTAGGGACCTTTTTGTCAGCTCTTGTCTTGAGGCGATTAAAGAGCTTGTTGCCTTCAAGTGTGCCCTGTGCTTTGAAAATACTGCCTAGGATTTAATTTCCTACGAGGTACCTTGCAACCCAATGTGGTAAAATCAAACAATTGTTGTGTAAGATTAGTTGAGGTATGCACAAGTTGGCTTGGACACTTGTGAATATAAAAAAAAAGTTTTTGTTTGGGTTGGTTGCTGATAGAAAATTAACTTGAATGATATGCTGCAGAAAAGATCTCCTATAATTGTTTGATTATGTTGTTCATGTATTAGGTGTGGAGTTGGTAATGATGATATTCATCTTCACTGCCTTGCTTACTTGTGGAGCAGGTTTATAGTGTTTGGATGTTAATGAAGGCAACCTCTTCTGAATATTTACTGACGTAGGGGAATCTGCAGGGGGATGAGTAGAACTAGAGAAGGAATAGTTTGTTAATTATGAAATTTGGCGGTACATTTTTGAGGCATTTGTGGCATGAGTCAACTTTTTAACAGATGAAAAAGTTAATGAATGAGGACAATCGTTTTATAGATATTCCTTTTTTTTTTGTTAAAATGGTTTTGATTGGACAAAATTCATATTAAAAGTTGTATTGATTTAATATCCTTTTTTTTGCTTTGAATGATTTCTTATCGCCCTGTTATATAATTGTAAATTACCTTATTTTATTAAACAATTGTAATTCTTTTATTGAATTTGAAATGATCATTGGAAGCCAATAGGAAATTCCATTTGCCATCAGTACAAAGGGAAATATGAATGTTCTTTGCATTTTTATTATTATTTCCAATTGTTTACCTACGTTTTAGTCTGTATCTCTACTCAATTTCTTAGCTGAAAATAAGATTAGTTTCCAGTACTTAGAGTGAATACTGTACTGTCTTTGTTGCATTCAACAGGCTTCAATTTAATAATGTTATTAAAAAAACTTTCATGTAATTCTTTTTATTAATTTATTGGTGGCGCGGATTACATGGAAGGTTTACTTGCTTTTAGATTGTTATATTGTTCCATATAAGTTCACCTAGTGGTTGTATGGTGTTTGAAATTGGTTAATGTTTTTTAGTACATCCATTTGTTGACAGGACATCATATAAGTTGTTTTAAAATAACAATGAGATTTTGGAATTTCTCTTACTGAATAGTATGTTGCTACATATTTACGGACGATGATGTTTTTGAAACACGTTGCTTGTGTTGTTCTTAACTCTCATATAAGTGCTGTTTCATGAATGTCTTATTGTAGGTGCTACTGCTAATTGTCTTATGTGTCTTTCTTTCAGGCTAATAAGAAAACAAGAAATAGAGCTTACGATATTCTTGTCCAGATTGGTCATGCATGTATGGATGAAAACAAAGGTGGAAAGATAGAATACCTGTATCGGTTTTTCAATATGGTACTTTAATTCTTTCCAAGTCATTGTTTTTAGTTACTTCTCACGTGAAAAACATTAATGGGGTTTATCCTCCCCACCCCACCTCTGATTCATCTAGCTGAATTGACTCAATATCAATTGATGTCATGACTAGCAAGAATAAATATTTTCATGATCTCAGGTAGCTGGAGGTCTTGGTGGTAAAACTCCTCATATGATCAGTGCTGCAATGAAAGGCTTAGCTCGCCTGACATATGAGTTCTCTGATCTAGTTTCAGCAGCTTGCAATTTGATGCCATCTACATTTTTGCTTCTTCAAAGACAAACACAGAGCAGAGAAATAATCAAGGTTAGCTCGTTGTTCCTCCCTTGTGTTTGTATCTTTTTTTGTTTTTGGAAGGAAACATGAATTGTATTAAAAGGAGAAAAAAGGGGGGAACAACCTATGGGCACAAAATATCGCTTTCCTATTGTTAAAGATCTTAGTGAGGTTGTAATTATAAAAGAATTTCCTGTGACTATACCCTCAAGTAAAAGCAGTAGGCAAGCTGTATCTATTTCAATATTCTCTTATAATTCTATTCATACTCTCGTCTTCTATAGGCCAATTTGGGATTTTTAAAGGTTTTGGTGGCCAAATCGAAAGCTGAATTGTTGCATATGCACTTAACGAGTTTGGTGGAAGGGTTGCTGAAATGGCAAGATGGCCCCAAAAACCACTTTAAAGCTAAAGTCAGTATTTCTTTAAGTTCATTCTGTAATCTTTCTCTTGCTTTCTAGTAGTCCAAATTTACAATTTTCATTTGTACTTTTCCAGGTCAAGCAGTTACTTGATATGCTTGTTAGAAAATGTGGCCTGGACGCAGTTAAGGTTGTGATGCCAGAAGAACACATGAAACTTCTTACCAACATAAGGAAGGTTAGTTATAAACTTAGTGCTAGATTGATAAACAAAAAGGCTTATGTAGATTCTGGGAACGGAAAGAAAGCAAGCATGTGCTTATTCTTACTAACAGATGGTTTTGGCATGCAGATCAGAGAACGAAAAGAGAAGAAACTTAAATCTGAGGGGGCTAAGTCTATTGTGTCGAAAGCAACAACATCCAGGTCTCTCGTGCAGTTCTTTTAATGTTCATATACTTCAACTTGTGCAACCAGCTATTTTGTGAATAGTGCACGTGCTTATGGATAAACAAATAGTTCTTACATTTGGATGCATTTTTTTTGGCACCTCAATGAAAGAAGGGTTATTATTTTAACATCAAGAAATATATTAGTTGTCGCCAGAATCGGTAATCATACAGATCCTGTTATGTGCATTCCCATGAGATTGATGAGATCTTTTTTTGGGTGGTGATGTGTGAGGAGATGAGCAAGTATCTATAAAGAACCTTTTGAGTGCTACAAGATATGATTGATGGCTTTTATTTACTGCATTCAGCTCATATGGGGTTGGAATTTCTGCATTTATATTTAAAATGCTCAGACTGTTTTAAGTTCCTTTAAAATTTCTGCGTTTTATAATTGCTTTTCTTGTGACTATTGGTTTACTTTCAGGATGAGTAGATGGAATCATACAAGAATATTTTCGGAGGTTAGTGATGACGAGACTGAAGATAGTGGTGCAGAATACTTGGGAGAAAGTGATTTAGAACTTGTGGATGCTAGAAAACGTCAACCATCAAAGGCGACTTCCTCACAACTTAGATCAAAGTCATCTAAACGGTCAGTTGGCATTTGCATTCATTGTTTAATTTACGGTAATGCGAGTTACATTTTTCTAGATGATGATTGCGATCTCGATTTTTAAACACTCCAGCCCCAAGAGCCGCTCAACCATGAACTTGCTCGAGCACTTGCCCGATCAATTGGAAGATGAGCCTCTTGACTTGCTTGATCAACAAAGAACAAGATTTGCTCTTCAATCATCAATGCATCTCAAGCAGAAGACAGTTTCATCAGATGGCGAGATGAAGATCGACGATGAAGGGCGCTTAATAATTGTTGACGACGATGAGACAAAGAAGAAGAGAAAAGCTTCCAACCATGATTTAGATGGAATGAGTGAAGTTGGCAGTCACTTGTCAGCTAGTTCCTCTAAGAAAATTCAAAAGCGTAGAAGAACATCAGACTCTGGTTGGGCTTACACTGGTACTGAGTATGCTAGCAAGAAGGCTGGCGGGGATGTTAAGAGGAAGGACAAGCTTGAACCTTATGCATATTGGCCTCTTGATCGGAAGATGATGAGTCGTCGACCGGAGCATCGGGCAGTGGCTCGAAAAGGTATGGTTAGTGTGGTAAATATGACGAAGAAGCTTGAAGGCAAGAGTGCCTCTAGTATTTTGGCAGGTAAAGCCTCCCAGTTTAGGAAGGTTCAGAAGAAAGGTGGCAAGAAAAAGGGCAAGTAGAAAGAAAGCCTAAACAAAATTTTGGTTGAGGATATTTATTAGAAAATTGTAATAATTTTAGAGTGAGTTGCCGTAAAATTCCCCCCCATTTGAGTATGTATATATCAAAGGTGAAGGAGGAGAGGTTCATTGTTATGTCGCAATTTTGCTTAAAGCTAGTGTTTTTCGTATGATGTGTTTTGGAATATTGTATTTATATAATTACAGATTTACGTTTCATTTTAATACATAAAATTAACCATCAAGTCTTAGATTATTATGCAAAATTTAAATCCAAAATTAGGACTTTGGTGGAAAATTGGTTGCTGTGTACAAATTATATGTAATTTCTTTTGGACAAGCTGTAAATATCTTCCCGATTTTGGTTCAAGGAAATAGCAATAAACTGGAAAGAACAGAAAATTAAAGAAACGATCGACAGTACGGATTCTGCCGCCGTCGTCGTTGCCGGCGGCAGGACTGGGAAGAGCGGAATCGGTGAGTTGCAGTGAAATCGGACCTTGCTCGGACGGAACGAAGGGAAAATTGAGGCGGAATTAGGGTACATTTCTAATTTCATATTTTATTGGGCACTTTATGGAAAAGACTCAAGTCTTACTTTTGGGGTCGTTTTATTAGGTCTTGCTGCTGCTTTCTTTGGTGTTGGTGTGGAGTCCTACCTATGGTGATTCGGGACAGGTTTTCAGTTTCGATTTGGGGTATAGCTTTTTCATCTTCCTTCGAGCACTGGTAACAAATTCATGGCAAAGATGAAATTATGGTAAATTAAATTACATCAATACTTTTTCTCGCCCTTCCATTGTGGGCTTGGAAATTTGTGAAAACACCTAACAAGGAAAATTTAATCGAGAGAAGAACTAACATTAGTGAAGTTTGAACACATGACTTCCTGCTTTGATATCATGTTAAATCGCCCTAAAAACTTAAGTTGATAGGTTGTGATAAATTTAATTATATTAATACTCTAACAATTTTTTTTTGGATATTACGAACGATGATATTGATAAAGCGAATAGAAAGCTTCCTGCAAAATTATTACCACGAAATTGATTAAGGCAGAGACGTTTATGCAACTGATGCCAAAGATTCGAAACTTGGAGGAGCAAGTCGAGGTTGGAAATGTGGGTAAGAATTTGTAGATGAGCTATTTCGAGAATGAGAGGGATAAAAGAAGGGGAAATTGTGAGTAGTGTCTAAATTAAATGACTTGTACTGAAAAATGTCTAAAAATGTTTTATATTTCAAATTTGTCTACCTATTTCTAAGGAAGGAGTGTGATGAAAATTAAATTCTCATTTTGCCCCTAGTATATAATTATATTTACAATCAAACTAAATCTACTCTAAACCTACTCCAACCGACATTCCTTGTTATTCAATTTTTCTTTTTATTCGGATTCTACAATTTGTGGCAGTTCACGTTGGTCGATTTTCTTGTGAGTGGTTGTACAAAAGTAGATCATCTCCCATTGTTGGTTTCCTACCGTTTATGCTCGAAGAGTTGGTTAATTCTCTGGATTTTTCACACTTGTTTGTTCGATTGTCAATGGGTTCTCACAACATACCCATATTGTTTGATGGTGTTTGGGATGAAGAAGATGGCTACAAGAGGTATAAGTTTCTATGTCGGTTGTAATTGGCCATGTTTCCACCCTTTCAGAACTCTCTCAATCCATTGCAGTGCAGATTAAGCTTGATGAGTTCAAAAGGATTTCACGTTTTTCATTTGTTAGAAATGGAGATAAAAATGTGATGATCATTACCATCTTAGAGGATAAAGATATAACGCGGATGCTTACAGGACATTGGAGTATATGTACCCCAACTGTGCGTTAGTCTTGAATGTTGAAAGCACAACATCAGTGGAGGGTCCAAATAATCAAGTTAAAGAGCTCACCTTCGTTACCCCGGAAGTATGGTTGATATAACAAAAGGAGGTAAGATTTAAGAGGTTCTTGTTTTTGGGTGTAAGTATGATCTCAAGAAAGTTGTATATACTCTTACGATAAAACGGAGTTTCCAGTTCAAAACTGTAAAATCAAGCAAGGTACAATTCACTACCCGATGTATTGACGACACATGCAAATGGTACTTTCGTGCTTCAGTGTTAAGAGCAGGCGGACTGTGAGTTGTTAGGAAATTCGTGGATGAGCACTCTGGCTGCATCGATATTGTGCGCAATGATCACTGCCAAGCGACCTCAACCATGGTAAATGAGTACGTTGAGCTTATTATGAAAACGAATAGTAGGTTCCATTCCATTGTACTCCCAAAGATGTCATGGTATATGCTCAGAAGAATCATGGAGTTAATATTAGTTACAACAAAGCATGGAGGGGAAGAGAGAAGGTCGTTAATTGTATTCGAGGGTCCCCAGAAAAGTCATATGCTCTCATTTCTGGGTTTTGCAGCCAACCTAATTGCAAAAAATTCAGGTATGCACCATTTTTACCTTTCGTTCGTCGTGCTCTATATACTGTATATATTAATATCTACAGTATTCTCAGGGACATACATTGTGCAAGATTTCGGTGGAATGGGAGATAAACCTCATTTCAGGTGCACAAATACACCTTTTAATTATTTTTTGAAATTTTTAGCAGGATTTCGGTGGAAGTCGTGCCACATTCGAGTGGATTTGGTGGTGTATTAATTGGAGGTTGTTTTTTTATGAGTGTGAATTACCATTAATTATCTAGCCCTGTAATATCAATATCTTATTTTATATATGTAGATAAGTTTATATGCAGAGCTATTGTTTTTTTTCTTCTCTCATTTCTGGGTTTGCAACCAACCTAATTGCAAAAAATCTAGGTATATATCATTTTTACCTTTGGTTCGTCGTGCTCTATATACTGTATATACTAATATCCACATTATTCTTAGGGGCATACACTACACAAGATTTCGATGAAAGAGATACACCTCATTTCAGGTGCACAAATACACCTTTTAATTATTTTTTGAATTTTTTAGCAAGATTTTGGTGGAAGTCGTGCCACGGTTTGGTGGTGTATTAAATTGTAGGCTATTTTTTATGCGTGTGAATTACCATAAACTATCTAGCCCTGTAATTTCAATATCTTATTTGATATATGTAGATAAGTTTATATGCACATGTTTGGAGCTATTATTTTTTTTGTGTTACTCAAATTGGTATATGCCCAATTATGTCCAATTATGTTCATTAATCTATCTTATATATTTCTTCATCTTTTTGGGTTGTTTTGTTGCATTTTTCAGTTTTCTTTATTCAGTTCCATCGTTATTTTGGTCAAACAATATATTTGAATCATTAGAATATATTTATTTATCTTTATTTATCTAAAAAAAATTTCGCCCTTGATTCACTCCTATTTGTTAATTGTTAGCCTCCTTTTCTTTAGCCATATTTGTAGGTAAGAGTATTTTTTATTCAAATATATTGTTTGAACAAAATAACGATGAAACTGAATAAAACCAAAAAAATGCACCAAAACAACCCAGAAAGATGAAGAAAGAAATAAAATAGATTAATGAATATAATTGGGCATATATCAATTTGAGTGACACAGAAAAAAAAACACAATAGCTCCAAACATGTGCATATAAACATATCTACATATATCAAATAAGATATTGAAATTATAGGACTAGATAATTGATGGTAATTCACACGCATAAAAAAAACAACCTCCAATTAATACACCACCAAACCCATTGGAATATGACACGACTTCCACCAAAATCGTGCTAAAAAAATCAAAAAATAATTAAAAGGTGTATTTGTGCACTTGAAATGAGGTTTATGTCCCCTTCCACCGAAATCTTGTGCAATGTATGTTTATGAGAATACTGTGGATATTAGTATATAGAGCACGACGAACCAAAGGTAAAAATGGTATATACCTGAATTTTTTGCAATTAGATTGGTTGAAAACCCAGAAATGAGAGCATGAAAAAAAATAGCTCCAAACATGTGCATATAAACTTATTTACATATATCAAATAAGATATTGAAATTACAAGGCTAGATATTGATGGTAATTCACACGCATAAAAAAAACAACATCCAATTAATACACCACCAAGCCCACTGGAATGTGGCATGACTTCCACCGAAATCCTGCTAAAAAATTCAAAAAATAATTAAAAGGTGTATTTGTGCATCTGAAATGAGATTTATCTCCTATTCCACCGAAATCTTGCGCACTGTATGCCCCTGAGAATACTGTAGATATTAGTATATACAGTATATAGAGCACGACGAATGAATGGTAAAAATGGTGTATACCTGAATTTTTTGCAATTAGGTTGACTGCAAACCCATAAATGAGAGCAAGAAAAAAAAACAATAGCTCCAAACATGTGCATATAAACTTATCTACATATATCAAATAAGATATTGAAATTACAGGGCTAGATAATTGATGGTAATTCACACGTAAAATAAACAACCTCCAATTAATACACCACCAAACCCGCTCGAATGTGGCACGACTTCCACCGAAATCTTGTTAAAAAATTCAAAAAATAATTAAAAAGTGTATTTGTGCACTTGAAATGAGGTTTATCTCCCCTCCCACCGAAATCTTGTGCAACGTATGCCCCTGAGAATACCGTAGATATTAGTATATATAGTATATAGAGCATGATGAACCAAAGGTAAAAATAATATATACCTGGATTTTTTGCAATTAGGTTGACTGCAAACCCATAAATGAGAGCATATGACTCTTTCGGGGACACTCGAATACGATTAACGACATTCTCTCTCCCCCTTCATGCTTTGTCGTAACTTATATTAACTACATGATTCTTCCGAACATATACCATCACATTTTTGGGAGTACAATGAAACCTAATGTTCATTTTCATAATAAGCTCAGCGTATTCACTTACCATGGTTGAGGTCGCTTGGCGGTGATCATTGCACATAATGTCGATGAAACATGAGTGCTCATCCACGAATTTCCTAACAACCCACAGTTCGCCTGCTCTCAACACTGAAGCACGAAGGTACCATTTGCATGTGTCATCAATACATCAGACAATGAATTGTACTTTGCTTGATTATACAGTTTTGAACTGGAAACTTCGTTTTATCGCATGAGTATATACAACTTACTTGAGATCATACTTACACCAAAAAACAAAGCCCTCTGAAATTCGACCTCCTTGTGTTATATCAACCATACTTCTAGGGGGCAACAAAGGTGAGCTTTTTGACTTAATTATTTGGACCCTCCACTGATGTTGTGCTTTCAATATCCACGACTAACGCACAGTTGGGGTACATACCCTCCAATGTCCCTATAAGCATCCACACTACATTTTTATCCTCTAAGATGGTAATGATCAATGCCTTTTTATCTCAATTCCTAACGAGTGAAAGACGTGAAATCCTTTTGGACCCATCAAACTTAATCTGCATTGCAATGGATTGAGAAAGTTCTGAAAGGGTGGAAATATGACCATTTAAAATCGACATAGACTTGTAGCTCATGTAGCCATCCTCTTCCTCCCAAACACCATCAAACAATATGGGTATGTTGTGAGAATCCATTGACAATCAAGCAAGTGTGAAAAATCCAAAGAATAAACCAACCCTTCAAGCATAAACGGTCGGAAATCAACAATGGAGATGATCTACTTTTGTACAAGCATCCACAAGAAAATCGACCAACATGAACTGCCACAAATTGTGGAATCCGAATAACAAGAAAAATCGAATAACAATGAATGTTGGTTGGAGAAGATTTAGTTTGACTGTAAATATAATTATATACTAAGGGTAAAATGAGAATTTAATTTTCATCACACTCCTTCTTTAAAAGTAGGTAGACAAAATTGAAATATAAAGCATTTTTAGACATTTTTCAATACAAACTATTTAATTTAGACACTACTCACAATTTTCCTGATTTTTTTAGGTCAAAATGATGGGTTGAGTTCAAGAGGCGATATGGGCAAAGGAGTTGGGCCAATAAATTAAAGGGATTCTGAAGGGTTAGAAACAGAAATGGGCCTATCTAGCTCATCATTTTACAAAAATGAGCTATAACTTTCATATTTTATAGTGGTATCCGACGGTATAAACAACCCATAACCATTTTTCTATAATACCCTTATATGCATGATAGTTGTAACTTTTTTTTGAAAAAAAAAACACATATGGAAACAATGTTCAGAATTTCAGAAATCAAAAGAAATAACAAAACTGTGTGATAACCGTCTTCTCCTTCCCCAAGTTTGTTCTTTTTTTTTTCTTCTTAAATCCCTAAAAATAGTCTTCGGTTTCATATGATAACAGAAGTTTCATGGTCACATCGATCGTTAGGATTTTTCATCATGTTTTGTTTCATACATCAAAATAGGGAAGTTTGTTTTTTAACCGGAAGAAAATCGTCAACTGAAGTAAGTGTAGTTTTTTTTTCTTTGCATGTTGATCGATTTCATATCATTTCAGTAATTATAAAAGATTTTTTTTTATTACATTGTGTATAAATCATACATTGCTATCATTTACAATATTTTCATGTTTATTTTAGTTTTCTAAGGGATTGTTGACTTTATCAGTTTGAATCTTTTTTATTATGTTGGTTTTGTTTGTTTCCGAGGGCTATAGTTATAGTGGGTATAAACGATAATAGATTGAGATACTAATTTTTAACTTTGTATGTGATTAAGTAAGGATACAAATAATAAAATGTATGAAATAAAAAATTTGTACTTGTATGAATAAAAAAGGTAAACGACAATACAAAGGTATCAATAATAAAGAAGGTGTAAACTGTGAATTTGATTGTTTACTTTTTCTGATGGTTGAAAGGAAGGAAATATATTATACATACTATATGAAATGTATGTCACATATAATATATACTGATAACAATATGAGATATATGTGCAGTATATAAGATACTAAGTTATGGTATAAAATATATAGTTAAGATCTATAACCTATAAATTTTTAATTACATGGAAATATGGATTATTACTGAGTAATCTTTTGATAGAAAAATGGTGAAGAAAAAAATATCTCAGATAAAAAATGATGATGTAAGTATAATTCTAACTATATAATAAGGATAAAATAATAACAAATACTGTATATATAACTTGTTCTAATTTTTTATCTTCAGTTTGAATTCATTCCAATGCTTGAGGAGGATACAGGTTGGAGATGAAAAAATAATTCTTGAGGAGGATATGGTCGTTGGAGATGGAAAAAGTTATGTTAAAAATTTTAATGTTGTTGAATCTGATGTTGTGTTTGAAGTTGGAGAAGCATATCAACAAAAGAAATATTGTGAAAAAAAATGAGGAAAATGGTGTAGATTTGCTTTCTAAGGTAGTAGTTATGGTGAGAGAATTAAAATGATGGTCATGAATTACATCTTGGTGATCTGAAAATTTCATACCCCATCCTATAAAAGATTAAAGTCCAATATTAGCATATATATATATATGAGGATATTCGTAATTACCTAACGTTGACAACTTCATCATAACATCCATTAAGTTTTGTATGGACATTCCAATTTGCATAACTATCTCAAATAATTTGTAGTCAATATAAATTGTCCCTTTCATTCCAATTATCATCATATAAAATGCGCAGTGGAATATCGTTAATACCTATAAATGAATGAATAATATATACAATGTTTAAACAATGAATAAAATGAAAAAAAAAAGATGAAAAGAAATAACTTACTCATATTCAACAAGCACAAAGAAAAGAAGAAGATGAAATGAAATGGAACAACAAAAACTGAGACTAAGTGATGAAAATGAATTAAAAATCAATCACAAAACTTGAATGTGACTGTAAAATGAACAAAAATTGAGGGACTAGTGAAATGAGGGGAATGAAATGAAAAGCAGAGAATTTTTGAAAATCTTAGACTTATTTTTCGGAAATGAACAAAACCTGATGTAATGAAAATCGTTTGGTAAAGAACAATTAATGAGATGGATCAAATATTCAGTATATGAAATATAACATAAAATAATGAGTTGGAAAAAAACCTTATTTGGAATTTAAGAGACATTTCAGCTACAATTTAAGAGACATATATAGAATCATATTTTCTATTTATGATTAATTAATACAATTATTATGTTAGCGACATTCCTAAATTGGAACACCTATCATTAATACATATTATAATTGAATAATATATTTAATGCAATACATTAAATAGATGTAGAGGCATTTTGGTAAGATAAAATATCAATTAATTGTTAAAAACTCTAGAAATGAAGACATTTTTGGATTTGTCTTATTTTAATAGACTATTGGATTGAACTACTCTTAGAAGAATAGTTGAATATTGATTGTTTCTATTGAAAAATAACTAAAAATGTTACATTTGGAAAATTGTCTATTTTTTTTTATATTATTTATATTACAATTTTATAATTATATTGTGACTAAAATACCTCACCTACATTTTCTACTCACTAACTAAGTAAATAAAAATCTACAAAAAAGTAGGGGGAGGGTAGAGAAATTGTAATTAACAAAATATAACAAATTTGAATCAAATCTAAAATATTAAGTGAACATTGTTTAAAGAAAATAACTAAGGTCCCGTTTGATAACAATTTGATTTTAAAAATTATGGTTGTTTAATCACAATTTCCCCTCATCTTCTCTATAGTGATGCCCATCTTTCTGGAGGAATAATTTAAGTTTCTAGCCAAATTTCAAAACCAAAAACAAGTTTTTGAAAACTATTTTTTTTTTTTTTTTGTTTTAAAAACTCAGTTTGATTTTTAAAAACATAAGTACAAAGTAGATTAAAAAAAAAACATATAAACTCATAGTTAGAAGTAGCATTTTTATGCTTAATTTTCAAAAATCAAAAACAAAAAACCAAATGGTTATCAAACGAGGCTAATCTTTTAATTTTGTAGAACAATGCATATATGATAAATGAACACAACGATTTGAATGAGGAGCTATTGAATTTAGATACAACTTATATTATATACTTATGTAAGGATTGAATCCCGATACAGAAGCTTGTGCTCGCTTTTGCTCTCAAAATCATTGTGGAATTCGCACAAAAACTAAAGTTAAACATACAATCAAAGAGAAAAGGGAATTGGATTACCTTTGAAGAAAAAACACCTTTTTTCTTGTGATCCTATTCCACAATCTCCTTCTCACGAAGCGGGCACCTCCAATCGATCTTCTCCGTTGTTCTCTTGGAATATGGAGGATTGTGGGATCTTTTTTTTTGGATTTGGAGAGAGAGTTCTTCAAAATTGAGAGAACTTCTTCTTTTTGGAAGACTAGAGAGAATTGGTGTGTTTTTTGAAATCTCAATTCCAAAAAGTGATTTTTTTTTTTTAACGAGTGCTTCCGAAAACACTGTTATATAGAGTGGGAGTGAAACTATCCACTCACTCACTAAATGCACAAAATGCATAATTACTGCATTATATAAATCATATTTGCATAATTGCATAATATAAGGTATCATATACCTTATTTCCCTTAAATTGAGTCACATTCAATTCCATATCTCTCATATATCCTACAATATTTAATATAAAACTATTTCATATTAAATTAACCATTTAGAACTTAGTCCAAATATAGTATATAGTTGAATGTAAATCATATTCACATTAAACTATATGTTATGTCGATTACATCACATATAATCAATATAAATCCCAATTACAAATTGGAATGCTTCAAATTTGTTCCAAAACTTTATACCCTATAATATTTCCATATTGAGCCAACAGAGGGACCTGATGGACTTATAAATCATGAGCTTCAATGATACGAGGTCAGTCGATCAAACTCTTTGACCCGAGCTGACCAACATCCATTAACTACTAGTCATTCCACTAAAGACCCGTAGGTGCACTCTCATCACTGTAGGACAAGTTGTGTCCATCGTTATAACTCATACCCGTAAGTCGACCATTCACAAGTTATTCGCAGTTATAGTTGGGTCAAAATTATCGTTTTACCTGTGACTACATTTTGCTCCTAAAGTACCACTGATCCTCTAATGAACAACTTGTTTATGGTCCTATCATAAACAAAGTCCCTCTCGGGCCAATGAGAGGGTGAGGCTCCGTTGTTCAAGTCCCGAATTAGCACTTAAGAGAACAACTCATCTAAATTTCCTAAGCATGGGAATGAGTGAATTCCATCTTGCTAAGCTACGTTCCCAGCTCCCCACTAGTTTCTGTCCTCAAGAAGGTAGGCATATTGAGTCGGCGTCTCGGGCCACTCTCACCCATACTAGTCAAAGGGCAGACCCTAACAGATAGGAGTCTGTAACCCGCTCAGGATTTAGGTCGAGTTACTAAAGGTCATCTATGAATTATTAAACGTAAAGCTGCTAACAGTATTACATCAACTGGTTAATAATTCACGGTCTGGTCTTATGCAAACTCATTGCATAGGATACCCCCCACTCGCATGTCCACTACACGAATGCATTGGATCATTGTGTTTGTATCAAATACAAGGCGGGTCGTATCTATAGTGTTCTAGGATAAAGTATCCAATCATATCCCTATACTATAAATCCCTTTAAGCTGTTTCTTGAACATTGATCCTCGTATGTCTACACATACAGTTCAAGACTCATACATTAACCTAAGATGTTAGTTTATTGGATTTATGGTTATTTAAGGTAAAATCTAATACACATTCAACAACTTTTATTGAATAAACTCACAATCAACACTATATTGATAATGATAACCAATTTATTACAACCACTATCTACGAGTTTTAGGGCATAAAATCCAACAACTTGAGCATACATCTTTATTGATTTAATGAAATAGAAATATGTGTAATTACCCTTTAAGAGTGCAAAAATTAAATTGAATATAAAAATTGACACTTCAACACATTGTTAAGTGAGGTAAAAATGTCATCATTAACTATTTGATCATAATTAATACTTCACCTAAAACTCTCTCACCTCCTCCGTTGTTTATACTACTGTTTTTTGCCCAAACCAACACAATTAAAACAAACTTTGCCCCTCTTTCCCAAACCAACACAATAAAACAAACAAACAAATTATTCAGTATACACAAAGACTTCTCTTGTTGTTATTTCCTTTTGCTTAATGGTTTCATTCTCTTGTTGATATTTTCTCTTGTTTGCTAGTTCCTTTAGGCTTGCCTCGTCCTTATATATATTAGTATCTACAATGCAAATGTCAATCTCAAAATATATATTTCTATCTATTGTCGTTTTCATTCATGAAGCTTCTAAGTAACGACCCCCGATGTATACATGAACTTTTTTTGTTGGTATTTCCTCTTACTTATTGGTTCCTTTCGTCTCTGTGTATAATAGTATCTATAACACAAATGTCAAACGCGAGGTATATACTTCTATCTACTGTCGTTTATACTTTAAAAAATTGAATGTGTTCGATCGATTTCTTCATTCATGCAACTTATTCTCTGGGTTTCTTTTCCTTCCATTTACCCAGACACATTTTTTCATTTGTGAATGTTGCATCTTGAAAAATTAAAGAAATGACAAAAAATGCTCTTCATCTTCCCGACAACCAATTTCATTTGATACTCTCTTATCCATTCGATTTTCTTCGATCTTCAACTTTGTTTCATCTCCCCTGGGCCTTTGGCAATAGAAATTGATAGAGTAGGAGTCATCGACCAATCACCTTCTTGAGGTACATATTTCTATCATCGTCGTTTCTACTTCCAAAAATCAAATGATCTTCTTCTCTGCATTTTTTTTCCTTCTATTTACTTTGGCATTGTTGCACAATTTCCGTTTGGGATTGTCGCGTGTTGGAAAATAAAAAAAAAACCCACAAAAAAGTTAAAATTAAAAATTAGATAAAGTATTTGAAAATGGAGAAATACCAAAAATAAGAAAGAATTTTAAAATGCATAAATCTAGGGAATCAAATTAATTATGGTGATATCGATCATGATATTTTTTTTAAAAAAAATTCTATTTTGTGAGAGTTGATTGGGAATACAAATATATACAAAGGATAAAAATGGAACAAAAAGTATTTAATCTCGAGCAACCCCACCGATAGTCATGAAAACACTCTATTAAAACATCTAGGATTCCAGGCCTTGGTAATTTCTGCGTCTTGCCACGCAAAATTTGGAGCAACAAGGTAGATGTCATTAATGCACTGAAAAATGGGTCATCCATACGAAAACTCAGACATTTATATAAGTTATATCAAATGTATTAAACTAATAGTGGTTAATTTACTGACTGAAATAGAATGTTTTAGTTAGAGTTTGTTGTTTTTGTTTGATAACAGATGCTGATTTGTTGGGATTTTGTTATTGGACTTTCTATTTAAGAAAGAGAGTAACTTCTCTCTCTCTTTTATGCTGTTATAATTTTTATAAAAAGGTTGGTAAAGGAGAGAGATAAAGACTAAACACAAAAAGGCCTCTCCCTCTTTCCTCTTTTACCTTCTTTCTCACTTCTTTTTTTTTTTTTTTGAATTATCTTTCTCACTTCTTTTATAAAGGGAAAACTTCTTTTATAAAGGAGAGAGAAAATAAAAAAGAAAAAGAAAAAGTTCCCTCAATTTTGGTGTAGTCTTTTTTTATCTTTTGCATGATAATAGTGTATCACTATCAACTTTTGTTTTTTTAATACAATAAATGAGTGGAGTATGAAAATCTTAAAAAAAAAATGTTGAGTACGAAAATTCAAGCTTCGAATTCAAGAGAAAGAGTACACATGTAAATTATTGTTAGTTAGTAGCATCAACATATTAGTTAAAGAATTTAATACATTTATATTATACTTAGAGCTCTTGTATTTGATATAGACTTAGTTTGAGATTGTTGTAACTTTTTAAATAATTGTTGATAACTATGCTTTTAGAAAAATATGTTTTAACATGAAGTAAATTAATTTTTGGTAAATTTAAATTTTGACGATGAAAAGAAAGGTTATAGTTTTGGTAAACAAATATTATTAAGTCTCCGTTTGATAACCATTTCATTTGTGATTTTTTGTTTTTGAAAATTGTGCTTGTTTTTTAACTAAAAAATGTGCTTGTTTTCTTACTATTTCTCTATAATGGTTGTCATCTTCTCTACCATAGTTTCTTCTTTCTTAAGGAATTCATGTGAGCGTTCTTAGCCAAATTCCAAAATCAAAAATAAGTTTTTGAAAACTATTTTTTTTAATTTTCAAAACTTGATTTGATTTTTAAAAATATATGTAAAAAAAATAGATAACAAAACAATGAAAACTCATAGATGGAGCTAATATTTATAGACTTAATTTTTAAAAACCAATTAGTTATCAAACAATGTCTAAATTATTTGTGATTTAGCTATAATATGACCCAAGTAACCTATTATTTTAATTACATTGATATTTCATATCTAGTTTACCCTAAGTTGATTTAAAACTTTATATGATTTAAATTGTGAGCTAAATTTTTAATATAAATATTTGATAAAAGATTAGAAAAAACCATTGTTATAAAAAAATTGAATAAATTTTCGTTGAAATAGGAGACTGAAGAGAATGGGCGTCAAAAATAAAAATAGGACAAAATTGAATTTTTTAAAAGAATTATCTAGATTAGCAGATGAAAAATGGACATACCTCAATAGTAATTAGCATATATATTTCTTCCCTGTTGTCGACTGTTCAAATCCTCCTGTAAAAAAAAAAAGCTTTGGACCCTGCTTATGCTTTTGCTGCCACTTATTTATTTATTTTTTTTATTTTTTTTAATTTTTTTTAAATATTGTCTTATAAAGGGCAACTATTAAAGTTATTTCTTCATGGGCGCCTGCAATTTCTGAATGAAAATAAACAAGTTTTGGCTTTCCCTCTTGCAGCTCTCTACTCATTGTTGTTGCTCTTCAATTCCTTCGAGTTCCTCAAAACAAGTATGTTTCTGCTTTTGAAATATTTGTGTCTTAGCTTCTATGTCGCCCAACGTATAAAAGTATAAAATTTGAAGAAATAGACTTTTTTTTTAAAGGTATTGGATTAAAAAAAAAGTTTAGCAACAAAATTAAGTTTAAATTTTATATTCCCTATGTTGAAATTGACACAGGTAAAATTGAAGATGTTGAATGCTATGAGTATAATAATAGTTGCTTCTTTAATTGTTCCTCTGGCTCTAAGTGGATTTCAACCTTCTAGATTGCCTCGTGAAGAAGGTATGTATATATCTTCCTTACTGTTCTTATTTTTTTTAAAAATATATATATATCTTGGTCAATGTTATGCGCTAGCTTTAACCAGCTACTATTGTTTTTTTTTTCTAAAGAATTACAATTCAAATGGTAGATTTGGATCTATAATCATAATTAATTGTTAATATATTTTTTTTTTGAGTAAAATTCATTGTTAAAAAGTAAATTAACAGTTAAAAATAATTAATTTTCTATTACTTTTTAAATATGATAACTGGTTTTAAATATATTATATTTTAGAATAATATTAGTTTAAGTTTCCATTTTAATTTTTTGATTGTATTATATGAGTACCTGATAATGATTTCAGTTTTTGGCTTTTTTGTTTTATATATATATATATAAATGGTAACTGTTTTTTAGTTTTCTATTTAGAAGAAAAACAAAAAACCAAACATATCTTTTGATAAACGTGTTTTTGTTTTCTGGATTTTAAAAAGTTGAGAAGTAAAAGAAAAATGTACAGAGAGAGCAAAATAATATATAGAGACATAGAAATAAAAGTTTACAATGAACTTTTTAAAGAAGAAAGTTAAAAGAGTAGCTTTAGAGAAACAGGCCAACAAATTTAGGGAGAGAAAAATTAGAGGAAGAGAAAGAAATGTTAGAGAAAAGTAAAAAAATAAGAGTTATGTTAGAGAGATAATCCTAATTATAGAAATAGGAAAAAAAAATGTTATGAAGAAAGAAAAGTTAAAAAGATTAATAATAGATATGTTAAAAGAAAGAATATTAGTTAAGTTAAAGGATAGAAAAAGAAAATGTAAGAGAGAGAAAAGTTAAGAGCTAGAAATTAGTTAGAGAATATTAATTAGAGAAAGAAAGAGAAAAATTATAGGAAAAATGTTATAGAAAGTATAGGGGTGTTCAAAAAACCCGATAACCCGAACTGTAACACCCAAAAATACAAAACTAAACTACTAGGGGTGATACTCCAAGTTACGCCGTTCGCGCCGAAATTTCGGCAGCATAACGGCATAACTAGAACTATTCCAAAAATTTCCCTGTCACCTGGATAATCTAAACACTTCTAAAACACGATCTCACGGGGTGCCAACCTCCACCGAACTACAATAAACACACAGGCTGGGTTCCAGATCCCCGGAGTCCACAAGCAACCACACATGCCTAAAACATGCTTTCTAGCTTAGTCGACAAGAAAACAGACAGTCATTCTCAAATATAACATACTTAAAGTACGAACAGAACAACACATGCAAGTTTATCTCAATAATTTAAACGATTCAACAAAAAGAACAACATAGTAAAAAAAAAAAACGGTGAACCCTTAAAACAAGAGAACAACCCTAACTAAGCCTAACACATCCTTCCATAGCCTTGCTAAGCCTCGCCAACACCCGGGTCATCTCAGTGGTTCGCCTTACCTGCAAATAAAACACACAAAACGAGGGGGTGAGTATAAAATACTAAATAAGTAGCCCGCTTCGTCCAACGTGAAACAGTACAAAGAAAAACAAGGTCGAGTCCTTGACTCAGCTAGTACATGACTCATTCCGACCTACAGGTTTCCACTTTCTCTCTAACCCTGACTTACTCAAGTTCAAATTCTACCTCACCCTTGGCTTCTGGACTAAGTTGGCAACAATAGCGGTGCTCCCGCCCACGAACTCACGACCACGGGCTTTCCCCGGGCCTCATCTAGGGTGAAGGAACACGTCCAACCCCTCTGCAACTCCGGGAATCACTCCCTGAGCCTCAATCCAGGACGAGGAACGTGTCCAGCGTCCTCTATATTTCGGGAATCACTCCCTGAACCACGAGCCTCTCTATTAGATGGAGGGCAAACCCCACATCCCATGTCAACTTGCCAACCTAGAGTCACAGCCTGCTAAGGGTTATACAGGGACTTCGGTCTGTAACGCGTCTAGATGTGTTAACCTAACCTAGGCTACACAATGCCTCCTCGGCCATCACAGAACTAAACATATCTCTACACACGCCCATGCTTGAGGGTACACACATTCACAATCATCATGCTTATAATTTGCCACGAGGTCTACATCAAACATAAAAGGATATTTGAGTTAGTCATATGGGAATAAGCAAACAAGACATAAATTTCTACAAGGCCAGAGTCGAACTACCTCTACGATCTAACATTCAATTATCAAGATCACAGTCATACACAAACCACGAAAGTCGTGGCATACACATACTGAAATCCCTAAGCCCTACACTTATGGGTGGGATAGTCCAATGACTACTTACCTGAACGCCAATGATAACGAGCAAAAATGAGGAACGCGGCGTGTGCTCCAAGGTACTTCCTATTCCAATTAGTCCCTAACGCAGCGAAGCACACACACAGATTAATAAATCGAAACACAAACAATACCTTAAACGCTTTCGAGGAGTAAAAACTTACCCAACGAGAGACCGAAGCGAACTAAGGAACGAGTGAGGCGCATCGCACGGCGGCGGAATGCGATCGCGGATCGCGGATCTGGCGGCGGCGACGCGTGGGATCGTCGACGGCTGCGTAAGAACCAGATCTGGCCTCCTCGTAGCCCGATCTACCCGAAACCCGCCTCTGCTTGTCAAAAACCCGCCAAAAACAGCCTGAACCGGACGGAAGAACTCGCGGGTCTCGCGGATCTGGACACGGCGTCGGCTTCTGCTGTGACGGAGCGCCGACGGCTTCACTGCAAGAGAAAGGAGGCGGCTTCACCATTCCGATCGGAGTAAGGCTGAGAGAGTGAGAGAGAGAGAAGAAAGAAAAAAAACAAAACAGAGAAGAAGAAGAAGAAGGGAAAGCCGCGAGAGAGAGAGAGAGGACCGATCGTGAGAGAGGAAAGAAAAACGGAGAAGAAGGAGAAGAAGGAAAGAAGGAAAGCCGAGAGGGAGAGAGAGAGAGGAGGGGCGGCGTGCGCGTCTGGTCAGGCACAAAGCTACATGACACTTGAGAGGAAGAAGAAAGAAAGCCCTTTTTTTTTTTTTTTTTTTTTTAAACCCACCGTTACACGAACAACCCGACCAACCCTACCTAACCCGATGGGTTGGGTTGGGTTATGAATTTATTTGGGTTGGGTTGGGTTCAAATAAATTAAAATGTACGGGTTGGGTTGGTTCGTGGGTTCACTTAAAATTAATTTGGGTTGACCCGACTAACTCAAACTTATTATTAATTTTAAAAATTATATTTTTACCTACCATACAACTACATATACATGTATTTAATTTGTTTTTATTTAATTTCATAATGATTTATTATTTAATAACTCTTAAAAATATATTTTTTAAGCCATTAGGGTGTAATTTTTCATAATATAAATTGAAACTAAGTGACTAATTTTAATTCAATTTTTGAGAAACAAATAGTATTTGTTTTAAATGATGACGATTTATTTAGAAGTTTCTTGATATAATTGTAAATTTGTAATAAAATATTTAAGTTTATTAGTTGTTATTTAGTATAAAGAAATTTGAAGTTTTTTAATTCTTGAATTTTTTATATTTATATTAATTTTAGATTTTTTTATATTTTAAATTAAAAAAAAAAAGCTAACCCGATGACCCAACCCAACCCAACCCGAAAATGTTGGGTTGGGTTGGCTTGGGTTACCCTTATGAATAGAGTTATTTGGGTTGGAAGAATGACCAACCCAAAAATTTGGGTTGGTCCAAAAAAATAGCATAGTCCAATCCAACCCGACTTATGTACCTAATAGAAAGAAAAGTTAAAGAAACAAAAGATATATGCATGTTGAGTTAGATGTGAAATATTAGTTAGAGAAAATAAAAAAAAAAATTAGAGAAATATTAGAATTAAATAAGAAATTTTAGAGAGAGAAAATGTATAGATAAAGTAAAATTAGAGAGTTAAAGGCAAGACAAAATAGAAAGATAAATGTAAATTATGAATCATAGTGGGATATATTAAATAAATTTTACAGGGAAAAAATTAAGAAAAATACAAAAAAAAAATTAGAGAAAAAAAAGTGAGGAAGAAAAAAGTTAGAGGAGAAAATGAAATAAAAGTAATAGGGAGAATGAAAAAAGTTAGAAGACAAAATAAAAAACAGAAATTTCTAAAATTATTATGAAAATAGGATGGAAACATTGTATAATTTTACAAATATTTAAATAGTAATATAATATATTTATAATAATAATAATAATAATAATAATAATAATAATAATAAAAAAATAAATTGTAAATGGAAATTGGAATATATATATATAAATAAATAAAGGATAGTGAAAATTTATGACAAATTAAACCAGAAATATATTAGAGAGAAAGTGGGAGAGGAGAAAGATAATTGGAGGGTTTTTTCACCAATGGATGTGTTTTATTCATCCGCCAAAAGCCAAGGTAATTTGGAGAGCATGATATGGTTCATTTAGACACTATGACCTTTGTTGGACATATGAGAGACACTTTGGCTAGGGATAATTTGCCACATGGCATGAGAGTCAAAGAGGCATGTGGAAATGGGCATTTACATTACACATGTTTACAATACTCCCCCTTAAATGCCCATTTATATAAAATATGTCTCGTTAAAACCTTACTAGGGAAAAACCCAATGGAATAAAAATTCTAGTGAAAGAAAAATAGTACATTATTTTATATAATACATTTACTCCCCCTCATGAAGACATCACTTGAGATCTCTGAGTTGTCTCATCCCAATACTGTGAACCAATTTCTCAAATGTTGTAGTTGGTAATGCCTTTGAAAATATGTCTGCCAAGTTATCTTTCGAACAAACTTGTTGTACTGAGATGTCACCATTTTCTTCAAGGTCATGAGTGTAAAAAAGATTTGATGAGATATGATTCGTTCTATCTCTTTTGATATACCCTCATTTGATTTGAACTATACATGTTGTGTTGTCTTCGTATAATATTGTCGGAGGATGTTTACTAGAAGACATGTCACATGTTTCACGAATGTGTTGAGTCATTGATCTTAATCATACACATTCTCGACTTGCCTCGTAAATTGCAAGGATTTCAGCATGATTCGAATAAGTGGTCGTGATGGTTTATTTCACTGTTCGCCATGATATAACAGTTCCTCCACATGTAAATAGATAACCTGACTGAGATCTAGCTTTGTGTGGATCAGATAGATAACCAGAATCTGCATAACCAACTAGATCAAAATTGGATTTGTTAGAATAAAATAAACTCATATCAATCGCCTTTCGAAGATATCGGAGTACATGCTTAACTTCGTTCCAATATCTTTTTGTAGGACATGAACTATATCTAGCTAATAAATTTACTGAAAATGCAATATCTGGTATTGTGTTATTAGCCAGATACATAAGTGCACCAATTGCACTAAGATATGGTACTTCAGGACTAAGTAGTTCTTCATTGTCATCTCAAGGTCGAAATATATCTTTCTTTACATCCAGTGAACGGACTTCCATTGGAATGTTCAATGGATGTGTTTTATCCATATAAAACCTTTTTAAGATTTTCTCTGTATAAGTTGATTGATGAACAAATATCTCATCTGCTAAATGTTCAATTTGCAAACCAAGGCAAAATTTTGTTTTTTCAAGATCTTTCATCTCAAATTCTTTCTTAAGATATTCTATCGCTTTGGATAACTCTTCAGGAGTTCCAATTATATTTAAGTTATCAACATATACAGTTATAATAGCAAATCCTGATTGGGATTTCTTTATAAAAACACATGGGCATATTGGATTATTTTGATATCCTTCTTTTAACAAGTATTCACTCAGGTGATTATACCACATTCGTTCTGATTATTTTAATCCATATAATGATCTCTGTAACTTTATTGAATACAATTCACGCGAACTTGATTCATATGTTTCTGGTATTTAAAATCTTTTCGGGATTTTCATATAAATGACATTATCCAGAGATCCATATAAATACGTCGTGACTACATCCATTAGATGCATATCAAGTTTTTCATATACAATCAGGTCAATCAAATATCTTAGCGTTATTGCATTCACCACAGAAGAATATGTCTCCTCATAATCAATATCAGGTCTTTGCGAGAATCCTTGTCCAACAAGTCTCGCTTTATATCTTGTGACTTCATTTTTTTCATTTCTTTTCCTTACAAATACTCTTTTGTATCCCACAGGTTTGACGCATTCTGGTGTTAGGACTACTGGTCCAAAAACCTCACGTTTTGAAAGTGAGTTCAACTTTGCTTGGATTGCTTCTTTCCACTTTCGCCAATCCTTTCTACGTTGACATTCTTCGATAGATTTTGGAACAAAATCATCACTTTCATGAATAATATCGTGAGCAACATTATAAGCAAAAATGTTGTTAACAATGATATTATTTCGGTTCCATCTTTTTCTTGTTGTAACATAGTTTATAGAAATTTCATTATTATCCTCAAGCGTTTGATTTTCATCCATACTCTTTTGAGTATTTGTATTCTAGATTTCTTTTGGAACATCCATACCTTTTATTGAATCATTTTGATTTTCAACTACTTTTCTTTTTCGAGGATTTTTATCTTTGGAACTCATTGGTCTACCACGCTTCTGGCGTATTCCAGATTCATTATTGACAACTTGTTCCTTTGAGATATCAATTTTTTATGGAGTATTTGCAGCTGGTATATATGATTTAGTCACTCTTTTAGCATCTGTGAATGCATCTGATAATTGATTTGCTATATTTTGCAAATGAATTATCTTTTGAACTTCAAGTTCACATTGATCTCTACGAGGATCTAAATGAGATAATAATGATGCATTCCATGTAATTTCTTTTTTCAACTTCTTAATTCCTCCCCCTAATGTTGGAAAATTTGTCTCATTAAAATGACAATCAACAAATCGTGCAGTAAATACATCACCCGTCAGGGGTTCAAGATATTTAATAATTGATGGAGAATCATATCCAACATATATTCTTAACCTTCTTTGAGGAGCCATCTTAGTACATTGTGGTGGAGCAATTGGAACATATACTACACATCCAAAAATTCTCAGATGAGATATATTTGGTTGCTGGTCATAAGCTAATTGCATGGGGGAATATTTATTATAGGCTATTGGCCTAATACGTAATAATGATGCAATGTGCGAAATAGCATGACCCCAGACCGATGTAGGAAGTTTAACTCTCATAAGTATTGGTCTTGCAATTAGTTGCAGACGTTTTATAAATGATTCTGCTAGACCATTTTGCGTATGAACATGAGCTACATGATGTTCAACACTTATTCCAATTGTCATACAATAATTATCAAAAGTTTGAGATGTAAATTCACCAGCATTATCAAGTCGAATGATCTTAATTGTATAAGCAGAAAATTGTGCTCTTAACTTAATTATTTGAGCAAGTAATCTTGCAAATGCAAGATTTCGACTTGATAATAAGCATACATGTGACCATCAGTTTCAACATGATAACCATTGTTATGTATATCTTTGAAACTCAATAAATTTCTCTTTGATTTGCTAGAGAACAAAACATTATTAATTGTAAATCTTGTTCCTCTAGGCAACATAAAACTTGTTTTTTCCAAAACCTTCAATCAGATTTGCAGAACCTGATATAGTATTGACTTTTGCTTCCAACATTATCAATCTAGTAAAATATTTTCTGCTTATGAGTATCATGTGCGTAGTTGCGCAGTCTGCTAGACATAAATCCTCATTGCTCATTTTCGGGTTACTCAACATATTGAAATTGCTCATATTTTTTCATTGATAAAAAAAGAAAAGTGATTACAAAAATTATTAATATATATACAAAAACAACAAAAACATACTATAATTACAAGCAGTACTTAATTATATATCTTCATACAAAACATCCTCTACTTGTTTGATTGCATCAATTCTCTCTCCAGTAGATTCAAAATAATCAGCCACATCAAGATGCATCATATTGGAGGGGTCAAACACATCATCTTCTTGAATGAAAAGATTTATCTCCACATTCTCCCTTTTTACTTTTTCCTTCAGGGAAGCTTGATAGAGATCAACAATGTGTTTTGACGCACGACATGTACATGACCAGTGCCCAGTCATTGCGCACCATGTTCATCACTTTTTGAACTCCTATCTTGTGGAGTCTTTCCTTTATGATCATCACTTCGTGTGGGTTTCTTAAAATTACAATGCCCACCATGAAAATAGGTATTCATTCCTCTATCGCGGTTACGACCTCGACCACGACCACGACCTCGACCACGATTATTAAAATTCACAACATTCACTTTAGGGAATGGTGTTGCTCCAGTTGGTCGAGATTCATGATTTTTCATTAATAACTCGTTATTTTGCTCAACCATGAGAAGACATGAAATCAATTATGAATATTTTTTAAACCTTTTCTCTCGATATTGTTGTTGCAAGAGCATATTCGAGACATGAAAAGTGGAAAATGTATCCTCTAACATATCAACATCAGTAATCCTTTCTTCGCATAATTTGAATTTTGAACTAATTCTGAATAGTGTGAAGTTATATTCACTTATTGATTTGAAGTCTTGCAATGTTAGGTGCATCCAATCATAACGAGCTTTTGGAAGAATAACTATTTTTTGATGATCATACCTTTCTTTCAAGTTCTTCCACAGGATGTAGGGATCTTTTATCGTTAGATATTTCATTTTTAATCCCTCGTGGAGATGATGACGAATAAAGATCATGACCTTAGCCTTTTCTTGATTGGATGTCGTATTTCCTTCTTTAATGGTCTCTCCAAGGTTCATAGCATCCAAATGTATCTCAACATCAAACACTCATGACAAATAATTATTACCATTGATGTCAAGGGTTGTGAATTCTAATTTTGCAAGATTTTCCATAGTAATACTTCGACGGGAGAAATGACAGAGCCTCGTGCTGATAACGTATTATGAAAATAGGATGGAAACCGGGTATAATTTTTCAATATTTAAATAGTAATATAATATATTTATAATAATAATAATAATAATAATAATAATAAAATTGTAAATGGAAATTGGAATATATATATATATATATATATATATAAAGAATAGTGGAAATTTATGGCAAATTAAACAAGAAATATATTAGAGAGAAAGTGGGAGAGGAGAAAGAGAATTGGAGGCTTTTTCACCGATAGATGTGTTTTATTCATCCACCAAAAACCACTATTTATAGACAATTTGGAGAGCATGATGTGGTCCATTTAGACACCAAATCTATGGCGTTTGTTGAACACATAGGGACACTTTGACTAGGGATAATTTGCCACATGACATGGGAGTCAAACGGGCATGTGGAAATGGACATTTATATTACACATGTTTACAATAAAAATAGGTAGATATGCAAATATAGCAAAAAAAAAAAAAGCGTTTATCAAAACCAGAAAATAGAATTGGTTATAAAATCATGGAGAATTTAATAGGTAGCAAGAAATATTAGGTTACTTACAAATTCAACAATAATTTTTCAGATATGCAAATATAGCCAAAAAAAAAAAAATCTAAATATGATTTTCGTTTTTTTTTTTCATTATTTCAATTTTACCATCATTGGTATATCAATTAGTATATTGCTACTATATTTGATATACCTTAGTATATTTGGTATGTTTTTTGTTTCACAATATTTTTTTAAATAGGCCGAGTATCAATTTATATCATGCTTATGAGGTATATCAATGAATACTTAAAATAAACTATCTCAGTCTCTCAACTCTTTATTTGGCCAAAGAGTTTTTTAATTCTTATGATGGCCCTAATACATTTCTACCTCATTTTTTTCTGTACATAAGTCGGGTTGGGTTGAGTTGGAGGAGATTTTTGGACCAACCCAAAAATACGGGTTGGTCATTCCTTAACCCCAACCAACCCTATTCATGAGAGTAACCCAACCCAATATAATTTTTTTTGAGTTGAGTTGGGTCACCGAGTTAATTTTTTTTTATAATTTTTTAAATTTTTTAAAATATTTTTTTCTTGAATTAATAACTAAAATCACATAAAATTCAAATATCAAACTTCAAAATTCATAACATCTTAACATTATGTAAGAAATCTAAAAGAAAAACATAAAAAATTGACAAATAATTTATTTATAATTACATATTTAATTAAAATGAAATTAAAAAATATAAACTTTGAGTGGGGTGGATTGGGTCAACCCGAACCTAAAAATTCCAACTCGAGAGCCGACTCAAACTTTTCGGTTCTCCAAACTTTTAACCCAACCCAAGTCGAAAAAAACCTAACCCTACCCAATCGTTACGATTTGGGTTGGATAGTCCCGGTTACTTGGGTTACCGGGTTTAGTTGTACACCCCTAATTTTTTCTTCACCTCACCTCACTTTTACCTCTCTCTTCTCTTCTCTCTCTTCCCTCTTTATTTTTCTATATATATATATATTAAAATTTCTTGATTAAAAAATCATTTATTTTTATATGAATTTTCTTATCATTATTACTAATTACTAATTAAATATAAATATTTATTAACAATATTTTTTTTATTTCTATCATATACTATAAGTTAAATATTTTTAACAAAAATATTTTATTTTTATTCTATAATTTTATTTTTAAATATAAATTATATAAAAATGTTTTAGTTATAATACTATTATTTAAATAGAAATTCTTAATCTAAATTGGAGTACTAAATACAGTTTTTTTTAGGGGCACTTGCATGAATAGCAAAAAAATATATAAATATTGCATCCATGTCACTCCTTAATTCAATTTGCAAAAATAGCAACAAAAAAAGGTCCAACCCAAAAGGATGACGTGCAAAGTCTAAAATACCCTTATATTTTCGCGCGTATTTTTCAATCTGAAGTATATTAATAGCCTATCAATAGTCTATCAAAAACATATTGATGATGTACTTAGATATACTATTGATATACTAATGATATACCTAAAATGAAATATACTATTGAGATACTATTGAGATACCAAATATAAATTATATCAGATAAACTGTTGATATACTACTGTATCTAAAAAACTATTACTAGATTTACAAATACCTTCTCCGTGTTGTTCAATATCGAGAAAATCAGTAGTCTATCAACAATAGATCTAATATAGCAACGATATATCTAACCAAAAACTAACCTCATAAGTGATATACTACTGTTGATTTCAATAATATTAAGTATATATATATACTACTGATATATACTTTATTTAGTATATCAACATTATATCACAAATGAGGATTTATGCTTGATAGTGATTTATGCTGACATACTTTATTTAGTAATATTAGGTATATCAATTGGATCTCAAAATCTATTGCTAGATTTACAAATATCCTTGTGTTTTTCAATATCGAGAAAATAAGTAGTTTATCAATAATAGTTCTGATATACCAATGATATATCCAACCAAAAAGTAACTACATGAATGATATGATATCTGTTGATTTCACTAATATTAAGTATATATCAGTGTGATATACTAACGATATACTTTATTTAATATATCAACGGTATATCACAAATGGTGATTTATGCTTGACAATGATTTATGTTGATATATTTTATTCAGTAATATTAAGTATATCAACGGATCTCAAAAAACTATTGCTAGATTTGGAAATGTCCTCCCGTGTTTTTCAATATCGAAAAAATCAGTAGTTTATTAACAATAGATCAGATATATCAATGATATATCTAACCAAAAAATAACTAATAACCGTTGATTTCACTAATATTAAGTATATATCGGTGTGATATACTACCAAAATACTTTATTCAGTATATCAACGATATATCACAAATAGTAATTTATGCTTGATAATCATTTATGATGATATACTTTATTCAGTAATATTAAGTATATCAACGGGATCTCAAAAGCTATTTGTAATGTCCGACATTTCAGGTAGAGTAAATTGCTTTTAAATTTTAGGTAAATTCATAATTTAAAACCAAATTGGATTGTTATATCCTATTGTGTGAAATGTGTTATTGTATAGAGTATATCACTAATATACTACTGATATTTGTATATGAAGTTAATTAAGAGTATATCAGTAACTCGCATATGATATATGCTCATTTAACTGATATACTAATGATATACTAAATATTAGGTATATTAGTGAAATAAACATATCTAAAATAAAGTACATTAGTGATAAACCAATATGCAAAATATCTTTAATTTAAATTGCTACGGATATATATAGGAAGTATATCATTCTAAATGATATACCTAAAAGAAAGGTATCCGTGGTATATAAATAATATACTATTAACATATTTTGTTTTAGGTATATATTGGTATATAAAAATAAAGTATATTAGATATACTTCTGATATACCAATATAAAGTATATCAGATATACTTTTGATATATTAATATAAAGTATATCAGATATACTACCGATATATCAAATGTAAAGTATATTAGATATACTAATGATATACCTGCTGTTACACCAATGATGGTAAATTTGGAATAATAAAAAAATGAAAATCAGATTTAAAAAAATTTGCTAGATTTGCAAATCTAAAAAATCATAGCTGAGCTTGCAAATATGTTAATATTTTATGCTACCCATTACAATTCCCTTTTTTTTTAATTATAAAAATCTCTCTATCTCACTTCCACCTGATGTCATCTACAATTTTTTTAAACAAAAATTACTTATAACAAATAATAATCTTATCTTTTTTTTTACGCTTTATTAATAGCTTAAAAATATACATAATTTTATAGTTTGAAGATAAGAAAAACATATTTTAAATTAACTCATATTACAATTTAAGAAATTAGTATTTAAAAATGTTAATGTATTAAAAATAAATTGATATTCAAATTAATCATATTCAAAGTAAAAATAAAAATGATTTCTAAGTAAATTATTCAATAAATAACATAAATATATAATAATATGAACAAAAGTATATATGATATTCATTTTGAGTAGCGTTAAAAAATATATATTTATTTTGAACTTAATTATTTTAAAATAACATAAACATTGTATATTTATTTATTTTTACTTAGTTTTTTCAAACTTTAAATAATATATTATTATTAAATTAATCAAATTATAGACAATCAATTACATTGATTGGTTAGAAAAATAAAATCTTAAATTTTACAAAGAAAAAATATTTCATTAAACTTAAAACAAATTGAAATTGAAATTTTAAAATTGACGAAAAATAAGTGTTTAACGAAATCTTAAAATATTCATAAAAGAATATAATTTAAAATCTCAATTTTAAGATTGAAAGAAACAAATCTATGTTTTTGTTGACAAAAAATGTGCCTAAAAACAGTTATTTGCACTCACAAGACAAAACAATTCTACACCTCTAACACATAATTCCTATATCCAGACAAAACAACTCTGCATTCAAAACACATACTTTCCAATTCTCCAGACTAATTAACTTCCTAGACAAAACAACTCTGCATTCAAAACACATACTTTCCAATTCTCCAGACTAATTAACTTCCTAGACAAAACAACTCCTACCCCATGTGTCAAACAACCCCTAATATATCATTCATTTCATTTTAGATATATTTGATATGAATATGAATTACGACTGATATATTGTTGGTATACTTCACATTAGGAATATCATTTCATTGATATACCTAAAACTATATCGATAGAATATCACTGATATACTTCATTTTATTATATATTTGGTATACTAATCAATATATATAAATAGTTTATTACTGATATATACTTCATTTTAGGTATATATTTGATATAAATATGAATTACTAGTACACTCTTGATACACTAAAGTATTTCTAATATATTGTTGGAATACTCTATATCATGAATGCCATTTCATTGGATATACCTAAATGAAGTGTATCAATTTTATATATGTCAAATAGAGCATAACTCTGCTGGAATGTCTTAATGACCACGATATCTGTGGTTTGAATCTCCCAATACTATTATACTAAATAAAATATATATCAATTGTTTGGATTGAACCATTTTTTTTTCCTGTATCTACAAATTAAAAAGAAGGGTGACACACTTGCAATTGGATATTATTCTTTTGTCATTCTTGAAACTAACCCTAAAATTATTTGGTAAAATAATAAAATAAAAAATAGAAAACCAAATGGTTATGGAGAAAATTGCACGGAAGACTCATTTTCACGCGCATTGATGTGATTGACCTATGTTCTGAAATTAATGACATATGACCCTTTTTGTACTGTGCATTCTGTCCAAATTATCGTAAGGGCATCGTACTCTGACTCTAGCTCTCTCGTTGTCGCTCAAGTCTCATTGTCGCTTTCGGTCTCGCTCATGATAGTAATGAAGTTGTCAAAATTCTAGAGAAAAAAAAAAAACAAAACAAAAATCGCACTATAGTCGACTCGCTCTCGCTCTACTTCTGCTACTCCAACTCTTGTCTGACTTTTTTTCTTATCCTTTTTTCTTTACATTTTCGTGCACTCATTTGAGCGAGAGCGAGAGTGAGACAACGAGAGCGAGAATGTTTCCGCGTACGAGAGCGTGAACAAGAAACACCGTTTCATATTACCCTTATGAGTAATTTTGTGCGCATTGCCACATCAGAATGAGTCATATTTTATTATTTTGAAATGTCAGGTCAAATGTTATTAATGCGCGGGAAAATGAGTTATCCGTACAAAAACTCCATGGTTATGAAACATGTTTTTGATATATTTCTTTTTCTAATATATATATATATATATATATATGAGGCAGAGGAAGGTTTAATGGGCGTGGCGATGGAATTGGGAAAGATGGAATGGAATTTCCTTGCAGATCCATGTAGCGGAGAACTTGGTTGGAAGAATGCTGATGACAATGGCATTTATGATTTTAGTAATACTGTCAAATGCAATTGCACTAGTTCTCGAGTTGGAGCTGTACGCCAAGGAATGGATGCTATATCCACCAATAACACAATCTGCCATGTCACCCATATGTAAGCTCCCTCTCTAATATTACCATATTTATTCTCAGTGGCGGACATAGATAATAATGTTTAGGGGACCGACAAATTATTATTTGATAAAAATAATAAAAAAATTACCAAAAGATAAATTTGAACCCAACATTATGTGAACTTAAAAAATTATCGACGATAAGAATAAATGAGTGTACAGAAGACTTCCTAACTAATTTTGAATAATTTTAATTTCTTATCAAATAGGAAAAAAAAAGTTAATTACGAATCCGTAAACTTTTAAGTTTTAGTCTATTAGATCTCTAAACTTTAAAAAGTATATAATAAATGTTTAAACTTTACTCTAATAATTTCTTAAACTTTAAACGTATCCGACAGGCCTCTAGACTTTAAACGTAGTCTATTTTGTGTCTAATAGATCGTTAAATTTAAAAAATATATATATTGAATGTGATAAGTATATAATATTTAATTTTTTTTTATAGAATTAATAAAACTAGTAAGCTTGAATAAACTTATACATAAAAGGAAATAGACATATAATATTTAATTTTTTTTTTATAGAATTTAATAAAACTAGTAATCTTGAATATATTATTTAAAAAAAAGTAACCTTAAATAAACTTATACATAAAAGAAATAAATATATAAAAAACCAAAAACACAAAGTTATGTATAAAAAGGAAAAAAAAGAAATGCAACCAATCAAACTTAAACCTGAGCAGGAGTGAAATTAAGTGGAACGTTTTACCACTGGGACAACAAAATGTTACTTTTCTTAATATACAAAATTATAAGTATATGTTGTTATTTTTTTAAACCAAACCGTTACATACTATAGAATACTAAATTTAAAATTTTTGGGAGTCATGACCCCCTTGTTCTCATATAGATCTGCTCATGTTTATTCTCACATTAATATTTACATGTTAGTATGTATCATGGATGGAAATGTTAGAATCTAAATTATTGTTAAACTAAAAAAATAGTGGTAATCTCCAACTTTTTTAAGAGTTCATTAGTGTATTGAAGTTGTTCTTCAAAGAAATTCTCGATTTCCCAAAGTCTTATATATAGTTTTCAAATCTTTGGTTAAAAAATTTTAGAGTATCTTTCGTCTTTAAAAAGTTTTCAATATTTTTATAATTTTTTTTTTTTTTAATTCTCTTGTTTGAAAGGAAGGATATATATACCTTGGATTGTTTGGCCTACCATCTTGGAATTGGTTTGGATGCGTTAAAATATCCTACATCTTGTTTGGCCTGCAGATTTCACAACACAATATTTAAATTATTCTACCATCCAAACTTCAAAGTGTTCACTAAAGTCTTTACAACATTCATCGAGGATCCTAACACATTTAAAAAGCTTAAAATTTTTATTTATTAATTTAAATATTTATTTAATTTTTTATCTTTATTTTTTTAGACTTATCCATCTATATCGATATCTTATTGATATTTCTATAAAATTGAGATTTCGATATTTCTGTCGACATCAATATTTTAAATATTGATATGTTAATTTGATTCAAAAATTTAGAAAATCTTGCAAAAATATGACTATTTTAATAACATTTTTTGATGTACAAAAAAAATATAATTCAATTTCACATGATAATAAGTAATAGTTCATTTAAAATTCGTTAAAATTTGAAGTTACTCAAAATCTTATACACAAACAAACCAAAAAAGATGAAACTACAATAGAGACAAAATTTACTTATCTTGCCAAGGGTGTGTTTTATTAGTGACTATTATAAGTATGAAATACTTGCACATCATGTTGTTAAAATTTGTGTTTAAATGATAATTTTAAAATTATAGGAAAACTAGCAAAATATAATTGTCATTGTCGTAACTTTTCTTATATAAAAATATTATTGAATTTCATAGGATAAGAAATAACAATATTTATTTAAAACATTAATTAAGTTTTGAGACTATAGATAAATAAATCGTCCATAAAAGATAGAGTAAAATAGATATTAAGTTTAACGATAAAATACTAAATTTCTATAAGCACTATAGGCAATAGACAAGCAATAAAGTTGAAGTTAAAATTAGAATAAAAGATATTCCTCAAGAATCTTTTACATTAAACATCAAACATTGTCCTAAAATTAATTGTTTAGACTAATATATATATATATATATAATAAATGATATATATTTTTTTAAAAATAATAAAAGTAAAAATAGGAGAATTGTAATGAGTATAAAAAATATTGGGATATTTATAAACCTAACCATGGTTTCTGGAGATTTGAGTATATTAAAATTTAGTAAATCTGATTTTTGTTTTCTATTATTCCAATTTTATCTTTATTGGTGTATCAATAGGTATATAATAGTATATGTTTGATATAATTTATATTTGATATATTAATAATATATCAGTAGTGTGCCTGATATACTTTATATTTGGTATATCAGTCAATTGATATATACCTAAAACGAAGTATATTAATAATATATTACAAATATGTATACTAATACACTTCCTTTCAGGTAGATCAGATGAATGATATACTCTATATAGAGTACATCAAGAACATATTAAAGATATTTTACATATTTGGTATATCATTGATCTACCTAACAACATTAAATATATCAGTAGTATATCAGTGTTTTTTTTATTCAGTAATATGCTTCTTCGCTTTAATAGAGCAAATTTCATATTAGATATCTAGTATAATGAATATGTACTACTGATGTACGATTGACATGATATATCAGTGAAATAACATACCTAAAATGAAGTATATTATTGTTATATCATTCATTTACTACTATTATAGACTAAAAACCAATGCATCAATAAAAAAATAGTGACCAAAATTTATTAACAAAATCAAGAACTAAAATCAAGTATATCAATGGTATATCACTGATATACTTCATATTAGGTATATCAACTATACATCATTGATAAACGATTGATATACTTACAAAAAAGAGATTAAATAAACGTTCATTTTATATTTTTCATAGATTTCGTATGGGTTGGGTTGACCTTTTTTTTTATAATTTACAAATAGCATAAAAAAGAGACAGACTTGCAATTGGGAAAAACTTGATCATGGTTGCAACTGTTCTTTAAAAATAAGTTTTTTTTTAGTTAGATAATTCCAAAAGAAAATCTTTGAAAAGAGCCTCTAACAATCCAAATCAACAAAAAAAAATATTTACTTAAACGGGAACAAATCTTTATTATTTAGATTCTATACTCTTTTTTTAAAGATAGATATATTCAAAACAACTCAAGTTACGACACAAAAGGCCCAAAGTCCAACAAAAGATCATAAACAAAGGGAGATGGGAGTGAATGCCCCGTTTGATAACATTTTTGTTTCATGTTTCATGTTTATTGTTTCTCATTTTTTAAAAATAAGAAACAATAATATGTTTGATAACTATTTCTGTTTCTTGTTTCTTGAAAACAAGAAATAGAAACTGGAGTTTGTTTGATAACTATTTATTGTTTTTTGTTCTTGAATGTTTTTTTTTCTATTTTTTTATAGTTTTAAAAGAATTAAGAATAAAATATATAACATGCATTAAAACATATAAAAGTACAACTAATTATAAAAAAAAAAAATTATCTAATACCAATAAATTTCGATGCAAAATTAACAACAATAATAAAAATAAATAAATAAAATTATTTTATCCTTCAAAATTGGGAGTTGAACGTCGAGGTAAGTTTGTGCCTGTTCTTTTGCCAATGGACCAGGAGAGTGCTATTATGTTTAAAAAACGTTTTTCTTAAAAAAGAAACGAAACAAAGAGAAACTACTATTTGTAGTTTCTAAATTTTAGCTCCAATTTTAGAAACATTTTTCAAATTTTGGAAACAAGAAACATGATCGATTATCAAATAAGTCTGTTTCTTTAAAAAATGAAAAACATGAAACATGAAACAAAACATTAGGGCGGGAATTTTCGCTACTTCCGAATAAGATGAATGAAAGCCCACCAGACCAATCACCAAATACGACACGTACAATTGTATTTCGACCCACACAAACCATGTATTTCGACCAAATACGACACACACAATGTCTAATTCTACTCACCTACAAACTTAGATTTTTTTAAAAAATTATTATCTAATATAACTTTAATGATATAGTACAACAAAAAAAAATATAGAAAAAAACATCCAACATAAATACAAGACTTCAAAACTTCATTTTAAACCATGCTTCAAACACAAATTTCCAAATTCATGGTTTGGAACCAGTAGATTTAAGAAGATTTAAAATCATAATTGATTTGAATCCTTTTACATGTTTGGATGTACAAAAACATAAGGGATTTGAAATCAAAAACTTGATCGGCTCTAGACACAAGTGTACGTGATCGAAGTAATATAAACTAGAAATATTCCAAAGTAATCCACAAGAAACATATTTTAGCAAATCTCTACTTGGCAAACAAAATATGCTAACGAAAATGCAAGTATGGCGACAAAGGTTTGTGAAAATATTTTGAATGGTACCTATGCTACTGGTAAATAAGAAAATTCAATGATTTAAAAGAAGGGAAGAGGAAATGCTACTAAAAATGCAATTGCAATCATAATTGATAACATAAACCTAAGGCCCCGTTTAATAACCATTTTTTTTTTGTTTTTAGTTTTTGAAAGTTAAACTTATTTTCACTTAATTTCTCTACCATAGAGATCATCTCCCTTAAGTAAGCATTTGAACTCTTAGCCAAATTCTAAAAACAAAGTCAAGTTTTTGAAAACTGCTTTTTTTTTTTAGTTTTCAAAAGTTAGCTTGGTTTTTGAAAACATAGGTACAAAGTAGATAACAAGACATATAAACTCATTGGTAGAAGTAGTATTTTTAAGTTTAAATTTCAAAAACTAAAAACAAAATGGTTATCAAACGGGGCCTAAGAAAACCAGATTCAACTCCTATTCGGTTTTGCTCACAAATCCTTTAGGAGACTAAGCCATTAAATCTATATGTCTATGACTAATCTAGCTTAGCTATTTCTCTGCACAATCCTAGTGGTTTTAGAATCTCACCCAATGTCTAGGTTAATGTTTCAAAACTTATTTCTAAGTCTTTTCCTCCATTACTTGTACGACATCACTATTCCTTAACCCCTTTTAGTATTAAGTTCTAGCTTTGATGAGCAAACACTATTTAGTCGACTAGGTTTACCCACTTTAAGTTAAAAAAAATAAACTAGGGTTCATGTGTCAAGCGTTTTTATGATTTTGCTACTTTAAGCTTAATGTCTCTCTTCTAAAGCATTCACAACTTGAATCCCTAAAGTGAATTTAGCTCGTGATGGAAAAGGAAAAAAACATAAACTTATTTGATGAAAAAACTCATAGTATTCGAAAACTACAAAAAGAACAAAAGAGAGAATGAAACTAGCTCAAAAATTACTTGTTACTTGTTGAACCTAACTTCTAATGCTTAGTTTTCATTCATGTTAAGATGAAAAACAATGTGTAATGCAAAATAAATTCAACTTGTACAAAAATGGAGTTTTGAAGGGACACCTTACTACCAAAAGAAAAAGATACAAAAGCTTCAAAATTAACATAGATCTATTCTATCTAGTTATAGAAAAGGTAAATAAAAGCAAATGAATAACAATAAAGTATGAAAAAACAGTAATTAAACTTATGAAACTTAGAATACATGATAATGGAGAAAACACTTACTCTTCTACTTTCGTGGAGGAGGGATCAACCTAGGAAGGTTACATAACTAGAAGAAGAAGAAAAGTTGTTGGAAAAGTAATAAAAATGAAGAAGAATGGTGCTTCAAAAGTTGGAAGAAAAATTCATAAAACGTCCTCGTTTTATAAGTGGTACAAGTAAGAGTTTTTTTCTAAATTCATCCTCAATCATTTTGGCATGATTCTAGGTTTTAAACTCTTAAAAAATGGGCAAGATTTCATCAAATCCCATGATTCTCCAAGATGCTCGTTTTTCAAAAATTTCCAAAAATGCTAGAAAGAAATACAATTGCATTTTCTCTTACATTATGTCTCGTTATTCTTCTCCTCTGTTGCAAGTCAGAATGCAATCACATTTCCTCTTACATTTTTTTGTTGCTTCATCCTACATAAAAACAATAAAATTAGTTCAATTTTCAATTTTCAATTTTCGTTTTTTTTCTCAACTATTTTTCACTTCCCACTATTCTTAGCAAACTTTCAAGAATTTTACTAATTATTGTTTTTTTTGCTTGCTCGTTAATCAATAAATCTATAAACATATAAAAATGACAAAAATAACCTAGTTTAAGGTTAAATAATTATCATAAATAAGAATTATCATATGTGTTTTTTAAAAATAATTTTCTATTCCAAAATGGTTGGATTTGACGGGAGTTAAATTTTACAAATTTTGTTTCCAACTTTACCTATAGAGATTTTTTTTTTTAATTAACGATTTCATAATAGGTTTTTTTTCATACATCTCCCTACACAGTTCATACCTATTAGTTGTTTCTTCTACCTTCAAACTAAAAAATTATTCAAGTAAACTGATAGTTAGGTTTTTATTTTGTTTTTCATTGTATTTTACTTTTTTCTTTAACTAATAACAATAATTTTAATCTTTTTTCGATCTAACTTTTTTATTCCAACAAGTTTTTTTATAGCTAAGAAATTTAGATGTGAACCATTTTTTTTTTCTTATATTTATTTTGTTGGAGAATGAAGACTAATTGATGGACTTGTTTAGAGCTCAATTTTTATTTTCTTTATTTGCATTTTTTTTATTTTTCGTTTTTCCAATAATGATCAAATTTGCAAATTTCAATTTAATATTTTGATTACTAGTATGTTTTCAGAGTTACAGATATTTAAAATTATTATTTGATATTAAAAATATATTGTTACTAAACAAAAAACCTCTCTCCTGTACAATCACAAGAACATAACAATAATATATATATATATATATATATATATATTTTTTTTTTTTTCATTTCTCGTGAGTATCAAAACAAGAAAAATGAATTTCAGTGATTTCAAATAAATTTAATTTCAAACTGAAATAAGAATTTAAAATTATTTCCATCTTTTTATAATTTAAAATCATTTGTTAACAAATTCATCCAAACAGTGCATAAATCAACTATATAAACTTAAGGGTAAAACCTTTTTGGTCCCCGAGTTTTGAGCCATAGGTGTGTTTGGTTCTTGAGTTTTGAAAATAGACCTTTTTAGTCCCTAAGTTTTGAGAAATAGGTTTAAGAGGTCCCTCATCTATTTTTAATTCTTTTTTCAATTTTTTTTTTTTATATAAAATCAATATTTTTTTAAATATGAAATGATTTTTTAAATTATTAATAAAATATATATATTTTCTCTCTCAATTCTCTCGTTACGTTCTCTCTTCTCCCTTCTTTTCCCTCCTTTATCTTCTTTTTTTCTTTTTCCCTCTCTCACATCTTCTACCCCACTCTCTCTCCTCTATACATCATATATGGGACATTTACATAGAAATCTGAAATGGGTCTGAAAGACAGTGATCATAACTTTGATTCTGGATGATGGGTGATTTGAGAAAATTGAGAGGAAAAAAACTAAATCCTAGAGAAAATTTTTCGATTTTGTTGCAGATTTGTAAATTGAAGGATGGATAGTTGAGATCCACCATTTTGAAGGTTAGAGAGAGTGAAAAAAAAGAAGGGAGGAGAAATGAGAGAATGTGACGAGAGGATGTGACTAGAGAATTGGGAGAAAAAATTTATTTTTTATTTTTCTAATTAAAAAATAATTCTATATTAAAAATATTGATTTTATATAATTAATTGAAAAAAAGAATTAAAAAATAGAAAAATAACATGAGCGATCTTTTAAACCAATTTCTCAAAACTGGGGACTAAAAACGTCAATTTCAAAAACTAAGGGACCAAAGACACTTATGGCTCAAAAGTCGGTGACCAAAAAGACATTTTACCCTAAACTTAATTAACCCAAACTAATCAACTTTACCCTGTAAACAGATTATCCAACCCCACATAGTATGAACTTTCATCTCGAATGTTGTTTTTGCCTGAAATATTCGTTGTTGTTGTTGTTTGGAGATACAGAATTCTAAAGTCGCAGCGTTTGGCAGGGACGCTTCCATTGCAGCTCGTCAAATTGCCTTACCTTCAGGAACTGTAATTAAATTACTCTTTCTCTTTGTTCTGCAATGGGATTTTCTGTTTTGTCTCATCCTTCTTCAATTACTCCTTTTCTTTTTCTTCTAATTCAGCGATCTCTCTCGGAACTATCTTACCGGCGAAATTCCTCGACAATGGGCCACCACCAAGCTTGTCAAACTGTAATCTCTCTTACTTTCGTTTAGTGTGCGCGATAATCGAAACCCATGACTTTTTTTTTTTTTTTTTTTTTGTGTGTGTGTGTCATGAATATGAATGTAAAATGTCGCAGTGCCCTCTTCGGAAATCGGTTGACGGGTTCGATTCCAGAAGAGATTGGAAACATCGTTACTCTTAGAGAGTTGTGAGTCGTGATTGACCTTTGTTTAATTTCCATTTCAATCTTTGAATTATTTGAAGAGTTGAGTTAATGTGGAAAGTTCATTTGGATGTATAGGGATTTAGAAAGCAATAATCTATCCGGAAGTCTACCTTCAGCACTTGGAAATTTGTCAAACTTGGAAATATTGTAAGAGCACTTGGTTCAATAACTTGTTTAGATTCTTTCCCTCTTAAACTATTGGTCGGTTATCTATTTCGATACAAGCTATTTAGGACAGAACTTATTAGTAATCGTGAATCTTGGGTTTTTTTTTCTTTCTTCCCATTTCATTCATTTTATTTTTTAGACGCCTTTCCTCGAATAACTTTACTGGAAAGCTGCCGACGTCTCTGGGAATGCTGACCTCATTGCTCTCATTGTAAGCTTTCTGAATCTTTTGTCTTTGAGTTTCGTTTCCCGTATTAATTCATATATTTATCTCTTATGACATTGAAAATTGATTTTTCTTTCTGTTCTGTTGATGCGCAGTCAAATCAGTGACAATAATTTTGAAGGACAAATACCAAGTTTCATTCAGAATTGGGGAAAAATTGAGAGAATGTGAGAGCTTCTATATTTTTTTCAATTATTTTAATTTCATCATGACAATCAACCATTATGTTTCAAACAAGTAATTTAATTGCGGCAGAAGGATTCAGGGAAGTGGGTTGAGTGGGCCTCTTCCTTCTCAAATCAGTCTTCTTACCAATTTAACCGACATGTTAGTATGCACTTTGATTTCATGGCTCTCTTGTTTCATAAAGAAAAAAAGAGAAGAAAGGTGATGCTGTTGACATACACGTGCAAATTTCCTCGTGCAGAAGAATCAGTGACTTGAACGGGGATCCATCACCCTTTCCACCTCTTAATAATTTGACCAATATCAGATATCTGTAAGTGTCTCGGTCCCTTTGTAACTTTTTGAAAGCAACTGGACCAATTAATTTTGTTTTTGGTTGCCTGCAGGATATTAAGAAGTTGCAATATCACTGGATTGCTGCCCAACTATTTAGATAGCATGAAATCTTTGGAAATCTTGTCAGTATCACTTCAATTCTCTGTTGCTTTCTGCTCATAAAACTTTTTATTTTAAAATCTTGTGTAGCCTGTAGGTTTAAGAAATTTCTGGCAGTTGGAATTATTCAGATTTTCATGTCTTTCACGGGCATCTTTAAAATTTCCTGAGGCTATTGTCGAAATATACTTTTCACTTTTGATGTTGAAGGGAAACGTATTTGATGTCATTTGATGAATTAATCAATCCTGTTTGGAACCGCCCTATACTCGGATGTTGAATTCAACTTAGAAGTTAGTAACTCATCAGATAGACTATATAACTTACTCCATTAGGCACTACTTGATAGTTTTGGCTGGGTGGTTTTTTTTTTGGATGGAAACAAGTCTTGTCATTGATTATGAAGGGATTACAAGAGCCCCAAAAAAAAAGCCTACAAAGAGTAGACCAAGAGGAAGATAAAGCAACAAAAAAAGCAAAAACTGAGAGAGAGAAAGAGAGTAAAGAACAAACAAAATAAAGAACAAAGAACCCAAGGGACTACAAGAAAGCCCCCCAATTGTTACAAATATCTTGAAACAAAAAACCATGAAATCTTTAGAAAGAGAACACCAGTGAGAGGCTTTAACCTTGATGAGCTCAAAGCGACCCTACCATAAAGAGTAATTATCCTAAAAAGTTCTTTGGTTTCTTTCCAACCAAATTTCTGAAAGAATAGCTCTCGAAGCATTGATCCATTGGAACTGCCCTATGCTCAAATGTTGATTTCAACTCAGATGCTATTTAACTCATCAGATAGACTGTCATAACTACTCCTCTACGTTTTAACCAGGCAGTTATGCACCCAGGATTATCACGTTTAATTTATACCATGCATTGAATACCTTTGAATCCCTTTTTGCCTTTCTGCCATCAATCGTTCAATCTCTCTTGGTTATTATGTGTGCATTTTCTTTTATGGCTCTGTGAATTTCTTGTCCCACAACAGTTTTTAGGTGGACTTGTGCCAACATGATGTTAGGGTACTAATAGGGATTTAGGGATAGTAGTAATATGGTATTAGTGAGGGCATAAGGGTAATTAGTTAGGGAGTTAGTTAGTGTTTTTGGTTATAAATAGAGGGAGTGAGATTTAGGGAAAGGCAAGCAATTGTTGAGTGATTTTAGGGCTTGGGTTAGAATACTCAAGAGGGAGGTTCCAAGTGCCTTATACTTGGTTTATCTGGTTACTTTTTATCCTTTATATTTCAATATATTTCAGGGTTCCTAACAATGAGAAGAAAGGCATAGGCCCTCTTCCTAGTATAGACTTTCTTAATTGGGGGCCTATCAGCTTCATAGATTGGATTGACCATACGTTTCTTTTTAACATTTTTTTTTATTGGAGGAAACGACTGCCTATATGGTATTATTTAAGGCTTCCATCAGTTAATAGTAGAAACTGTTGTGGAGTACTGTTGTCTTGAATCTCATATTGTCATTTTAAATACGTCCTGGCGGCAAACACACATTTCTGTTTTTTTTCCTATCATTTGTTAAGTTAAAGTTTCTCCCTGATGCTGTTAATCTTTCATTGAATTGGCAAAAGGTCTGAAAGAAAATTAGTCTTAGTTTTTTGACGCCTGGCACTGCATTTTTAACTTTAAGTTTCTTCCCTGGGCTTTTGGATGCTGATAGCTAGAGTGTTCTTTTGATATCTTCACTGTTTTTTACTGCTTATACCTTTTTGCTTTAAATCTTTTGCAGAGACCTAAGCTTTAACAGAATAAGGGGGCAAATTCCTGACAGTTTTAAGCTTGTTGTAGGAGAAGAAAAAACAAAAAACATGTAAGGAACTTTAGTGAGCTGTCTTTGGCTTTGGTTTTTAGTGTGGTGTGGTACTTTGTTGTGTTTGTTGGCTTTTTTGTCTTCTGGGATCTTCGGTAAGAAAATTATAGTTACATACAGTCATTCTCTCATACCTTGAGGGAGACTGGGCAGGTAAATTTGACAATCTCAACCAATGAGTGAAATTTATATTATCATAAAGCATACTGAAAACTTATGTGTAACAGTATAAATGGGGTAACTTTATAAATTACGAATTTGACTCACTTCAGTGCTCTTCCTGGGGTGTTATCAACAGTTTTTTTTGTAGCTATCTTTTACTTTTTAGTCGCAACAATTGAAGTTGTTTCTTATTTTTAAATAAATTGTGTGTGCACACACGTATATAGATATGTATGTGTAACACATATATATAAATAATTGGTTTCATCTGTTATTCTAATTTTCAGTAAAAGGAAAGATATTGCATCCAAAATTTTTGTAACATAACATGGTTTAACATAAAATTAAAATTTAAGAAACCAAGGCTTTTGGATGTAGGAATGTAAGTATTCAATAGTTAAAAAAAATATCATTATTTCATTAGGAAAGTTTATATTGTCAAATGTCAAGTAGCATCATAACTCTGAAATGTTATCAATTATCCTGACTCGTGGTAATATTTAATTGTTTAGATTTTTAACTGGAAACTTGTTAAATGGCGCGGTGCCTCCTTGGATGCTGCAAGAAGGAAAAACAAACATGTAAATTTCCTTTAAGAAGTTTTTCCCTTTCTTGATATATGGGGGAAGGATAATTATAAGTTTATTTCATATACAGGTATATAGAATTTAATTATCACATATATTTTTTTCAACAGTGATCTCTCTTACAATAAATTTAAACCACAATCTAGTACAAACTACCAGTGTCAATCACGAAACACGTAAGAATTCCTTTGATCTTTTTAAGTATATTGTTATATGTTCTAATCTACTTTTCAAGAATACAAAGTTTTCTTTTCGTTTCTTATGTAGGAATCTGTTTGCAAGTTCAACGATGGACTATTATTCGTAAGTTTTTAAGTTTTCCTTGATGTAAGCATTTAGTTTGTCTATTTTGTTGCTATTTCACACTAATTGGTGCCTAATTAACTACCAAACATCTTGTTGTTTTATCAGTCATCTTGTTTCTTGTTTGGCAAGCCACTCCTGTCCAAAGAGTAAGTAAAAAATTTCACTTGCATGATTGTTGTTTGTTATCTCGGGAAAGGATGGGTAAATTGTGGAAATGGGCATATTTTTTCATGCTAGAAGCTAAACACGGTGGATGTTGGTATCTTCTCTCATTTAAAAGCTACAAACCTAGTTCTTTTGTTCTTCCTCTTTCTTTATTTTAGAACTTAACATGTTGCCAGGGATCGTGTTAGTTATACTCTTATATTTTATTGTGTAATGTTAATGAGCATGTTGATCTTTTTGCAGATCTATATCGTCTCTTTATAAATTGTGGTGGGAAAGAAGAAACCATTAATGGTACTCAGTTTGAAGGAGATGATGAAACGGGCAAGCCGTCAGCGTTTTACTCAAGTACAACAAATTGGGCATTTAGCAACACTGGTATATTTTTTGACGATGAAAGCATTCAAGCTGACTTTCTTGAAACGAGTTCATCAAAGCTTCCAACGGATGACTCCGTATTGTATGAGACTGCTCGAGTTTCTCCATTATCTCTTACATATTATGTGTATTGTATGGGGAATGGAAACTACACAATAAGCTTACATTTTGCTGAAATTGCACTTACAAATGATACGGGCTTTGGTTGCCTTGGAAGACGCATTTTTGATATTTACGTGCAGGTAAACAATGACATTCTGTTCTCCACTTAAAAGACTATTTTTCAAACTTCAAAGACTTTGCAAAAAAAAAAAAAAAAAACGGGAAACACCTTCAAAATGCATTAATTTCTACAACTTAATCGTATTCATCATTCAGTATAAATATTATTTTTATTACTAGCGTAGATGTTCCCTGATTCAAATCCAACATTACAGGGAAGGCTAGTGCTGAAGGATTTTAATATTGTAGATGCTGCAGGGGGTGTCCGTAAACCTGTCACAAAAATGATTCCCGTTAATGTTACGAATAGTACCTTGGAGATTCGATTTTATTGGGCTGGAAAGGGTACATATAAAATCCCTAAGAAAGGAGTTTATGGTCCTCTGATATCAGCAATTTCGATTAATCCTGGTACGTTGTTTGTCATTGTAGCTATCTATTCTCTAAAATCAAGGAACTCGAGGATTATGAGTTTATTAAGTACAAATCTCAACCCCCAATTAGTATAATTAGTATAAAGTTTTTTAGTAGAGTTAAAAAAAAAATTTCATAGAGCTAAGTTCAAAAGGATAATATCATATATATGAGATTTCTAATCCTATTTTGTCCATACCCCATGTGACTGAAAGTTGGTTCATATATTGTCCATCATCTTACTATAATACCAGAAATTTATGTAATAATTGTTATCTGGCTTCACTTGAAGCAGACTTCGAGCCTCCAAAAGGTCAAACACCTATAGGTGCAGTACTGGGAATTGTGGCTGCAATCATCCTTGTTATAATTTCGGTTCTTGGAATTATGTGGTGGAGAGGTTGCCTTGGACAGAAAAGTACACTTCATCAAGGTAATTTAGTGGATATAGTCTTCATTGGTAAACTATGGGATGTTATGTGAAACTCATTTTTGTGATGCCCAAAGATCAAAAAGCTCTTTTGATAGAAAAACATAATTATTTTGAGTTAGTGCGAGCATGGTGCAGTCTGAGACTCTATATATATATAGGACAATGGGCAAACATTGAACAACTAACAATATCAAATCTCTCTGCCCTAGCAGGTCAAATAGGCATAAATAATTTGTTGACTCTTTTCATTTATACATGCTTCTTGTGTAGATCTGAAAGGTCTAGATCTACAAACTGGTTCATTCACGTTAAGGCAAATCAAAGCTGCTACAAATAACTTCGACACTTCCAACATGATTGGGGAAGGTGGTTTTGGTCCTGTTTATAAGGTGTTTTCACTATTCAGTAGGAATATTTCAATCTTTTCATATTTAGATTTGTTTGGTTCTAATGTGTGTGATATTTTTCTATTCAATTCAAATATAGGGGTTTCTCTTGGATGGCACCATAATTGCCGTGAAGCAACTTTCCTCTAAGTCAAAGCAAGGAATGCGGGAGTTCGTGACTGAGATAGGCATGATATCTGCTTTGCATCACCCTCATCTAGTTAAACTTTATGGATGTTGCATCGAAGAAAATCAACTTCTTCTAGTATACGAATATCTAGAAAATAATAGCCTTGCTCGGGCTATGTTTGGTAAGTTATTGATTATGTGCTTTACAGCAAGTTATCTTTATGAAAATTTTGTATACATTTCTTGAGTTTATAAATCACATGCATTGACCATATCTACAAATATAATGAATTTGAAGGACCAGAAGAAAGTCAACTGAAATTAGATTGGCCAACAAGACGGAAAATTTGTATTGGTATAGCCAAAGGTTTGGCTTATCTTCATGACGAATCAAGATTGAAGATTGTCCACAGGGATATTAAAGCAACTAATATATTGTTAGATAAAAATCTCAACCCCAAGATATCTGACTTTGGTTTGGCCAAGCTAGATGAGGAAGGAACTACCCACATTAGCACTCGAATTGCTGGAACTTTGTGAGTCCTATGATTAGATTATTCATTATGTAACAAATTATTGAGCTTTTATTTCTTTTACATTTTGTACCTACCCAACTACGACTAGATTTCCATGATATTATCAAACTACTGGCATATCTCCATGATTAATCTATCAAACAAATAAATAGTTAGTAGCTGTTGAGAAATTTATGGAGTTAAAATTTCTTTGGACTTTGTCCGGTTAAAGTTTAGACATACTCCAAACACAGTGAATACTGTAAAAAAGTTCTTGGACTTAAGTTATACTGATCCTTTAAATGCAGGCTCAAAATTAATTATGCCTACTATCCTGCTTTTGCAGTGGATATATTGCGCCAGAATATGCAACGCGAGGCCGCTTAACTGATAAAGCAGATGTTTATAGCTTTGGCATTGTGGCCTTAGAAATAGTTAGTGGAAGGAGCAACACTATTTATCGGTCAAAGGATGATTGCTTTTATCTGCTAGACTGGGTAACATGAATTTGATTCTTATGAGAGCCTGGTTTTCTTATGTTTGATTGCATATCATCTAGCCATGTCATTTACACAGAAATTATTCTTCAAACTCAATTTGTTGATAATAGTTGTGAAAATAAAAATTGCAGTAACCGTATTTATTGTTTTCTTTCATTTCTGATATATTACTTTTAATCTCTGTATTCTTGACATCTTTTGGCTCTTACAATCATGTGGTATTACTGTAAAAAACTGAAAAAACTTGATGAGCTACTAATATTCTATGATTTCAGGCACTTGAATTAAAAGAGAAAGAGAGTTTAATGGAGCTAGTTGATCCAAGGTTAGGCTCCAACTTCAACCATAGAGAGGCGATGGCCATGATCAATATTGCTCTTCATTGCACCAATGTGTGTCCTACAGAAAGGCCTACCATGTCTTTAGTGGTGGCCATGCTGGAAGGCAAGGTTGCTGTGAAGGAGTTGGTTTCCAATCCAAATGACTCAAGAACAAAGATGAGTGCCATGTGGACCATTTTGGAGCAGAGCTTCAAACAAACTGACAATGAAAACCAGGCAGAGATTCTCACCATGGACATGCCATGTACCAGTTCTTCACTTTAAAACTGTCTTTAAGGTCTTGAATTGTATGTGATAGTGTCTAAAACTTTTGACTTCTTAATATGTGTGAAGTTTCATTTCTAGGTACAATTTATTGATCTCCCGATTCTCCCCCACCAAAAAAGGTGGATAAATAATTCTCCTATTGAACAACTCTTACTCTAAGTCCACTTTTAAATTTCTGACTTGAGCATAGTTTTAACTAGTTGAGTTGCTCAAATTTTAATTTTGGACAAATTGTATTAACTATGTCCATAAATTATAGTGGTGGTTGTCAAGGCACCTCTCTTCAGATTTGACTAAATTGTTAAAATAGTTCCCTCCCCTTCGAATGTTTAAGTTTAGAAGAGTTCATGTATATTTTAATTTATTGTTCTACAATTTTTTTTTTGGTGGTTCTGAGCCAAGAGGCCAGCCTCTGGTCTATTATTATGTGTTTGAAATTCTTCAAATGACCTAGGATTAACTCAAGAAATTTAATCAAGTTCTAAGGGTAATATTGAAAGAATGTTGGACGAAATGTCAACATGTCTATATGATATTTTTTTTTCATATTTAACTTAGGCAAGCGTCTTAATTATTGATATGTCATTCCATGTCACCGTCGAATGTTTAAGATTAGAAGTTCATGTATATTTTAATTTATTGTTCTACATTTTTTTTCGTGGTTCTGAGCCAAAAGCCAACCTCTTATCTATTATTATGTGTTTGAAATTCTTCGAATGACGTATGATTAAGTCAAGAAACTTAATCAAGTTTTAAGGGTAATATTGAAAGAATGTTGGACGAAATGTCAACATGTCTATATGATATTTTTTTTCATATTTAACTTAGGCAAGCGTCTTAATTACTGATATGCTATTCCATGTCACCGTCATGTTGATTTTGTGTTAAACATTTTTAAAATGTATTTTTGAAATGTTTATGAAAAGTCAAAGGTAATTGGTCGGTACATGCAAGTGCACGTGATCGAAGTAATAAGAAATTAGAGTATTCCAGAGTATCATACCCAAGGGAACGGTTTTAATAAAACTTATTGAAATGACACAAATCGTTGACAAACTGCAATGGTTAAAAGAAAAGTGGTTAAAAAACAATGAGAATGCAAAGGATTCAAGAATATTTATGCCCCTTTCAAAAGATAATGCAACTAGAATGCAATTGCAATCATAACTAACACAAGACTAAGTAAACCAAATTCAACTCATATTCGACCTTCTATGAAGTATCTTTAGGAGGCTGAGTGATTGAACTTATATGTCTATGGCTAATCTAACTCAAGTAAATTGATACAAAACTCTAGTGGTTTTGGAGTCTCGTCCTATGTCTAGGGTCAAAGTTTCAGGACTTATGTTTAAGTTTTTTCCAGCAAACTTGGTTCAAGCATTAGTTAGATTATTTTTGCTATCAAGCTTTACATCTTTTCTCTAGGTCATTCACAAACTTCAATCCCTAAAGAAATTTAGCTTTTCATGATGGATTTAATAAAATGAAATTAAAGTGAATGAAATCATTGGAAACAAGGAAAATTACAAACAACTAACTTTTAATATTTCAACTTGTAAAGAAAAATTTCTTTTGCTAGAAGGTTCACTGTATTCAAGCTAAAAAAAGATTTCAACTTAAATATCTTGTTGGAAAATGCAGTATACAGTAGCTAATAACATAAACGTGAATTATAGAATTGAATAGAATCAAACTAACAAAAAAATCCCCCTCTTCCTCTATTCAATCGAATTAGAAATCGTTCATAACCACCACCAACCTTTGTTATGACGGGATTCAATTACACAAGACTAAATAAACAAAATACAAGGCAAAATTGAAATCTTCATGAAAATGAAACACAAAATGTAAAACGACAGAAGGCTTCCAAAAACCCTCGCTCTTGTTTCAATCAAACACACTTTCTTCTTACCACCCCCAACCTTCATTGTGATGGGATTGATGAAGAGTTTGGGGATAGACGAAGAAGAACGGTACAAAAATGAACTATGGGCAGAAAAATTAAAAAAAAAAAAACCACATAACTTGAAAAAAAATCCAAAAATAAATTAAATTCTCCTCGGAAGACAAGCTCATTTTTAATGGTTTTCTTCTCCAAAATATATAGGGATTGCGTTTTAAGGTTTTCATCTTTATGAGTCAATTGAATTTGTGGAAAAAGTTGGCATAAAATCTCCTAAAATCACGAAAAATCTTAAATTTTCTACATTTTCCAAATCTGCCAAACTTGTAATTGCATTTCTGGTGATTGTTTTCTAGATCTATCAGAATTGCAATTGTATTTCTATTGCATTTTTCAAATTCCTACCCAACAACATCAAGTGAGTGTGATTTTCATTTTCTTTTACTTTCTTTTCTCTGTTTACTTAATTTAAGGGTCTTTCAACCATATCAATAAACTCAACCCTTTTCCTATTTTTCATCTAATAATATTAATAAAATTCACAAGCATTACTAAGTTTAAAGCTAAATAATTCTCATAAATGAGAATTATCACACCCTCAAACTTGAGTTATTGTTTGTCCTCAAGCAATCACAATCACAACACATAGACATGAAATTCAATAGCAAACCCAAGTTTATATCAAAATAATAATCCTATAAGAAGACATCTCAAGCTCATAACACTTGTTTTATCATTTCCAACTTTAATCATCTCTTAGATTTAACATAAGCACTTTTAACCTATATTACTCTCAAAATTGCATCCATCCTCTTCTAGTTTTATCTTACTTGCTTTTTAGGTAAGCCATCTCTTGAGACATAACTTGACTTAATAAAACAAAAACTCCCCCAAACTTATTTCTTTTTTACTGCCAAGCTATTCTATCTTTTTTTAGAGGAGATTCCTTAGTCAATTGTATCTTTGTTCCAACTTACCGACACTTTATGATGAAGGTAGTTGACTATGAGTACACATCACTATTTAAAACTGTTTTTAACTTATTTATTGAATCAACCTTTCATGCATAGACAATTATGGGTGTCACGACTTTTTCCTGTTATTTGGTTAATTCTTGGAAAGAGAAATATCTTCTTTTTTTTTTTTAACTTTCCAACCTTCATACATCAACTCACAATATGTACATTTCATAGATTGCAAAAAATGATGATATAGCGATGTGGAGTCAACAAAGTAATGTAAGTTGCATATTCCCCCAAACTTAAGATATGACAATGTCCTCATTAACTAGTTAGACTTTTGGGTGGTTGAGAAGGCATACATATTTACAAGCTTAGTAATTCTAGAATTATAGAAACATCAATTAGGGTGGCAAGGTGGTAAGGTAAGTAAAGAAGAATTATAGAATTGGATTGACAACTAATAAGTGTTTAATGAGCTGAGCCTATTCCAAATATCATCATCAATAATTTTTTTTTAATTTTTTTTAAAACATAATTGGGACATGCAAAAAAAAAGAGATCAAACTTAGCAGACACTATTGTACTTCAAACAACTTGCAAGTTAATCAAAACAACATGATAAAATGCAAGCGACAAGGACAAACGACAATCTACACTATTATAGGCTTAAGAGGCAAAGTTTAAAGTAAAAAAAAAATAACTCCCTTTATCATCATAGGCTCAGTCACCATCTTCCATTTCATTTGCAATTCTCCTTTTGGACGCTTTACTCGTGCTTATGCAATTGCCTTTCATTTGCATTCATTGTGTTGGATGTTTCGCTCTGTTATGCAATTGCATTCATACCCTTCTATTTTGCCTCATTTTTCGCGAATGTCATTGCCTTGTAATTGCAATTTTATTACTTGTCATTCGATTTTCTTTTCTCCTTTTCATCTAAACTCAAAAGTAAGTGGTCAAAAAGTTCACACATTCTTGAAAGAGACTTCATGTCTTCCTTTTTCTTTTTTTTTTCTTTTTTTTTTCTTTATTTCTTTTCGAATTTTTGAAGTTCTTAAGCAAATTCCTAGGTAGAGGTGCTCTCTAAACATTCAACTTAAATACTTCAGCCTAGACAAGATTCTTTTTCAGACATAATTTGTTTAGGTCATTTCACAATTCTTAGAAATAAAGATTTTTTTTTTTTTTTTGCAAAAATAAATGAAAATAAAAACTTCTCAAACTTTTTTTTAGTCTCCTTATTTTCTTTCGAATTTTTGAAATTATTAGATAATTTCTCAAATAGATTCCCAAGTAGAGGTGTTCCCTAGACGGTCAGCTTAAGTAACTCAACCTAGATAGGATCCGTCCTTAGACAAAATTTGCCCAATAATTTCTCAATTGAAAGAAATAAGGAAAAAAATTATTTTAATTTTTTTGTGTTTTATTTTTTTCAAAAGAAAATTAACGAAAAGATAAACTTATTATATTCCAGTGGGGAGACCGCAACCATGTTCATTCATTTTGCACCTTGGACTTGATGATAGACGAGATTTCAACCTTAATTAAGGTGCTTTCATCACAACAGGGCTTACCTACTCAAGAGATTTACACGTGTCTTTGAAAGTAGAAAATGATCCTGCAAGTTGTCATCCGTCATGCTCTCCTTTTTGCATTCTTCTTCATTTAGTCTTTCATGTAAGTTACTGTAGCGCTCCTACTTTTATGCAATAAATTCCTAGGGCATTACTACTCATGCATGACTTTGAGGCCTTAAATAAAGGTAAATAGGGAAAAACTTGGCGATTAAATTCACTTATGTTGGGATCCCATAAAAATAAAAACATTTAAAAAAATAACTCAGTTCGGCCTCTGGTTTCAAACTTCTATAATACATAGCGGAAAACAATAGTCTGTAAAAAAATATTATCTAAAACATATGCGCGGAAAACTATGACTTTGTCCCCATGGCTTCTGTAGCGCATCCCCGTCACTCGCCTGGTATGCCCTCGCCTTTACCTGAAAACATTTTTAAAATAGAGAAAACAAAACAAAGGTAAAGGGGTGAGTATTATAAAATACCCAGTAAGTGGGGTCGGGAACTGCAAACACATGCAACATGACCTTCCTTTAAACATGACTTTTATACATGACTGTTATTCGTGACTTTTGAAATCATAGAACTTTCGTTGTGGGACCTAAAACTCTTTTCATAAAATCATGACTTTCTCCTTTGGCTATAAGTGGTCAATTGAGTCTACCTGAGTCTTTTCAGATTGAGTCCCTCACAGACCCCTATAGGTTTGAGTCCCTCACAGACCCCTATAAGATTTGAGTCCCTCACAGACCTCTATAAGTTTTGAGTCCTCCATGGACACTATAAGTTTTGAGTCCCTCACAGACTCTTATAAGTTTGACCCATAGGGTCTCTGATGCATGTTTTACCATGCATAAATTCTCAGGAGACCAATTGCCACAACCCACATAACATGTTCATATTCACATAATATGCATGAGGTCCCATATGTCAGTCACACATATATAGGCAGTCATAATGATGCACAATCACATAATCATGGCATAGCTTTCATAAATTTAAAACCTGAGTCAATCAATCATAAAGCATAAATACATTTACGTTTTCCAGTACGTATTCATCATAATAGCATAACTGAACATCTCACTATATGTAAATATCCATAACTGTGTAAAAGAAACTCATTTTCAAATACTTTAAAAAAAAACATTTCTATTCGGGTCCTCTCAGACCCTTAAATCACTTGGAACCCTCTCGAATTCCAAGATTAGTTTCTTTTCTGAATCTTTTGGAAATTATTTACTTAGGGTCATTTCAAACCCTTTGAAATATTTCTTTTCTAAGTTCAAGTCTTAAGCATAAATTCTGGGACACCATTCTTTGAAATAAATCAATGATAATACTCTTTTTGGAGAAACCTTTGAATTTCATCCTTTGCAATAAAATATTTCATAAATGCGCTACCTCTCATTTTCAAAATCATTTATAGAAAATCCCTTACCATAGCTTAGCTTGAAACTTCTAAAGTTTCGCTCTTAACTCAAGGCTCCTCACAATCTTGCTTGCTACTCGAATCCCCTAATCAATTTCATAAATTCCTTAATTAAATACATAATCATAAACTTATTTTCGAATCCAATCATAGTTAGACTAAATTACCACAAACGGATGCTTAAAATGGACTCAGGAAATGAAACTGGTCGAATCGGACTAATTCCAACGAGCGGCGGCGCGTGCGGTGGTCGGTGGCGCGTGCGGTGGCCGGCGATGGCGCGTGGGGTGGCTGGCGGCGGCGCGTGGTGGCGCCTCTCGGAGCGTAGAGGCCAGAACTGCAAAGTTCGTGTGTAAACCCGAGAATCATTCTTTGAAATTTTCTTTTAAATAAAGAAAACAAAAGAAAAGAAGAAATGAATGCCTAAAAACTTGGTTTTCCTTGTTTCAAAAAGAAAAGAAATGAAGTGAAAGATAAAAGGAAAACAAGGAAGGAAAACCTTAAACCATTTTGGTTTGGTTTGCTCTAAGAATAATGAAGAAAGAAAATGAAAGGAAAGGTTATAATATTGTGTTTTGTTTAGGAATGAAAAGAAAAGAAAAGAAAAGAAAAGAAAAGGAAAAGGAAAAAAAGAAAGAAAGTGGAAGGTGGGACCCCCACCTTGGTTTTACTTTTTAAACAACCATGTACCTTCGAATTTCTTCTCATTTTCATCAAAGAGGAGCTGAGGGTTCGTGGGAGAAGCTTAAAGGAAGAAGAAGAAGGTGGTTTTGGAGCTGGATTTGCAGAAGAGAGGGAGAGAACTCAAGCAATTAGTATAACAGCAAGGTAATCACTCTGCCATGTTCTGCTATTTTGTTCATCTCGAGCTCCACAGAAAGAGGTAAGAGTTGAGATTTTGTTTCGTACAAGTTAACTCATATTGGAACAAAATTCGTGAAGGATGCTCGAGCAAATTCGGATCTTATGCTACTGATTTGTGAAGAGGAAGACAGAACACAGAATTTACTGTCAAATCCGAGAAGTCTCTGATGTTTTGGTTGTACTGACCTGTAGAGTTGGAATCAGAAGCTCTATTAGGTATGGTTGGAAAGCTTATTGAATTTCCTACAACTTTTATGAAGAAATCGTGAATAGAAAATGATTGGAAGATTTTGTAAATAGCAGGTCAAGTTTCGGGTTGCAGCAGAAAATCGATTCTGGAATAGCAGAAGCTAGTTCCTGGGAAAGAAGGTTTCGAGGTATTTCTGAACCAATCTATTGGGAATTTCAATTTCATGTCTTCATATGATATTTAGAGGATTCAAAAAGGAAGAGTTTGGTATAAATTTCACCCTGTTTGGCTAAGTAATGAAGAAGTTATGGCTGTCTGAAAACAGGGCAGAAATTCCGAAAATGCTGGAATTTTTGTTGGAGTGTTTTCTTGTAGTTTTAAGGTTAAAAACCATGAGCTTGAGGTTCTAAAACATGGTTTTGGTTTGTTTGACAGTCCAAGAGGAGATAGGTCGAGTGTACGGGCCAAGGTTCTAGTTCTAACACGGTGAGTGACAAAACGAACCTTGAAAATGGTTTATAGGCTTGTATTATGCTTATGAAATGCAAGGTTTTACTAAAACGAAATGGTTTCAATGCTTATTGTTTTCCTTGAACACTTGTTTATGAGCATTCATGATTTCTTAGAAATGTTTTAAAGTGTTCATGATGAGCTTAAATGTCTTGATGAAATTTATACACGAGCATATGTTTATTGCATTTCCGAAGTCTATGGAAATGTTATGATTTTGAGCAAGTATGTTTTAGCAAGTATGTTTTTAAAGATTTCAGCTTTTATGAACAATTTAAGTAAACTTGAGTTTTATGAAAGAAAAGATAAGCGTTATGCATGTTCAAATGTTTTCATGTGATTTTTCGAGATATTGAGCCGAGGCTTTATGGTACCGTGTGCACACAGTCTTATTCTCATTGTCGACGTTGAGTGTACTCGTGACAACAGTGTTTTGTCGTGAGTCTTTGGGGCGGCCCCCCCACTACGACAAAGACGATGGGAGTCTTTGGCGGGCCCCACTACATCGTAGAACAAAGTAGATTGTGACATGTTTTAATAAAGAGTTTATATCATTTACATGCCTTACGAGATTTAAGCGATATACTTGCTTGGTTTTTACGAAAAAAGCTATTATGATTACACGATTACTTTCAACACTTGATTCATGGATGCATATGCTCATAGATGACCGGTGATATGATTTACGAGTTAGTAGTTTCCTTTAAACTCAAGTCACTCACTTCGAGCTTCATAGCTCATTCTTTCGATGTTTTCCCACTTTTCGGATAGAGATTGAGCTCCGGTGCACGAAAACACCGCCATAGTCTGCTTTGAAGCTTCACGTGTTTGATATTTTGTGCGTGGCTGGTGTTGTATAGCAAGTCCATATGTTTTGTAAATTATTTTGAGAGAACTATGTAGTTATAGTCCTATGTGCTTTAGAGGTTGTGGTTGTTTAATTAGTGGTTTGATTTGTTTGTGGTTTTGATGTTCTTGCTCTCGTTTAGTTTCAAGAGAGACTTAGAAGAGTTTCTCCTCATGTACGTCTTATAGATGTCCAGATTTCCATTGTGTTAAGTTTAAAGTGTTCCATATGCGAACATAGTTTGTTTTTTTCAGAGTAAAGTAGTGTCGTGATTATTGTTAAGAGGTAACAATGTCTGTTGGCTTCACGCCATCTTCCGGGCTGAGTTAGCAGATAGTTCGGGAGGGGGTGTGACATCGTGAGCCGATCTATTCGGAACCGACCCTCTCTCAATAAAAATCGGTCGAATAAAACCATAGAAACTCGAACCAAACTCGAACCGGCGACTTCAACAAACCGATTCGGATGACTTCACGCGAAGAACAGGCGACTTGAAAAGGATTTTGCGAGGATGGGTGCGAGGCGGTAAGGGTGGGCGTGGATTCTGCGAGGACTCGCAACAAGCGGAAGGCGACTAATGTCGGCCGAATCGATGTCGTTGCTTCACCGAGTGGGCGCTAGTGTGCAGACGGCTTTCGGCAAGGAGACCGAAACAACGCCCAAATGCTGCTCAAAGGGAAACTCGAATTGATCTGCCACGAATCAAAGGAGGTTTGAGCTCGTGTGTGGTTGGATCTTGGTTGGTCGAAAAACACCCAAGGAGAAGCCATTGCTTCTCGTGAAACAAGGAAGAAGAAGGATGAATAGGGATCTCGAAATTTGTGCCCATAAGAGACAAAAGGGTTGTCTTTCAAAACCCTAGATCACTTCCTTTTACCAAAATGCCCTTCCTTTTCTCCAAAACCACAAAATGCCCTTGAACTTTATTAAACACCCACAAAAGCCTATTTTTCTTAATTGCACTAATTTAATTAGAACAAACAAGAAATTCTAAAAACTCAATATAAAAAAAAAATAATCTCCAATAAGTTAATCCAAAGTACAACCGAAGAGGTACTTGGATATTCTGGGGCGTTACAGTTACAATAAGTGAAAACATGGACTTCTATTATCAGGAGCTCTCTGGATTTCATTTATTGTGAAATTGTAACTGCATACTCATTGAAACTTCCTTGAGTGGTTTTTTCTCTTTGGGCTCCTCAATGCTTTCGATCGTTGGAATGCATTGTGCTTCTACTGGAAGTTCAAGGTTTTCATGTTCCAATTCAGCTCTAAATGTCACTGCATCGCATTGTTCTTTTTCTTCTTATTTCGGAATCTCTATATTTTCAAGCAAAATTCCTTGGGACATGTCCTTCCATTCATGTGCAATTTGTTCGAATTGGATCTCCAAATTTCATAGACATGCAACTTGGCTTTGCATCACAACATTTTACTTTACCATATATTCTCTCATCAGTTATTCGATGCTAGGCTTTTTTGGAATCATCTTCCCCTGTTAAAAACACTAGTACTGATGTTGATTTGCAAAACTGGGCAGACATTCATAACATAAACAATCAAGATTATAAGGACAATTATCAAATATATGACTTCCTTTACAGTAAATGCAAGAAATAGAAAGAATAAGGTGAGCATGAGCTATAAAATTTCTCAACATCAAAGTTTCTATCATGCAGCTTAATGATGAAGCTTGTGCGTGTAATGCTGCAATGACGTCTGCTTCCATCTTGTCGATTATCTCAAGCAATTCTACCCTAAGTTGTGTCTTTCTCTTCTTGCAATTGTGTTCGCTCGACCTGCAAAACAATGGGAACAAGAATTGGGCTTTCTAAATAATTCAAGTTGAAATGGAACAAGAGAAACTCCAATTTATAGTTTCTAAATTCAACCCCAATTTTAGAAATATTTTTCAAAATTTAGAAATAAAAACAAGATGAATTATTATAATATATTTATTTCTAAAAAATAAAAAAAAATAGAAACAGAAAATGAGACGTTATCAAACAGAATTCCAATTTATAGTTTTTAAAATTGAGGCCCAATTTTAGAAATGTTTTTCAAAATTTAAAAACAGATAATGAGATAATTATCAAACATATCTATTTCTAAAAAAAATTAGACCAACTAAACATATTTATTTCTCAAAAAATTAGACAGAACTTTAACTACCTAATGTGTTGATAAAATAATTATCTTTTAATTTATATAAAATCACTTTCTAATTTAAAGTGTGTTTCGGAAAAGATTTTTTTTTAAAAAAAGGGAAGTGTCAACTTTTTTTTAAAGCACGATCCGTTGTGTAGAAGAGACGTGTGTGTGTTTAAAAGATGTCGACAACCTCATGGTGCTGTGAATAAGACAAAACAACATCATAAACAGACTACAATTATTTTTATGTAGATAATTTTTTTTAAGAAAATTAAGAACATTTAGGAAATAATAATTACTTTTTAACTTTTTTTTTTTTTTTACAACAACACATAGGTAGGATATTTTTATTTTTTAATTTAAGTACTCGAACCTATGACCTTTTGGTCATAAACTCATTTTCATGTCAATAATTAATTACTTTCAATTTTAAGAAAATGAATAAGTGTTAATTTCTGGTGAGTCGTGCTCACTTTGACAATAATTAATTACCTTAAGTTATGTAACTAAGCATTAGGTAATTAATGTCATGTTGATACCCATTTCATTTTTTGTTTTTGAAAATTAAGCGTATAAATACTATTTTCATCTATGAGTTTCCTTGTTTTATTCCTATTTTTTACATATTTTTTTCAAAAACCAAGTCAAGTCTTTAAAACTAAAAAAATAGTTTTCAAAAATTTGTTTTCGTTTTTGAAATTTGGCTTAAAACTCAAATGTTTCTTCAAGAAATGAAAACTATGATAGAGAAATGGTAAGAAACAAACATAATTTTCCAAAAGCAAAAACAAAAAATCAAATAGTTATCAAATAGAGCCTAAAATTTTATGAATTACGATGAATGGTAGGTTCATCTAAAACTAGCCTTAGGGCATGTTTGGGAGCGATTTTGGAGTGACCAAAATCACTTTTGACATGTCTAAAATCACTTTCTTTCCAAAAGTGTGATGTTTGGCAAAATTGAGCAAGTGATTCCTGGTCAATCACTTGAGAGGTGATTCCTAAGTGATTATTGTCAAGTGATTGTGATTTAAAATGAATATTATTTCATTTTTGAAAAATGTATACTTTTGGTGACGGGTAAAAACCGTCATCTTTTGTAAAAATTCATAAATTTCCATAAAAAGTGAATTTTCTCAAAACCGTCACCATTGAGTTCATCTGTCATTGTTTACAAAATGACAAATTTTCTCTCTCTAAAGTTTTTATAATGTGTATCTCTACTTTATTATCTTTTTATCTTTTTATTAACTTTTCTCTACAATGGTTTCAACTTTTTTGAATTTTTTTCATTTCTATTTTTTTTCCTCCCAATAATTTTTGTATCTATTTAAATTTTTTATATCTTGCTCTAGTTTTTTTGTTCTTGTACTTTTTTGTCCCTAATTTGTAACTTTGTTTCTCCTCACTATAATTTTTCTTCCTAAAATTTTTATCATCTTGCCCAATTTTTTTTGTTTATCTCTCTATCTTTATTTCTCTCCTCAATATCTCTAACTTGATGATTCTAAAATTCCTTTTGAAAACAAACATTAATCATTTGTTTAAAAAAAATATATTTTTACTTAAATTTAAATTCACTTTTACAACGTTTGAATCAAATATTAGAATGATTTATAACCAAAATATTTTTTTAAAAAAAATGAATTATTATTAAATCATTAGTATAAAACACTTATTTTAAAGTCATTGAAAATCACTTAATTGTGTGAAAAATCACTATTAAAAGTGTAGAACCAGGGGCAGATTTACCATGGACCCAGTAGGGGCTCTGTTGAGATGTATGTCCTAATCTCGTTTTGTTTGTAATTTTACCATTTGAAATTAATAAGAGTTTTTTATTTCATCACTTTGTGTCTCGCAAATTTTACAAACTTTGTCTAATAAACTAAGCTACAGGGTCATTGAATATATGAGAGAACTAGAACTTGAACGGTGTGTAGTGGACATACAGGGAGGATCACGTTCGAGTTGATGACTCGAACGGTCTAATTAGTATACGTATAGGGTTGGAGACCTAATCCTGGTGTGGATGCGACCCGCTTTGTATTAGATACAAACGAGATGATCTGACTCGTTCATGTGGTTGACATGCGAGTGGGGGCATCCTGTACAATGAGATTGTACAAGGCCAGGGACCGTGAATTATTATTAGACCACATGCGATGTAACACAGATTAGCGGTATGGACTAATAACCGTAGATGACCATTAGTGACTCGACTTGAATCACGAGCATGTTACGGACTCACATGCTGCGGGGTTTGTCCTTTAACTAGTACGGGTGAGGGTGGTCACAGTTACTCGCCCAATATGCCTATCTTCTCAGGGACAGGACCAAGTAAGGAGCTGGGAACTTAACTACGCAAGATGGAATTCACTCGTTCTCGCCTTTAGGAAAACTAAAGGGGTTGTTCCCTTAAGTGTTGTCTCCAGGGCTTGGACAACGGGCACCCACCCTCTCATTGGCCCGGGAGGAGCAGTGGGGGCTTAAGGAGCAAGAAGTAGACACAGGGGTAAAATGGTAATTTGACCCAGCAGTGTCTACGAACAACCTGTGAATGGTCGACTCATGGGCATTGGTTATATCAGTGGACACAACTTGTCTTACACTGACGGGAGTGCAACTACGGGTTGTAGTGGAGTGTTACCGTAGCTAATGAATGTTGATTAACCGGGTTAAAGAGTTTGACAGGTTAATCTCGGATCATTGGAGCTCGTCACTGTAGGTCCATTAGGTCCTTCGGTTGGCTCAAACTGGATTAATAAAAGGTTTACATTTTTGTGTGAATTTGAAGTGTTCAAGTTCACTAAAGGGTAATTATGTCATTTATATGAGATATGAATGACATATTATATAGTTTAATGTGAATGAGATTCATAATAAATTATAGGTTAGCCTAATTGTTGAATTATGGCTAATTTGGAGAAATTAGATTGAGAGAATTAAATTGAATATGATCCAATTTAAAAATCCATAATAATACAAATGTGATTTTTAAAATGAGATATGAGATATCTTATTATATGTGGTTATGCAAATATGATTTGCATAACCTATGGTTGTGGTAAAATGGTAAATAAGTGGAGATTTCAACTCCACCTATCACCATTATTTAAACCCCTTTGCAAGAAGAGGAGGTAAGTCATTTGCTCATTTTTGGAATTCTCACCAAAGAAGGAAATTAAATTCTCTCTCAAATCTCTCTCTCTCAAAGTCTCCTTCCTTCACCAAAAACAAAGAATCCCACCATTCTTCTTCTACCTAAAGTAGAACAACCGAGAAACCGAGTGGAGGTGTCCGTTCGTTGGGATTGTTCGAGGAGTTCGAGATCGTTGAGAAGAACACGAAGAGTTCGTGATCGGAGGAAGGAAATTTGAAGACGATCTTCAACAAGTAAGTACTTCTAACTTGTTGTTTTTCCTTCTAATTTGCATGTTTAACCTTATACTATTAGATAGTTTAATTTTAACAAAACGAATTGCATAATGATACCACGACGATTTGATCGTCTTCTGCTACGCGGGGATTCTCATTCCCTTTAGGCTCGAGCCCCACTCAAATTTTTACCTTTAATAATATGTATAGAAAAAGTCAGATCAAATAACATAAAAGTTTTCTAGCATAGTGGTTAATAGATTATAAGCCCCCCTCAAGTCACAGGTTTAAACTTTGGTTTGTATAGTTTTAAATAATTTTTTCCAATGTCATATTCAAGCCTCCCCTCATATAAATTCTGGATCCGCCACGGTTAGAACCAAACATGAAAATGATTATATGAAAATCACTATCAGTTATACTAAATCAACTCCAACTTATTATTATTATTACTATTATTATTATTATTATTATTATTATTATTATGAACGTCTCTTTTAATTAATGACAATAATATAACCATTTTAACTCTGTCTAATTCAACAATATTATTCTACTTCACGTTTAGAAAACAATTACTTTTAGTTTTTTCCCATTTGGACTCTTTAACAACCTTTAGAAAACAATTACTTTTAGTTTTCCCCTTTTCGGAGAATACCTTTTTATAATTTTTTTTTAAAAAAAAAAGAAAAAGAACTAAGCTGAATGAAGAATCTCATCTCAATGTGTCTAAAATAATAATTAATTAGATGCTAAAATCTCTCGATCCCCAACATTTTCATATTATTTTCCATAAAATTGTGAGAACATAATTGACTGTAATAATTCGAGCCAATTAAACATAAATATTTCATAGTCAGATTAGAGAAAGAAACAATTTATTTCCCTCACTTTTTGAATTGAACCAATTTTACCATCTTCAACAGCAATAAGTCTACAAACTTCTCCTTAGCACCAAATATTATATTTGAATTTTATAGGAAACAAAATCTATGTTTCATTCAATTTCTTTCCCTCACTTTTTTTATACAACCTACACGCTTTTTAAAAAGGAGAAAAGGAAAAAAAAAAAAAGAAAAAGAAAAAGAAAAAGTTTGATCTTTTATTGCTGCTTTATCTTGATTATTTTAGTGCACTTGCCTTTCAAGTTTAAAGGATGAAAGGTGAGTGAGTGCCCTTAAGTAGTCTAATTGAGGACCCCTTGTAACTCTTTCATTTTATATAAGCTTCCACACTATTATTTTGATGGTAGAAGGAGAATAAGGGTTTAGGAGTTTGAAAAGAAGTATTTAATCATTTTGATTCTTCTCTCTTCCCTCATAATTAATTGTTTAAGTTTAAATAAACCAACTTTTTTTTAATATGTTGTGACAGCTATGATTGACGATGTTAGAAATTAAAAATATAATCGTTGTTGCTTCACTCGTTGTTTCTTCAGTAATAGGCCTTGCTTTTGGATCTCCTCTATTGCCTCTCGAAGAAGGTACGTATATTTATGTTTATTCATTTTCCCTTGTGTTCTTTAATTTTAAATTGATATTAAAAATAAGAAAATTAAAACAAAAAAGAAAAAGTCATCCTTTCATGTTTTTAAACAAATTAAATTGGCATATTAATATATCATAATGTGGTTCTTGCTATTGGTTTTTTTTTTTTTTTTACTAAAATTAATGGCATATTTTAATTTAATATGTTATTGAGCCATTTAATAAAAAAATAAAATGAAATGAAATGATTTTACTAACTTGGCTCAACTCAGTTGAAGGTTTAAAGCATGTGGGAGAGACATTGGAAAAGAGAGATTGGAATTTCAGTGTAGATCCATGCAGTGGATCACAGTTTGGTTGGGTGTCTCAAAACAATGATATACAAGGTTTCGTAAATAATGTCACCTGCAATTGCACATATCTTAATGCTACCGTCTGCCACGTCACCCATATGTATGCTCTCTCCCCTATTTTTTAATATTTTTTTTGTACGATAAATGTGAAGTATGAATATTTGAGTTTCCCACTCTAAAAGAAGAAGTACATGTCAATCACTATTAAGTTGTGTTCACTTTGATCTTTCTCGCCTCTCCCTCAACTTAAGACCTATGTACATATAAATAATTTAATTTTTATTTTAAAATTTGAAAGGATAGTCAATTTTTAACGTAGACACTTTAATTAGTGCAGTAAACTTAAGGTTAGATACTTTAGACTTGAACAAATATTGACATGCATGCGAATTTTACTTAGAGAACTAGGTTTTTGTATGAAGAATTGTTAAAAAAATACACTCACGTTACACAAAGAAAGTCTGTGTCAGTGTGTGAGTGTATTTTTTAGTCAAACGAAGTTGTCGTATTATCTAGAGAGTTAGTTGGCTAAAGTTCTTAGGGGGAATATTTCATAAACAAAGATAGATTTTCTAAACGCCCAACTAGGTTAGAACCCCATCATGACATGACTTTTGTTAAGGACAATGGACCTGCACATATCTTCACAATGGTATGATATTGTCCACTTTAGGCATCAACCCTCATGACTTTACTTTTGGTTCTCCCAAAAGACCTCATACCAATGGAGATAATTGTCCTCACTTATATACCCATGATCAACTTATTCCCTAGCCAATGTAGAACTTTTGTTTGCATCCTAACAATCCTCTTCTCGAACAAAATACCACAACTTGAGCCTCTCTTCGAGTATCCCCTCGAACAAATTCATTTACTCCAATGGATCACCACATTGTGTGATATTCCTTGATCCTCCACTCAAACAAAGATCTACTCCTCTACCAGACAACTTGATAGAGTTTACTATTTGTTTGCCGCTCCAACCACTTTTTGTTCGACTCCGAAGTTCATCCACAATGTCCACATAAGGCTCATTAATCTTTGTTCTACTTTGAGGATTTCTCCGGCACACACAGTTAGGTTTTATCATGGCTCTGATACCAATTGTTAAGGACAACAAACCTCCACATATCTCCACAATGGTATGATATTGTCCACTTTGAGTATCAACACTCATGGCTTTACTTTTGGTTCCCACCAAAAGATCTCATACCAATGGAGATAATTGTTCTCACTTATATACCCATGATCAACCTATTCCCTAGCCAATGTGGAACTTTTGTTTGCATCCTAACATCTTTGGGGCAGGGAATTATTCTTTAGGGGTTGTTTGGGGCGCTGAGTGGGTTATAATAACCAGGAGTTATAAAAGTCTGTAGGTTATTATAGTCTGTGAAACATATAATATTATTTAAAATGCATAGTAGTATAGTCTAGGGTTATAATAGTCTGTGTTTGGGGTGTAGAGTATTTCAGAGACTATTATAACACGGGTTATAATAACCCGTGGGCCAAACAGACCCTTAAAGGCTAAAACGGGAGACACATAAAATTAGGCTAGGATCTCCGACTTGTCAAAGAAGACAATGGCAAGCCCCTAGTTTTGTGCAAACATTTAAAAGGCAATTATGTTTGTTCTCTTTTCAATGAACATGGTGGTTAGAACGAAACTCTTGTCAATGAGGTGTTTATCTTTAGCGAGGCTGGAGAAATCTTAAACATGTTTAAGACGATATTATTTGGAGCCTTGAAAAAAAAAAAAAAAATCTGTTAAGAGTGTTTACCACACTTAGCTACAAGATTGAAGAATAAAGATGGTGCCTCTTCATTAAGGGTTGGAGGTCGTTTTGGAGCTTAAAAACAATCACAAAATAAAAAATACACTCACACATGTGCTCATGAACAAATGCATGATACCAGATTGATGAGAATTTAAAGAAACACAAAACAAAAACTAGAATTTTTTTAAAATTTGTGAGTTGATTTAATGATGTGGATTAATTCATTCAAGCTTAATTTCTACCTTAGTTTGTTTAGGCTTGATTTTCTATTCAAATTAGTGAGTTTTAGGATATCAATAAAATGGGAAGTTTATGTCAGAGAGAGGATAACTCAACTTTATAACCTTTAATATATATTAATGATCACGAAATCTGGGGTACTAATTCCCCAACCTTCTATTTGTACTAAAAATAATAATATAATTTGAAGTTTATGGCTAAAGCAAACTTTTTTTTACAATTAAAATTACCACTCTTAAATTTAGTGTAAAAACTTGAAATTTGAAAAGAAAATTACAAAATTTTTGCTAAATATAGAATTTAGTTTTTAATGTTGGGGTGTTTTTTCAATACATATAGTTGCTAATTTAGTCTCTTATGTTTTAAAAAATTTCAATTATATTATTAATGTTGATGAATATTAAAATTGATGGATGCATATTTAGTGAATTAGAAAAAGTTTAGAAGAAGAATTTTACCTGCTCATAAAAGGAAATATTGAAAATTTTGCCAACTTAGAAATTTTGTACAAAATTAGAAACATCTATTCATTAGGTGGCTTAGAGCATGGTTGAGAATGATTTTATAAATATTGATTTTAATGTAATTGATTTGTTTATAATTGATTTATTAAAACTGATTTCCATATAATCACTTACATGTTTTGTTCTACACTTTTAATAGTGATTTTCATACAATTAAGTGATTTTTAAAAGGCATATTTGGGAAACGATTTTAACATAAAATGTTTTAAGCTAAGTGATTTAATTATAATTAATTTGTTTAAAACGTATTTAGTTATAAATTATTCTAATATTTAAAGGGATAAAAATTAGAAATATGGAGGGATAAAAGTTTTAAAGGAAGAGACAAATTCAGATATAAAATTTTAATAAAGAGAGTAAAATTCAAAGATAGAGAGATAAACAAAAAAAAATGGGCAAGATGATCAAAATTTTAGGAAGAAAAACTAAAATAAGGAGAAAAAAAAGTTAAAAGTCAGGAACAAGTAGAGCAACAGATAAAAATAACATTAAAAAGAAAAAAATTTAAAAAAATATGAAAATTATAGGGAGGAGCAAAAAAATTAGAAATAAAAAAGTTAAAACCGTTAGAGAGAAAGGAAAGTGGAAATATAAATAAAAAGACAAAAAGAAATAAAGTAAGGTACATATTATAAAAACTTTAGAGCGAGAAAATTGTCAGTTTTGAGAAAAAAACATTTTGTTATGGAAATTTATGAATTTTTATAAAAGATGACGATTTTTACCCGTCATTAAAAGTATATTATTTCCAAAAATGAAATAATAGTCATTTTAAATTACAATCATCGGACAAAAATCACTTAGGGGTTGTTTGGAGCGCTGGATGGGTTAGAATAGTCTGCGGGTTATTATAATCTGTGGAATCATATACTATTATTTAAAATGCAGAGTAGTATAGACCAAAAATCACTTCGTGGATTCTTCCAAAATCACTTGTTTAACATTGCCAAATATCACACTCTTGGTAGAAAAATGATTTAGGACATGTTTGGGGGTGATTTTGGAAAAATCCAAAATAATTTGAAGTGATTCTCTTTCAATCACTTGGGAGGTGATTCCCAAGTGATTTTTCTCAAGTGATTATAATTTTAAATGGCTATTATTCATTTTTGAAAATAGTATGCTTTGAATGACGAGTAAAAACTGTAATCTTTTGTCAAAATTCAAAAATTTCCATGAAAAGTGAATTTTTTTCAAAACTAAAATCATTATTAAAAGTATAAAAATAAACATAAAAATGATTATATGAAAATCACTTTTAATAAATCAATTATAGACAAATCAATTACACTAAAATCAATATTTCTAAAATCATTCTCAAACATGCACTTAGACATGTCAAAAGTGATTTTGGTCACTCCAAAATCACTCCCAAACATGTCTACTTGGATGAAAATTAGAATGCCTTAACTTATACTTACATTGGGAAATACATTTTTAATTATAAAAAATAATGTAAAACTTTGAAACCCATAGAAATTAAATATAAAAATTAGCCAAAAATTAGGACTAAAATATATATTAAAAAAATGTCAAAGTTCAATTTATCCACATATTTTGAGATTAATTTTATTCTAGTTGTTCTACTTTCCAATTCAATTTAGTTACTTTTAATAACTTTTAGGGGAAAAAAACATTTTTGACCTCTTAACTTTATTGGTTGTATCAATTTTAACCCTATACTTCTAATTTCATCAATTTAAACCTCAAACTTGATAGATTGTGCCAATTTTAATCCTGAACTTTTAATTTAATCAATTTAAACCTCAAACTTGGCAGATTGTATCAATTTTAATCATAAATTTTTAATTTTATCAGTTTAAACCTTAAACTTGAATAAGTGTATCAATTTATACCATCGGTTAAGTTTTCGCTTCCATCACCGTTAGAAAGATTTTCCACACATGCCCAAAGTCACGTCTTGCTTAATGATATGTACTAGTTTGTTATTTTTTATAAAAAAAAATCACCTAAAAAATTATTAAACCATTCCATATTGGGTTGCAACTATCACGAAAATACGAACTCGACTCTTGAAAGTAGGACTCACACAAAAGGAAATGGACTCTTGTGTTTCTTCCGCATTTGATATTGATACCAACGACGACAAGTGTGAAGAAAAATCTAGGTGGTGATGTCATTGAAGACAACAATGACCATGGTGATTTCGCTGACTTCGATGGTGAGGAATTGTAACTCGACTAAAATGCGGAAGAAAACAGGAAACACTGTGGTGAACATAGTGACACCCATGAACACACTGAACTGGTCATAACCGACCTTGTTAATCTCATCAATAGTCTTATAAAAGAATTAAAGTGACATTGATGTTGGAGAATAAGGAAACAAAGATTTTAACGAGTACAATTTTGAAATTCTTACTTCTATTGTGGTAGATGGAAGTCAAATCAAGCTCGAGACTGATGAGAAATTAAAAAAAATCACTATTGACGAATGATTCAAGAACGAAAGTACTCAATTTAGAAGAAATTTAGTGCAAATAAATTTTAACTGAGGGTGTAAATTGATACACTTATTCAAGATTGAGGTTTAAAAAATGAAATTTAAAAGTTTATGGTTAAAATTAATACAATCTACTAATTAAGTTTGAGGTTTAAATTGATTAAATTGAAAGTTCATGGTTAAAATTGATACAATCTGTCAAGTTTGAGGTTTAAATCGATGAAATTGAAAGTTTAGAGTTAAAATTGATACAACCTGCAAAGTTTAAGGGTCAAAAATGTTTTTTCCCCTAACTTTTAAACTTAGCTTTTTTAGTTTAAAATTAACTTTTATAGAAATTGATAAAATAATAATAATAATAATTTTCCTTCCATAAAAAAAATTAAAAAAAAAAAGATGAATAGAAACCATTTTTTTCCTTGAAAAAATGAGAAATTTGCATGGAAAACCCATTTTCACATGCATTAATGTGATTTGACTCATGTTCTGAAATTAATGACATTTGACCCTTTTTGTACTGTGCATTCCGTCCAAATTACCGTAAGGGCATCATACTGACTTTAGCTCTCTCGCTCTCGCTCAAGTCACGTTCTCGCTCTCGTTCAAGTCTCGTTCTCGCTCTCGCTTTCGCTCTCCCTTTTTGTATTGTGCATTTCGTTCAAGTATCGTTCTCGCTCTCGCTTATGATAGTAATTAAATAAGACATAACTCTCTCGCTCTCACTCTAGCTCTCTCGCTCTCGCTCAAGTCTCGTTCTCACTCTCGCTCTCGCTCTCGTTCTCGCTCTCGCTGACTCGCTCTCGCTCTCCTACTCCAGCTCTTCTCTGTCTTTTTTTGTCTTTTTTTCTTTATATATTTTTCCATTCATTTGAGCGAGAGCGAGACAACGAGAGTGAGAGCGTGAACAGCGTGAACAGCGTGCGGGAGCGTGAACAAGAAAGACCGTTTCATATTACCTTTATGAGTCATTTTGCGCGTATTGCCACGTCAGAATAGGTCATAAATATTAGATCAAATGTCATTAATGCATTGGAAAATGGGTTATCCGAATACCCCTTAATCTTTACGGTTAGGTTAAGGTTAATTTTTTCAGGGGTATTCGTATGGATAACCCATTTTAGTCCAAAATAAAGTTCGGACGAAAATCAAGAAGATTCAACGTCAATATTTGGACGAAAATCATATTTTAGTCCAAAATAAAGTTTAAATAATTATAGTTAAAATCTGTATCATGCATGCATACCATTGGAAGAACAGAGTTCCATCCCTTTCGAGTTTCATCTTGATTTTTGATTTTCCTATCAACTGTGATTACTGATTGTGAAATATTTGTTGGGAAATGCAGAATTTTGAAGTCGCAGAGTTTGGCAGGGACGCTTCCATTGCAGCTCTTCAGATTGCCTTACCTTGAGGAACTGTAATTAAATTACTCTTTCTCTTTGTTCTGCAATGGGATTTTCTGTTTTGTCTCATCCTTCTTCAATTACTCCTTTTCTTTTTCTTCTAATTCAGTGATCTCTCTCGGAACTATCTTACCGGCGAAATTCCTCGACAATGGGCCTCCACCAAGCTTCTCAAACTGTAATCTCTCTCGCTTCCTTTCAGTTTCATTGTATGCGATAATCGAAATCTACGACCATTTCTTTCATGATTATGATTCTCAAATGTCGCAGTTTCTTGCTTGGAAATCGGTTGACGGGTTCGATTCCAGAAGAGATTGGAAACATCACTACTCTTAGAACGTTGTAGGTTCTTATTGACATTGTTTTAATTTTCATTTCAGTTTATTTAAAGAGATGAGTTGATTTGGAAAATGTTCATTTGTATTTATAGGGACTTAGAAGTCAATCATCTATCAGGAAGGTTACCTTCAACGCTTGGAAATTTGTTGAACTTGGAAATATTGTAAGACCATTTGGTTTTTATCTTTGTTTTAGTTTCTTTCCCTCTTAAATTGTTAGCTTAGCTGATTATAGCAATTCAGGACAGAGCTTATTAGTAGTCGTGAATCTTGGTTTTTTCTTTTAGACTTCTTGCCTCGAATAACTTTTCTGGAAAGCTACCAACTTCTCTGGGAATGCTGACCTCATTAATCTCATTGTGAGCTTTCTGAACGTTTTTAGTCTTTGAGTTTTGTTATCCATATTAGTTTCTTATATTATCTCCTATAACATTGACTGTCTTTTTTTTCTATTGCAACAATGTAGTCGAATAAGTGACAATAACTTTGAAGGACAAATACCAAGTTTCGTTCAGAATTGGATAAATGTTGAGAGAATGTGAGAGCTTCTCACCCTTTTCGGTCAGTTAAATTTCATAATGATAACCAACCATTATGTCTCACACCAAGTAATCTAAATGCGACAGAAGGATTCAAGCAAGTGGATTGAGTGGGCCTCTTCCTTCTGAAATCGGACTTTTGACCAAATTAACCGACCTGTTCGTACGATTTTTTATTTTATGTCTCTTTTATTTCATAAAGAAAAGAAAAAAGGAGAGTGAAGAAAGAAAGGTGTGTCGTTTTCATACACGTGAATTTCATCATGCAGAAGAATCACTGACTTGAATGGGCCTTCATCTCCCTTTCCACCTCTTAATAATTTGACCAATATCAGAAAACTGTAAGTGCCTCAGTCCCTTTATACTTGTTGAAAGAAACTGAACCAATTAATTTTGTTTTTGGTTGCCTGCAGAATATTAAGAAGTTGCAATATCACCGGATTGCTGCCCGACTACTTAGATGGGATGAAATCCTTGGAACTCTTGTCAGTATCACTTCAATTCTTTATAGCTTTCTTGCTCATAAACTTTTCAGTTTAAAATCTTGTGTAGGTTAAGAAATTTCCATCCGTTGGAATTATTCAGATTTCCATGTCTTTTACGGGCATCTATATTATATTTTGCTTTAAATATCTTGCAGAGACCTCAGCTTTAACAAAATAGGTGGGCAGATCCCTACAAGTTTCCATTCTCTTGCGAACGTAGATAACATGTAAGCTAGGAACTTCTACTAGAAATTTTAATTATAACCAAGTATAGTCATTCTTCGAGGCATTCTAACCTCGACGAAAAAGTCATATGTTTAAATTCTCACTTCACGTATTGTTGAACTACAAAAGAAAAAAAAAAGCAAAAAGAAAAGAAGCATATAGTGGCTTATGTGTCGTGAATTATAGTTTTTGTGGAAGTAGAGAGTTGTCAATGACGAAGATAATCTTTTCCCTTACTTTTTTATCATATATATATTCATTTAAATTATTAAATGCACATTTGTGTACTTTTTAATTATCTTCTTATAAGATATCAAAGTATCCAACACTACCCTCTGGCTCCTTCTCTGTGTCATATAGTGTGACAAGTGATGTTATAATTATATTGTTTCAATGGGAAAGTTTATATTGCTAGGTAGTATCTTAATATGGAGCTCCCCCATGCATGAAGTTCATCAATTTTACTGACTGGTGTTAACAACTACTTGTTTAGATTTTTAACTGGAAACTTGCTCAATGGTTCGGTGCCTGAGTGGATGCTGCTTAGAGGAAATAGCATGTAAGGTTCCTCTTGGAATGTTTACTCTCTCTAGAGATTTATGGGAGGATAAGTTTATTTCATACGTCAGTCTTGAATATTAACTTACATATTTTTCAACAGTGATCTCTCTTACAATAAATTTAAACCACAATCTACGGGCTGCCAATTACGAGATACGTAAGAATGTATTTAATGTCTTTTTTTTATATATTGTTATCTATGTTAATGTACTTTTCAACAAAAAAGAGTTTCCTTTTTCATTTCTCATGCAGGAACCTATTTGCGAGCTCCGCATTGGACAATAATTCGTACGTTCAATTTTCCTGGGTGGTTTAAGCATTTAATTTGTTTATTTTGTTGCTTTTTCGCTCATGTCAGTGCTATACTAACTAGCAAACACCTTGTTTCTTTTATCAGTAATCTTGTTTCTTGTTTGGCGGACAACATCTGTTCCAAGAGTAAGTAAAAGTTTTGGGTGCATTATTGTTTTCCATCTGGGAATGGACGGGTAAAGGGTGGAATTGGTTGTATTTTTTTTGTTATATTACAAATATGTTGATATTTTTCAGATCTATACCGTCTCCATATAAATTGTGGTGGCAAAAAAGAAGTGATTAATGGTACTAAGTTTGAAGGAGATAAAGACCCCGGCCTGTCATCTGTGTTTGTCTCGAGCAATACAAATTGGGGATTCAGCAACACTGGAATATATTTGGAGGATAGTCGTCTTTCAATTGACTATATTGAACTAAATTCATCAGAGCTTCGTATGGTAGATTCTAAACTATATGAGAATGCTCGCATTTCTCCATTGTCTCTTACATATTATGTGTACTGTATGGGGAATGGAAACTACACGATAAGCCTCCATTTTGCTGAAATTAGATTTACAAATGGTAAAACTTTTAGCAGCCTTGGAAGACGCATTTTTGATGTATATGTGCAGGTAAATAATGACATTCCATTCTCCACTTAAAAAGACTAAAATATTTTCTCAAACTCCAAAAAACTTACCAAAAAAGACCAAAATATTATTCGCTTCTACAACTTATTGAATTCATTATTCAAGTGTAAATAGTTTCTCATTACTAGCACAAAAGTTCCTTGATTCAAATCCAACATTGCAGGGGCGGCTAGTGCTGAAGGATTTCAATATTGTAGATGCTGCAGGTGGTGCTGGTAAATCTGTGACAAAAAAGATTTCCACTTCTGTTACTGGTAATACCATAGAGATTCGTTTTTATTGGGCTGGGAAGGGAACATGTGCTATTCCCGTTGGTGGAGTCTACGGCCCTCTGATATCAGCCATTTCGATAGAGCCTGGTAGGTTGATTGTCATTGTAGATATCTGCTTTCTAAAATTAAGTTTGTTTTGATCCTTTCTTAGGGTTGAATCCAAATTATACAACAGCTAGAACTTAAGAGGATTATGAGGTTATGAGTAGAGACAATATCTCAACTTGTATAAAGTCTTCAGTATCCATCGTATATTTATACCAGAAGTTTATGTAATTCTTATCGCAGATTTTGAGCCTCCATCAAAAGGTCGAAGTCCCTTACCAATTGGTGCAATACTTGGAATGGTGGCTGCAGTCGCCCTTGTTATAGTTTCAATTCTTGGAATTCTATGGTGGAGAGGTTGCTTTGGACGGAAAAGTACATTTCATCAAGGTATTTCATTCGTAAACCTGTGGATATTATGTATTAGACTTATTGTTGTGATGCTCAATGCCTGTCATGACCGAAAAACAATATTATTTTGAGTTCATATGTGATCATGTTAATTTGTGGTTCAATGGGTAAATATTGAGAACTAACAATCTCAAATTTCTTTGGTATTAGGTAAAACAGACATACTTAATTGGTTGACTCTTCTTTCATTTATACATGCTTCTTGTGCAGATCTCAAAGGTCTAGATCTGCAAACTGGTTCATTCACATTAAGGCAAATCAAAGCTGCCACTAATAACTTTGACATTTCTAATAAGATTGGAGAAGGTGGTTTTGGTCCTGTTTATAAGGTGTTTTCACAATTCAACACAAATATCAATGTTTTCTTTTTTAGATTGTATGATTCTATTGTAAAGTTCTTGGATGGAAATGTAGGGTTTTCTCTTGGATGGTAGCATAATTGCAGTGAAGCAACTTTCCTCCAAGTCAAAGCAAGGAACACACGAGTTTGTGAATGAGATAGGCATGATATCTGCTTTGCATCACCCACATCTGGTTAAACTTTATGGATGTTGTACCGAAGAAAATCAACTTCTGGTAGTATATGAATATATGGAAAATAATAGCCTCGCTCGGGCTTTGTTTGGTGAGTTTTTTACTGTGTGCTTTTAACAAGTGCTCATTATGAAAATTATGAATAGATTTTGTGAGTTCATACCTGCAATGTATTGACCATATGAACTAATATTATGAATTGAAGGACCTGAAGAAAGTCAATTGAAATTAGATTGGCCTACAAGACAGAAAATTTGTATTGGTATAGCCAAAGGCTTGGCTTATCTTCACGAGGAATCAAGATTGAAGATTGTTCACAGAGATATAAAAGCGACTAATGTATTGTTAGATAAAAATCTCAACCCCAAGATATCTGACTTTGGCCTTGCCAAGCTTGAAGAAGAAGGAAATACCCACATAAGCACTCGAATTGCTGGAACTTTGTGAGTCACTATGAATAAATTATTCTTTGTGTAGTAATTCATCCAGCTTTTGCTCCTTTTACAGTTTGTGCCTGCCAAACTCCAACCAGATTCCAATACTGTTGTCAAACTAATACCATTTCTCTATTATTAATAACTATCAAATAAATAGCCAGTTGCTCTTGAGAAATTTAAGGTGTTAAAATCTTTTTTGGACTTCGTATGGTTAAAGGCTTAGACATTCTTACCCCAGAAACTGAGTAGCGTAAAAAGGTTTTTGAATCTGAATTATCCTATAAATGCAAGCTCAAAATTATATATGCTTAATACCTTGCTTTTGCAGTGGTTATATTGCGCCAGAGTATGCAATGCGAGGCTACTTGACTGATAAAGCAGATGTTTATAGCTTTGGCATTGTGGCCTTGGAAATAGTTAGTGGAAGGAGCAATACTACTTATCGATCAAAGGACGATTGCTTTTATCTGCTTGACTGGGTAACTAGAATTTCATTCTTATGGGAGTGTAGTTTTCTAGGTTTTTATTGCAGGCGATGTCAATCGCAAGGAAATTAAACTTACTCATACCGGTTTTCCTTGTTGCTAATTTAGTTGATAATAGCTGTGGAAATTAAATTATTCGAACTGTGTTTAGTGCTGCATTTCTAATATCTTACTTCTAGTCTCTTCAAAAATCTTTTTCATGGGTATTCGAACCTCTGACCTTTTAGTCGACTATACAATATCTTAATTAATCGAGTTATTCTCAGGTAGGGGGCTAGTTTCTTCAAAAACCTAGTTATCATTATTGTTTTATATTTCGCACATCGTAGAACAACTTATCATTCCACTATTATGATCATGTAATAGTATGAAAAGGAAAAGTAGCAACCTTTTGATGAGGCAGCTGATATATACTATGGTTTCAGGCACTTGAATTAAAAGAAAAAGACAGTTTAATGGAGCTAGTTGATCCAAGGTTAGGCTCCAAGTTCAACCAGAGAGAAGCAATGACCATGATCAATATTGCTCTTCATTGCACCAATGTTTCTCCTACAGAAAGGCCTACCATGTCTTTAGTGGTGGCCATGCTGGAAGGCAAAGTTTCTGTGAAGGAGTTGAATTCACATCCAAATGACTCAAGAACAAAGATGAGTGCAATGTGGACCATTTTGGAGCAGAGCTTGAAACAAACTGACAATGAAAACCAGGCAGAGGTTATCTCTATGGAGATGCCATGTGCCAATTATTCTTCAACATCAATGAGTAGAAACTAGACTCTGAAACTACATCTGCAACTCATGTCTTTAATGGTATTTGATAATGTCTAAACTTCTATTTTATATTTTGTTCCAATTAGTCTCTTTTAGGTGGTCATTTTCATCTATGTACTTAGTACAGTTGATTGCAGTCAATTTTACCTGACAGTTCTAATATTCAATTAAATTGAACTCGGAGTTTAAGTCAGGAATAAAATTAATATCCTTAGTTGGTCTTCAAATTTAACCTTAAAATGTTTTGATGTATGTTAACTTTTTAATAGTTATTATTCTACAATTTTCCCCCTCTTAAGTGGTGGTACCGAGCCTAACATTCAATTAAATTGAACTTGAAGTTTAAATAAGGAATAAAATTAATATCCTTAGTTGGTCTTCAAATTTAACCTTAAAGAGTCTATTTAGGGCATAAGTTATAATAACCGGTAGAATATTTTGCACTCCAAATACAGACTATTATAACTCCAGACTAAACAATTCTGTATATTAAATGATATTATATTATTCTACCGACTATTATTATCCATGTTATTATAACTCACTCAGCTGTTAACTTTTTTAACAATTTCCCCCTTTCTTAAATGGTGGTATTGAGCCTAACGGTCATTCCCTTGTAGATTATTGTATAGTTGAAATTCTTATAAATAATTTGGTTTGGTTTTTTTTCTAGTATACAATAAATGTGGGGTATGCGGATTTTATTTGACTTCGAGGAGAGGACTACACGTCAATTATTACTAAGTTATGCTCACTTTTTGTTATGTTTTTACTCTTTCTTCCCCATTATTTAGATTGCAAGTTTTTTTTTTAGATAATTGCATGTTAATATCGAATGTAAAGGTGAAATGAGAACAAAAGTTATGTCAATTAATAATCTTAGTTAGGGAACTTTTGTACAAATAGATTATAAGTAATCTATCTATATATCCTATAAATAAATTACAAATTTTTTGTATAAACAATCCATACTACCCCTTGAAACCCATCCTTTGTCAATTTGAAACTCCAAAATTTTTTAAAACTGAAATAAACTCAAAAAATCGATAGCCTTTGAATCGTATAAACAATCAACATATTCTATAAACAACCTATAAATTTTCCATCATCAAATGGCCTACGGATGGTATATACAAATGACCATAAACTATTAGGTGTGAGTAGGTTTTTTTTTTTTTTTACTATTAGGTGTGATGCATCTGGGCTTGGTGGGAGGGTGAGAGGAGACAGAGGGAGTAGATGGGGAGAGTGAGAAAGGTTTTTGTTTTTATTATTATTTTTTAATTTTAAAATAATGAAAAATTAATTATGAACTTTTTAAACATATTTTTCAAAACTCTAACAACTTACCTTTTGAAAACTCAAAGATCAAACAAACCTATTGTTGAACGGTAATTTTTTCAAGAATTATGTTTTTTTGCTAGATTATAGAAAATGCCCTTAAACTTTGTCATTGTTTCAAAACTATTCACATTTTCAAAGTCGTAATATTACACTTGACTTTTCATAAGCGTTTGAAAACTACCAATAGAGTAGAAATTCGTTAAATGTTGGATGAAAAATCAATGTAGTAGTGATTGGGACGCTCGCTTGTCTGAAGTAAGTCTAAAAGAATAACATTTAAATATGTCGACTTTTTATCTAACATTCTATTAATGTGATAAATGAGAATTATCACACCCCCAAACTTAAGTTATTGTTTGTCCTCAAGAAATTACAAAATAAATGTAGAGACATAAACACAAGTCATAGTAAATTTTAAGAATGATTCATTTGAAAAATACATCTCTCATAACCTCACCTTGAATTCATACTAATTAATACATTTAGTCAAGTTTCACTTAGTTGCTAAACAAGCTATTTTACACGCCTTTCTCAATTAACTATGTCTCCCCAAACTTGTTTTTCATTACTAGGATGCATACTTCTTTTTTTTTTCAAGATGAGACATTTTTGTCATTTGTGCCTTCGTTCTAGCTTACTAATGCTTTTTGGTAAAAGTATCAAGCTACAAGCACTTATCACATCAAAGCTATTTTCACATACTCACTTCCCTATGTTAACCTTTCATGCAAAGGAAATCATGGGTATCATGACCGCCCTTAGTTACTCAATTAACCTTTAGAAGGAGGAGTATCCTTTGTTTATGGGTGAAATTGGACTATAAGGACTGACCATATAAATCACAGAAATCGGAGGATTAAAAAACTAAATACGGATCAAGATGGGTAAAAATTGAACCATTCCGAGAATGACCTAACCTAGGCTTCACCCAATTCTTTGTTGGCCTCGACCTAATTCGAGGTCGAGCCGACCTCAAGACCATAACGAGTCTTGCTTCTTCTATCTTCAACATGTTTTTCTTCGTCCATTATGATTCAATCTTCTTTTCATCATATGTCTATGAAGAGACATTCAAAACGAGAGAAGAAGATCAATCGATAGGAGCAAAAGAGTTGGCTTGGGCCACAACCTACGTCAAGGCCAAGCCGACATCGAGGCCTATCACAGGCCTTGCTTCTCTATCCTTGGCACACACTTCTTCGCCTAGCCTGATCCAATCTTCCTTTCACCATATTGATGGTTTCAAAAAATCAATTGCAGCAGAAGCCAATTGGATTTATCGCATTGATACTGATTTCTAAAATACCAATACATTGGCAAATAAACGATAAACAATATCTATGATTTACACAGAACAAATCTAGAAATAAATTCTAAATTAAAAAGGTTTAAAAAATTTACCTTTTGGCTTCTGGAAATTCTACAGCAAAGAACTTTTCTGCAATTCACACTAATTGCCAATTCCAAAACCTTTTTGGAATTTTGAAGAACACGACCATTAAGGAAAACTCCTTATTCTCTAAGTTTCTAAGATCAAAGTTTTGTGGGAAACTTTTCTCAAACAATTGTTGGAAATTTTTGGCAGAGGGAATCGATCAACTACCCAACACCCCTTCTTTGTATCTTTTGAAGGAAACCGAATCCCGCAGCGGAAGCGATTGTGAATCGCGCGTTCTTAATTTAGTTACACAGATATCAATCAAGAACAAACTTAACTAGATTAAGCAAATATTAACAATATGGACAACGAGATATTACCTTTGAAGAACCTTTCTTCGAGTGCTTCTTCTCCCACTGCTACGATCTTAGCAACACGAACCCAAGCGATCACGGACACTACCACCAGATCTTCTCCGTTGTTCTCTAGGTGAGGGAGGAAGGTGGGTTCCTTTAGGTGAGATGAGATGTTTGTGAGAGAGAGATTGTGTTTTGGAACATTTCCAACAACACAACCAAATGGCACAATAGGGTTTGCAAAAGCTTAGGTTGCTTCTCTTAACCTAGTTGCATCTTATGCAACTATATATATAAGGAGATAGGGATGAAAATTACCATCCTATCCCTCTTTCATTCTCTCTTTAGTATATAGTTAATATGTGAATTTAATTCACATTAAAACTATATATTATATCAATTATATCACATATAATTGATATGATATCTCATATATGAAATTGAACACTTCAATTTCATTCCTAACTTTATACCCTCAATATAACCATGCTGAGCCAACGGAGGGACCTAATGGACCTACAGTTCATGAGCTCCAATGATGTGAGATTAACTGATCAAACTTTTGATCCAGCTTAATCAATATTCATTAACTACAAGTCACTCCACTATAGACTTGTAGTTCCACTCTCTCATCGTAGATTATATTGTGTCCCATCGATATAATCATTAACCATGAGTCGACCTTCTTCACAGTTGTTCAGTAATCACGATCGGGTCAAATTACCGTTTTACCCATGTGATTACCTCTTTGTTCCTTAAGCACCATTGATCATCTAATGAACAACAAGTATAAGGTCCTACCATAGACTCATACCTTCAAAGAGGGTGGGGCCCCGTTGCTCAAGACACGAGTCGATTCTTGGGAACAACCTATCTAATTCCTTAGTGTAGGAATAAGTGAATTCCATCTTGCATGACAGCTTAAGTCCCCCACTACCTACGAGATTCTCGTCCTAAGAAGGTAGGCTTATTGAGTCGACTACATGCCACTCTCACCCATACTAGTCTGCAAGGACAAACCCTATAAAGTTAGGAGTTCTTAACTTGCTCAGATTCGTGTCGAGTCACTAATGACCATCTATAAATTATCGGCCTTACCATTAACGGTGTTATATCTTTGGTTAGACTAATAATTTCTGATCCGATCTTGTATGAACTCTTCATACAGGATGCCCTCACTCGCATGTCAACTACATGAATGAGTTGGATTACCTCATTTGTACTAATTACAAAGTGGGTCGCATCCATGGTGTTACCAGAATGAGGTTTCCAACCTTATTCTTATACCATAGACCATTTATGTTATATTCTTGAACACAATCCAAATAGTGTCAACTACACTAATGTTCAAGATATATTATAACCTTGGAGCTTAGTTTATTGGAATTATAAAGCAAGAATATAATTTTATCAAAACAAATAACCCTTTATTTATTTGATCAAAATTACACAAGTTTAGGGCATAGATCCCAACATCTTTTTATCGATGGAGAAGGAAGAGAGAAAGAGAGAAGTGGGGGGAGAGAGGGGAATTGGGAACATGCGCAAGGCACGTTCCTTATGTTTAATTTTAATAGATGAAATAAAATTAATTAATTAATTTAATTAACTATTAATCAAATTAATTATCATTTAAATGCACATCTCTCCTAACCTATAGTTTTAATTAATTTAACTAAAACAAATTTAATTAACTTAATTAAACTCACAAATTAATTAATTCACCAATTAATTAATTTTTGAATTAAACATCATATATTTAATTTAGGTTATTATGATTAAATTATATTTAATAATTCTCCCATGACCTATAGTTTTAATGTACATCTTATGTGCATTAAATTTTAACCTATAGTTTTTAATATGAATCATATTCACATTAAAACAATATTTGAACTCTTTCAAATATTTAATTATCTAATAAATTAATTTTGAATCATATCCAAAATTAAATTTATATTATAAAGTTTTAATCAACATAAAACTTCATATTATAATGTATCTCCATACATTGAATTCATTCCCAAATTGAATTTGAACATTTCAAATTCTAATTAAGATCTAACAATCTTATAACTTTTTACGAGCTAGGAAGTGGACCTAATGGACTTACAGATCAGAAGCTCCAATGACACAAGATTAATTGGCTAATCTCATTAACCACTTAATTAACATTCGTTAATTGCGGGTACACTCCACTAAAGATCGGCAGCTGCACTCTTCTCACTGCAGATATTTTTATGTGTCCATGGATAAAACACGAGTGTTTATAACACCAGCTGGGTCAAATTACCATTTTACCCTTGGGTTACATTTATGGCCTTAAGTACCAGTGCTTCTCTAATGAACAATCTGTTTATGGTCTAACTAATAAACAGAAAATCTCTCTAGGGCCAGTGAGAGGGTAGGGCCCTTTGTTCAAGTCCCAGAGGCACTACTTAAGGAAACACTCATCTACTTACCCTAAGTTTGGGAAGGAGTGAATTCTATTTTGCTAGGTTAAGTCTCCAGTTGCCCACACGGTTTTGTCCGCAAGAAGGTAGGCTTATTGAGTCGACGTCTAAGGTCACTCTCACCCATAGTAGTCAAAGGACAATCCCTTACAAACATGAGTTTGTAACCTGCTCAGGATTGAGATCAAGTTGCCTAGGTCATCCTATTGAAATAGAAACCTAACTAGTCAACAGAGTTACATCTATTGGTTCCTATTTCGCAGTCTGGTCTTATGTGATCTCATCACATAGAATATCCTCACTCACATGTCGTCTACACGAACACATTGGATCATTGTGTTTGTATCGTATACAAAGTGAGTCATATCCATAGTGTCACTAGGGTGAGGTACCCAACCTCATACCTATACTATAGACCTTTTAGGTTGTTTCTCGAACCGTGATCCTCATATGTCTTCCTACATACAGTTCAAGAGACATATAACAACCTAGGATGTTCATTTATTGGATTTAGGATTAATATAAGGCAATATATAGAAATAATAAAACCAATAATACTTTATTGAATTAAATCGAACAAAATTACAAACTACGAGTTTTAGGGCATAAAACCCAACACATATGTCTACAAAGAGACGTTTGAAATGTGAGAAGAAGATCAACGTAAGAGGAGCAAAGAAGCTGACCTAGGGCACGACACAAGCCCTGTTCAACCTCAACTTTGACCAAGGTCGAGCTGACCTCAAGGCCCAATCACAGACCTTTTGTCTTCTCCTCTCGACTCGAACGATCTTCGCCTAGCCCGATCCGATCCTCTTTCGTCCAATTCCTATTAGGAATCCACCAGAAACCCTAGTAGAGAAGTATTTAAGCTCTCTTCCTAAGAGGATAAAGGTAAGTACTCATTTCATTCCTGAATTAAGCATCGGAGCCTATGTGGCAAGCACCACACCGATGTGCATGTTTCTCTGGTTTTGTAGGTCATGTACTTCTTCCTTGAATACAAATATTACGGTTGTTGTCACGTGAGTTTCCCTGTCCGGATTTTAGCAACAACATCTATTTTTTAATCTTAACGGTTGTTTCAACAACATAATATTATAACAACATAGTATTACAAGAGTAGTATTACAAAACTTAGGTTGATTGCAAAACTTATCAAACTTTAGGAAGACAATGATGAAGTTAAAAGATATAGGGGTGACATTGTTACAAACTATATAATTCAGGGGTAGTTTGTGCAATTTTTCCTTTTTTCTCTAGAATAAATTTGTATTCAAGTTCTTTGAAATTGTGTAAAAATTCATCATACAATATATTTCTCTATTAACCCTTTTTTTAATCTCGTTCTCCTCAAGTTAAAAACTATTTCCAGAACAAACTCAAATGAATACAAAACCCTTTGAAAATTTTACTTTTCCAAATAGGTTTTTTTTGGAATAAAACATAACTCTACTTTAAGATAATTGATAATCTTAATACAAAAAAAAAAAAAAAAAAAAAAAAAAAGAAAGAAAGAAAAATTCCCAAATAATTCTTACTCCCCCCTCTAATTTCTAACCCTTCTTATATATTGTAAAATGTTTTAAAAAAAAGTATATTAACAATACAACAACAACAAAAAGAAAAAGTGTATTTTATACAAAATTTCTCTGAGTGCATACTAAATAAACTTAGTAAGTTTTAAAAACATGAAACTAAAGTTACAAACCATCCTCAAACATTTTAAAATTATATGAATATTATAATATGAGATATTATTGAGAAAGTATGGTTGGGGTTCCAAGTTGTGTGCATTTATTGTATTCTTGACTTATTCATGAATAGTTTTCCTCTCTTTCTATTTTTTCTTTAAAGATGGATCAATTTTAGATCCAATGAAGAAATGGCGACTGATCTACTTCCATTTCCAACCATTGTAGTTGCTTCCTTCCTTGTTTTTTGTACTGCTCTCGCTGCTCAAGCTCCAAGATTACCTCCTGATGAAAGTAAGTATTTATTCAACAAAACTCATACTTCTTTATTTAAAATTCTTCAATATTAATTCTAAACCCTAGTCTTTGCAAAAATTGGGCAAAACTTGTTCAAGTGGTATATAATTAAATTGATCGTGTTTTTGGGTTTATATCATGAAATCCCGATTATTGTATTAGTGAATTGAGTTTTTTCCCCTTCTCCAAGTGAAATACATATTCTAATTGGGCAAAACTTGTTCAATTTTAAAATAATTTCTGGTGCAGCCGATGCTTTCTGGGCTGTAATGGGGGAATTGCAAAAGACGAAGTGGAATTTCAGTGTACGACCATGCAGTGAAGGCTTCGATGGCCATTCTAATTTCACACAAGATGATTATTATTTCTTTGTAAATAAAATCATCTGTAATTGCTCCTATGAGGATGCTACAGTTTGCCACGTCACCCATATGTATGTTCTCTCTTTTCCTTAAAATTATAAAGTAATTCTTATTCCATTCCATATGTCTCTGTTTTTTCTTCTTTTTAAATAATCATTCCGGTTATTACCGTTACTCCATCAGTTTTTTTAAAGATAATGTAAATATGTGTATTTATGTGTTTATGTGTGAATTAATTAGTAGATAAAATATTAATTGCTATCTTAAATGGTGATGGTACTAAAAAAAATGTCTTTATGTGATAGAATAACCAACCAAATTGATGGTTGGGTAAGAACTATTAGGCTAAATGAGAGTAAAAACAAAAAAAAGTTGATGATCTTTTTAGAGTTGATGGGACTTATTTCTTTCTTTTTTTTTTTTTTTGTTTGAAAGTTTATAAACAAAATGATTTTACATTTGTAAGTTCAAATACAAAGTCTATTAGATTAAATTATTACAAAATGCTTTTCAACTCTGAGGTTATTGGAAAATTGTATTTTCACTTTTCAACTTTAAAACGGTTAGTTTTTTAAAATACCTTTGGAGATTTTTTGAGGAAGACTAATGGTAAAAATTGAAATATATACCTAACCTATTTTATTATTTTTCTATTTCTTTTTTTTTTTTACAAAAATAAGATATATAAAAACAAGAGCACAAGAGTAGACGCCCTTGTAGTCCGATGTCAAGGCAACAAATAAAAACAAAAAGAAATTGAACAAATATACTCAAAGCAAAAGTCAAACAAAAAGCTTCCAATGAGATGGAAATCCACAATCGACAATTATCTCCATTGGTATGAGGCATTTTGGTGGGAACCAAAAACAAAGCCATGAGGGCTTATGTCCAAAGTGGACAATATCATACAATTGTGGAGATATGTGGAGGTTCGTTGTCCTTATCATAACCAAGTGGAACAATGATGAATGACATTTAATTCCACAACCAAAAGAAGAACCTAAGGAGGTTCAAGATAGAAGAACTACATTCCCACCATAACGGATATCTACACTCAATGATGTAAATGCTTACCTTCACTAAGCAGAGAGATCGAAACAAAGCTTTGTGGACCAATAGAAAATTAGATGGAAGGAGCGACCCCACAACAACAACTCGCCCCAAATAGACTTATTGTGAGGAGCACTCAAAGAAATAAGTGACCACAAGACTAATTGCGTCAGTAGAGAGAACACAATCTATTGAGATAAATAGATTCCAAGATGAAGTCGACCTTACATAAGAAGTCTATCTCAAACAGCAAGCCAAACTATAATATTAGTATCCACTCAAATAGAAACACATAAAGACAGATAGCTCCTAAGAAATAGTTTACCAACAGTAAGTACTTTTGAATGGAAAAAAATATAAAAAATCATCGCAAGTAGAATGCTATTAGCATCTAAAATGACCACACTTGTACTAAACTGCTGAAGAATATGGCCACTTGGTAACCAAGTAGAGATGTGTCAAACCGCCAAACCTCATGAATAATCACGAGAAGTACATAACATAATTTACAACTCATCAAATTTTCTTCTATTATTACCATTCATTTCACATCAATTTCAACTATATAGAGGAGAAATACATAACCTTCTAATTTTTACAGATCAATTATCGTGTCCATTTTAATTTTACTGAAAAGATTGTTAAAAATATTTTTTTTCTAAGGGTTAAGATCATAATTGAAACTTACACCCAAAATTTAGAGATGTTTTGTATAATGTAACTAAATCTATTATATAGGTGTTGCAATACAAGAGTCATTTAAGTCCAAGTTCCAATGAGATCAAATTAAGAAAGAGTATAGATGAGAATGGATACAGGGCAGATTCATAATTTTTATTCTACTTGTTCATACAAGAGTTTGAACTTGGGACTTGAGCGGGATTGAAGACATACTAAACACTAAACCAAAAGGCTTTTTACGTTTTAATTTGATTTTTCCTATATATATATAAAGTAAAAGATTTTAGCGAGGGTTCGAACCCTTTAAGGCTTAATTAAATTCGTCCCTGTACATAGACTTCGTTTGATAACGATTTGGTTTTTTATTTTTAGTTTTTGAAAATTGTACTTATTTTCTTACCATTTCTTTATTATGTTTTTATTTTCTCTCCCAGAACACTTTTATTATTAGCTAAATTTAAAAAACTAAAATAACTTTTTTTTTTTACAGGCATTAAAATTTAAGAAAATCTGATGTTATTCCGATAAGTTTTTAAAATTTTTGTTGGGAAGCGCAGATATCTCAAGTCCCAAAGTTTGGCAGGCAGACTTCCATCTCAACTCGTCGCCTTACCTTACCTGGAGGAACTGTACGCACTTCTTTTGTCTCTTCTTTTGGTAATGGAGTTTTGAGTTTGTTTAATCATCATCCTTCAAGTACTTATTTGAATTTCATTTCTCTTTTAATCCAGCGATCTCACTCGAAACTATCTTAGCGGCCAAATTCCTCGCGAATGGGGCTCCACAAAGCTCGTCAGAATGTATTTTCTCTCCCTTTCTTTCTTTCTGTGCGCGATGATCATCTTTTTCATCCATATTAATCCAAAATGTTGCAGTTCTCTGCTCGGAAATCAACTGACGGGTTCGGTCCCAGACGAGATAGGAAACATCACTACTCTTACAGATTTGTGAGTTCTAATTAATTACTATATGTTTGCTTCTCATTTCAATTTTTAAATCTTTATAAAAGATGATCTGTTATGTTGCTTTATACACAGGATCCTAGAATCCAATCACCTGTCAGGAAGCTTGCCTTCAACCCTTGGAAATTTGGTCAACTTGGAAAGATTGTAAACCCATTTAAATTCAATCTCCTCACATTTTCTCCCTCCTAATTCCTTAGTCTAGTGGTCTTGAACTCGTGAATGTACGGGCAGAGGTTTTAGATTGATTCTGATTCATACGTTGAAGTTATTGTTTAGAATTCTTTCCTCGAACAACTTCACTGGGGAGCTCCCGGCGTCTTTAGCAATGCTGACCTCTCTGACCGACTTGTGAGATTTATATAATTTTCAGCCTTCGAGTTTTGTTTCTACATTAATTTCCTACCACAAAAATAAATTATTGAACTTTTTCTAATTCAACCATGCAGCCGAATCGGAGACAGTAATTTTGTTGGACAAATACCTAGCTTCATTCAAAATTGGGCAAATATTAGTAGAATGTGAGGATTTCTGTACATTCTAATCTCATTTCAAAGCTGTTCACACTAACCATGAGTTGTGTCTCACCGAAGTAATTTTATTGCAACAGACAAATTCAAGCAAGTGGGTTGAGTGGGCCTATTCCTTCTGAAATTGGGCTTCTGAAAAACTTAATCCACCTGTGAGTATGCAGTTTGATTTCATGGTTTCTTCAAAAAAGGAAAAAAAAACATGTTTTTTTCTTATGCACATTCAAATTTCAACATGCAGGAGAATAAGTGACTTGAATGGAGCTTCATCACCTTTTCCGTCACTTAACAATTTGACTATTTTGAAAACTTTGTAAGTAGCTCGATTCTCTTATAACTTGTTGAAAGCACCTCAGCCAATTAATTATTATTTTTTTTAAATCATTTACAGAATATTGAGAAATTGCAATATAACAGGAGTGCTGCCTGATAATTTTGATGGGATGAAGAATTTGAAGATCCTGTCAGTATAATTTCCCCCCATTTATCTGTAGTTTCTTGCTCATATATATTGCTTTTTAAAGTCTTACATAGATTGAAAAGTTTCCTGAAAATTGGAAAGATCCAGACTTTCTTGCCTTATATGAGAATGTAAAAATTTATCGGGACACTAGTCAAATTCAATTCATGACTTCAGATGTTGTGGTGAAGAGCGAAAAAGAATTGTGCCATGGGATGAATTATTTATGGATCAATAAGAAATTTTAAGTTTGAGGAATTTTACACCGTACTGTTGCTTTTTACATATTCTAGAGATGACTCTGTTCATCACGTAGACTATAGTGACTAATTCTCTTTTGCTTGACTTATTTTTTGGGGGGTGGTTTGTGCCCAGTAATACCTCATCCAACTCTCTCACCCTCTCTCTCTCTCTGTTTTAATTATTAGATTTTTTTACAATACATTTTGGTGGACTTGCATCATCATTATTAATATATATTTGAAGATTGAACCTGAGTTTCTTTAATTTTGTTTGTTATTCACAAAAAGCACACGCCCTTTTTTTCTTTTTTCTGTAAAAGACCGCAAACCAGATAACAACTTCAAGTCATTATGTAATTTGTTAAATTGTGAAATTTGTGAGTAACATATGAAATGAAACTCATATGAAGAGAAGAAATGCATAAAGTTCGAACTTTAAGGATTGAGGAATTGCTTTTGTTATAATATATATATTGTTGTCATTTATCGTAATTGTACATTTTTTAGTATTAGGGTTTCTTCAAATATGAATAGAATGAATATTTTCTCTCTCAATTCTGTTTTACATGGTATCAGAGTCGGGTTTGCATTTGAAAATTAGGGTGATAAGAAAACCCTAGCGAATTGGAATTAGGAACCCTTTGGTTATGTGAACCCCTAATTCTCAAACACTAAAACCCCCAAATCGATTCGATTCAATCCCAAGGAGAAGGACTAGATGCGGATTACCATATGATCGAAGACCAAGAGGTAAGGAAACTAGTTCCTCACTCAATGATGGAACACTCCACAAGCAAGTTGATCAAACCTACCTGAATGTTCCTGGCTTGCAACCCTGTACTCAAGAATTGCAAAGGGTGATAATGTGGCTCTGCAACAAATCACATGAAAATTGTATTCATCCAAAAACTGTATGGTACAACCTAATGGCCAAGCTTTAAATAGCTTCCCAAAACCCTAAATGTCATATCATGGCAAATGACAAAAATACCCCTACTTAAAATGTCATAAAAAGGATAAAATTGGAAAATAATAGAATTATATAAAAATTAGAAAATAACAAATTTGATGCCCTGGTGGTTCATATCATCCTCTCCTTCTTTTGAAGGATTCGTCCTCGAATTCAAATCAATTCCTTGTAAAGCGATCTTAAAATCATGAGAAGAAAATGGTGTGACTCTTCTTGGGTTTCTCTTGAATGGTCTCCCTGGTAAATCAACATCATAAGCATGAAATGTCAATGACCCATCTTCTCTTGGATTCCATTTCTTTTGGAAAGAATGATGGTTCTTCCAATTCACATATAGTTTGCAACCATAGAAAGAATTTGGACTAATCTCTGAGTTTTGGTTCATGTTCAATGCTTTAACAACCTGCAAACACTCAAAAGAAAAACTAGGCAAACTTGTTAGAAAACAATCTCTTTTATCAAGTTCAAAAATGTTTTGTTTTGAAATCAAGAAAGACTTGTCCTCACAAGTTCTTAAAAGCACATTCTTAGCGTTTCTCTCATTTTGATCTCTAGACCGAGCATTACTCACTTGCTTTTCTCCCTCATTTGTGTTTTCACATTTTTCTTCTTCATAAATTTCTATTATTGCTTTTTCCTCGGTCTCATGCCTTTTATTTTCCAACTCACACACATCAAGTTTTACTTCTCTTGGAAGCATTGATACAAGAGTAGGATCACATGTTACTTCGTGATTGAATATACTAACAGTGTTATCACAAAATAATTGAGTTTCAAACTCACTATCATCTACTTTCGCTCCCCCACTACTACCAACACAATATGCTTCTCCAGAAACAAGTGGCACAACAGTAGTAGTAAGAGTACAATCATGTGATTCCTTGTTATCCAATGACCTACTAGGCAAAATATCATTATTATGCATATGTACAACATTGATAAACTTCTCTTTTCTACATTCTACCTTATCAAAATGCTCATACATGGTAGGTAAACTAACCTTTGTCACAAATGTATTGACATTGGAGGTAGTCGTAGATTTAGTGTACCTTAAAGATCTCCGTTGGAGTTGCCTTTCTATTTTGATGGCAATATCCACCATCTCTTCCAAATCCTCACAAGGTTGAATTTCTTCTCGTTCAGCAATCATCTTGGCAATATTCTCATTAAGTCCTTGGTAGAATCGGTCCATGATAGCTTCCTCATCCTCATCCAAGTTAATTTCCTCAATTAATAGGAGCATCTCTTCATAATACTTTTCCACGCTTTTGCTCCCTTGTCTTAAAGTTTGCAATTTGTGGAAAGACTTAGGAACAAAACGCTTCCTCATTAGAAGTTTGATTTCTTTCCATGAGGGTATTGCATAATCTCCACTTTTTCTCCTTTTCGACACCAAAATGTTCCACCATGTTAGGGCATAATCCTCAAATGAAGATATGATAAATTTTACCTTTTCATTTTCACTATAGTGGTAATGATCAAATATGACATCAATTTCCTCCTCCCAATAAAGGTATTCCTCTGGATTGCAAATACTCCCAAAGAACACTGGAGGCTTATTTCGATCAACATTATGGTCATTCCTCAGAGATCTCCTTTGTGCATACATGACTGCAAGAAGATGTTAGCATAAAGAAAATTGGACCTCACAATTCACTCCCTCACGTACTTCACTCAATATATGAAGTTCACTCGTGTTTACTCTCCTTAATGTAGACTCTCCCTTACAAGATGTAATCTCTCTCAAAGATAGGGTGATGAGCCAAAACCTTGCAACCAAGATCAGAGAAGAAAGTTGGAAACAAACCAAGCAAGAATGATCGTAAAGTGTCAAACTCAAGCAAAGAATAGTAGAATTTAAAAAAAAATGAAAACTAGAAATCAAGAACCTAATGTTCAAGATCCAACAAACTAAGAAAGGAAATAACAAAAACAAGATATCTAGAATCAAGAATTTAAGATTCAAGATTCAAGGAATTATGTAAGATGAACAAAAAAGGCAAACAACTAAACAATTTTTTTTTTAAAGTACTGAACTACTTGCAAGAGTTTGGAATTAAGATAAGCGCTGCAAACAAGCAAGAGTTTATGCACAAATTCACAAAATAACCCTAATTAACAAAAATACCTTCTTTGATCACAATGTCAAAAACTATAGGGACTATGGTTTAAGACAGGGGTAGATTGGTAAATTTGGTAAAAATAGTTAGAGCTCTTAAAATTGAGTGAAATTTAATACACTCAAAGATAAATGTATCAAAATTACTTGAACAAAAATTGGGCTTAAAAGAAAGAATTTTAGATAACAAAAAGCTATGAAAGAAAAGTTGCTGCAGAAAAGAAATTGGGTTGTCAGAGAATCGAATTGACTTGACCTGGTTCAAGATCTTTTCGGTCCAGGTTCTTTGAGCGAAAATTTTTGAGATTTTATTTTACCCACAAAGGAACGAGTATATAAAATTTGGGCTTAAAATATGATCGTTTGGTCTCAGTAAAAATTATTAAAATCAGATAGATAAGATTTCCAGATTTTCCAGATTTGAACAGTATGAACACAAACGATTTTTTCTTCTATTTTACTTCGACCTTTTCCAGAATCAGTATTTTTTCTTCAAACTTAAGCCCATTTGATTCACTTTAGGCACTGGAATCAATCGATTTGGAGTCCTGAACACTAAACTAAAAATAGGCCAAATCAGAGTAATTCTGCAGAAAAATTCTCAAAGAACAAATTTCTAAGAAAATAGGTATGCTTTTGGAATCTACTCTCTGAATTTTGAATAAAAAGACTTATGGTTAAAGTTTTCTCCAAATATGATAAAATAAAATATAATTGCTTCAAAAGATTATGCATGAATAGATCATAAACAATTATTTGTTTAGAAAGATGAAGCGCATAGATCAAATTGCAAGTAATTTTTTTTTATTTTAAAATAAACGAGACAAGAATTTTGGAAACAAAAATTCAGAATATAGATGAGAGAAAAAAAAAAAAAGAAGGATAGATTCGATCTAGAGCCAAAGCTCTGATACCAAATGATAAGAAAACCCTAACGAATTGGAATTAGGAACTCTTTCGTTATGTGAACCCCTAATTCTCAAACACTAAAACCCCCAAATCGATTCGATTCAATCCCAAGGAGAAGGACTAGATGTGGATTACCTTATGATCGAAGACCAAGAGGTAAGGAAACTAGTTCCTCACTCAAGGATGGAACACTCCACAAGCAAGTTGATCAAACCTACCTGAATGTTCCTGGCTTGCAACCCTGTACTCAAGAATTGCAAAGGGTGATAATGTGGCTCTGCAACAAATCACATGAAAATTGTATTCATCCAAAAACTGTATTGTACAACCTAATGACCAAACTTTAAATAGCTTCCCAAAACCCTAAATGTCATATCATGGCAAATGATAAAAATACCCCTACTTAAAATGTCATAAAAAGGATAAAATTGGAAAATAATAGAATTATATAAAAATTAGAAAATAACAAATTTGATGCCCTGGTTTCATATCATAGGGTTTCTTCCTTCTAAGTAAGGTTAGGGTTTGAAGTTTGGGTCATCATCTTAAGGTGGTCGTTTGTCGACACCACCTATCTTAGGAGGAGCGTCGCCGTCAGAGAGGGAGAACTGCCATCGCCGTTCGCTGGAAACCGCTGCGCGTGAGGCTCACGCGCCGCCGATACATTATGTCTTCACTGCCACGCGTCGGCGCGTGGGGGCGCGTGATTGTTCCAATCAGTCCGTCGCCGCTTGGGTTTGTCTCCGTTTGGTATTTCCGGCCTGTCTGTCGAGTTTGTTTCGGTATTAGCCCTTTGGTTGTCACAGTTTTGTGCAAGGGTGAGATTAAGCCACTTTTTTGGGTACTGTCTCACATCTGTTTTTTTGTTGTTTTCCTTGAATTTAACCTACTCTTCCTTTAAAAATGGTTGAGATGAAACCTATGGTTATACCTACTTTGGTTCCCCTCTCGTCAAAGATCACGAAGCATAAGTTGAATGGTTCAAACTATTATGATTGGAGTTGAACAATTAGATTCTATTTACGAAGCACTGAGATGGATGATCATATCGATCAGGATCCACCAGAGGATGATACAAGGAGGACTTGGTTGCGCGATGGCGCTCGTTTATATATTCAAATCAAGAATTCAATTGAGAGTGAGGTGGTTGGATTGGTAAATCACTATGATTGTAAAAGAACTGCTTGAATTTTTAGAATTCTTATACTCAGTAAAATAGCAAGTTAACCGAATGTATGAAGTCTGCACTACCATTTTTCATGCGAAACAGGGAAGTCGATCTGTCACAAATTATTTTATGCAAATTAAGAAGACATGTGCAAAATTTAACACTTTACTCCCATTTAGTACAAACATAAAGATTCAACAAGCTCAAAGAGAAAAGATGGGTGTCATGAGCTTCCTTGATGGCCTTTCCTCTGAATTTGATATGGTCAAATCACAAATTCTCTCAGGTTTCGAGATCCCCTCTTTGGATGAAGTTTTTAGTAGAGTTCTCTCTGCATGAGAAAATTATTAAATCCGATTCTTCGCTTTCTCACCAATTATGATTGCTTTAGTTAGTCGCAATGATCCTAAGGTCACTAGAGGAATGAACTGTAAGCCGGGTCATTAGAGATATGGTTCTGATCATCATCGACGACAAGAGTCACAAGAGATTACATATTGTCGTAAGTCGGGTCACATGAAACGTGACTGTTAGAGGTTGTTGAATAGGGGGCAAAGACCTGAAGTAGCTCAGCTTGCATCTACAAATGGTACACCTGAGAGAATGGTAACTATTTCTGCAGACGATTTTGCTAGATTCCAGTCGTACCAGGACTCATTACAAGCATCTTGTTCATCGAATCCTATTGCAACTATTGTTGATTTAGGTAAGAATCATTGTCTCCTTACATCTTCCACCAAATGGGTCATCGACTATGGTGCCACAACTCACATGATAGGTAATTCTCTGCACCTTTTCCATCTGTCACTTTCGCAGATGGTTCGACATCTTCTGTTCTTAGATCTGGCACCATTAACCTCAGATCCTCGCTCTCTTTATCTTTTGTCTTACATTTGCCTCGACTTTCATTTAATTTGATTTCTGTTAGTAAACTCTCTCATGATCTTAATTGTCTTAACTCATTCTTTCCTAGTTATTGCTTGTTTCAGGATCGTATAACGAAGAAGATTATTGGTAAAAGATATGAGTTTGAAGGCCTTTACATTTTTTATCAGCAGATACCGAGAGTTGTGGCATGCCCTGGTGTTGCATCTCCGTTTGAGGTCCATTGCTGTTTAGGTCATCAATCTTTGCTCGTGTTAAAGAAAATGTATCCAGAGTTTCTATCTTTGTCTTCGTTGGATTGTGAGTCGTGTTGGTTTGCAAAATTTCATCGTCTTAGTTCGAGTCCTAGGGTCCATAAAGAGCTAGTGCTCCGTTTGAGTTAGTCCATTCTGATTTCTAGAGCCCGTGTCCTGTAATGTCCAAAACTTGATTTCGATATTTTGTTACTTTTTTCGACGATTTTTCACGTCTGACTTGGTTATATTTAATGAAAAGTCGGTCTGAGTTATTTACTCATTTTTGCAATTTCCATGCTGAGATTCAGAACCAATTTAATGCCTCTGTTAAAATTTTGCGAACGGATAATGCAGATGAATATTTTTCTAACATGTTGGGATCTTACTTGTGTACAAATGACATTCTTCATCAATCCTCTTGCGCTGATACTCCATCCCAAAATGGAGTCGCTGAACGAAAAAACCGACACTTACTTGAAACTGCTAGAGCTTTATCCTTTCAAATGAATGTTCCAAAGCATTTTTGGGCAGATGCAGTTTCCACAACTTGTTTTTTGATAAATAGAATGCCTTCCTCAGTTCTTCATGGTGAGATCCCTTATCGTGTTCTTTGTCCAACTAAATCTTTGTTCCTAATTGCACCCAAAATATTTGGTTGCACTTGTTTTGCTCGAGATATCAGTCTTCATCGTACTATGTTAGATCCTAAGTCTTTAAAATGCATTTTTCTAGGTTATTCTCGTGTTCAATAGGGGTTTGTTATTGTCCTAGTCTTAACAAGTATCTTGTCTCTCCTGATGTTACGTTTTTTGAAGATTTACCCTTTACCTCATCATCGTCGAGTTCATGTCAGGGGGAGGACGACACACTTATCTATGAGATTGTCTCTCCTTCATCTCTCCCTACTCCGTCTCCTTCAGCACCTATCCCTCAGCATCCGCCTATTACTCAAGTTTACACCAGACGAATACCACAACAACTTTCAGACACATGTCCTATACCAGAAGATTCTTCGGTATTTGATCCAAGAACTTGTGATGAGCTCTCCATTGCCCTTTGTAAAGGTAAACACACATGTACTTACCCTATTGCTTCTTGTGTTTCTTATCACCAATTGTCACAACCTACATATTCTTTCGTTACATCCCTTGATTCTACCTGTCTTCCTAACTCTGTTCATAAAGCTTTATCTCATTCTGGATGGCGTAATGCAATGATTGAAGAGATGCATGCTTTAGATGATAATGCTACTTGGGATTTGGTATCTCGTCCTGCAGGAAAGAAGGCTATTGGATGTAAATGGGTTTTCGCCATTAAAGTTTATCCCGACGGATCAGTTGCTCGCTTGAAAGCCCGTCTAGTTGCTAAAGGTTATGCTCAGACTTATGGGATAGATTATTCTGACACATTCTCTCCAGTTGCTAAATTAACTTCTATTCGATTATTTATTTCCATGGCTGCTACTCACGGTTGGCCCTTGCATCAGCTTGATATTAAGAATGTCTTTCTCCATGGTGATTTTCAGGAAGAAGTATATATGGAGCAACCACCTGGTTTTGTTGCTCAGGAGGAGAGTGATAAAGTTTGTCGTCTTATAAAATCTTTTTATGGATTGAAACAGAGTTCACACACATGGTTTGGTAAATTTAGCCAAGCACTTGAGCAGTTTGGAATGAAGAAAAACACATCTGATCATTCTGTCTTTTATCGACGATCTGAGAAGGATATTACACTACTTGTAGTGTATGTCAATGATATCGTTATTACTGGAGATTATACTTCAGGTATATCCTCTTTGAAAACTTTCCTTCAGGACTAGTTTCATACTAAGGATCTGGGAACATTAAAGTATTTCTTGGGCATTGAAGTGATGAGAAGCAAGAAAGATGTCTTTTTGTTGCAACAGAAATATTTACTTGATTTGCTATCTAAGACAGGAAAACTAGGAGCTAAACCATGTAGTACTTCGATGATACCTAATTTGCAACTCACCAAAGAAGGAGAAGCATTTAAAGATCCTGAGAGATACAGAAGATTGGTTGGAAAGTTGAATTATTTGACAGTAACACGACCAAACATAGTTTATTCAGTAAGTGTTGTGAGTCAATATATATCTTCGCCTACTATGGATCACTGGGTTGCAGTTGAACAAATTCTATGCTGCTTAAAAGTTGCATCTGGACGCGGGATCTTATATAAAGATCACGGTCATACAAAGATGGAATGTTTTTCTGATGCTGACTGGGCAGGATCTAAAGAAGATAGAAGATTAACATCTGGATATTGTGTTTTTTGTAGGAGGAAATTTGGTGTTAAGAAGCAAAATGTGGTATCACGTTCGAGTGTTGAGTCAGAATATAGAGCTATGTCGCAGTCTGTGTGTGAAATAGTGTGGATACATTAATTTTTGCCTGAGATGGGATTTAGTTTGTCTATGTCAGCTAAATTGTGGTGTGATAATCAAGCCACACTTCACATTGCTTCTAACCCAATGTTTCATGAGAGAACTAAACATATTGAAGTGGATTGTCACTTTATTCGCGAGAAAATACAACGAGAATTGGTGTCCACAGGATATGTGAAGATTGGAGAGCAATTGGGAGATATTCTTACTAAAGTCTTAAATGGAGCAAGAATAAATTATCTGTGTAATAAGCTGGGCATGTTTGACATATTTGCTCCAAATGTGAATAGAATTAATATATATATTGTTGTCTTTTATCGTAATTGTACATTTTTTAGTATTAGGGTTTTTTTGTATACCTATATATATTTGTCATAGAGCTCAAATGTGAATAGAATTAATATTTTCTGCTTTTGTTAGTGATAGAAATTCTGCATTGACTTTAGTTGAGCCTCATAGTTTAATTTTAAATGAACACATTCTTCTGGTTGTTTGTTACTTTTAATTAAATTAAATCACCTTCATGCTAATACCTTTTGTACATTGAATTAACAAAGGCGTCAAATAAACTTTTTTTGAAATTTAATTTTAGCAACTGGTAATGCATTCTTACGTATGAATTTTTATTACCTTCTATGAACAATTTAGCCAACTTCCATACTAATCCGCAGTTCCTACTTGCACTTACATGGGGGCTGACAACGTGGAAGTATTTGTTATGATTGCTTAATTTGCTCACCTTTTTACTTGCAATTTCTCTTGTAGAGACCTCAGCTTTAACAAAATAAGTGGGCCTATTCCTCCCAGTTTCTATAGTCTTGTCCGGGTGGATGCAATGTAAGAAACTTTATTTCGAAACTTCAATTATAAGTACATGTAATCATCCCCCATAGCTTGAGGAGAGGTGGACTTGTTAATTTGGCAATCTCAACTGATTGATGAAATTCATTTTATTATCAAGGTATTGCGCAGAAACACAAGTTGAAGGCGGGAACCTTATAAATTATTGCATGAAAACACTGTACAACTGGTTGAATCTGACCCAAAGGAAGAAAATAATATCATGTCATATAATAACAATTTGAGTTGCTTAAAAGTCTAAGTTCAATTCCTAGAAACTAAGGCATGGTGTACAATAATTCTAGAATTTGTCGAAGTACTGGAAGCTTAGTTTTACCAACTGGTTTATACTATGATCAAATGTGTACATGTAAGCTAACCTAGAGCCATGTTACTATGTCAGTCTTTAACCTTTCAAGACTTGGAGTTGAATATGAAAAAAAGAATTATGGAAAGCATGCTTTGCTAGAAAGACAGTCTATATTTATTTGAACAGATGTGAGCAGTGTCCCATGTAGCATGAGTTACTCTCAAGTTTATTCATCTGATTCAGAAACTTGATGCTAGTAATGAAAATTTTTTCTTTTACTTTTTGGTTAAAAATATTTTCCTTTTCTTTTGTTTCTCGATACTGAAAGTACACTTCTTTTAAGATCCATGTTGATGCCTTTCCTCCCTAGGCTCTACTCTGCATCATTTTGTGCGCATAACTAGCAATATTTATGAATTGCATCGTCCCAATAGGATCAGAATTTACATAGTTAGGTTGCATCTTCATGATAGAATTCCCTAATGTAAAAAGGGCATCACTCATCAATATCAATAATACTCTTTCTCTAATATTTATTTGTTTAGATTTTTATCTGGAAACTTGCTAAATGGATCAGTGCCTGATTGGATGGCGCGTGAAGGAGAGAGCATGTAAATTTCCTTATAGTTTCTTACCCTTTATTGAGGTCTATGGAAGGATAAGTTTATTTGATATACCTTTCATGATGATGATTGATTATATACATCTTTTCCTACAGTGATCTCTCTTATAATAAATTTACACACTCTACGACTACCGGCTGTCAATCACGAAACTTGTAAGCATGTTTTTTTTAACCTTTCCAATACCTTCTTTCCGTGATAATGTTCTTTAGAAGATACAAAGTTTCCTTTTGTTTCTCATGCAGGAACCAATTCGCAAGCTCTTCACTTGACAATAATTCGTAAGTTTAAGCTTTCTTTTGTATAAGTTGTTGAGGATCTCACGTCTGAAAGATAAAGAGAGACCTTACAATTTATAAGATGCATGGGCTACTCCTCTCATTGCCAATTGGCTTTGAGATGGAGCCCCATGTTTTTCTAATATAAGCATCACCTTTTGTTTATTTTGTCGCTATGCCAGTTATATTAATTTGGTACTAACTGCTATTGTTTTATCAGTAACCTTGTGTCTTGTTTGCCGAACCGCACTTGTGCCCGAGGTGAGTAGAAAATTGTCATTATCCATATGCATGATTGTTGCAAATCTTGAGAGGGGTTGGGAGCATGCTGAAAACGGGAATGCTTTGCCAACTAAAGCTGGTCAATGTTGGTCTATTCCCATTGAAAAGATGCAGCATGCACATGTAGTTTTTCTTTCTTTTTGTAATATTGATAAGCATGTCGATATTCTTGCAGTTGAGTCCCGTCTCCATATAAATTGTGGTGGGAAGGAAGAAACCTTCGAGGGTGTTAAGTTTGAAGGAGATGAAAATACAGGCAAATCATCGCAGTTTTTCGCAAGTAAAACAAATTGGGCATTTAGCAATACTGGCACTTTTATTGACGATGATCGTACTACAGATGACTATATTGCCTTGAATTCATCTGCGTTGTCTATGACAAATGCCACACTCTATGAGACTGCTCGAATTTCTCCACTGTCTCTAACATACTATGTGTATTGTATGGAGAATGGAAACTACACGATAAGCCTCCATTTTGCAGAAATAATGTTTACCAATGATAGAAATTATAGCAGCCTTGGAAGACGCATTTTTGATGTTTTTGTGCAGGTGATGTGTGTGTGTGTGTGTGTGTGTGTGTGTGTGTGTGTGTGTGTGTGTGTGTGTGTGTGGGTGGGTGGGTGGGTGGGTGGGTGGGGGCACTTAAAAATTGTATTCAATTATTTCTTTATTACAAGCTCAAAGTCTCTTGATTGAAATCTAATATTGCAGGGGGAGCTGGTGCTGAAGGATTTTAATATTGTAGATCATGCAGGGGGTATAGGTAAAGCTGTCATAAAAAAGATTCCTGTCGCTATTACTAGTGGTACTTTGGAGATACGATTTTATTGGGCTGGGAAGGGGACAGTTGCTATCCCTGTAAGAGGAGTCTATGGTCCTCTAATTTCAGCCATTTCAGTAGATCCTGGTAGGCCCAATGACTTCTTAATTCTCTTCTATTGCATGTTAGTGAGTCGGTCCATATATTATCTGTCTCTAATGATCCAACTTTGCATGGGCATTCATGTAATTTCTATAGAATTGGTGTTATCAAATTCAACGAATACATTTTTTAGTTTCAATAGTGATAATCTTCGAATAATTAAAGGTTTCAGCAGAACCGAACATGTCAAATTCATTCTTTTGTCCAAATCCATAGTTCTTGGATTAAATCTTAAAAGTTATATTATCGATCTTCGATAACTGTGTCCTTTTCGGAACATGTTTGGGAGTGATTTTGGCTAGGTAAAAATCACTTTTGCCATTGGGAAAATCACCTCCATTTTAAAATAGTGATTTTAAAATAGTGATATATGGCAATACAAGTCGTTTTAGATATCCAAAACCTGATTCAAGCCAATCACTTGAGAGGTGATTTTTCAAGTGTTTTATGGTGAAATATTAAGAGAAAAATTGGTTTTTTAAAATGTCTATTGCCAAGAATTTCAAAATTACTCATCTATTTCACTCTATTTTCATCTTAAATTTTGAGGAAAAAAACATTTTTTCCTTCCTAAAATTGTTTAACCTCTCTCACTTGTTCCCTTTCTCTAAAATTTTCGTAGCCCTCCCTGTAACTTTTTTTTTCTCTACAAAATATTTGTCCCTCTCTAACTTTTTTCACTCTAAAGTGTTTGTATTTCTTTCTTAACTTTTTTAACTCTCCTTCAATTTTTTCTTTTTTTGTCTCTATCTAATTTTCTTTTTCTTTCTAAATTTTTGTCACTCTCTCTTTAACTTCTTTCTTTCAATAAAATATTTATTCTTCTGTCTCCAACTTTTTTCTCTCTATAAAATATGTATCCTTCTCTATCTCACTTTTTTCCTGTCCCTCGAATTTCTATCACTCACTCTCTAACGTTTTTCTCTCTCTAATACTTTGTTTCTCACTTCTTTAATTTTTTTTCTCAAATGTAATGTTCTTTTCAGTAATTTGGTGTTCTAAAATCACTCTTAAAAAACAAACATCAATCATTCGAAAAAAAAATTAAAATCATTTTTAAAATGGTGGAACCAAACATTAAAATGATTTATAATTAAATATTTTTTTACAATATTAATTAGAATTCAAACACTTGTTTAAAAACACCTACTCTAAAATCACTCCCAAGCATGTGCTCAATCTATCAGTTTGTTGTCACTCGTTTCATCTCATAGCATCTTCCTGGTGCGAACTTTCCTTATTTTTCGAAAGCTATTTTTGTTAAGTTATTAGTTTGAATTGGCGTGCTTTTACTTTTGATTTGTAATCTTTTTCTTCTTTTTGGTTATCTTCTCTGTGGAGATTGTATTTTGAGCATTAGTCTCCTTTTATTATATCAATGAAATCTTTGTTTTCTTGTAAAAAAAAATACTAACATTATCCAATAAGCAACGTATTAGGAAAACTGATCCAAAATTAGATTGGCAAGTTTAGCATTTGTTAGGTATCCAAACTCGATAAAATGAACAATAGAATTATATTGCAATATTAAAGACAATTACAATATAATATACTGATGTAGGATCATCTTATTCTTTTTATGTTGTAACCATAGGAGGTTAGGTGGTTAAGTCATCTTATTCTTTTTATGTTGTAACCATAGGAGGTTAGGTGGTTAAGTTAGTTTTCTGGTTGTTTGTTGTAACCTCCTAACCAACAACCTTGAGTTGGTTAAGCCTCTGCCATATCTATAAATATGGCAGCCTTGTATTCATTAACAACATCTTTTGATTGAAAGTAAACTCTTCCTCTTTATTCTTTCACTTGTGTGCATCAAGTGGTATCAGAGCGCCTTGATCCAAGGCCAAGAATTGTTCTAGAATTGGATCTTTTGGAAAAATTTTCCAGCAACATGGAAGCGGAAGCTTCTTCTTCAGACTCGGTAAATACAAGGCTTCAAGCGGTAGAACTATCCATCATTGACATCAACAGGAACCTTGCTACCCTTACTCGCTCGGTGGAAAACATGTCTCAACAATTCGATGCACTATCTTTACTCCATCAAGATCAACCAAGAAACCCTCCAATACATAGGCCTGAAAACCGAAACATCCAAGAACCTGTTCGAAGACAAATCAATGACCCTGTCCGACGCCCAATCCTGGGATTCCAACCTGGTTACATGGCTATTGATTCAGAATCCTCGGATGATGAAGATGCCTTACTTCAAGAAAATCAACAAATTCAAGAAAGGGGTCCAAGAAGGCAACAAAGAGACTTCATAGATCAAGAAAATTTAGAATTTCGAATGAAAATAGATCTCCCAACATTCAATGGAAGATTGGATGTTGAAAAATTTTTAGATTGGGTGAAAAATGTGGAAAACTTTTTTGACTATGCTAATACCCCCGAGCATAAGAAAGTTAAGCTAGTAGCCTTTAAACTACAAAGTGGTGCTTCCGCATGGTGGGATCAACTGCAAAATAATAGGTGATATTGTGGGAAACAACCGGTCAGAAGTTGGCCTAAAATGCTTCGGTTGATGAAAAAAAGGTTTCTCCCTCTAAACTTTGAGCAGATTTTATATAACCAATACCAACAATGCACGCAGGGGGAACGCTAGATTACACTGAAGAATTCCACCGTTTAAGCGCAAGAAATAATTTACCCGAGAATGAACAACAACAAATATCAAGATTTGTCAATGGTCTCAAAGGTGAGATAAAAGATGCAGTCAACTTACATCGAATGACTTATCTAGTCGATGCAATTTCTTTGGCCACAAAAGTGGAAGAGCAAGAATCCACAAAAAGTCTTAAAACCTATCAGAGAAGGAGTACTTGGGAAAGGCAAGTACCAAATCCAAGAAGGGTTGTGGTGGATTTATCAAAAACTACCCCTGGAAGCAATACTGATTCGATCCTCAAGCAAAACAAGAAAGAAGATATCCAACAAAGGGGAACTTCAATTAATAAAGGGTTCAAAGGTAATATTTCTAGAAAATCTATTAACCCTTACAATAGACCTTCCCTTGGCAAATGTTTTAGGTGTGGACAGCAAGGACATTTATCTAATGAATGCCCTCAAAGAAGAACACTAACCATCCGGGAAGAAGCTGAGATCGAGGAACAAGATTCTGAAGATTCGGAGGACAACATTCAAGTTCTTGAACCAGATGATGGTGACCAACTTTCATGCATCTTGCAAAAGGTTCTTCTAACTCCCAAACTGGAAAGTCAACCACAAAGGCACTCACTCTTTCGAACCAGATGCACTGTTAACGGTAAGGTTTGCCAGGTAATTATAGATAGTGGTAGCAGTGAAAACATAGTATCCAAGAAACTAACCCAAATTTTAAACCTAAGGTTAGATCCACACCCTAATCCCTACAAAATTAGTTGGATTAAAAAAGGTGGTGAAGCTAATGTGACTGAAATATGTTCTGTGCCTTTATCAATTGGAAATCATTAGAAAGATCAAATTGTATGTGATGTCATGGATATGGATGTATGTCATATTTTACTTGGGAGACCTTGGCAATATGATAAGCAAACTATACATAAAGGGAGGGACAACACGTATGAATTTACTTGGATGAACAAGAAAGTGGTTTTACTGCCTATAGGAAAATCTGAAAATAAAAAACAGCCAACAACTTCTTCTCACCTATTCACCTTAGTTAAAGGAAAGGAAATAGGTAAAGACACTAAACATTTAATAGCATTTGTTGTCAAAGGTGATCAATATCAAGAAAATATGAACATCCCTACTGACATAACAGATTTATTTCACCAATTTCCTTCAATATTATCGGAACCTACTGGAAAACCACCTCTTAGAGATATTCAGCACCAAATAGATCTTATTCCAGGTAGCACACTCCCTAACTTACCACACTACCGAATGAGCCAACTGAATATAAAATTCTTCATAATCAAATACAAGAACTACTTGATAAAGGCCATATACAACATAGCTTAAGTCCATGTGCAGTTCCAGCCTTGTTAGCACCAAAGAAAGATGGATCTTGGAGGCTTTGTGTAGATAGTCGGGCCATTAATAGGATAACCACAAGATATAGATTTCCTATTCCTAGACTTAGTGATCTTTTAGACCAATTAGGAGGGGCAACTATCTTTTCCAAAATAGACTTAAAGAGTGGATATCATCAAATACGAATAAAACCTGGAGATGAGTGGAAAACAGCATTTAAAACCAATGAAGGACTTTTTGAATGGACTGTAATGCCTTTTGGACTTTCAAATGCTCCTAGTACCTTCATGAGATTAATGAACCAAATTTTCCAACCATACTTGAATAAATATGTTGTTGTTTATTTTGATGACATTCTCATTTATAGCAACTCTTATAAAGAACACTTGAATCATCTATCTACAATTTTTTCAGTTCTTCATGAAAACCAACTTATCATAAATCTGAAAAAATGCAGTTTCCTTACTACTGAAGTTCATTTCCTTGGGTTCATAATCAATTTGAAAGGTATATCGGTGGATCCTAAAAAAATTGAGGCTATTAAAAATTGGCCTCCACCAAAAGATGTAAAAAACATCCAATGTTTCTTAGGACTTGCCTCCTTTTACAGAAAATTCATTAAAAATTTTAGCACCATTGTTGCCCCTTTGACAAATTGTTTAAAGAAAGGTAATTTCACTTGGGGAGAAACCCAGCTTGAAAGCTTTAACTGTCTAAAAGATAAATTGTCTTCAACTCCAGTTCTGGCACTCCCCAATTTCAGCAAGCAATTCGAGGTAATGGTTGATGCCTCGGGTGTAGGGATTGGAGCTGTCCTATCTCAAGAAGGACACCCAATAGAATTTTTTAGTGAAAAACTAAGTCCTGCTCGTCAAAATTGGTCAACTTATGAACAGGAGCTTTACTCTCTTGTTCGTGCATTGAAAACTTGGGAACATTACTTATTGGGAAAATCTTTTGTATTACTCACTGACCATTTTTCATTAAACTTTTTACATGCTCAGAAAAACATTAGTAAGATGCATGCAAGGTGGCTGCAATTTCTACAACGCTTTGAGTTTGTGATAAAGCATACAAAAGGGAAACAAAACAAAGCAGCTGATGCTTTAAGCCGCAAAGGTACACTTCTTACACTTCTAAGAGGCCAAATCATTGCATTTGATATAATACCTGAATTGTACTCCGAAGCACCTGATTTTAAGGATATATGGCATAAATGTAATAGTCATATGCAATGCCAAAACTTCCACTTACTTGATTTGGTTCTTATTAAAAATGACACCTCTCAGTATACCACATACTTCCTTACGAGAAGCCTTGATTAAAGAGGCTCATGCGGGAGGATTGGTTGGCCATTTTGGAAGAGACAAAACATTACAATTCATTTCTTCTCGTTATTATTGGCCTCAACTAAGAAAAGATGTCAACAACTTTGTCAAAAGGTGCTATATCTGCCAGACAGCTAAAGGTGTAAAACAAAATACTGGCTTATATACACCCTTGCCTATCCCTAAAACAATATGGGAAGACCTGTCAATGGACTTCATTTTAGGCCTCCCACGGACTCAACGAGGCTATGACTCAGTCTTTGTGGTGGTTGACAGGTTCAGTAAGATGGCCCATTTTATACCATGTAAAAAAACAGCAGATGCTCTTAACATAGCACACTTGTTTTTTAGAGAAATTGTTCGCTTACATGGAATCCCTAAATCTATTGTCTCCGATCGAGATGTAAAGTTCATGAGTTTTTTTTGGAAATCTTTGTGGAAATGATTTGGAACAGGACTTCTTTTTAGCACAACAAGCCACCCTCAAACAGATGGCCAAACTGAGGTTACTAACCGCACACTTGGAAATCTAATTCGATGTATCAGTGGAGATAAACCAAGACAATGGGACCTAGCTTTGGCACAAGCAGAGTTTGCTTTTAACCATATGGCCAACCGGTCTTTTGAGATTGTTTATACTAATCTACCTAGAATAACGTTCGATTTATCTAACATTCCATCTTCTGTTGACCTTAGTTCCGAAGCAGAACACATGGCTGAAAGAATAAAGAACATTCATGAGGAAGTAAAGCTCCATCTGGAAATGGCCAATAATTCCTATAAAAGGTCGGCTGACTCCCGTCGAAGACAGAACTCCTTTAACGTTGGGGACTTAGTCATGGTTCATTTGAGAAAAGCAAGACTTCCAGTCGGTCTTCACTCAAAAATGACAAACAAAAAAATTGGTCCATTCCCTATCATTCAGAAGCTCGGTGATAATGCCTATCAGATCGATTTGCCTCCAACTCTTCGAATAAGTAATACTTTCAATATTTCTGATATCTACGCCTACCATGCCCCTGACGAGTTTTCATTGGCTGCATAAACTCGCGGACGAGTTGTATTTTTGGGGGGAAGGGTTTGATGTAGGATCATCTTATTCTTTTTATGTTGTAACCATAGGAGGTTAGGTGGTTAAGTCATCTTATTCTTTTTATGTTGTAACCATAGGAGGTTAGGTGGTTAAGTTAGTTTTCTGGTTGTTTGTTGTAACCTCCTAACCAACAACCTTGAGTTGGTTAAGCCTCTGCCATATCTATAAATATGGCAGCCTTGTATTCATTAACAACATCTTTTGATTGAAAGTAAACTCTTCCTCTTTATTCTTTCACTTGTGTGCATCATATACTCTTTTGAGAGGGCTATCTTTCTCTCCCAAGTCTCAGTGTGGACAATTTCCACTAAAATAATCCACACCCTCCCAAGAACCCAACTCCCCTATTTATAATCAAGACACCCCTTATCTAATTACCACTAAGTCCTTACTAATATCCGACTAATATTTCCAACCTACCCATTCGCCCTCATTAGTACTCTCACAGCATCCTGACATGTTCTCTTTTATTGCATCACAGTTGTTAAGGACCCATAAGTATATTTCAAAGGGTTGGTACTTCAACACAACCTAGTTCTTTTTTATTTCAAGGGATCCAAAACTAAAGACATCAATGTCATGACGGACCTTCAATAGTTCCAAGGATCTATGTACCTATTTTTTCCCACTCATTGAATAAGAAACAGGGCACACTTTAGGCCATTCCTTTCTATAAATCCTTATTGCTTCTAATTGTTTAAAATTATTCGTATCACTGAAATTAAAATTTCTCAGCTTGGTATATCATCACAAAATTATTAAATTGTCCCTAGGAGAGGGATATCACATCATCACTTCAACCATTTTGTTTTTTTAGTTCAACAATATGTGGGTTGAGGGATTTGAATATGTGACCTCTTGGTTGAAAGTGTATGTCTTATGCCAGTTATGCTATGCTCAAGTTGGCCATCACACCAACAATTTATGCAATCACTGTCCTTTTTCTCTTGATGCAGATTCATCAAAAGGTCGAACTGCCTTACCTGTAGGTGCAATTGTTGGAATTTCGGTTGCAGTGGCCTTCATTATCATTTTGGCTCTAGGAATTTTGTGGTGGAGAGGCTATCTTGGAAAGAAAAGTACACATCAGCAAGGTAATTTAGATCAGTAATTTTCATCGGCAAACCTGTGAATGTTACATGTTGGAATTATTTTTTTGGTATTCAAAAGGTTTTACTGACTAATTTTTTTTTTATTAAAAATAATATAATTTGGAGTTTAATGTGCAAACAATGACAAACAAATTAACTGTAGTGTGAGATTATATTTCCCTTGGAATGGGCAACCATCAAAAGCTATCTAAATATTTTTTTGTTACCATGAAAATAGGCAACTTTATTAATTTCGACTAGTCTTTCAAACATGTGGCTTCCTATGCAGGTTTAGAGGGTCAAGATCTACTCATTGGTTCATTTACATTAAAGCAAATTCAAACGGCAACAAATAACTTTGATGCTTCCAATAAGATAGGAGAAGGTGGTTTTGGACCTGTTTATAAGGTGTTACCACTATTACGTCATTTGACTTGGTTTATAAACTTTTGTTTTCTGGACTTTGAGTATAAGATGCAATGTCTTTCTTTGGAAATCAGGGTATTCTCTTGGATGGTACCATGATTGCAGTGAAGCAACTTTCTGCAAAGTCAAAACAAGGAAACCGAGAATTTGTGAATGAGATGGGCTTGATATCATCTGTAAAACACCCACATTTAGTTAAGCTTTATGGATGTTGTACCGAAGCAGATCAACTTTTGCTAGTATATGAATATATGGAAAATAATAGCCTTGCTCAAGCCCTCTTTGGTAAGTTTTGTATAACTAATTGGAATTGTGAATACATTTAGTGAGTTAGTGAATGAAAATAATGACCATTTCTCTCAATATAATAAATTGAAGGACCTCAAGGATGTCAATTAAAATTGGATTGGGCAACAAGGCAAAAGATTTGTATTGGTATAGCCAAAGGTTTGGCTTTTCTTCATGAGGAGTCAAGATTGAAGATTGTTCACCGAGATATCAAAGGTACTAATGTATTGTTAGATAAAAATCTCAACCCAAAGATATCTGACTTTGGTTTGGCCAAACTTGATGAAGAAGAAAATACTCACATAAGCACTCGGATTGCTGGAACATTGTGAGTCACTATGATTAAATTATTCTTTTTGCACTTGCTGAATTAACCTTTGCTGTTTTTTCTAATTTAGCACCTAAGGACTTATCAGTATTATGGAAACTTATAGCATATCATAGTCATTAATAAATAATTATCAAAGAAAATAATATTTTTGTTTAAGCTGTTGTTGGCTATAATCCATTCAAAACCTCAAGCCTAACCCAACGAGGCTGCCCATTTGGTAACAGATGATAAAATAGTTTTTCTGTCAAGAAATTTATGGAGTTAAAATTTCTTTTGGTTTTGGCTTGGCATAATTACAGTTGGACATTTTTGCTCCAAACACAAAAAATGTTGTATGAAGTTTTGGAATTTAATTGTTATGATGTAAGATAGAAAGTGTATATATATGTCTAACGTCATGCTTCTGCAGTGGATATATGGCACCAGAATATGCAACTCGTGGCTACTTAACTGATAAAGCAGATGTTTATAGCTTTGGTATCGTGGCATTGGAAATAGTTAGTGGACGGAGCAACAATATATATCGCTCGAAGGATAAGTGTCTTTATCTTCTTGATTGGGTAACTTGATTTCATTTTTTTTTTTTTACCAATGTAACTTGTTATGTTTGATTAATTCTTACTTCTAATGCGACACAAAGTCCGTCTTCTATGTGAATTTTGACTCGGGTCCACCTTATTGGTGTTGATATAATTAAATTTGTCATAACCTATCAGCTTAAGTTTTTGGGTTAATCGGTGATTTGCATGGTATCAGAGCAGAAGGTCCTGTGTTCGAACCCTGGTGAAGTCGTTTTCTCCCAATTAATATTGATTTGTACTTGTTAGGCTTTTGTTTAAATTTCCAAGCCCACAAGTTAGGGGGCGTGTTTGATTTCCACTAGATCTTTGTTTAGTTGACCTTTGCAAATAAGACAAACTTTCTTCAAAACTGTTTCTATTTTTCCATTTACTTCTACTCACTTCAAAACCCAAGTTTCCATTTTGTTAACAAGTTCGACAAAAAAAAAACCTCTAGAACAAAAGGTAGCAAAAGTTTTCTCAGTTAATCTATGCTCTGTTGATAGGCACTTGTATTGAAAGAGAAAAACAGTTTAATGGAGCTAGTTGATCCAAAGTTGGGCGCAAGCTTCAACCAAGAAGAGGCAATGGCAATGATCAATATTGCTTTCCTTTGCACCAATGTCTCTCCCTCGGCAAGACCTACCATGTCCTCTGTGGTGAGCATGCTGGAAGGTAAGGTCGCTGTCAAGGAGTTAGTTTCTGATCCAGATGACATGAGAAAAGAGATGGATGCAATGTGGACGCTTATTCAACAAAACGAGAAAATAACTGATGACGAAAACAAGACAGAAATTGTGTCACTTATGGGCATACGATCTACCAGTTCTTCAACATCGATGAAGAGTGGAAAGAAACTAGGCTCTTGAACAGCATCCATAATGGTATGTATAAGATATGTTTAAGCTTTGATTTTGTGATGCATATCAATTAAAATGGAAGGTGATAAAAAGACAAAATCCTTTAGCCATAGAAGTTTACTTATCAAGGTACAGACAAGTTTTCCTTGTAACTGATTCATTCAATATGTTTCTAAGATCTGAAGAACTCCTAGCTGCCACAAGCAACTTTGATAAGACTGAAGAAGATGATCTTTAGTCCTGTTTATCAGGGGGTGTCCTCCCTCCAAAGTCCAGCATTGCTTATTTTTATCCTTTTTTTCTAGAAATCATAGTTTTTTTTAGTACAGCAGAGGTTTGAGGGATTTTAACCACAAACTTCGTAGTCATTATTAACATATTTAATATGCTAGTTGACCTACACTCTCTTTTGTGGTAGAATTCATAGTTTTTGTGTAAAAACTTTCTCTAAAATGCTATTACATTTTTCATTCTTTATTAGTAATGGGTGTATGCCCAAATTTAATAATGAAGTTTGAATGGTTTGTCTATTTACCTTTTTAACTCAAAGAAAGAAAATCACGTCTTTATGATTTTTTTTTAATCGAACATTTTATTGAAATTTTCTTTTATTTAATACCTTCATTAATATCCTCTATATATATATATATATATATATATATATATATATATATATATATATATATATATATATATATATATATATATTTTTAGTACATCAACAATTGGGTGGATTCGAACTCATGACATTTTAGTCATAAATTTTACTTGATGTCAGTTGAGTTATGCTCTTGTTGGCTTATGCGACATATTTGTTAAATGAATATGAATTTGTTTGACACAATGGGACAAGCAATGCTTCATACACTAACGAGCAAGCAATTATTTCACTAACAACAAGCAAGCAATTGCATAATTTGAGATTTTAATTTCATTAACCCTATTTAATGTGTTGTTCATTTTATTTTTAGCCAACTAAATTAAAAATAAAATATTATTTAGAGATACCGTATAATGTAAATTAATTTATTTTTGTATTATTTGTCCCGTAGAATTGAATTTAATTCAACAAATGAAAAATATTATTATTATTTGCAACAAATGGAAAAAGAATAAAATAAGTATTTTTTACTAGTTATCAACTATAACATTATCTATTTTACTAAGTTTCGAGAAAAACATCATATACTTTTGTTATTTTAACTAATTTTAAATTAAATACTATTTTTTATTTTAATATTAGCAAGTTTAAAGTAAAATAATGTTTTTATCTGAAAATCAATTATTAGAAATAATACATTTTTGGCTTGTACTAGTGGAGATATTATTATCTACTTATGTATTTATATTTTTTTCTTTGTTTAGTTCATGTGGAAATAATTCTTCTCTTTGTTTAGTCAATGTGGAACTTTGGTCGCATTATCAACCTGAAGGGTTCAACATTATTTACAAATCAATCGATATTTTCTATGAGCCATATAAATATTAATAAAATATGCATAACAAATGCCAATAGAACTAAGAAAAAAAATATATAGTTTGAGTCCCTGAGATTTGAGTTTTGTAGCATTTAGGTCCTTGAGTTTTCAAATTCAATATTTGAGTTTCTGAAATTTTAATTTGGTAGGCAGTCAGTTTTTTGTTAATTATTTTACGAGGCAAACTTGAAATTTGAAGAACAAAGAAACTAAAGAGTGAATTTGAGATGAAAGACTTGGATGAAGCAAAGACGGCTTTTGACAAGAATGTTCTATATGTATCTCAAAATTATTAAGTAGCTGCAATTTTTTTTTTTGAGAGTTATTAGCTGCAAATAAGTTGGCTAACTTATTATCTAACAGAATTGTCATTCAACTGGAACACTCTCTGTATTGATGAATTGGATTCATCTTGGTCGTGACTTTTATTTTTTAATTTCATCTACTAGTTCTTCGCGAGTGTGTGTTTAATTACTTGATCTCTAAATAGATGTCATCTCAAAATATTGCTACAATTTTGTACTATCATAATCAAGTAATTAGTTTGATCCCTTTCGTGCATGGGAAATTGTAAAATTTAGACCCCTTCAAATTTAGTTTTTGTAGAAAAAACTTCTTTAAGTTGTTTTTTGGACCCCTTAATGATGTTTGTGATGTAAGCAAGGAAAACATTAAATATAAAATTACCTTTATACTCTCTCTTTTATATTAGTTAACTTATGCATATTTTTTCTAACTCTTACTAAAATTTAATAAGATTGATAAAATATAGATTTTCACCTAATATAAATTAATAATCAATCTAATTTTCCACGTGTTACTAAAAAAACTTCACATCATTTTTAATTTTGTATATCAAAATTTAATAACAAGATTTTTCTTTATTTAAAAAGATTTGAAATTATTTTTATAAATTATCAAATTTATTGAAGTTTTGAAAATTTTAACAATAATCAGTTACAATCCATTTAATTCAAAGGTTGAGATTTAATTTTTTTTTTTTTTTTATTAAAATGAGATTTGTAAAAAAGAATCTTTTAAAATAGTGAAGCAGATGCTTTTAAAAATTAATAATTAAAAAAATATTTATTCATATTTATTTATTTTTAAAAAAAATGCAAGATTTTCGGTCGAAATTTCGGTGGAAATTTCGGCCGATTAAATTCCATGTATGACGGATATATGACTCCGACTTTTTTCCGTTGTCGACCGTCTTCGGCCAGTATTCCGACAACCACTGTGACTTAACCACTTTCATTGTTTAGTCAGCAATATGTGGGCCTCTTCACCCATTTAATTTTTCGCCCATAATTCTTCGCCCACTTGCAACTTTACTTGTTGGGAGTGCGAACAAATTCCCATATCGGCCAGGGAAGATAATAGGTATATAAGTGAGGGATAATATCATAATATCAAATGGGCCCTACAAAATCTATTCTATGTTTCTATTTTTTTTCAAGTTTTATGCATGTATCGCTATTTCTCTTTTCCCTTTTTATACTCATCTCTTCCCTCCCTTCTCTATTTCATTCTAATTTTTCCATTTAATATTTTTTTTTATCTTTTTTCGTTTTTTTCTTCTTTTTCATTTTTCGTTTATTTCTTTCTCTTCTTTCTTCTTTCTCTCTTCTATCATAATCTTTTTTCTTTTTTATAGTTTTTTTTTTACTTTCTTACTCTCCATTTTTTTAACTTTCCATGTGAATAAAAAAGGCAGGCTAGCTCCTACTCCTACTCCTTCTTCTCCTTCATCGTCATGGGTCCTTTTGACATAACATTCTCAGCCGCTCAAGAGTCAAGAGCCTATAGGAACCAGGCTATCTCTCTCTTTATTTATACGCAATATCTTAAAGTAGCAGAGTGACTACTCGTGGCAGGTCGACTTCAGCCAAAAAGTTCGGGATTTGTGGCTGGGTCGGGATGTGGTTCTTCAATTTCAATTGACTAATCTGAAATTTCATTCTCTTTGGCTTTTCTAGTATCTATAGAATGAGCACTGTGAACTATCTGCTTCAAAAAGATAGTTGGTTGAATGAAACGGAAACCTTCTTTCTTTTTTCCCATCTATCACAAGGGGGGCCTCAGGCTCAGGGACGAGTTCAGGAGCAATTAGTTAGATGACGATGTTGTTTCGTCATCCAATTTCGCTCGCTTGGAATCGGGCTCAAATTCAGGGATCTTTCCCAATTATCCTGGCCGGAACTTGTACGCAGCACTTGTACGGGGGTGCATGCCAAAATCGAGTTTTGATTCAAATCCCGACTCAACCCCTCACCCTGCCTGCTTTTTGCTGTTATTTTCTATTTAAATCTCTATTATTTTTTTTTTGGTACAATTTCAATTTTTTTATTAAATAGATAAATCAATATTGTATTTCATATGAACTAAGTAACCGAAATATGAACGAAGTAACAGAAACAAGAAACAGAAGATGGAAAATGAGAACATTATGAAACATACCAATTAAGATTCAAGCTTACAGTAAAAAAAAAGTTTGAAAAAATTACCAAGAAAATCATAGTAATCAACAAACATTAACACGACAAGTTAACACCAACCACTCATTGACTTTGGCATTTTAATAATAATTCGACCTTGTCAACTAAAATTTAGGCGTATTCATCCATACATATTTGGTTTTTTTTTTTAATTGAGTTATTTTCTCACTATCTATTAATAATACTTTTCATATTTCTCGAAAAAAAAAAATGAAAGAAAGAAATTTGACATATTAGTCCAATTCTAAAAACAAAATCAAGTTTTTAAAATTTTATTTTGTTTTTAAAAGGTTTTAAAACTTTGTTTGAATTTTGAAAACATTGGTAAAAACTAGATAATTAAACAAAAAATTATTCTATAGTTAAAAAAAATAAAATTTTGCATTACGAAATAAACAAGCAAGAGCCATACAATTCGCACCAAACGAATCAACTTGAGTTTATAAAATCTCTGTTTTTTTTTGTTTTTTTTTTTTTTGTCTTCTTTTTAATTTAAGTCAAGTTTGCAATTTTGGTATCTACTGACCAATTCTTCTCCACTGAATTTTAGTCAATCAACAACACAAATGGATAAGTTTCTACCCTTAGTTGAAATGGTATTAAACTCTTAAATTTAATGTTAAAGTTTAGAAATTTTCTTCCTATTAAAAAAAAACATAGAGTTTCATCTCAAAGTCAATTGCCAATGAGAGGAGTATCTTTTCAATGTGGAACTCTCAATAAATAATTGACCATCATAGTTTTATTTCGATTAAATCGAAGAAATGAGTGAACCATAGAGAAAAATTTAAGTTAGGAGAGCCTTAATTTGTTAATGTGTATGTATTTAATTTGTAAACTAAAATTTAATAACTTATATTTATATGTTGTATTTACTCTTAAGTGATGGAGGGTTGACATACCACTTTATTTTCTAAAACGTATTCACTACCGAGATTTAACAATCAATTAGATGAATTACAATAATTAGTTTAAGATTTTTCATAAAAAAAAAATAATTAGTTTAAGATTATGTTTTTATATATAATCATTAATTGGTTTCAAGTACATAATTTGATTTAAAATGTGCTATATTTTTAATTCAAGGAAAAATAATTTTTTGCTCCTATCTATTTGAGTATTTATTGACTCTCTATGGTTTCAAAATTAATACTTTAATCTAAAAATCCAATGTTTATAATTAAACAAGTTGAAGAATATAATATTAATTAAGGCCTCGACGGATAACTATTTAGTTTTTTATTGTTAGTTTTTGAAAATTAAGCCTATAAATACTATTTTTGCGACTTTTCATGTTTTCTTATCTACTTTTTAAATATATTTTCAAAAACCAAACCAAGTTTTGAAAACTAAAAAAAATAGTTTTCAAAAACTTGTTTTTGTTTTTGAAAGTTAGCTAAGAATTCAAGTATTTTCTTAAGAAAGATGGAAATTATTATAGGAAAGATGAAAGTCATTGTAGAAAAACGGTGAGAAAACCAGGACAATTTTTAAAAACCAAAAACCAAATGGTTATCAATAGTGGCGGATCCAGAATTTGTATCGAGGGGGGTTTGGAGCTTGAACTTGAAACTTAAATGGGGGTTGATGACATATTTACCATTATGCCAAAAAAAATTTTTGTTATTTGATCTGACTTTTTCTATACATATTATTAAAGGTAAAAAATTTGGGGGGGGCTCGAGCTCCTGGGCCCATGGTAAATCCACCCCTGGTTATCAAACGAGCCTAAGTGACAACTCTTTCAATTTTGTCAAAACATATTATAGTTCAACTAGCATCTTGAATGTATTAACGACGTCGATTCCCAAATTTGGGGTTTGAATCCTCTAATTCCTATTGTACTAAAAATATATATTAATTAAGTGATAAATTTACTTGAAGTGTTTGTCTTTTTTAAACCACCCTCGAACATATCATAATTACAATGATACATGTCTTTGTGAAGGTGAACTAACATTTTTAATTCAAGCTTCTTAAGCCAACTTGGCGTAATTTAATTGTCAATTTATTGAGCGATATCATAGTCTTATTTGTAAATATATTTATGTCCTGCATCAACTTGGACATTAGAAAAAAAGTGTATGTCTAAGTCTTACGTAGCATTAATTAATTATATAAAACTTGTTAAACCTATGACTTTGCAATAAACTTTAATTAATTTGAAGGCAACAAAGTTCGCTCATCATATGTTTGTGTGCATACAAATTTGGATTAGAAAAACATTATCAAATGCAATTTTTTCTTTAAAAAAAAAAAGGACTTATTTTAATCAACGATGAGCTCATGGGCATTTGGTTTTATTATTGTTATTATTTTTTGAGAAAAGCATGTGGTTTTATTTGAAGGAAATCCCACTAGGTTAATAATGGGTCGAAATGCTACAATTTTTTTTTCTAATCCAAGTTGATTTCCATTTATCTATCCTTTAATAACAATTCAACTGACAAAAATTTAATAAGTATATTTCATAAACTTATATATATATATACACACACACATACTTTATACTTATGTGTAAAAGTTTGTATATATAAGGATGTTTGTTTCCCAGCTGATTGCTGCTTCTCCAATTTGGGCATTCAAAATTTCAAAGTTTGTTGGATGTTTGTGTTTTATTTGACAGTGGTCTTGTTTTGTTATTATTTGCAAGACAAATATTTGTGAATATGTTCCTGTCTAGATTCTTCTTTGTTTCTTTCTTTGGTTTCTTCTTCTTCTTCATTGTTGGGATTCATTCTCAGTCCACTAGATTGCCGGCTGATGAAGGTATTTACACTTACATTTTTTTAGACAGTGGGAATTTTAATTTCTAACCTTCGACTTTTTACAACAAAAGATATTTCAATCCTAAGATTAAGTATTTCATCACGACTATCGCCATGAGTTCGAATCTCTCACTCTTAATTGTTGATGTACTCAAAAAAAAGAAAAAAAAACCTTCGACTTATTTTTTCGAAAATAACATTTTAATGAGTTAAATTATGTTCAAGTTGACAAAATATCAATGTTTTATATCTTTCAACATATTCTATTAATATATAAAATAGAAATTGTGAAATAATATTATTGGAGTTTGAACCATTGAGTCTATATTATATGATAGTAACTTGAAATCTAAAATTAGTATCTTTTCTCTTTGTTAGGGTGTATTATCTTCATATTATTCTCCAGCTTTCTTTGATTTTTTTGAGAACACTGCTTTCTTTGATTATGGTTTAGCATTGCTTTGTTGTTAATATATTTAGTTGTATGGGTTTATTAGGTTTTATATTATTTTGTTCTAGAATTGAATTCATGGCATTCCTCTAATTAATATAATGTTTGCCTTTGGTAACAGAATTGTGAGTTTTGTTTCCTTGTATCAATTTTAGAGATAGACATATATTGAAAAGGTTTCTCATGATTATTTGATTATTTGAAAAGGTTTCTCATGATTATTTGATTATTTGAGTATAACTCACCTAGTTAAAACATATTTTTGAACTATATTGAAGCATTTGATAGTTTGATGACAAATTCTATAGTTTACCTCTATTTTATCTCAGGTAGGTTTCTAGGCCATGAAACATTTGATAGGTTATTAGGCCAAGGGAAAAGATTCTTGAAGTTCACTATAACTTTACTTTCTTTTCCATTCTTTTCTGGGTTTTTGTTTTTTTTTTCTGTTTTGGGTGTAATTTGATTTCAGCTTTAATGGGAGAAAACTAAAGAAAAATGTATCACGGTGAATGAAAGTTGTAATCATTGGTTGGATTCTACCTATATATTTTGGGTTGAGCTGAAATTGTATAACCAAATGAACATTAAATTGCATGGATATATGTTTCAGTGGAAGCTTTAAAGGAAATAGGAAAGACTTTGGGAAAAAGAGACTGGAACTTCAGTGCAGATCCTTGCAATGGCGGCCATGGATGGATTTCTCAGCCCAACCAAATCCCCAAGAATGTTTCTGGTTTTGAAAATAATCTCACCTGTGATTGCACCTTTCTCAATGCTACAGTCTGCCATGTCATCAGCATGTAACTTTTCTCTCGTATTCTTTCCGATCAAAATCAAAATTTTGTGAAAATAAATTTTGGGTCTATCATTTTGAGGTGCAGAGTTCTCAAATCGCAGAGCCTTCAAGGCACTCTCCCGCCCCATCTTGTTCGCTTGCCCTTTCTGCTGCAAATGTAAGTTCCTCTTGCCTCTTTATACTCAAAATCAGATACCCATTTGATTCATTAACTGATTTCAGCTTTTTTCCCCCATCATTTTTTTGTTCAGTGATCTCACTCGGAACTATCTCAGCGGCCAGATTCCTTCAGAATGGGGCTCTACGAATCTTGTCAACATGTAATTTCTCAGTCCCTTTGTCTCTGTTTGTGGCGTTTTTATGCATTTTTCAGATGGACGATTTGAGATCATTTAGGGTTGATTTTGGTTTTGGGTGATTCTGCAGTTCCCTTCTTGGAAATCGATTGACGGGTTTGATTCCAGAGGAGATTGGAAACATCACTACTTTAGAGAATTTGTGAGTTCCGATTGCCTATTTGTTACTTCTCCATTTTAGTTTTTGGATGACATTGCCAAGAAAAAATGATTTGCATGCATAGGGTCCTGGAAATCAATCAGCTGTCAGGAAGTATTCCTCAAGCGCTTGGAAATTTGCCCCAGTTACAGAGACTGTAAGGCCTTTTTTTCCTGCTTAAATTAAAAATTTTGGTCATTGAATTTTGATGGTTGTGTTTATATAATTACTAAACTCTAAGAGTTTCAATTACAATAGCGTTGAATTATAATTCTATGTAATTCATATCGTTAATACTATTAACTAAACAATGATATGACATGCTTATTGGACAAGCTTGGACTGATTTAGCATGATTACAATAGAAAAATGGTAGAAGGAAGTGGACATTGGGAGAAAATAGAGTGATGCGACTTATAAAAGGGAGTTGTTTAACATTTTCATTTTTTCCTTCTCTCATCTTTATGGAGAGAGCCAATTATCAGTAATGATCTTTAGACCGGCTACTTGATTAGATTATGTGCACTTATACCATAAGCTTCTTTCTCGGTAGACATCTTACCTCGAACAACTTTTCTGGGGAGTTGCCAATGTCGTTGGGAAAGCTGACCACATTGAAGGAATTGTAAGTCTTATAATTTTTTTCCTAACCCCTCCATTTGTTTTCTTAGCTGCTTGATGTTTCAAATTATAAATGAACACTTGAATATTTTCCTTTTTCAATGCAGCCGAATTGGGGACAATAACTTCTCGGGTCCAATACCGAACTTCATAAGTAATTGGACAAATCTTACTGCATTGTGAGACATCATTTTACTCTTCCTGCTCTCGATTCATTGTGTAGTATTATCTCTCAAAAAATTAGTTTAACTGTGACAGATTCATTCAGGCAAGTGGATTGAGTGGGCCCATTCCTTCTGACATTGGACTATTGACAAAATTATCTGACTTGTTAGTATTCCTTTAGCTACTTTTCCCTCATGAACGACATGTTTTGTATCATTCATGTTTTTGAATTTCTGAATGCAGGAGAATCAGTGACTTGAGTGGAGCTTCATCACCCTTTCCACCTCTTAGTAATTTGCAAGACATGACAATTCTGTAAGTTGCATAGTTACTTCAAAACATGTGGGAAGGCCAAGCTCTTCCACCAGTCAATTAATTTTCTTTCTGGTTGTCTACAGGATATTGAGAAGTTGCAACATCACTGGAAGGCTGCCCAACTATCTGGATATGATGCCATCCTTGAAAATCTTGTCAGTAATCAGTATACATTTGCGTCCATCTCTGACTAGGATAGTTGCAGCTAGAAATTCTTAAGAAAATTCAGAAAATAGCTCTAACTGCTTTGGAATTTTTACCAAAACTCTGTACACTATCAGGATTCCTTCATCTTAATTATGGGGAAATTTGGTCTTAATTTCTTGTAAATATCTGCAAAACTGCTATCTTGTTCTTATTTTTGTTTTAAATTCTTCCTGCAGAGACCTCAGCTTCAACAAACTAAGTGGACGAATTCCGACCAGATTTGATGCTCTTAAAGGGTTGGATAACATGTAAGAAATTTTGTCCAAGTTTTATAATTTGAGACTGCAGGTACTCACTTTTTCACGGATTAAGGAAACTAAACCTTCTCACAATGGTGACGTGCATCAGCAACTAACTATACTTTATGATCGATGTAATTAACATATTAACATGTAAACTTAAATTTAAAGATGTGAAAACTGCCAAAATTAAGCTCACCAATGACAGAACTGCTAGTTTAAGAACAAAAAATGGCATGAAACATTATGTGGAAATCTAGTATTGAAACTTCAAAAAAGATAGTGCCTCTCAAACAATGATTTATACTCCACTTTAAACAATGTTTAATGCGTGGATTTGCTTACTAGTATACCATAAAATATGGAACTAGTGTTAGACAGCTTCGTATGGAGTCAGAGTCTCAGCTCATGAGCAATACGATGTTAAGAGATTCCATGAAAAGTGTGGCAGTTTCATCGTTAAGAAATATGTCCATTGTGTATCCTGTTGGATCTTCCCTTGAGGGAAGAGTCTATATTCGTCTAAATGAATAGTCTGTGGGACATTTTATGTGTAATGAACCTAATGAATTCATTAGTGTCTTATCAAAAAAAAAAAAGAAAAGAAACTAGTGTTTAAGTGATTAAAGCTGATGATATGGAGTTTTATTGAATATAATTCAAGAGAAGAAAACACATCAAACTTAACAATGATTTGGACATGTGAGGTAATATAAAGATTTGGTGTAAGTGTAACTAACATAACAATGATTTCAAGGCATATATTTTGAAACTTAGGGATCGAAGTAAAACCTTTTCACAAACCTCATAAACCACTGTACTACTAGTGAATCATATACATTGCACATTATTTGAACATTTGAGGTAATATAATTGTTTCTCGTTTTGGTTTAAAAAATTTCCTTCCTTTTGTATAATGTATGAGACAAGTGACAATATCAACTGGTTATTCAAATGTGATCGGAATTTGTTTGTTTGGAGTAGAATCTCATGATTAACTGGAATGCACGTAGTTCAGATTTATGATTACGTTTTCATGTTCACTATTTAGATTTTTAACTGGAAACATGCTGAATGGATCAGTGCCTGATTGGATGTTGAAAGGAAACGGCATGTAAGTATCTTTTCCAATTCCTCAAAAATGATTGGCAGCTTGTTTGATGGATTATATATTTATATCTTCCTTCCAACGTTTTACTGCTTCCTTTGGAAGTTCATTGTCTATCTGTTTATAACTTCTTGTGGCTAGTAGTTTATATCATACTCGACTACCGTTCTTTCCCTTTTTTATCATTAAATAGAAGAAATTAATATGAAGTATTCTGTAGTTTGTATCAATTGTCAGCGGAAACAAACATGATACTGTTTATAATAATTATCTGCTCTAGTGAGTATCTGTGACTAATCAAGTTGTATTTGTCTTAGCCAATACTTTGAACCATGTTTGAAACTGGTTTCTTGGCTGTAAACTCTGTTTGCTGAGTGTATTCTAGAAAGATTGTTTCCAGAAACTACTTCAAAATTGTTCTTCATTATTTTATTTTTTTGCTTTAAGGTGTCACACCTTTTTCTTTCTTTCCAGCGATCTTTCCTATAATAATTTTGCAGTCAGGGTTGCTGGGCAAAGCTGTCGGTCCCAAAAAGTGTAAGATTGTTCCTACCCATGCATATTTGCTTTTGAAGAACACTATCTAGTCTAATCTCTCTCTCTCCACCACCTGCCCCGCAGGAACCTCTTTGCAAGCTCTTCACAAAACAATGATTAGTAAGTTTTAACCTTTTGATGTATGCATTGAAATAGTTTGAGTTTACCTGTGCTAATCAAATTTTCTCATAACGTGATGCTAACTAGTGAGCTTTCTGTTGCTCTACCAGTGGAATTCTTTCATGTTTAGCAGGCTCGTCCTGTTCAAAATGTGAGTTGAAGCATAATCTTCATGTATACCTTTACTAACTTCTTGTGACAGATAGAATTCTTTTGCTTCTTACTAAGTGGTATATTCTCACTAAAAGTTCTGACCAATTTCATCTTAAAACTGTTAGTTGGCATAGCCCTCCACAAATTTAACTGCATAAAAAGGAAATAAAAGGAAACTGCTGAAGGAATTTCAATGGAGGCTGGCTTAAATTTATTCTCTTGCTCTACCTTTTGTAGTAAGTAACATTTTTCTATTCTCACAGCTTGGTACTCTCTTCATATAAATTGTGGTGGGAAGGAACAAACCATAAATGGAACTACAGTTTTTAAAGGAGACCGAAATACAGGCAGCTCTATGTTTTTTGTAACTGGAACAAATTGGGCAATCAGCAACACTGGTAGTTTTTTGGATGATGGTGACTCTCAAGATGAATACAGTGCAACTAATTCTTCTACTCTTTCTATGACAAATCCTGAACTGTACATGACTGCACGCGTTTCTCCATTATCTGTTACTTACTATGGCTTTTGTATGGGAAATGGAAACTACACAGTAAGCCTCCATTTTGCAGAGATAATGTTTACTGATGACAAGACATTCAGTAGTCTTGGCAGACGCATATTTGATGTTTATATTCAGGTACAAAAAAGGACTCCAAGTGTTCACTCATAAAAAAAGTTTCTGATTGTTGTCAAATTTTGAAAATTATTCATCATTAAAACCTCACTTCTATGGATTGTTTTTCATGATTACTAGCATGGCAACTTAATAAAAATCTTGAAGTGCAGAAAAAGCTGGTGCTAGAGAATTTCAATATAGTGGATGCAGCAGGTGGGGTTGGTAAAGCAGTCATAAAAAAAATCCCAGTTACTGTGACGAATGGTACATTGGAGATCCGCTTCTATTGGGCCGGGAAGGGGACAAATGCTATCCCTGTGAGGGGAGTTTATGGTCCTCTTATATCAGCTATATCAGTAGATCCTGGTATGCTGATCTTCACCCTTTTCTTTTTCATTTTTGTGATTTGAAGTCCAATTCTTCCTTTTCACTTGTACTTTATTTGACTGAGCACTCTGGTCCACGTTGTCTATCAAACACAATTCATGCAGACTTTGAGGCTCCCTCAGAGGGTGGAGAAACTGGAAAGTCTGGCATATCTGTAGGTGCAGTGATAGGAATTGCAGCCGCCGCAGTTTTTGTTATATTATTGGTTCTCGGAATCCTGTGGTGGAGTGTATGTCTACGACGAGAAAGGACCCTCGAACAAGGTAGTCCTAAGATAAATATATATGCTTATCTAACACGTAGCTAAATTTGCAAGCTTTTGAATGCTAATCATTTCAAAATCATTGTTTTGACCTTAAGAAACCTCCGTAACTTGAATTTATGGTGCAAGCAAGACCAGTTAGCATAGTGTAGAGGGAGTTTCTGATGAATGATGGCATTTAGCAATGGTTGAGTTTTGACCATGGGTAGACCCTATATTTCCTCAATACTAATTTATTGCAAGGACTAAATGAGGGTTTTATGTAAAGTTGAGAGACTAAAATAGAATGTTTAGAAGTTCTAAGTATCAAAATGGAATAAACAGTAAAGTTCAAGGTCTAACCTATGATTTAAACACTCTTATTAAATGTCTCGGACTCCTCCTCAGCTTGACTTTGCTTCTTGCGCAGAGTTACGAGGTTTGGATTTGCAAACTTGCTCTTTTACATTAAGGCAAATAAAAGCCGCCACAAACAATTTTGATGCTGCCAATAAGATTGGAGAAGGTGGTTTCGGTTCTGTCTATAAGGTAAACGCCATTTGAATTGGCAACTGCTGCCTCTTCTTTTGTAAATATAGTAGTTATGGTATGTGATTCTTTAATTGGAAATGCAGGGTGTTCTTGCGGATGGCACAGCAATTGCAGTAAAACAACTATCTTCAAAATCAAAGCAGGGAAATCGTGAGTTCGTGAATGAGATCGGCATGATATCTGCTTTGCAACACCCACATCTAGTCAAGCTTTATGGATGTTGTATTGAAGGAAATCATCTTTTGTTAGTATATGAATACATGGAAAACAATAGCCTTGCCCATGCCTTGTTTGGTAAATATTTGTGCCATATGATTAACTATAGCCGATTTTATTAAATATATCGATATACTTGTAGAGACTTGATTAATGGGAAATATTTGAAGGTCAAGAAGAAAGTGAACTAGAATTGGATTGGTCGACTAGACACAAGATCTGTGTTGGTATAGCAAGAGGTTTGGCTTATCTTCATGAAGAGTCCAGACTAAAGATTGTCCACAGAGACATCAAAGCTACTAATGTTCTGTTAGACAAAGATCTAAACTCCAAGATATCCGACTTCGGCTTGGCCAAGCTTGATGAAGAAGAAAAGACTCACATAAGTACTCGGATCGCTGGAACTTTGTGAGTACCGATGATTAAGTTATTCGTTTTATGCTCATTGATTTAGTTTTCCTTTCATCTTTTCTTCTTTATTTGTGTCTATGGGCCGGCAAGCATGAAAATAGTCAAGTCAAATTCTTGAGAAATATTGAAATGAAGAATACTTACTCATAATGAGATGATTTCGTAGCGGATACATGGCACCAGAGTATGCAATGCGAGGACACTTGACTGATAAAGCAGATGTTTATAGCTTTGGTGTTGTGGCTTTAGAAATAGTTAGCGGAAGGAGCAACACTACTTTCTGGGCAGATAACGATTGCTGTTATCTTCTAGACTCGGTAATCTTATTTCTCGACTGTGTATGATGTCTGGTTTCTTTTTGTCAGGTTAGTTAACTAGAATAGGTCAATTCCCCATTTCTATAACTGTCTTATCCTTCCAAGCGAATTTAACTCACCTCTCATTTGATCCTCGTTTCCTTCGTTTGATTTTAGTCGTGTAAACTACTTCTAGAATCTTTGATCTTGTTTTATGTTCCACTTCCAAACTTGTGGTAAAACTGATTGCTCTCGGATGCAACCCCAATGAATATGAAAACTTTGCATAGAACTTAGCTGTTTTTGGTCTACTGTTTCTAGGCACTAAAGTTGAAAGAGAAAAACAGTTTGATGGAGCTAGTTGATCCAAGGTTAGGCTCCAACTTCAACAAGGAAGAGGCATTGAGAATGATCAAAATTTCTCTCCATTGCACTAATGTCTCTCCTGCAGCAAGGCCTAACATGTCATCAGTTGTGAGCATGCTGGAAGGCAAGCAGGCTATGGAGGACATAGTGTCGGATTCAAGTGTCACTAAAGAAGCAATAAACAAAGAATGGACTCGTTTATTGGAGGACGCCGAGCGATCTAAGAATGAGGGCCAGAAGTATGGTTTGTTTGCTGATGTCTCGGCAACTGGTTCTTCGACATCTGCGAGCGATCTCTATCCGATTAGCATATCTCAGTACTTGAATATTAGAGATACTAGACTAAGAATTGCATGATTTCTTGAGTGTTTTTGTGTATGTCCAGCCTTTGGAATTGCAATATGTATCAATTGCCCAGAAATGTGCAGCTTTTCACCTCTAGCAAATGGCAACTGCGGTCTTTGTATAATATTATCATATAGAACAGGAAAGCTATGGCTTATTTGACGGCTTGTTCTGTAGTAATAGTTTTTAAAAATTGTGATTGGATGATTTATACAGTGTACTGGAATCCAACCAAAACCTTTTCAAAGAGAGAGTCATCTCTCTTGATCTCTCATTCATTGGTTCAAAGAGAATCAAATGATAGAATTTTAGAGAAAAAAACAATTTATATATAATTTTGGAGTTTGCATCACTTAAAATTTAAAATTAATAATTGCATTAATTAAATTATTAAAATCATAAACTTTTATAAGTGAATTAATTTAGGTCCTTTTATTTTGAAACTGTATAACTTTGATTTGTGTTTAGGACTTCTTTAAATGCATAGATTAACATAAATTACTTAAATCAAATAGATAGTAATGGTTTTTCATTTTTTCGTCTCCCTTTATTTTTCTTTGCATGTTTAGAAAGATTTATGTAATAATTTTTCTTATTACTTTGGTAGAACTTTAGGTGAAAAATAATTTTACTTATGTAGTTTTAAGTTGATTTTTAAAAGTAGAAACAACTATAAATCACTCAGGTAGGGTCTAAATTGATTTACTTATAAAAGTTTATGTTTTAAATCGATATGGTTATTAGTTTGAAATTTTAATTGATACAACCTAAAATTTAGGCGTATAATTTGATTTTTACGCCAAATTTTAAACAATTGTGTTTGTTAAGCGTATAAATGTTTTTAGGGGAAAAAACAATTTGTAATGCAAAGTTCTCACACAAATATAAGACATCTTTAAATGGAGAGATTCATAGAATATTGTAAAAAAAATATGAAATCAAGTGGATAGCAACAAATTCTATTAATATAAGTAGTTTTTAACTTCTCTTTCTCTATTTTTCTCTACTTATTTAAATTGGTAGCGAATAATGTTACCTACATAATTTTTAGTTGACATACAAAAGGTATTAATTGATTCATTAAGAAAAAAAAAAAAAAAACTCTCGAGATAGAGAAATCAAACAACAAATGCAATCAAAATCATCATGATCAAAACCTTCAACGGGACAAGATTAAAAGATTTCCTCTTCTGAATTAATTACTTGGAAAATGCCACTTAGGCTAGGCATGTTATCAGCGAAGACTAGAATTTGGAATCAGATTACAAATCAAATTCTGACATCAAATATAGCATGAAAACTCTATCTCAGAGTCTATGAACATTGGAATCCACGGGCAAGAGAGCTTTGTTTCCTCATTCGTTTTCTCTTCATAGTTCATACTATCTTTCCTTGTTTATCCTTTTGTCCCTGATTGGCAGATCAACTGGCTTTTGTGCCTCATGTGGATGATCTGGTCCTTTGTAAACCTTCAAGTGGTTAAAGAGTGCTCTTCCAAGCTGCACATAAATTGCCATGGTTTGAAACAACCAATAAAATATCAGGAACATCAATGCAGGCAGGAAACAGGGAAATTCCTAAACACCACAATATGATGCAGTTTACAGGAAATAAAGAGTGAGAGTTAACAGAATTTCAAGCAAGGCGCCCTATTATGCAAGGCCTAGAAAATTTTCATCAACGTCATGCCAAAGCACCGACAACGAGAAGTTCCTATGTTGGAATACACCACGTAACCAACAGCCAGCTTGTCTCAAATGAGTTCTTCAAAGGACGACGCACGGATGTTTAATATTTTTCATAAAAAAGATTCAAAAGGAAAACATATTGTGCACATGCTTCTACCCAGATGAAAAAGTCAATTCATAATTCCAAAGTATATTACCGCTTCCTTGTTAGAGAGCTTGACTTGATAATGTTATTTGATATCAAAATGAAACTTATCCCATTACACAAACTGGATTAAGACATATTAGGAAGGCATGAAGATTTCAAATCAATTATTGTAGTTCACAAGACAACCAAAAAATTTCAAAATATATAGCTAAAGCAAAATTTTTAGTTTTCCCGGTCCTGAATTGCCAAAAAATCACCCTACACACACATAGTTGTCAGGCTCCATCAACAGTACATGTCTTGGATTCTGGCAGTGACAGTATGACCATAGAGGATCAAAGATTTTGCCTATTAAATGTTATCAGCCAAGGAATAAAGTAAAAGACCATATGTTAGTTTCTCAAACCTCTTGAAGACATTTCGAAAGGCCACCAGAAATCTTATTTTCTTATCATTGGAGATTCTTCTCGTAAACTGAAAGACACTATTATTTGTCACATACAGCAATTCATTGCTTCCAGAATCCTATGTTGTAGAATGTGAGAACTATTGGGGCAACTTGTATGGGAATCAGAAGCTGTAAACCTCATTGGTGACAAGTTTGAGGAACTCTTCTGTAAGATGGAACATAATTAACCAATAGTCTTCAGCAACCCAAAAGAAAAAGCTATCTTAATCGACATGCTAAAGCTTCTAACAAGACTGATCAACCAAATAGAGTACAAAAAATACTTTCTCCAAAATCTTTTGACACGATTTTCCCACACGGGGTGTTGCTCAAACTTTAGCAATCACTCTACACCCATAAACATTCAGTTTGCACAATAGTATGCGCGCATATAATACATATAGCACTCAAGTAGTAGGAATCGCTTACCCTCCCTTTCGGAAGCATACCACGAACAGCATGCTCAATAATTCTTTCAGGAATCCTCTTCTGTAGCTGGTCAAAAGTTTCTACTTTCATACCACCTGGTCGCCCTGAATGCCTCCTGTATAGTTTTTGTGTCCTCTTTCTACCAGACACCGCAACTTTTTCTGCATTTACCTAGGTAGGATCAAGAGAATAAATATTAATTTATGGGAGACAATGAAGAAGCAACTAACTGAAAACAAATAGCAAGAAAGTTCAAGGTGAGTAGACAAAAGCATAGGCATAGCTCACAACCAACGTTGTAGTGATTGTTTTGTTCTTAGCAAATAAAAATGTTGTAGTGATTGTAGCCACAATAGAACATTTTGTACAAGTACAGCCACATACCACGATCACAAAAGCCCCCATATCCACACTAGGAGTGTAGGTTGGTAGATCCTTCCCTCGGATATGATTGGCAATGGTTGAAGCTAGTCTGCCCAAAATCTTATCAGTGGCATCAACCACATACCAAGGTTTTTCAGTGTTCACATGATCTGCAGCCTTCGGGTACCATGTTTTATTCCATATGTCCTGAATGGAAAAGAATAACGAACTGCTAAATATCCAATCTAAAAAGGGAAAACAGCACGCAAAAGCAGGAAATAATTCTTCAAAATTCAAAGAATGGGCATCCAGTTGGCCTAACAAGCAAAAAGAGGTTTGTATGTTCAGTTATAATGGTAATTGTACCCAGTTCTTTTGTTGTTTCTACAAAAACAACTTCAGTATAATAATGGAAGGGGGCATTGCAATGGAGAGATGCCAAAAGTTTGATATAATTGAATTAAGCAGCCAAATCCCTCCACCCAAAAAAAAACAAGAAAAACAAAAACCCAACTAAAAGAGCACGATTGATTGAGGGCACAGAGAAGTATCAGGATAACAAAATTTGATGGGCGTTTTAGGTTTGCAAGTAACCCATTAGCGTCATATGGGAAGAACGCGTTCAATTAGTCTCAAATCCACAAGACCATTTCCAATACCAGATTTAGCGCAAACGAACAAACATATTGACAGAATTACAGACGTACAGGGCCGTCGAGTTCGTCGCCCTCGAACATCCACCGCTGTTCTAAAGGGACACGATCCAGCTCCTGAGCTCGCACTTGAAGAACCGAACTCCTCGACTTGGAGTATAGAGTAATCGTGGTCTGGGTTTGAAGAAAAGAAGATTTTGATTGTGGGAGTGGAAACCCAGCAACGAGTGACTTTCTGGGAATGCCTCTGTTACTTGTGCTTCCATTGTTAAGAGTGGAATGTAAAGAGAAAGTGGCTGTAGAGGAGGAAGCACAGAGCATCGCCATTGTAGCTCTGGCGCTGTTTCAGTTGGGAAAATTCTGCTATGGATAGTGGATAAGACTGCCTTTTTGTGAATGCGAAAATGAGGAACCGGGGGAAGGGATGAATTTTGCCGAACTCTTTGTCAAAATAAAATAAAATAAAATAAAATAAAAAAAAGGTCAAAATACACTTTTGGTCCAAATTGATGTCTAATTGGTCCCTAAAATTTTAAAATAAACATTTTAGTGCGTGAGGTTTGGAAAATAGTTCTAAATGGTCTTGGAGTTAAGTTTATCGTTAGTTGACTAACGGAAAAATGATGTGGTATGTTAAATTGACAATTTTTAGATGAGGTGTTAAAATTAATATTATTTCAACATTATGTGTTTATATTTTTAAATTTTTTTTTTATTTTTTTTTTCATCTTCTATCTTCTTTTCTTTTCTCTTCTTCCTCTATCTCTATTTCTTCTTGTTTGTCTATTTTTTATTCTATTTTTATTTCCTTGGCTCCAACACCAATATAGAAAATGACAATAATAACAAAGATGTTTTCGTCGTTTTGATGTAGCGTCTTACTCAGTCCACCATTCGTAATCTTTAAAAATGTGTCTCTATCCACAACTTTGAAGTACCCATGTGTTAATTTTTCTTTAATTGATTCGATTTTTGCGATGAGTTTCTTATTTTTTTTTTGTGGTTATTTATTATGTAGAGTTGTGGTTTGATAAAAAGAAAAAATAAATAAAATTCATAGGTAAGAAATGGAATACCGAAAAAAATGCACATGAGAAGTCCCAAAAGAAAAGAAAAGAAAAGAAATAATCTTAAATATAAATAAAATAAAAAAAAACTACATAATCTTAAATATAAATATTGACACATCATTTTTTCGTTAGTCAACTAACGGTCAACTAACCTCAGGGACCATTTAAAACTATTTTCTAAACCTCATGGACTAAAATGTTCATTTTAAAACTTTAGGGATCAAATAGACATTAACTTCAAACTTGAGGCGCCAAAAGTGTATTTTGCCCAATAAAAAATGTTAAATTACAAGTTTAGTCCTTAAACTTTAGGTTTGTGTCTATTTGGTCCATGAACTTTAAAAAATGTCAAATAGGTCACTAAACTTTCAATTTTGTATCTATTTGGTCCCTAAACTTTGAAATGTGTCTAATAAGTTCTTAATTTTCAATTTTGTATCCAATAGGTCCCTAAATTTTCAATTTTGTGTCTAATAGGTTCTTAACCTAGTTGACGTTTTTTAACATTCATGAACTTACTAGGCATAAAATTGAAAGTTGAAGCTTTTATTGGACAAAAAAAATTAATTTTATATATAATAGATCGATTAATTTTTAAAAAATTGTGAATATGTTAGGGATCTATTAAAAGTTCAAGGACTAATTAGCCATTTTTAAAGTTTAGGGACTAAATAGACACAAAGCTCAAAGTTCATGGACTAAACTTGTAATTTAACCAAATAAAAAATGCAATTCTCTTTCTTACAAATGGTCTATTTAAGTTCTTTTTTTCTAACTCACTTTTTAAAATGGTTTTCTTTTCTTTTTTTACTAGTTTAGTCCCCAAATTTTGAAGTTTGTGTATATTTGGTCCCTAAACTTTTAAAAGTATCAAATAGGTCCCTGGACTTTCAATTTTGTATCTAATAAGTCTCTAAACTTTGAAAAATGTCAAATAGGTCCATGAACTTTCAATTTTGTATCTAATAAATCCCTGATTTTTGAAATGTGTCTCCTTAAACTTCCAATTTTGTGTCCAATAGGTCCCTAAATTCTTAAATTTGTGTCTAATAAGTCATTGACCTAATTGTAATTTTTTAAAATTCATGAATTTACTAGACAAAAAATTGAAAGTTTAGGGTCCTATTAGACATAAAATTCAATCTTCTATCTAATAAATCAGTTAATTTTCAAAAATTTTGAATATTTCAGGGACCTATTAGATACAAAATTGAAAGTTTAAAGACTTGTTAGGCATTTTAAAAGTTTAGAGACTTATTAAATACAAAATTAAAAGTCTAGGGACCTATTTAATATTTTTATAGGTTCAGTAACCAAATAGATATAAACCTGAAAGTTTGGGGACTGAACTAATAATTTAACCCTTTTTTTTATATATACTTCATGCAATTCACCTATCTTCTGGTTATATATATTTACTTTGAAAAAGTAAAAATATATTAATTAAAACAATTTTATATTAATTTCACTTAAAAACATAGCATAAGGGAATTTGAAGCTACACGACAATTATGCTCAGGTTAGCAACTAATATTCAAATATATTATCCTACTTTGTTAAGAGAGCTCATTGAGTTGGTTTGTCTAGTTATATTGTTATTAATATATTTGGTTGTAATAAGGGATAGTTGTAACTGATAACTAGTTTGTATTCTCAAATTACCTATATATAGGTACATTGGGCTTTGATCTCATTTTGAGGTTGAATGAATGAAAAAGAGTTGAGTACGTTTGAGATTATTATGGGCTTGGATCTTTGTGCTGTCAAAACTTAAGATGGTATCAGAGCTCATTAAACTCAAACGGATATTCGATCCAAAAAAATTGAAATTTGGATCTAATCCAAGAATGGTGAACCCAAAGAGGTATCATCTTGAGCGGGCATGTTTGGGAAAGTGGAGAGAACCCTCACAATATATATTATATATGGGTTACTTCTCTTATTGTCAATTGGTTTTGAGATGGAACCCCATATAATCTAATATGGTATCAGAGGAGATGATAAAGAAAGGAAATTTGAAATTAGAGGAGTATTTCTCCAAGATCAAGAATCTAGTAATTGATTCTTTAGCTACGGCAGGTCGGAGAGTGTCTCACGAAGATCATATTATGCACATCTTGGTTGGCTTAGGGCAAGAATTTGACTCAACTGTATCAGTAATAACAGATAAAGAAGAATCACCTTCGCTACAAAAGGTGTATTTTCTTCTTCTTTCTCAAGAAAACATAATAAATCGAAATACAAGGATGAATTTAGATGGATCTTTGTCGACAGTTAATCTTACTGTTGAGATTTATGCCCTAAAACTCGTAGTTTGTAATTATGTTCTAATTAATGTAATAAAGTGTTATTATTTCAATAAAGTGTTATTGTTCGCTATCTACGAGTTTGCCTTTATTTAAAACCCTAAATCCAATAAACTAAACATCCAAGGTTGTTAAATGAATCTTTAATGAATGTAATGTACATAAAAAGGATCTCGGTTCGAGATACAGACCAAAGGGTCTATAGTTAGATGGGATAAGGTTTGGGTACTTACCCTGGTAAAACTATGGATATGGCCCACTTTGTATTTGATACAAACACTGTGATCCTAACGTATTCGTGTAGATGACATGTGAGTGGGGATATCCTATGTAATGAGATTACATAAGATCGACCACGAAATAAGAACCTCTAAATTTGTAACTCTGCTGACTAGTTAGGTTTCTATTTCACTAGGATGACTGGGCAACTTGATCCCAATCCAAGCGAGTTACGAATTGCTCGTTCGCGAGGGATTGTCCTTTGACTAGTATGGGTGAGAGTGGCGATTCGCCGATTCAATATACCTACCTTCTCGGGGACAAGACCGAGAGTGAGCACTGGGAACTTAACTTAGCAAGATGGAATTCACTCCTTCCCGCCTACTAGGGTAAGTAGAGGAATGTTCCCTTAAGTGGTGTCTCCGGGACTTGAACAAAGGGCTCGACCCTCTCATTGGCTCGAGAGGGACTCTCGTTTGTTGGTAGGACCACAAACAAATTATTCATTAGAGAGACTTGGTACTTAAGGCACAAGATGTAACCTCAGGGTAAAACGGTAATTTGACCCGGTGGTGTTGCGAACATTCGTGAAGGATTGACTTTATTGTTATTGGTCAATATCCATGAACACGTAAATATATCTCTGCAGTGAGAAGAGTGCGGTGTGGGACTTTAGTGGAGTGTTCCCGCAGATTAACGAATGTTGATTGGGAGGTTAATGAGATGAACCAAAGCGATCTCGTATCGTTGGAGCTTCGATCCAGAGGTCCATTAGGTCCACCTTACAGCTCAGAAAAAGGGTTCTTAGATCATTTGAATTTGAAATATTCAAATTCATTAGTGAATATATTTAATGTATATTGATACGATATAATATATAGTTTTGGAACTATATATTATAAATTTAATGTGAATATGATTCATATTAAATTTTATGAGATAATTGAATATTTGAAAGAGTTCAAATATTATATTAAATGTGAATGTGATTCACATTTGAAAACTATAGGTTAAAATTTAATGTGCACTTGATGTACATTAAAACTATAGGTTAAAGGGGTGATATGATTAAATGAGATTTAATCCAAATTAAATATATGATATTTAATTTGTATTATTTAAATTAATAATTAAATTTGATTTAATTATTATTTATTATTATTATTATTATTATTTTAATAATAAAATAAGGGAACGTGTCATCCAGACACGTTCCCACTATCCCCTTCCTTCTCCCTATCGATAGCTTAACAGGGAGAAGGGGTGTGCATTTTGCATTGATCGATTAACGATACTGTTCAAGCAATTGGTGAATTGCTCTCTCACTCTCTCTCAATTCTAGAATTCCCAAAAGTTCTTCCAACTGTTGGATTACCTTCCCACCAAGGTAGATCTAAGTAGAACTCAGAGATATAGAAGGTGATCCATTTGGTGGTGTTCTGTAAAAACAGAGAAACTTAACCTTCTTGGGTTGTTGTACTGATTGGAGCAAGGAGTTGCTGTTGGAGAAAGTCTACAAAGGTAATTCTTCTTTCTCTCCTTTAGTTTAATTGTTAAGCTTTACATGTTTGTATGTATGCTATTATCCATGTCTAATAGGATTAGAGGTTCATGCTTGTTCTGTATTTTTTTGTCAATGTATTGGTTTTTGTTTTTAGCAAAACAATCAAGCACATTAACGATCTCAATCACGTTTCCGCTGCTCAAGGAGATCAGATCTCTATCAATTGGTATCAGAGCAATGTTTGTATTGTTTTGTTTTGAAACAAAATTGCATTGATTTAGTGGGAATTGCATTTGGTTTGCTGTAAAACTTGTTTAGGAATGTTTTGGCCTTAGTTTACTTTTGATTTTGATCAAATTATATGTAAAAGCCCCTGCATTTTTTGGCAAAAAGTGCAAAATTGAGTCTGTAATTGAGTTACGAGTCGTTCGGGACAAGTTTCAAGCAATTCGGTGGAGAATCGAAGGAGAAATTGAAGAACGGCGCTTTGTGTTCGTGAGTTTCAGGCTACTATCAAAGAAGCGGCGGTAACGTTTGAAGAACTGCGTCGCAACGCCAGCGCCCCTATCGACGTAATTTCAGCGGTCGGCGCTGGTTGCAACGCGCTCCCAGCGTGTAACGCCATCCCGATACTAAAAAGCCGCAAGACGCACGGCGGGCGTCGTGGGCATTCCAAAGAAATGCACCGGTTCGGTTGGTTCAAGTTTTTTTGGTCCGGTTCGAGCGATTCAAGGCCGGTTCATGGTGTTATTGGACCGGTTTCATGAAATAAATTAATGTAATTTTTTTTTTTTTTGCACTTTAGGGGTCAAATCATTCCGATTTTACAGCTTTTTATCTATATGAATGTCATTTAGATTATTCCCACCTTAGGATAAGCATGTTCATGCATTTTATTTATATAAATGTTATATGAATATGGTTGAATGCATGACTAATTTATTTTTTCATGAGTAATTAATTATAAGTGTTATAATTAGATTATATGGAAAATAAATTGCATGGAGCATGAAATTACTTAGTTTAAAATAAATGTTATTTTGTTTAAGTAATTTTATAATTCAAGTAGTTGAATTTCTTTTATAATTCCAATTTGAATATTGATTGTTGGATTTATAATAAAGTTTCTTTATCATAGGTTAATTATTAAAATTTATAAAAGTTATAAATTAAAGGGGTTTTAGAAACCATAACCTATAATAAAGAAATGCATGCAAACATAGGAACTTGGGTTAAATTTAATTAGTTTTAAATCGTTTAAAATTAATTTAGACCTAAGTTTCAATTTCTAATAGGATTAGAAATAAGTCTTACGTAATATTTTAAATAGTTTAAAATATAGTAGGACTTTAGGACTTTAGTTATAAGAGAACTCTCTACAGGTGAAGTTTCGCATAAAAATTTTGAAGTACTTAAGTCGACTGTTAACTTAACACCTCCTACTGAACCGACCTTAACCCGAGTTGAATTAACCTCAGTTCTGTTTTGCCTCTAGGTAATTAAAATGTTTATTCACCTAGACATAAGGTTTTAAGACCTAGTTATAATAGTTATAATAGGCATATACTTAGATTCTTTTAGCCAGAATCCGACTAAGTTAAATCCATACCCTAATTTTAGGAACTTCGGTGGGAGAAAACGAGATGTTCAGACATCGAGTTTACTCTCACGTCCTCAAGAGTTCACACCGTGAGTTCCATGCTCGGCCACAGCAGTCGTCAATAGGGCGCCCCCTACGGTATGTGTTTGCATGGTTCAATACCAAGGTGAATGAGGGAAGTATCCATATAAATGGGAGCAGGACGCGTGTCAACGTATCCTACGGTCTCCTCCATTAGGTCGCACCGTGAGATTTCTATAGCACCGCTCGCTAAGTTGTTGTCTGGAGCAGCCAAACCCTACGATGGGCCCGACTATAGGGATCGATCACCGGAACTCTAGAAATGGATAGGTCTCTTAGGTTGTTGTTTGCCAGTGATTGTCTTTCTTAATAGTAGTCTGTTGGCTCAAGCCTATTGGATCCGAAAATGGTAGGGTCACATTTACGGGATGAGTTAAGTTAGTTAACAAGTCCTTGACCAAACAAACGGTAGCTAAGGACCATTGGGACATGAGATGTTCTCGGTAGTGGGAATTGGCCGAGAAAGTCTCAATTCAAGGGAGGAATGACTGACCGCCGACGGAGGCTTTTGTTCTAAACCCTTGAAGTATCGTTGCAAAATTAAAGGTTTAACTTAAACAGTGGGTTTTAGTTTAAACAGTGGGTTTTAGTTTAAACACTAGGGTTCTTTAATAATTTTGCTAAATTAGATTGATTTTTATAATGGGTTTAAAAGGCATAACTAATTAGAACTATTTTGGATTTTCAGCATGTCATCTTCATTTATAGCCTTACTCAAAAAGGAACGTTTAACTGGTGAAAACTTTACTACGTGGAAGTCAAACTTGGATGCGATCCTTGTTTTTGACGACCTTCAGTTAGTACTAACTGAGGAATGTCCTCATATTCCTGCTCAAGACGCACCTCAATCAGTTAAGGATGCGTTTGACCGCTGGGCCAAGGCAAATGAAAAAGCCAAGGCATATATCCTGGCTGGGATATCTGATGTTTTAGCCAGGAGATTACAGGGTATGGTCTCAGCTCGTCAAATCATGGACTATCTACAAAATTTGTCTAGACAACCGTCTGAACAAATTCGGCACGAATCCATCAAATACGTTTATAACGCGCGCATGAAGGAGGGAACTTCAGTGAGAGAACATGTTCTCGATCTTATAGTTCACTTCAACGTGGTCGAAATGAACGGAGTGGTCATAGATGAGCAAATTCAGGTATTCTTCATCCTGGAATCTCTTCCGAAGAGTTTCCTGCCATTCCGTAGAAATGCGGAGTTGAACAAAAAGAAGTATAACCTGATTTCCCTCCTAAATGAACTACAAACTTTCGAGTCTCTTATTAAGAATAAGGGACAGGCTGATGGAGAGGCAAATCCGTTTGCCCATTCCAAAAGGTTCCAGAAGGGTTCATCCTCTGGGACTAAGCCCTGTGGTTCAACTCGGAAGAAGAGGAAAAGAGGAAAAGGGAAAGCTTCTGCCACTGCAGATATTGAGCTCAAAGAGAAGAAAGGTAAATTAGATTTACTTGTTCTTGAAACATGTTTAGTGGAAAATGATGATTTAACCTGGATACTTGATTCATGAGCCACTAATCACGTTTGCTCTTCATTTCACGAAACTAGTTCCTTCAAGAAGCTCGAAGAGGGTGAGATGACGCTCAGGGTCGGAACGGGAGACGTCGTCTCAACTCGTGCAGTGGGAGATGCCAAGTTATTTTTCGAAGATAAATTTCTTTCTTTAAAAAATCAGTATATAGTTCCTAAGCTTAAAATGAACTTAATTTCTATCTCTTGTTTAATAGAACTTGGTTATTGTATTTCTTTTTCAATCAATGAAGCGTTTATTTTGAAAGAGAGTGTCAATATTTGTTCTGCTAAATTGAAAAATGGCTTCAGACGCATCAAACCGAATAAAACCAAAGCAATTTTAAATCATGAGATGTTTAAGAATGCTAACACTCAAAATTAAAGGCAAAGAATTTCTCCAAATAATAATACCTATATCTGTGGCATCTTAGACTTGGTCATATTAATCTCAACCGGATTGAGAGACTTTCTAAGAATGGACTTCTAAACAAGTTAGAAGATGATTCTTTACCGCTCATGAGTCTTGCTTGGAAGGTAAAATGACCAAACGACCTTTTCTTTGGAAAAGGTTATAGAGCGCAGAGAGCCCTAGAACTTGTGCATTCGGATCTTTGTGGTCCGGTGAATGTTAAAGCTCGAGGAGGGTTTGAATATTTCATCTCTTTCATAGATGATTATTCGAGGTATGGTTATCTATACCTAATGCATCACAAGTCCAAGCTCTTGAAAAGTTCAAAAGTATAAGGTCAAGTAGAGAATGCATTAGGAAAAACCATTAAAACACTTCGATCAGATCGAGGTGGAGAGTACATGGATTTGAGATTCCAGGACTATATGATAGAACATAGAATTAAATCTCAACTCTCTGCACCTAATACACCATAGCAAAATGGTGTGTCAGAAAGGAGAAATAGAACCTTGTTAGACATGGTTCGTTCTATGATGAACTATGCTCAATTGTCTGCCTCGTTTTGGGGATACGCAGTAGAGACTGCAGTTCAAATCTTGAGCAGTGTTCCGTCAAAAAGTGTTCAGAAACACCTTTTGAACTTTGGAAGGGGCGTAAACCTAGTTTACAACACTACAGGATTTGGGGTTGTCCGACACACGTGCTCGTGACAAACCCAAAGAAACTGGAACCTCGTTCAAGATTGTGCCAATTTGTTGGCTATCCCAAAGAAACGAGAGGTGGTCTTTTCTACGACTCACAAGAAAATAAGGTGATTGTATCGACAAACGCCACGTTCTTGGAGGAAGATCACATGAGAAACCATAAACCGCGTAGTAAATTGGTACTAAATGAAGCTACACATGAACCAACAAGAGTTGTTGATCAAGCTGGACCTTCATCAAGAGTTGATGGAGGAGTCAGCACCTCAAGTCAGTCTCGTCCTTCTCAATCGTTGGGAATGTCTCGACGCAATGGGAGGGTTGTTTCCCAACCTGACCGCTACTTGGGTTTAGCTGAAACTCAAGTTGTCATACCGATGATCGGCAGAAGATCCATTGTCTTATAAACAGGCAATGAATGACGTAGACAATGACCAATGGATCAAAGCCATGGATCTTGAAATGGAGTCAATGGACTTCAATTCAGTATGGGAACTTGTAGACCAACCTGAAGGGGTTAGACCCATAGGGTGTAAGTGGATCTATAAGAGAAAGAGAGATGCAAATGAGAAAGGTACGCACTTTTAAGGCTAGACTTGTAGCAAAGGGTTTTACCCAAAGGAAAGGAGTTGACTATGAAGAAATCTTTTCCCCTGTTGCTATGCTGAAGTCTATAAGGATACTCTTGTCCATAGCCGCGTTTTATGATTATGAAATTTGGCAAATGGACGTCAAGACTGCCTTTTTGAATGGTAATCTTGACGAGAGCATCTATATGTCTCAGCCCGAAGGGTTCATAGCACGAGGTCAGGAGCAAAAAGTTTGCAAGCTTAATCGATCCATTTATGGATTGAAACAAGCATCAAGATCTTGGAATATAATATTTGATACTGCAATCAAGTCTTACGGCTTTGACCAAAACGTTGGCGAGCCTTGTGTTTACAAGAGGATCGTCAACGACAAAGTAGCTTTATTAGTACTTTATGTGGATGATATCCTACTCATTGGGAATGATTGATGCGAAAATATCGAGTGCCCTAAACTAATGCAAATTAGAATAAAACCCCGACACTTTTACGACGTGCAAGTATACACGGTCGAGAGCAGCAAGTGATAAGTTAAAAGTATCGATCCCACGAGGACTAGTTAGACCTAAATGGATGAGTGTCCTAACAAATTTTTCCTTATTTTAGTGCAATGCATGGGTGTGCAATTTCCTATAGTAGATAAACAGATGTGATAAGTAAGACAAGATAAGACTAGACTCAAGAAAATAAGTAAATTTAAATGCGGGAGAGGAGAATGCAAACAAGAAGATAGATACAAGAGATGAGATTTGTAATGAAAAATAAGCTCAAGGTTAGGTTAGAGTTCTAATGTTCAATTGGAATAAATTTTTAGTGATGCCTTGAATTTACCTACGCATGCATTCAAATGATTCTTTCCAAAATCACTAAGTTTTAAAACCTACAATTTCCCAATTGTGATCTAAATTATGCCCATGATTTAAGTTGTTCTAGGTGGGTTAATTATCCCTAATTAACTCAAGATCCTAGAATGAAAGTTTAATTTCCTAATTCACTAGCTTTTCCAAGTTCGTGAATTTTAGAGAAGTTAAAAGGGCCAATTTTAATTCTCATGCATCGTTGCAAACATTAAAATCTCATAAATCCAACTATGGCATCAACCATTAATTTATTACAATTTATACATTGAAGAGCAACTAAACTTGTGCTTAGAAGAATTTTAGTTCATGATTTTGGTCAAATTGCACATCTTTAAGTTGAACATGCTTTCACTAATCAAGAGATTTATCAATAAGCAGCATGAAAATAGTCACACAATTGTCTAAACAAGCGGTGAGCAAATTAACCTCTAATTGTAGTGTATAAACAACCCAACAAAAGCAAGTGATAATTGGCCAAAATAATAGGCAAAAGCACAAAAAGAAAGGGAACAATTTACACAAAGAGAGTGGCCTTGTTTTGCTCTACAAAGAATTGCCTAGCGTGTGACCTCTCATCCGATGGGATCAGCAGAGGGCACTTTGCTTCAAAGAAACCCTTTGGATGGCCTCAAAGACAGATTAGCCAATTGCTTCAGCAAAAGGGTTCTCGGGTTCCTACTTCACAGCAGCCAGGCGATTGCTTCAGCAAACCTCGACAACTCCCAACGCCAGCAACCACACGCGATTGCTTCAGCAAACCTCGACAGCTCCCAACGCCAGCAACCTCACGCGATTGCTTCAAAGAAACCTCGACGCTCCAACGCCCGCAACCTCACGCGATTGTTTCAAAGAAATCGATGAGCCAACTCTCCCAATGTCGTCCCTCGCAATTGCTACAAAGCAAAGTGGTAGGTTGGCTCTCCCGAATGCCCTCACTAATCTACTCCCCGGCTTTCAGAGCAAAATTGAAGCCCCTCTCTGTCCCTGCATCCAACAATTGCCTCCTCACGATTGCTACAAAGAAAGACACCATCATGATTTGTCTCTCCAACGCACACTTTTGTTGTAGCAATCACTTGGTTCTCCTTCTCTTCTCGACCTCTTCCTCTTGTCTGCAAAATTCTCTCCTCCTTCACACTTGTAAACCCTAGCCTCCTTATACAAGATGGTGTTGCCCTAATTCCCAAATTACAAAAATGCCCTTAGGGGAGAGAAAGATCATCTTCCCTTCGGGTAAGAGGTCTAAAATGCCCTTAGGGACTCTTGTAATTTTATAATCTCTCTGCATACGTAAAAATATCAAATAAATATATGAAGTCAATTATAAATCAAAATAGGCAAGGATTTAAGAAAAATCTCAAATTTTGGTCTTTAATTAATCATAGCTTATTTTCCTAAATTTCTTAAATTAAAGCACAAAAACATCAAAATTAATTCTTTTTGCACCTAATGCTTAAATTCAAGATTTTAAAGCTAATACACATAATTTAGGTATAAAATAACATGAGGATCACTAAATTAAATGCAATTCAAGTGGATTAAACACTAAAATTCTAGTAAAATAACTCACTTATGGTGAGTTATCAGATGTAGGATACCTAACTAACATAAAGAATTGGCTGGCGACCAAATTCCAAATGAAAGATTTGGGAGAGGCGCAGTATGTTCTTGGGATTCAGATCTTTAGAAATCGTAAAAACGTAACGCTAAGATCGTCTCAAGCGTCTTATATCGACAAAATGTTGTCCGGATATTCGATGCGAGAAATCCAAGAGGGTTTATTACCCTTCGGGCACGAAGTTCATCTGTCTAAGGAACAGTGTCCCAAGACACCTCAAGAAGTTGAGGATATGAGACATTGCCTCTGCAGTAGGTAGCTTAATGTATGTTATGCTATGCACTGTGCCGGACATTTGTTATGCAAAGTGGGAATAGTCGGTGAGGTACGACCCAATCCGAGATTAGATCACTGGACAACGCTTAAAAATATCCTCAAGTATCTAAGGATAACGAGGACTATATGCTTGTGTATGGGTCAAGGATCCGATCCACTGGATATACCGATTTCGATTTTCGGGCGATAATGATTCTCGAAATCCACATCGGGATCGGGCCACCCTTAACGAGGAGGTATAGTATGGCGAAGTATCAAGCAAGGATGCATCGACTCCACAATGGAGGTCGAGTATGTCGTCGCTTGTGAAGCAGCTAATGGAAGAATTTGTTTGGCTAAGGAAATTTCTTACCGATTTGGAAGTTGTTCCAAATATGGAATCTCTCATCACCTTATATCGTGACAACAAAGTGTGCAGTAGCTAATTCAAGGAACCTCACAACCATAAAGCGAGGTAAGCACATCGAGAGAGGAAGTATCACCGATACAAGAGATAGTGCAACGAGGAGATGTGTGATCACGAAGATCGCCGAGCACAATATTGTTGATCCGTTTACAAAAGACTCTCACACGCTAAAGTGTTCGAGGGTCATCTGGAAAGTCCGAATCTACGAGATATGTATATAGGCTAATCTAGGGCAAGTGGGAGATATGTAATGGGGTATATGGATACCCTAATTTATTGTATTTCTACTGTTTTAGATTTCGATGTACCCCACTAGAGTTTTAGTTCAAGTGGGAGTTTGTTGGAATTTATGCCCTAAAACTCGTAGTTTGTAATTATGTTCTAATTAATGTAATAAAGTGTTATTGTTCGCTATCTACGAGTTTGCCTTTATTTAAAACCCTAAATCCAATAAACTAAACATCCAAGGTCATTAAATGAATCTTTAATCGAATGTAATGTACATAAAAGGATCTCGGTTCGAGATACGGACTAAAGGTCTATAGTTGGGGATAAGGTTTGGGTACCTTACCTCGGTAAAACTATGGATATAGCCCACTTTGTATTTGATACAAACACCGTGATTCTAACGTGTTCGTGTGTAGATGACATGTGAGTGGGGATATCCTATGTAATGAGATTACATAAGACCAGGACCACTAAATAGTAACCTCAGTTGTAACTCTGTTGACTAGTTAGGTTTCTATTTCACTAGGATGACCTAGACAACTTGATCTCATTCCTGAGCAGGTTACGAACTCCTATTTGCGAGGGATTGTCTTTTGACTAGTATGGGTGAGAGTAGCCAGATTCGCCGACTCAATATGCCTACCTTCTTGGGGGCAAGACCGAGTGAGCGGCTGGGAACTTAACATAGCAAGATGGAATCACTCCTTCCCGCCTACTAGGGTAAGTAGAGAAATGTTCCCTTAAGTGGTGTCTCCGGGACTTGAACAAAGGGCTCGACCCTCTCATTGGCCCGAGAGGGACTCTGTTTGTTGGTAGGACCACAAACAAATTGTTCATTGTAGGAGCACCCTGTACTTAAGGCACAAGATGTAACCTAGGGGTAAAACGGTAATTTGACCCAGCTGGTGTTGCGAACATTCGTGAAGGATTGACTTGCTGTTATTGGTCAATATCCATGAACGAATGTTGATTGGGAGGTTAATAAGATGAACCGAGCAGTCTCGTATCGTTGGAGCTTCTGATCTGTAGGTCCATTAGGTCCACCTTCTAGCTCGTAAAGGGTTCTTAGATCATTTGAATTTGAAATGTTCAAATTCGTTAGGGAATATATTTAATGTATATTGATACGATATAATATATAGTTTTGGAACTATATATTATAAATTTAATGTGAATATGATTCATATTAAATTTTATGAGATAATTGAATATTTGAAAGAGTTCAAATATTATATTAAATGTGAATGTGATTCACATTTGAAAACTATAGGTTAAAATTTAATGTGCACTTGATGTACATTAAAACTATAGGTTAAAGGGGTGATATGATTAAATGAGATTTAATCCAAATTAAATATATGATATTTAATTTGTATTATTTAAATTAATAATTAAATTTGATTTAATTATTATTTATTATTATTATTATTATTATTATTTTAATAATAAAATAAGGGAACGTGTCATCCAGACACGTTCCCACTATCCCCTTCCTTCTCCCTATCGATAGCTTAACAGGGAGAAGGGGTGTGCATTTTGCATTGATCGATTAACGATATTGTTCAAGCAATTGGTGAATTGCTCTCTCACTCTCTCTCAATTCTAGAATTCCCAAAAGTTCTTCCAACTGTTGGATTACCTTCCCACCAAGGTAGATCTAAGTAGAACTCAGAGATATAGAAGGTGATCCATTTGGTGGTGTTCTCAAAAACAGAGAAACTTAAGCTTTCGGGTTGTTGTCTTTGATTGGAGCAAGGAGTTGCTATTGGAGAAAGTCTACAAAGGTAATTCTTCTTTCTCTCCTTTCGTTTAATTGTTAAACTTTACATGTTTGCATGTATGTTATTATCCATGTCTAATAGGATTAGAGGTTCATGCTTGTTCTTTATTTTTTGGTCAATGTACTGGTTTTTGTTTTTAGCAAAACAATCAAGCACATTAACGATCCCAATCACGTTTCCGCTGCTCAAGGAGATCAGATCTCCATCACTTACCACTCAAGCACCAACAAAACAGCAACAACATACGAGTATGAATTCATCTGGGTCAAATAATATGAATTAAGATAGTACTCGGAAGAGCAAGAATAATCAAGGTGGTAGAGGTTGGAGATACTGGAATAATAATAACAAGCCTCAGTGTCAAGTGTGTGGTCGCTTTGGACATACTGCATTACGTTGCTATTTTAGATTTGAACGATCGTATCAAGGGCCAAATATGAACATGAGTGGACAGAATACTGGTTCAAATCCAACATTGTCGCAGATGAATTTTTCACAATAGACAGCATGAGCATATATACTACAAAATGATTTAAACCGAGACAATCAGTGGTATCCTGATTCGGGAGCAACCAATCATGTCACAAATGACTTTTCAAATCTATCAGTAGCAACGGAATATCAAGGAGACAACATGGTTCACATTGGCAATGGCTCAGGTTTGAAAGTTCTTAATATCGATTCTTCTTTACTTCGATCCTCGTCCTTGCAAAATAATGTTGTTTTTAATTTACATAACCTCCTTCATGTCCCTCAAATAACAAAGAATCTCAGCAGTGTAAGCCAGTTTGCTAGAGATAACAAAGTCTTCTTTGAATTTCACCCTACCATTTGTTGTGTGAAGGATCTACGCAGTGGACAAATAATGCTCCAAGGTAGAGTAACTGATGGATTGTATGCCTTTGACTTAGAAACAACTCATCTCCGTATGTCTCTTCCAAATCAGAGTCAATCTTCTTCGATCGAGTTTTCTCAAATTTATCATACTACCATGTCTCCTTATATGTCTTTTAATCCATCTATTTTTTATGTATGGCACAATCGATTAGGACATCCATCTCACAATACTGTTCAAAATATTCTTACCACTTGTAAAGTCTCTTATTCCTTGAATAATAAACATTCAGTTTGTCATGCATGTGCTGTTGGAAAATCTCACTGTTTACCTTTCTCTGATTCTCAAACTCAATATAGCTCTCCTCTTGAACTGGTTGTTGTTGATATTTGGGGTCCATTTTTCAAAACTTCTAACAATGGCTTTCAATATTATGTCAGTTTTGTTAATGTATATTCAAGATACACATGGGTTTACTTTCTTAAATCCAAATCTGAGACTTTCCAAGCTTTTATACTTTTTAAAACATATATTGAAAAACTTCTAGGGAAATCTATTCTCAGATTCCAATTAGATAATGATGGTGAATTTCGTTCGTTCACACCATTCCTTAAAGCTAATGGCATTGAGCATAGGCTCGCTTGTCCATATACATCTCAACAAAATGGGATTGTTGAACGAAAACACAGACATATAGTAGACATGGGTCTTACCCTTTTATCTCAAGCCTCTCTAAACTTAGAATTCTGGGATGAGGCCTTCTCAACAGCAGTATACCTCATAAATCGGCTTCCAATAACAGTCCATCAGTTATCTCCTTTGGAAAAATTATTTGTCATTCAACCTAACTATCATGCGCTAAAGACCTTTGGTTTCCTTTGTTTCTCCCTCCTACGACCATATAATGTTCATAAAATTGAGAATAGGTCTCTTCCTTATCTTTTCCTCGGGTACAGTAACACACAAAAAGGGTACAAATGTCTTTCTCCTTCGGGTAAACTTATAGTCTTGAGACATGTGCAATTTGATGAGACTAAATTTCCTACATCAAGGTTTACTCAACCAAATAACCACACCCAATCTGTCTTCACATCCAATAGTCTTACTGTTGTACCTGCAGTAGCCCCACAGTTTGTTCCACTATCTTCTTTTACTTCTACTACTGTACCCTGCCATAATCAAATTGACCTATCTAATTATCAACATCTTTCTACATTGCCAAATGACATTACATCTTCCTCTCCAACCCTATCTGAACTCTTACCTTTCATAAATCTAGAGCCTTTATCCCCTATCTCCAGTGTTAATCCAACTTCATCTGATAGTTCAGGACTTTCTTTATCTCAGCCATTGTCGAGTTTGCTAAGATTGTTAATGACCATCCCATGGTGACAAGAGGAAAAGATGGGATCTTTAAACATAGAATTTATTGACTGAGTACCTGCAAGAGGAGCCTTCATCAGTCAAAGAAGCCCTGAAATGTGATCATTGGGTTCGAGCAATGCAGACTGAGTATGATGCTCTTATTGTTGGGACATGTGTCCTAAACTTGTGTAATTTTGGTCAAATGAATAAAGAGTTATTTGATTTGATAAAATTATATTTTCGTTTTATAAATCCAATAAACTAAGATCCAAGGTTATAATGAATCTTGAACATCAGTGTAGTAGACACTATTTGGATTGTGTTCAAGAATATAACCTAAATGATCTATGGTATAAGAATGAGGTTGGAAACCTTATTATGGTAACACCATGGATGCGACCCATTTTGTAGTTAGTACAAATGAGGTAATCCAACTCATTCATGTGGATGGCATGCGAGTGGGGGCATCCTATATGAAGAGTTCATACAAGACCGAACTGTAAATTATTAGTCTAACCAGTATAACGCCGTTAACAGGATACGACTGATAATTTATATATGGTCATTAGTGACTCGACCTGAATCCTGAACAAGTTAATAACTCCTGCTTATAGGAGTTTGTCCTTAGACTAGTATGGGTGGGAGTGGCTTGTAAGCAACTCAATAAGCCTACCTTCTCAAGGACAGAACCCCGTAGGTAGCTGGGGACTTAACTCTGCAAGATGGAATTCACTCATTCCTAGGCTAAGGAATTAGATAGGTTGTTCTCTTAAGAACTGAGTCCAGGTCTTGAATAACGGCCCCCGCCCTCTAAACTAGCTTAAGAGGGTTTGAGTTTATGGTAGGACCATACACTTGTTGTTCATTAGAGGATCAGTAGTACTTAAAGAACTAAGAGGTAATCACAAGGGTAAAACGGTAATTTGACCCAACTGTGATTACAAACAACCTGTGAAGGGTCGACTCATGGGTAATGATTATATCAATGGACACAATATAATCTACAGTAAGGAGAGTGCATCTACAAATCTATAGCAGAGTGACTTGTAGTTAATGAATATTGATTAACCAGATCAAAGGGTTTGATCAGTTAATCTCACATCATTGGAGCTCATGAACTGTAGGTCCATTAGGTCCTTCCGTTGGCTCAACATGGTAACATTGAGGGTATAAAGTTAGGAATGAAATTGAATTGTTCAATTTCATATATGAGGTGTTATATCAACTATATGTGATATAATTGATATAATATATAGTTTAATGTGAATTTGATTCACAAATTAACTATATACGAATGAGAGAATGAAGGAGGGATATGATAGTAATTTTCATCCTATTTCCCTATAAATAGTTGCATAAGATGCAACTTTAAAAAGAGAGATTGGATACAACCCTAGAGTTCTATTTTTGTTGTTGAAAAGAGTTTCAAACACAACTTCTCTCAAACCTCCACATCTCATCCTAAAGGAACCCACCTTCGTCCCCCACCTAGAGAACAACGGAAAAGATCTAGTGGCAGATCTTCACATGGTTCGGGTTCGCGTTGTTGAGATTGTAATCGTAAGAGAACGAGCTCGAGAAGAAAGTGTTCTTGAAAGGTAAATTTCTTGTTGTCCTAATTTGTTGTGTATGTTTAATCTTAGATATATTGATCTTGATATGAATCTAAGTAACACTATCATGAACACGTGATTCACAATCACTTCCACTGCGGGATTCGATCCCTTCACTTATGACTAATGATACATGGTGTTTAGTGTCTCCTCCTACTGATAAGAAAATCATTGGTTGCAAGTGGGTGTTTAAAATCAAACGCTGCTCAGATGGCTTGGTGGCTAAATATAAGGCGAGGCTTGTAGTTCAGGGGTTTCACCAAACTGCAGACATTGATTATACAGAAACTTTCAACCCCATTGTGAAACAGGTAACCATCTGAGTACTTTTCACCATTGCTTTAGCAAATGGGTGGTCTCTGCGCCAGGTAGATATAAACAATGCATTCTTACATGGCTTATTACATGAAGAGGTGTTTATGGCTCAACCACCAGGTATAGTTTCTTCGTCTCATCCTCATATGGTATGTAGACTGAAAAAGACACTATATGGCTTAAAACAGACGCCTAGGGTCTGGTATGAGAGGTTGAGTATTTTTTGCATAGTCTGGAATTTGTACACTCTCGTGCTGATGCATCCCTGATGATCTATAACAAAGAAGGAATACAATGCTATATACTCATTTATGTTGATGATATAGTGATCACAGGAAACTCAAATAAATGGATTGATAGGTTGGTGCAACTACTACATCAGACCTTTGCTCTAAAAGACTTAGGTCTACTGAGTTATTTTTTGGGGGTTGAGGTTTCTTATACATCTGATGGAAAAATCATGCTCTCTCAGGCCAAATACATTTTTGATCTGATGTCTAAAACTCAAATGCATCATGATCGAAGTATTCCTACACCAATGGTGAGTGGATCAGTCCTGTCTGCATATCATGGGGAGAAATTTCTTGATGTCAAACTAAATAGAAGTACGGTTGGAGCCCTGCAGTATGCTACGATAACAAGGCTTGAAATTGCATATAGTGTGAACAAAGTGTGTCAATTCATGCATAACCCAACCTTGGTTCATTGGAAAGCAGTGAAGAGGATTTTGAGATATTTGACTGGTACAATCGACCATGGACTTCTTTTTCATAAACCATCCAATTTAGACATACAAGGCTTTGCATATGCAGAGTGGGCTTCTGACCCTGATGACAGAAAATCGACATCTGGTTTGTGTGTGGAAATTTGATATAGTGGTCATCCAAAAATCAGAATATCATCTCTAATATAGTACAGAGGTTGAATACAGAAACTTAACTCATGTCTCAGCTGAGTTGGTTTGGCTGAAAATGCTTTTGAATGACTTAGGTCTGTCTCTTCCTACTTTGTCAACGCTATGGTGTGATAATCTTAGTATTGTTCATCTAAGTACTAATCTCGTACTGTATTCTCGTACAAAGCATGTTGAGATTGATATATACTTTGTTAGGGATTTAGTTTTGCAAAATCAGATAGTTATAAGACATCTTCCAGCTCAAGCACAAGTGGCAGACATTTTCCTCTCTCTGCATCAAGGTTTCTGCCTTTGTTATCCAAGCTCAATGTTCAATCTTCTACATCCATTGGCTTGAGGGGGATGTTAAGAGAGCTCACTGAATTGGTTTGTCTAGTTATATTGTTATTAATATATTTGGTTGTAATAAGGGATAGTTGTAACTAATAACTAGTTTGTATTCTCAAAGTACCTATATATAGGTACATTGGGCTTTGATCTCATTATGAAGTTGAATGAATGAAAAGGGGTTGAGTACGTTTGAGATCATTATGGGCTTGGATCTTTGTGTTGTCAAAACTTAAGATACTTCATCCTACTTTAATTATTTGATAATTAATATATATTTTAATTTATGTTTGGCCTGAAACAGATTTCATGGTAATAAATATTAATGGTAACATTTCATAAATTTTGTGATTAGAAATTCGCTCAAATTGAGGGACCTAAGAATACCTACAAGGGTGAAGTTGCATATAGCGTATTTGTATAAGAGGAATACTTGGTGTCGTCTGAGATACACTCATCTATTATGCAGTCCACTTTTCAATTACTTAAAAAATTTTAGTTCTTTTTCAAATCAGACAAATCTTGGTTAAAAAATTGTGTTACAACTTACACCCAAGTTTTTCTCTTTCTATTATTCATTTAAGTCTATTTGGAGCACAAGTTATTATAATTTGTGGAATACTCTACACCCCAAACATTATAACGTCAAACTATATTACTCTACATTTTAAATAATATTACATAATTCCACTTATTATAATAACTCACAGATTATTATAACCATTGTTATTATAACCCACCTAGCGCCCCAAATACCCCGTTAATGTTTAAGTCACATTAGAACTTTGTATGAAATAAATCAAGTTAAGAGACTTTTTTGTGTACCTTAATGATGAGTGAGAACATCTAAAAAATGATAAGCTTGATCGTCACCCTAGTCAATCATTAATAATTTTAAAGTTATGATTATAACGATTTTTTTAATTTAACACTATTTAAAGGGGAAGATTTAAACTCATATTATCCATAAGCACATATTTCATATGCCTTCTTCCATATAATTACAACGGTTTATACCTTAAAAGGGGAATCTTTTTACAATTTCCACCAAAATTTTCACAAGCAACTGCAAGTGGACACATCTCTTTGATTTAGGCAATTACCAAATGAAGGTAGGTGGAACTTGGACGCAAGAAAAATCCCTTTCAGGGTCAATTCACCGTTCGAACTAGAACCAAGAGAAAATTCACAGTCCAACCCCGCGCCATTAAATCCAACCAACCCAACTGCCCAAAAGCAAATACCCAAAATCCTGACGGGTCCAGGATCTGGGTTGATTTCATTTCCCAGATTCGATTTTTCCTCCACTTTAACACTCTATTCGGCTAACAGTTCGTTCTTGCGATCGTCGACCCACCCGAATTGCGCAATTCAGCCATCTGGGTTTCAGGATTATCGGATCTAACCCAATTGCGGATCGGTTTTGGTTTTGGTTTCACTCTCCCTACTCCGTATTCGGGATTTGTTTTTGTTCTTTTTGTCTCACAATCCATTCCTTCTAACCCTGTCGGACTATCCAATCCGACTCCACCGTTTTCGAAGGAAGACACTTCAATTCAACAATTTTCTGTAAGACCCACTTCGAATTATGATTCAATTATGGTCCTACTCAGCTGTTTTATGCTGCTTCTTATGTTGGGTCTCTGTCTTTTCATGTAATCTATGGCGTTTGTTGGCTGATTTTTGTGTTCCTTTAATTTCTGTTTTTTTTGGAGGGAATTCGAGATGAATTTGTGTCACCTCTGCTGGAAACTTTGTCCGATGTTTGGTTTTTCGTAAAAAATGTGATTCTTCTTTCATGGATTTCCCCTTCCTGTTGGAGACTTGAGAGTTTTTAGTTATTTCTCTTGATTTGGTTTTGTTTCCCATCATAATTATGATGATATGATCCATTTTCCTCGTGAAAATGATTGGACTACATGTGATTTTTAGTTGTGATCTCTCTTATAGTAGATACTGTTTGACACTGGCCTTCTATCTCATTAACTTCATGATCATTTTCTATTCGGTGCTAGCCAATGTGAACTGACTGATAATTTCTTTTTACAGTTACCATCAATTGTTTCTGTACAATTCCTCAGTTGTTTTCAATCTCTCTCTCTTCTGATAGGTGGAAAAGGGCATTCTTAAGTATGTAATAGTTATGATGAGTTGAACGGGTTGGCGCAAACAATGGGAGAGTTTTAAGATCTTAAGTACTATTTCATCTTTGGATTCAAAATGTTGTAGGAAGTCATAATCCATTTACTCATTTAGGGGCTGTTTGGGGCACTGAATTGGTTATAATAACATGAGTTATAATAGTTTGTGAGTTATAATAGTATGTGGAATTATATACTATTATTTAAAATGCAAGGTTGTTTAGTCTGGGTTATAATAGTCTGTGTTTAGGATGTTGATTATTCCACAGGTTATTATATAACTCACGCTCCAAACAGCCCCTTAGTTCATAGTTGAATTGCCTTCCATTATTTTACTCTATTTATTTACAATTTTGTGTTAAGAGTTTAACTTGTTTTGTATATCACTGATGCCTGTGTTCCATTTTTCCGTGAACCATCATCTGAGGAACAGTAATCTTTACATTGTTCTGTAAATGGAACAATTGAGAAGTTGGTCCCTTTTGTGCCATCTATATGGAAAGGTCTTTACAGAATAGCTTCCCTTCATTTTGTTATCATGTTTGCTTTGCCTTTGCAGTTCATACCTTGTACAGAATTTGGTTTATTTTATCCTCATGAAATGGAGATATCTAACGACTCATCCATCAAGAAACCGAAGAGGTTGACATCGGTAGTTTGGAATCACTTTGAGAGAGTCAGGAAGGCTGACATTTGTTATGCTGTTTGTGTGCATTGCAACAAGAAGCTCAGTGGCTCAAGTAATAGCGGAACCACACATCTAAGAAATCACTTGATGCGATGTCTGAAAAGATCCAATTACGATGTTTCTCAACTACTTGCAGCCAAGAGAATGAAAAAGGATAGTTCAGGTGGTCTTTCAAACATCAGCTTTGATGAAGCACAGAGAAAAGATGAGTTTAAATCAGCAATTGTGAAATATGATCCAGATCAGAGAAGGGATGATGTTGTTACCATAGCAAGTAGTAAGTTTGATCAAGAGCGGAGTCAGAATGATCTTGCTCGTATGATCATATTGCACGGTTATCCATTGTCTATTGTTGAGCATGTAGGGTTTAAAGTTTTTGTCAAAAACGTACAACCATTGTTTGAGGTGTTACCAAATAGCACTATTGAGCTTTCTTGTATGGAAATCTATGAGAAGGAAAAAGAGAAGATTTTTGAAACTATTAGCAGATTGCAGGGTAGAATTAATGTTTCGGTTGAAATGTGGTCTTCATCCGAAAATATGGATTATTTATGCTTGACTGCACATTATATTGACGAGGATTGGAAATTACAGAAGAATCTTTTGAATTTTATCACCCTTGATTCTTCTCACACGGAGGACATGCTCTCAGACGTGATTATTAAATGCCTGATGGACTGGGACATTGATTGCAAGCTATTTGCACTGACATTTGATGATTTTTCAACCAACGACGAGATAATCAGAAGAATTAAAGAACACATATCAAAGAAAAGACCTCTTTTGAGTAATGGACGACTATTTGATGTATGCTCTGCTGCACATACCCTGAATGCAATCGCTGAAGACGTGATAGAAGCGATGCGAGAGGTTAACCAAAAGATCCGAGGAAGTTTTAAATATATCAGAAGTTCACAAGTCATTCAAGGAAGGTTCAATGATATGGCTCTTCAAGTTGGGATCACCAGTCAGAAGATATTGGCCCCTGACAGTCCTGGTCAATGGAATTCGACATATTTCATGCTTGAGACGGCCTTGGAATACAAGGGTGTGTTTAATCTTCTACAGGAGCACGATCCTGATTATGCATCGGCTCTTACTGTTTCGGAGTGGGAATGGACAACTTGTGTTGCTGCCTATTTGAAACTTTTTGTCGAAATCATGAACATCTTCTTGGGCAACAAATCTCCTACTGCAAATATATACTTTCCTGAGATTTGTGACGTTCACATTCAATTAATCGAGTGGTGTAAGAGCTCGGATAATTTTCTCAACTCCCTTGCATTGAAAATGAAATCTAAGTTTGATAAATATTGGAGCAAATGCAGTCTGGCTTTGGCCGTTGCTGCAGTTCTAGATCCAAGGTTTAAGATGAAATTGGTCGAGTACTACTATTCGCAGATTTATGGTAGCACGGCCTTGGATCGTATCAAGGAAGTTTCCGAAGGTATCAAGGAACTTTACAATGCATATTCTATCTGCTTTTCAATGGTTGATCAAGGTTCAGCCTTGCCTGGAAGCAGTTTACCTGGGGCCAGTAATGACACTGGGGACAGGCTAAAAGGCTTTGACAAGTTCCTTCATGAGACTTCCCAAGGTCAAAGTGTAATGTCTGACTTGGACAAATATTTAGAGGAACCAGTGTTTCCTCGAAACTGCGATTTCAACATACTAAACTGGTGGAAAGTGCACACGCCGAGGTACCCAATCTTGTCAATGATGGCTCGTGATGTTATTGGGACTCCGATGTCAAGCATTGCACCCGAGTTGGCATTTAGCACCGGAGGTCGAGTTCTCGACCGTGATCGAAGTTCCTTAAGCCCCAATACTCGTCAAGCTCTAATATGTGCACAAGATTGGCTTCGTATAGAACTAGAAGGTACGTGCCCAATGGATTCTACCCAACATTTTTTTACTTCTTTTACTTGCAACTGTTTATTGTTTTCGTTTCGTATCAGATCCAAGGCCGTTGTCTACCGCTTCTTACATACCGCTTCTGCTCGGACCCAATTAAATGTACAAATAGGTGCCTGGTGTCATGTAAATATCTTACGCAACATCTATGCTCCAACCTCACTCCATTGTTTTGCTTTCATATCATGTAGGTTGATGGATCTGTTAGTTTATACAGTGGCTTCTGATTGTTTTTGACAACATAGCCTTGTCCACAATGAGCCATTTTGTGCATAATGGAACTCTGTTTCTTCTGAATGTCTCTGTCTATAGACCAGACAATGGGCAAAAATTTGTATGTTTTGCTGGTAATAAGAATTGTAAATATTTATATCAGTGATGTCTTATGGGTAAGGATGATCATTTATAAAGTTCAATCTTTCATGTTCTTGACCTTTTTACTTGGTTAGATTTAGATGTGAAGAGTTTTTTCATTGGTTGTACAGGAAAAGAGTTTAAGGGGCTTATTTAAATTAATGTTATTATTAAGCCATTTCATTTTTAATGATAATTTCACATCATAAAGCTGTGGGGGAATGTAAAAATGATCAATATTTGAAATATTTTATCACATTGTGTCTGAATGTATGGTACTTTCCCTCTATTTCAATCAAGATTATTTACTTATTCAATCGTGACAAATGAAACGTTAGTTGAATTAAGAATAGGAATATCCCAAATCAATCATTAAAATTAAGCTAATTAATTGAAAATGATTCGTTTCTTCAAGATTGTGTCTTTTTTTTTTTTTTTTAATATAGATTATAGATGGATGTAAATTCGGTTCATGATTTCGTGGCTAGAATTTTGTAAATCTTACGTATCTTTTGCGGCGGTCATTTGAAATTTGGAAGAGAGTCAACACGAGTAATCTGTTTGGAAAATGTTCAAATTTTAAATATAGGTTAAAAACACTCTTTGATCTCTAGATTTTCGTAAAAGTAACCATTTAGAGTTTGACTTTCGTAAAAGTAACAATTTAGAGTTTGTTGGTAGACAATCTAAAAATAAAAATTTTGAAAATAATATATTCAATTAAAACATAGTTGTATTTCATGTTTTCATAAATGTGTTTGGTAATAGATTTAGAAATTTGGTTTCAATTTAAATAATTGTTCAAAATGTTATAGACCATGAAACTAGTTGTACTTGTCAGACTAAATATTATTTAAATATGAATCATTATTAATTAATTTAAGAACATGTTTTTTTGTTATAAATTTTGTATAATTATTATTTTATAATATCAAATAATTTGTAATATATTATATTATATATCTTAATTTATTAAAAATAAATTAAGTTTATAATATGAAATACTATATTTATTAAAGTTTTTTTTAATCTTTTTTTTAATATAATTATCATTTTAAAATTTCAAATTCAAAATTGGGATACAAAGAAAATTGAAAACATAAAAATGTTATTTTTAGAATTTCTACTATTTGAATCGTCAAATTCGAAAGCAATTTTCAAAAACACATTTGTCAAACGCATATAGGATTTTATTTTCTGAATTTTAGTTTGTAATAATTTAGTTGTGTACTTTTAAGTTTGTTGCAATTTAGTCTATGAACTTTAATATGCGGTCCCTATACTTTGAAATTTGCAACAATTTAATTTTTACTGTGAAAAATCTCATCAAAATTAAGTGACGACTTTTAGTATGTAACGATTTCGTCTTTATAATTTATAAAGACATTTGCTCCTCAATTAGTTTATTGATTCACAAATGCAAGAAGTCTTGTTAAATTTTAACAATATTTTTTCATAATAGAGATTAAATCATCATAAAATTTAAAGTAGATGAACTAAATTACACTAAATTGTTACACAATTGAAAGTAAAAAGGTCAGGATTAAATTATTACTGACAAGTGAGATAAAAGGTCGAGGGAGACTTATCTGAATGCTTGGCAATAAGAACATGTTGGGAAAAAAAGCATAGGGAATAACTTGTGAGAATAAATAAGAAAATTTTATGTCGACCTCTTTTCAAATTAACTTTACATTAAAGGTATTTTTATATATTTTTAATTTTAAAATGAATTTGACCAAATGGTTGGTTAAAGAGAATAATGTACTTGTGTTTTTTCTTTGAGGGATTCGAAACATAAACCTTAACATATTCGATATAACAGTTGAGCTATACTTTGACATAAATAACGCAAATGATCTAAATTAGTTAGTATAAAGAACTTGTCTAAAGTTCTACCCCTCTTAATTCTTATTCTAATAATAAAGGAAAATACTAATTTTATTACTATCTAAACATAAATGGATTTTTTATTTAAAAAAAATGAACTATTTTAAAAATAACAAAGCATGAAAAGGGCTTATTTCAAGAGTTTCTATTTTTTTATTAAAAAAAACACACAATAAGTATATGATTTTTTACTCTTTTTTTTTCAAAACGCTCTAAATAATAAAAAAAATTGGTTGAGTGATTATATTAATTTTTTTTCTTACTATATATTTTAAAGATTTTTTGATTAATTACTAAAAGATCACTTTTGGATAATCTGTACCTTCAAAGATGGGTTTTCAAAAAGAATTTTTAAATTAATCTATTTAGAGTAAATTATAGAAAATATTCCTGACTTTGTATTTTGTTTAAAAAAATACTCCTGAACTTTGTCCATATACTAACGATAATGTCATTTATAACTTTTTTAAGGTTAAGTCTTTAAGAGTATTAATACAATTTTCATGAGTATTTTAAAACGGATGTACTAACGATTTCTGTCTATATACTAAATATAAGAGTTTTTTTTTAACTTTTTTTTTCTTTAAAATTTAAGGGTATTAATTAAATTTTTGAAAGTTTAAGGGTATTTTTTTATAATTTACTTTTTATTTATTAAGATTTTTTTTTAGTACATCAACAATCAAAGGGTGGGATTCGAACCCACGCACTCTCGACCAAGAGAGATTCTTGATGTCGATTGTCTTTCTATTTCTTGTTGGAAAAAAAAAACTCTTGACAATCTAAAATCATTCAAAAAGTTATATACTTAACACATTTTAAATTATTAATTTTTTCGGAGGTGCTTATAGAAAAAATTGTTTTGTTTAATTTTTTTTTTTAAAGTTATTCCAATCACACTAAAGGAAGAACATCGGATAGAATGATTTGAAATTAATAAAGAATGGGAGTAGTTGATAATTGTCACATGGAAATTTTGATTGGAGGAATAAGAAAATGAAAAGGAAAAAGGTTGTCATATCCAAATGGTGGCATTAGACATAATGATAGAGAGATGGGCACTTCCAAGTTCATTAAGAAATTATGAAGAGAAGAGAAAGAGGTTGCAAATATAATCTTAATGGTCCCCTATGTTTTGGAGATTCTAGACCACATATTCATTTCCTAACCCAACCTGCCCCACTCTTCCTCTCCTCACTCTCTTCTCTTTTTCTTTCTTCTTATGATATTTTCTACTAGGAGTGTTTTTAAATGAAGTGTTTTTTCGATAAACACTTTTGAAATAACCATTGATTAAGGATATGTTTGAGAATATTTTTGAAATGATCAAAATTATTTTTTTTTTTTTTTTGTTAGAAACAGCATGACAAAAGTGATTTTTAGTTATTCTAAAAACACTCCAAAATATGTCATAATTAAAATGTTTCATCCAAAATACTCTCAACGGGTTTTAAGTGTTTTTAAGAAATTTCAGAAACTCTCTTTTGATTGGGTAACTAAACACTAGGAAAATTTTGAATGGCACTTTTAATTGGCTAGAAGCAATTTTGAATAGTGCTTTTAGTGGAGTATAAGTACCTTTTGTTTTTTTAGTTCCAAAAGATGTCATAAACTCCCCTGAAAATATATTTTGTTAATTAAAGTAAAAAAATTATTAATACTTTGCACTTACGTTTAAATCTTATTTGTCCCTGGTCATCTAAGTATTAATATATTCTAAAAGCATCATGAAATAAAAAAATTCACTCTCATTTCTCGTTAGGTAGGACATGATAATAAATTGCTATAGTCAAAAATGAAAACCAATAAAAATATCACTAAATTTATCATCCGATGTTTCTTTTTAATTTAAGATGAGAATGTGATAGAAAACTATTTAAATAAAGAAAATTGATTATGTAATGATATGGTAAAATCATAGAAAAAATAATTTAATTAAACTTAAAAAAGATGATCGAATTTCTTGTTTTTCATTGTGACAAAGACAAGTTTGACAAGAAAAAAAGAAATAAAAATAAATTGAGATAAAGAATGAGGATTATTATTCATACTCCATTGTCCCTCCCCCTTCTATATGCTATGATAGGTTAGTAATCGACAGAGTAAATCTTGGGGATGGCTATGGCTATGGTTTTAGGATGTGAAATGAAAAGAAAGTGCCAAATAAGTTTAAAAACTATTATTTTTTAAATAATAACATTTATTTGATTAATTCCATATAAATTAATTTAAAAAGTAAATAAAATTAGAGTTTTCTTACGAATAACCTATTTTCATAAGTTTTAATGACGGATGACATGGATTCTAAAAATAATGAAATATGATATATTCTAACGTGGTAATGTGCGCAAAATTACCTATGAGGGTAGTATGAGAGACATTGCTTGTTCATGCTCTTGTATGCGGAAACACTCTCGTTTTAGCTCTCTCGCTCTCACTCAAATGAGTGGTCAAAAATCTAGAGAAAAAAGAGACACGAAAAAATTAAGTCAGAGAAGAGCTAGAATAACAGGGCTAGAGTAAATAAACAAGGAAAACATAAATTAGAGAAGAACTAGAGTAACAGAACGAGAGCGAGAGAAAAAACAAGGAAAATATAAGTTAGAGAAGAGCTAGAGTAGCAGAGTGAGAGCGAAACTATGATGCTCTCACAATAATTTGAACGAGATGCAAAGTAGAGAAAGGGCCATTGATCATTAATTTCATATCACAGGTCAAATGACATCAAGGCGCGTGAAAATAGTTTTTTCGTGCAAATATCTCAATAAAATTCAAGTTGGATTACTAATTTTAATATTTGGTACTTTAATGGTAGGTTCATTTTGAATTTTATACATTTTAAAGTTGCATTGTCTTTAATTACCCAATGAATTTTATACAACTTACAGATATATCGATTTATCAATGAATATTTTAATCTTTATTGAATGTTTATGTTATTGTCTCGAAGAGACATAAATCTAAAGTGATAAGTTATTTGAAGACATAATAAATAAGTTTGATATAGGGATTATTTTTATTAATAGTGTTTTTTTTAAAACTTATGGGAAAAATAATGCTCTTTTCAAACTTTTTAGGAAAATAATGCTTTTTTTTTTCCGTGGATGAAGAGACGACCTTGTGCGCGTGGATGTAGGTCGTCTCTTCAAGAGACGACCTTTGCTTATGTATTATTGTAGGTCGTCTCTTAGAGACGACCTACACACATGTAGATGAAGGTCGTCTCTTGAAGAGACAACCTTCACAGAATGAAAACATGGCCTTTGCTTATGTATTATTACACACAAGGTAAGTAATTTGATTATTTTGTTAAGTAATTTTTAAATTTTATTATTTTGTTACGTAATTTTTAAATTTTATTATTTTGTTAAGTAATTTGAACTTTATAAGTATGTAAAATGTTTTGTAGGTGCAAATTTGTTAAAGTGATCAATTATTTAGTTATTTGATGTAATGAAAGTTCGAATTTATAAATATAAAGAGTTAATTATACAAAACTAATAAAAGTTAAAAGTTCAACAATATCAAAAGTTCAATGTGTGCCACATGGTGGACGTCGTCTATTACGAGGAGGTTGTCGACGACGGCCTCTTGGAGCTTGATCGGGTTGGAGTAGTTCATCTGATTGTTCATCTTGATCATCATCTTCGCCACCCACGACGCGACATTGTGATGATGAGGACCGCCGAGAATCTTGTATTCTCGGTGTGGGTATCATCATCATCGGAGTTGTAATATATTGACTAGCATCAAAACATGTGCATCGACTCGTGATCAACATCATCCGCCACAGTGCCGACAAGTGCTCCTCTCCTCCAATGTCATCATGTTGTTGACGCGCGTCGCCTATGTCTAGGACCGTGAGGAGGAGCAATAGGAATGTTGTACATATTATGTAGTTGATCCAAATTGTTTTCTCCATGATCACATAGACGAAGAATCTCCATATTCTCTCGTGAGTTCTCGAATCTCTCTAAAGCATGACCTCTTTGAATAATAAGCAAAAAAATACTCAATATTTATAATAAATTTTATGTTAAAATATCTAAAAAAATAAATAAAACTTATACCGCATTTCCATATGATGCTCCTCATGAGTGATGTAACGCTGGTGATATTGTTATACCAATTTGAATAGTGCGGAGTGGTATCCCCGTGAGGCATCAATTGGTGGAGCATCGCTATGTGTTGTCTTAAATGCCATTGTTGTGAGTACGGTACAACACAATCGCCCGATCTTGATGTCGAAGGTCTATACCATGTAGGTTTGGGTCTGTGTTGCGCACGCATCCGGGATAGCTTGTTTCAATCCAAATCGTCGCATCACTCGATTAGGTAGATGCCATTCTATAATATGGAAACAAACCGTTGGAGTCATCGAACGCCAAATGTCAACACCATTTGAACAAGAAGGTGGTAATGTGTCCATGATATTATTGTATGGCTCCCAAATCACCTAAAATACCAAATTAGAAATAATTAGTGCCTTGTAAAATAATTTAGAATATTATCATTATATAATAATTAGTGACTTGTAAAATAATTTACTGTGTCGGGTGAAGTAGATCAAACATGTATCTCAGATGTATCGATCACATGTGTGGTCGCCCCAAGAATAACACAAAATTGGTCTCGCCACCTAAATAGAACATTAATTTAAAAAATTAGCACTATATATGAATTTTCAAACTATTTAAATATGTAAAATTCATTAACCAAACATACCGAGAACCAAGTGCTCTTCCAACCAGTCAAAGATCGTTGATATGTCGACGTTTGAGGAGCCATAGTGGGAATCGTTCCCAACCCCATAATTGAAGCGAATTACAGTTCAAAGCAATCTCGCAAGCATCTAAACGACTCGCATTACACGTTTATCTATATAACCATGCTAAGGTGCCCCACCCCAAGAATATCTTCCCGCAACGTCAAAGTGTCGTAGGAGTGGCGTAAACATCGATGCACCTTATCTCCGGATTTATCACAAAACATACTTCCGCCAAAGAGTTGCAATATGTATGCCCGAGCATATCTCGTCACGCAACAACATCATCTCGCATCATCATTCGGACACTGAAACCGTGGCCGCTAACCAAAGCAAACTTAACTGGATCCCTTAATGTGATTGTCCCCTCGGTGTCACACCGAGCAATTGTGCACAAGTCTGCTTTCCAATTGTAGCTCATCGGTCCCCGTAAGAGGTTCACCATCCACCGGTAAACCCAATAATAGTCGCGCAACATCCTGTAGAGTGATAGTACACTCCCCTCCGTGCACATGGAACGATGATGAGTCTCGTGTGTCTCCATCTTTCAACAAGTGCAAGTGATGAAGTGCCAATCTAATTGAATAAATCCTAATCGAGCCACTCCTCTCCAATCCTACTACGCGCAAGTGGGGTAATATAAGGCGATGTAATGGGATAACGCGTCCCTGGCGCTCCCCCGACGCCTACAATGTAGCTCTTCTATATTTGGATCTTGCCAAACAAGCTCGATCTATGAGATCGTTGCGCACATAATACTGATGTATCGATCGTACTGGATTAACATCCATTGTCTATAAAAAAATTAACTTCATTAATTATACTAAATAGAATATCAAATTAAAGTACATTTGATTTTGATAGAATATCAAATAAAAGTGCATTCGACTTGAATTAAAGTATACATGAATTAAATAGAATGTCAAATTAAAGTACATTCAAATTTGATAGAATTTGATAGAATTAAAGAACACTTGATAGAATTTGATAGAATGTTAACTTAAAGTACATTCAAATTAAATAGAATGTTAACTTAAAGTACATTCAAATTAAATTAAAGTACTATGGTAATACAAAAATTAAATTGAATTACAAACATAGAATCTAAAAGTTCCCTAAGGTGCTTCCGTTGTCGTATGGGACAACTCCTTCGATTGTGTCCCAATTGATTACATAGACCACATCGTTGTTGGGTGCTAGGTTCCTCCAATCCATCTCATTATGGTATCGAGAACTTTTGGTCTACCGACATCTCTCAACAATTTTGGGTGGCATATAAAACGGGGATATTAGGAGGTTCCATCCAATAGTCTTCGTGTGGGATTGGTTGGAATTGAGAAGTAGTATACTCAACATAAGTTGAAAGCTTATATGTATTCTCAATGAAATCTTCAAAATTCAACTTTAAGTGGGAGCAAATAGCCATGAAATGTGAGCATGGAATGCCATAAGATTGCCATTTATTGCATGAACAATAGTGAACTTCTCTATTTTCTTCTCGAGTTAATTTCAAAGTTTGAATATTTCCTCCCTTAGCATTGAAATAGTGTAACCCGATTTTTACATGGAACACACCATTTTCTCGGTCATAATCCACTATGTCATGCTTCGTGGATCTTGATGCCCATCTCACAATTTTATCAAGAGCATACCTAAAATTTATTGTAGAATAGTGGTGAGTATACCTGATATATTTTGATTAAGACGAAAAATAAGTTATATTACCTGGTATATTTCGCTTGTTGTGACAAAGCAATCCTTGTTTCTACTCTTCTCTTCTCAAAATATTGTACACATCTATAGAAGGTAAGTTGAGCAAGCGCAGTGATTGGCAACATGCGACCTCCTTTAAGGACTCCATTTATGCTCTCTGAAAGGTTAGTTGTCATCCACCCATACCTAAATCCTCCGTCATGAGATTGAGTCCATTTCTCAACACCAATATTGTTAAAAAAGTTCATACAAGAACTATTTACTACTTTAATCTCCTCGACACATTTGTTGTACTTACGTATTTTGTGTTGGCATCCAGCACGATAAACCATATCCTTCAACTTTTGAGACTTATATTTGTTGTTGAAGTTGCTAGCAATGTGTCTTAAGCAAAATCTATGGTGAGATTTATTGTCTGCCCAACCATTCTGTGGAGTATTGACAGCAGAAATGATACCGCCATGTCGATCTGAGATCAAACATACCTCTTCATGAGTGACAATTTGTCTCAGTAGTTTCAAAAACCAACCCCAAGTTTCACGACACTCTTCATCCACAACCGCAAATGCAAGTGGAAGCAATTTACCATTAGAGTCTACTGTTGTTGCAATTAATAACTTCCCTTTGTATTTGCCATACAAATGGGTGCCATCAATCTGTATGATGGGTCTACATTTTTTGAAAGCCTCTATACAAGGTCCGAAAGCCCAAAACACAGATGTAAGGATAGCATGACCTGCACTTTCACCATGATACTTGACTTTCCATTCAATACGTGTGCCAGGATTTGTATGTTTAACCATGTACATCCACTTAGGTAGAATCTTATAGGAATCATCCCAATCACCAAACACCCTAGTCAAGGCTTTTTTCTTCCCTTCCCAAACCCTACAATACGACACGTGGTATCCAAACTTTTCTTTTATATCAATTTGTAGTTGTGACACACTAACAGAAGGATTGCTTTTCACAGTTTCACAGAATTCTATGGCAATCATTGAAGAATCTAATTGCGCATGACTTTGATTTAATTCTGAATAAAAACATGTATGTTGGTCAATGTATTGTGTAATTTCAAAAAACCCATGAGATTTTTTTTGTAACGCATTTAAGTCGCCATCTACACCTATCTTCCCATTTTTTGCATCGTATAACCCACTTTGTAGGATTCGATTCCACGACCTCATATGGTGCATGATACTTAACAGCAAAACATTTTACCAGGTGCTGAAGAATTTCCTTATTGTTGCATATTAGACCCTTATACAATAGATTCCCTTCAACAACCACGGGTTCTTGGATAGGATCATGTTCGGTAGTGTTATCAAATTCATTGTTATCCAACTCGTTAAACGTATTTGACGGGATAACATGTACACTACCCTGAAAGTCTAACTCTTCAAATTCATCATCTGTTTTGATTCTAAAATCTTTATATGTATTATCTACCACCATATCTTCATCATCACATGCTGGAGAAACTGAATTAGGATCGGGGTCAACACATTGGCTAAGGTCAACAGATGGGTTGGGGTCAACAAACTGGCTAGGAGTTTCTTCGGGGGTTTGTACATTCATATCCATTCTTCTAACATTGACATATAAATGCACTAAATTTGGGACTGACATCGCAATTGAGAACATTAGGTTCATCGCTTGATAGTTAGGGATTGATATTGGCATAAACCTTATTGATCCCGATAGTGTTACTTCTGGGTGTCTATAAACTATCTCCAACCGACTTGTCCTTACATTTACCCCCTAGTGATAACCCAATCATTTCAACAAATTGTTCAAACGCGACTCGCTTATTAACGCTCAAAGAAACCCTCCACATCTTTGGTTGGTCATAATCAACTCCATCTACCCCATCGAACATAAAACCATTTGTATGCAAAACAAATCCGGACATTTATCTCCCATTTTCTATCCAATAAAATAAACCACATATATGTAAATTAGATCCTAAATCCAAATAAACTAAATATTTTAAAATTCAATCCAACAAATCAAAATTTAAATTCGATCCAACAAATCAAAAATTAAATTCAATCCAACAAATCTAAATGAATTCAATCCGACAAATCAAAATATTCAATCCAAAACTCAACAATCGATCTTAATAATTCTATGTAAGGACAAGTACATCTAAATATTTTTAAATTCGGTCAAAAATATTCAATCCAAAACTCAACAATCGATCTTAATCCAAAACTCAACAACAATCAAAATCAACTACATCTAAATATTTTTAAATTCAATCCAAAAAAATTCAACAATTTCTTTTAAATAATCAATCCAAAACTCAACAATCGATGTTAATAATTCTATGAATTAATATTATCTAAACAGAAAATAGATCTATAATAATATTAATAATAATCACAAAAAAAGTTAAAAATAACTCACAAATATTGAGGGCAATCCTCCAACTTTATGAACTTTGTCTTTCCAACGGTCTAAACTTCAAAGAAATTGACAAAAAGAGTATGTTAATTCAAAAGGCAATAAAAATGTCTAAAGAAAAAAAACAAAGAAAAGAAAAGGAAAGAATGTTATTTTATTACCTCAAATCGCGACAAAAAGCTTCAGTGGGGCTACAAAATGGGACCTATTGTTGTTTTGAAGTGGGCTACTACAAGAATAAACTTGAAAAACGAAATAATGGTGATTGCCGAAGCGAGATGGGGGTGAAAAAAATGACTGCCGATGGTTTGGATGTGAAAAAATGAGAGAAAAGGGAAGGAGGAGCGGCGGTTTGTCTCTGTGAAGGTCGTCTCTTCAAGAGACGACCTTCATTAAAAACCGAGAAGGTCGTCGACCTTCTCGTAACGCGTAAGAAGATCGTCTCTTCAAGAGACGACCTACATCCACGCGCACAAGGTCGTCTCTCAAGAGACGACCTACATCCACGAAAAAAGAAAATGCATTATTTTCCTAAAAAGTTTGAAAAGAACATTATTTTTACAATAAGTTTTAAAATAAACATTATTAATAAAAATTATCCTTTGATATAGTGATATTTTGTTTTAATAATATGCGAAGAAATTGGATTGTGATTGAAAAATAGAATGAGGCGGACTTATCTCTTTTGGAAATGCGACCATTACCAATAATGCTATTCTACTATTTTTAAAAGAATAAAAACTAAATTTAAAGAGATTTCATTGGAATACAGGCCATTTAAATTAAACGATGGAATTTTTGGGATCATCGGGTTTTTTTTTTAAGAGCTTTAAAGCAAAGATCTTGAAATCTTTTGGTCGGCAGGGGCTTTCTCCTCTCTGGCCGGCAATGGTTGGTGGCCATCAATATGCCCCAAAAACTTTGCCTCTTTTCTTTTTATCTTCCTTGGAAAATGATTGTAGCTTAAAACTCTAGTTTTATTTTTATTTTTTATTTTTTTTTATTTTTATTGTATTTTCAAGTTTTCTTTTATTTATTGCCTCCTGACGTCTAGCTTACTTCAGTTTGCTTTGCTGTCTGATTTTCCAAAACCATGGGCTGTCTCTATTTTCATAATTAGTAGAATTAAAATATTATTAAAAATGCACGTCCGAGTAAAAAATGATGGTTGTTTCTTTGAAATTCAGGAATTAATTTAGAGATTAAAATAAAATTTATGATGGGGAACAAAAAGAATAAAGTTCCACTAATATATAGATTCTTTGCCATGGTAAAATATAAAACCCTAATTTTATCTCATTTTTTTTAGTCTACACTGATAGCAGATGGGTCATTATTTTGTATGTCATAATATGAATAAGTATCTCTTTCATGTAATTTGAGTTATATGTACTTTTAAATGTATAATTTTAATCATGCTACTTTTTATATAAATTTGAAGTTAATTTTTATTAAAATTTATTAAATAATAATAATAATTTTAAAAAAGAAAAGATACACTGTAAATATATTTCCAAAATTTATAGAAGGAAAGGTGATAGAAAACCTAATTTTTTTAAGGAAAAAATCACAACTAAACTAAGAGTATAGAGATTAATTTTAAGTTTTGTTGAAAGAATAGAGACTAAAATTAGACATTTAAAAGTATAATGACCAAAATAGAACAAAGCTCGAGATACAAGAATCAAAATGGTATTTTAAACATTTGTTTTTACATATTATAAATAGTGGTTGTTTGACATATTGAAGGCTAAACGGTTCATCCCTTGTGGGGTTACTTTTATTATATAAATAGAAATAATAATACTCAGATAGTCAGTTTGAGCATATAGCTCGATAAATAAGATACCAATTATCGTGATTTTTCACTCTTACCATTATTGAACTCTCTCTCTCTATGTAAACAAAACTCATATAGGTTAAGTTATTAACTTAGTCTCCATAGTTTGGTCCATATAATTTAGTCAAATTTCATAAATTTTTCTCTAACCCAAATTTTTACTCTAAAAAGTGCACATTATTCTTTATCTTGCTCTTTAATCATCCCTTTAAACGTAATTAATACATTCTACTGCCATACTTAAGCCAAATAAAAAATATCATCTAATTGTCACACAAATAAATCATGTCACATATCCAATATGCTAATCACATAGATGATTTGTGAGAATTTAACTAGATTTTATAGGCTAAATTGAAACAATTTAAACTATAGAGATCAAATAAAAACTAAACTCAAATCATAAAGGTAAAATTAAAACCTTTAAAATTATAGAATGTAAATTAAAACTAAGCCTAAATCATAAAAATCGACTTTGGAAATTTAACTAAATAAAATAAATATAAAATTTTGGTTAAAAATATTGTTAGTCCCTAAACTTTTATAAAAGTAACAATTTAGTCCTTGAATTTTATTTGTAATAATTTAGTCTATGTACATTCAATTTTGTATAAATTTAGTACATAATTCTAGTATGTCCAAATTTAGTCTCTATATTGTAAAATTTGTAACAAATTAATATTTACAATGTAAAATTTGTAACAAATTAATCTTTACAATGTAAAATCTATAAAAATTTAGTCCGTACATTGTAAAATCTTATCAAAATTAAGTTTTAATTTTTATTATTTAACAACTTAATATTTATAGTTTATAATCACATTTGGTCTTAAATTAGTTTATCAACCTACTTAAGTAAAAAGTCTAAATCTTAACAACAATTTGTAAACAATAAATAAAATGTTACAAATTTTAAAATAGAGAGACAAATATTATTACATACTAAAGTTTTAGGTACTAAATTGTTACCAAATTGAAAATACATGAACTAAATCATTACAAACTATAATTCATGGATTACCATCAAAATCTAGGGACGAAAGTGATTTCAATTTTTTTCTTAAGAAACGTGTTTTTAACTTAAAATTTAAGAATCTCATTTAAATATTTGTTAGCTAAATGATAAAAAACTACATTTGTTTTAAAAATATATCTTTATTTTTTCAAAAGTGGAAATATTTCCTTTGACTTTTAATAAAGGTTTCAAACTATTCTCGGAGTAAAAATCCTTTAAGATATGTATGAATGAAAAATCAATTATGTCTACCATAAGATAAACACGAGTCTATTGTATCTCAAAATCAATTGATAATGTGAAGAGTAACACATGCATCTTATAAATTGTGAGGTATTTTAATTTTTTTGATGTCAGATTTTCATCAAACAACAACAATTCAATATGCCAATTTTTTATTCAACATTCTAGCCGTATTTCTTACTTGTAAAGATACTTTTCAAATATTTATAAAAGATTAAACATAATATTATAACTTTGAAAAAAATAATGATATTTTTTAGCGGGAGGATTCATAAGATATTTAACCAATATCTGATTATTTGTTGGCAATTAACGGTTTGTGGACTTTTCGAGGAGAGCATGGGGCATCAGATCTTGTATGCGACGGGGGGCTTTCTCTTCGTTTTGCTCCACTAAAACATACACGCAAATCTAACGGCTAAAAAACTGACACGTGGAAATCATTGTACCGTTTCCTTTGGATATTCTATTATTATCCCCTGCGTTTTTCTAGACTTAAATTGAATTTGATTTTTTTAAATAAATATTTGAGATGGTGATGCGTTTGATTTATTCTCATTTAAGGTATATTTCTTGTATATGATATAAAGTCATTTGTGTAAGTGTTACTATCGGATATCTTTATTATATATTTTCATTTGTCTCCTTTTTATCATGCGTCAATTTTTTTGAGGTGTTTTTTTTAAAAAAAAAAAATTTATTGAGAAAATATAGTTTATTCAAGAAGTTAATTTTATAAAGACGTTTGGGATGTATTAAATACTGCAATTTTGAGATTGTGCAAATATGATGGAGTAAGCTTAAAACTAAATTGTTATATGTATTGTCATGATTTTTTTTTAGAGAATGATTGTTTCGATAACATTTAAGAAAATTAAATAAAATTTCTTAGAAATATTAAATGCATTTTAGATTCATTAATCAAGGTCTTAAACATTTTCTTGATGTAGCCCACTGAAAATTTTTGTATAATAAGAGAGAGGAAACTTTTGAAATATTGAAAAGTTGTTCAAAGCCCATTATAAAATTATAAACGTAATTTACGCCCAATTTGCACTAATGTCTAGACTTCTCCCAAAGCATATATTAAAAAAAAATCTTTTTGTGTTTCTCTAAGTGTCTATTTCAAAGTGTTATAAATCAAATGTTTTTTTTAATCAAAAGTATTGCTTTATTTAAAAAGTGCTTTAAGGAAAATCTTTTTGTTGTTTGGTTTTAATATTCCAAAAACGATTTTGATCTAATTAAAATATTTCCAACCAACATTATATAATTGATATATTATTAAAATTAATAAAATTAAAACTTGAAATTAAAGGTGAGAGAAAAGTATGAAGAAGAAAGATTAGCTACGATAAGAAACACGTATATAAAGAAAATGAGTAACCAATGAGAGAAAAACATAAATGTAAGAGAAGATAATTAAACAAAATGCATGCATAAATTTATTGTGGGAGAGATAAAACACGTGTGCATATGTAATGACAAGAAGTTAACAGAGAACATTAAAAGGGAGATCATATTAGTGAGAGAGGAAATGTACCTATATAAAAAAGTATTTCTTATACCGTTTCTATTTAATCCTTAAAAATTGTAATAGTCGATTACGAATATGGTTAAATAATCTCTCCAAGTCTTTGTTATTACCTTAATTAAGTTACTTTTTTACTTGGGAGAACATTGTTTTATTTGGGCACATGGGCTAGAAAAAGAGAGATGAATTTTTAGGACTAGAGCTTTTGGAGATGCGATATAGTACTAAAATTCACTCACTTTCTTTCATACAAAATATTTAGGACCTTGTACTTTGTTCCCTAACTATCTCCTTCTCCTAAGTTTTTAGAATTGAAAATTGGCTTGCATTGACTGCACCTATCTATGGTGTAACCAATTTTCCAACCACAAAAATTAATTTTTAAATTTTTTTTTGTCACTCTCCATCGGACTGCATACTATTTAGGATGCACCCAAGCATTTTTCTTGAAAATTTTCTCCCTCCTTTGAATTTTTTGGCACCGCCTCTGGTTAATTCACAAAAAAATTACAATGAACGTTTTAAAACTACAAAAACTCATATGCGAATTGAATTCACGACCGAGAAAGACCTAAAATAGTAAAATTTAACTAGAAAAAAAAATGAAAAAGGTGAAAAAAAGTTGAGTGTGTGGAAACATGGTTAGCAAAAAGAAATGTCCTTAAGCATAGGATAATGTATTAATGTATGGAATTTGAAGTCTATGTTTGGTTTTTGGTCAATAGAAAGTGATGAATAATGATGGAGGGGAAGAGTGGCAAAGGTCCGCATCAATTGCATGAAATCTTTTGTACGGACACTCATTGAATTTTCCAACATAAATAAATAAATAAACAAAAACATATATTATTTTTTGAAAAAAATAAAAATTAAAAAAAGCTACGTGCATGAAATCTTATCGTTTCAAATTTTAACACTAGTCTATTATCTACTCTATTCTATTCTACTCTCCTCTCTTTTTCTTTTAAATACTTTATACTAGCTAGCTCATTCCGTATCAATTTCGCTTGGATTAAATTACAACTTTTTGAAGCTTGCATCTATTTGATTCTTAAACTTTAAAAAATATTTAATAAATAACGGAAATTTCATATTTGTGTCTATTGTCCCTAAACTTTGAAATATGTCTAATTAAGTACTTAAACTTTTAATTTTGTGTCCAATATAAATAGGTCCCTGAATTTTTAATTCTATGTCTAATAGGTCTTTGACTTAGTTGACGTTTTTTAAAATTCATGAACTTACTAGACACAAAATTAAAAGTTTAGGGTTCTCTTAGACATAAAATTTAATTTTATATCTAATAGATCATGTAATTTTAAAACTTTTTGAATATGTCATGGATCTAAGATACAGAATTGAAAGTTCAGGAATTAATTATACATTTTTAAAATTCAGAGACTTATTGGATGCAAAATTGAAAGTTTTAGGGATCTATTTGACAATATTTAAAGTTTAGGGACCAAATAGACACAAAAGCTAAAAGTTCAGGGACTAAACTTGTAATTTAATCTTTTGCTTTTAATGTTGTAAATAATTAAATTTTATTTTTGATTTCTAAATTAAAAATTCGGTACCTAAACTTTAGAAAGTTTAGAAAGTTTTAATCTTGTCCCTCAACTTCTATCGTTGCGTCTAATAAATCTCTATCTTTTAACTCCACCAATTTAAGTAATATTGAGATAACCTGTTGATTGTAGAGAAAATTTCTAATACCTTTATTTGAGTTGAACAACATATAGGGGTGGAGACTCAAATCTCTAACGTTTTGGTCGAAAATATAATTCATATCTTTAATTAGTTGAATTATGCAACCAGTTTCTAATACTCTTGTAGTACATACTCCTCCTGTTCATATAACGAATTTAGCTTCATAAACAATTCTCCAATGCCACATCATTCTTAGATGATATCGATGTGACTGACAATGATGAGTAAGAATAACATATAATATTAATGTAGACAAAAATAATTACTTTTTAATTGTTTTAATAGAGTTTTTTTAGTTCAACAAATGTAGTGATGAAGATTTGAAACTCCAACTTCAAAAGAAAAAAGTGATGTCTTGATCGTTGAGTTAATGTTGGTTTAATAGGAATTGTATTGCATGATGTGATTTATGTAGTATATCAAAAGTGCATAAACAAGTTAAAGAAGCAAATCATTGAAAATTGAACCTTCAACCTTGAAAACATATATATACTCCATTTTTTTTTGAAGTTAGAAGTACTTCAAATCTCTATCTCCTGCATTTGTTGTACTATAAATAATTACAAACACGTTCATTGTAGAAAAATGGATAAAACAAAAAAAAAAACTTTTACTTGTTTATGTATAGCATATACAAGTTGAGAAATGGTATGATAATACAAATTTAATTTTCCAAGAATGTATAGAATGCAACAATTGGATTAAAGAAAAATAGAAACGATAATTAGAAGGGAAGAGAAGAGAAGAGAAAGAGAGGATAACATGTTAGAAGATGAAACGGGGACCTTAAAATTACGGACGGCGCACAAAAAGAGAGAGAGAATTTGATTTTGCATGATAACAGAACAAAGTTGGAATGGGCGCAAAACGGAAGCTCATAATAATATAAAAACGACACTACGAATTTGGCCTTATGTTATTATTTTAAAATATGACTAATGTACAAAAATTAGAAGAGACGTTGACAACATTTAAAACATAAATTAACATATCCGTTAATGTATAAAAATTGATTAGGTAAATATTTTAACGATATCTTTTGAGATATGAAATAAATGGTAATAACAATCTTAATGTTCTTTTATAGTTGTAAATAATATGTATCACGTACGACTTTTAATTTTTACACCTTCAACTGTCACTTCAATATCCATCATTTACTTTAATGGATTAATATTTTTGGAACAACATTTTAAAGTTTAAGGGTATAAAATTGAAATATACCCTAAATTTTAGAGGTATTTTATATAATTCAACACTTTTTTTAACCAAAAGCTACGCTGTTGTGGAAAAACTCAATATTGCACGAGTACTTATTTCTTTTCTTCATGTTTATATGGTAGTTTTGCCTTTAATAATAATTCTTTAATGTTGTAGATCCTACATCATTTTTAAAATAATATTGATGTGATAGACAATGAATAGTAGTATTGATATACTTTTGTCGTACTAGACCACTCCCCTGTAGTTATAATGCCTCTAACACCTTACTTTAGACTTCTAAAAATAATTAATTAGTAGATAAACAACATATCTTATGGGTCATGTTTTGGCGATGCAAACAATGTCTCACAAGAAATCTTTGTCGACATGCCAACAGTTTTTCATATCTTCAAGGGTGGACATTGACATATGGAATGATTCAATTTTTCCATTATATCATTAAAAAATGGTCAAAATATTCAAAAATATCAATAGCATAGATATTTAATAATAATAATAATAATAATAATTTATTTATTTAAATTTGATAAAATTTTTAGTTCTTAATTTAAGTATTGTTTTTTTACATATTTTTGTTTTATGACTTTTTTTAGAAGCGTAGCATCAATTCTCATTTCAAATTAAACCCTAGCTTGATTAGAAGAAGAGAAGGTGTGGATCTTTGTTAATATAAAGTATTTTAGTTAGTTTAAATCAAATGCAAAGTAGTTTAATTAAATTCAAAGTGATGCGAGCTTAAATCTAAAATAGATAATATAAGATCATTAGCTATGAACAACCTTCGATTAAAGCGAACATTGTTCTTTTGAGTCCACAGACTCCACATAATCAACAACAATTTGTCAAGGTCTCCACCCTACCCTTCTTTCATGATGCACTCCCAGTAATCATCGGGGCTCCACTTTGTGTTGTCATCAAGAGTGCAGAGGGAGTATCATGTCTTCTCTCCCCAAGAAGAGTGGTTAGAAGCCTCCCGTTTCTGATGCATGGAAGCTAAATGTCGATGTTGCCAGGGGCAGATTTAGTTAAGGCCCATAAGGGGCCCGAGCCCTCCCTCAAATTTTTACTTTATATAATATGTATAGGAAAAATCAAATTAAAATACAAAAAAGTCTTTTGGCTTAGTGGTTAGTATGTCTCCAACCCCCTCTCTCAAGTCCCAAGTTTTAAGCTCTAGCATGGGTTAAATACTTTTTTTTTAATTTCATATTTAAGCCCCTCTTGATAAAAATTCTAGATCCGCCACTCATGTTGCATGATCCAACAACCAGGCAGTGTGGGGTGGATTGTTTGAGACATGAAGGGGCAACCTCTGATTTGGAGGTTGCACCTTTGTAGCTGACCAAAGATCAGTTAAAAGGTTGGAAGCTGTAGCTATTCTGGAAGGCTTAAAAGCAGTCATCTCTTGGAGAAATGATCATTATTTACCGTCGTTGATAGTGGAGATGGACTCAAAGGAGGTTGTTGATCTCTTATCTAGCTTAGATACAGGTTTGACAGATATTTCTTTTGTTATTGAGGACATTCTCAGTTTGTCCAAGGATTTTCTCTTTATCCTTTTTGTAATATTCCTCGAGAGAAAAACAAAGCAGACTCATGAATTAGTAGCTTTGGCATCCTCTTTTGGTTGTTCTATGGTTTGAAATGATGACTTTCCAGAAGAACTATTATCTCTCATTTTGAAGAGGGATCGAATCTTGTTACAAGACTCTTGATGATGAGCTTTTACCGGTTCAAAAAATATATATAATATAATATCATTGGGTAAAAATGTAGAGAAATACATAATATAGTACCAAAATCATGCCTCCATTGTCTTAGATTAGATACATATATAAGAAAATATTACTTTGGTATTTTATATATATATATATATATATATATATATAATATATATATATAGATTGAGATAAAAATATGGTAGGTAGTTTTATTGAGTTGGTTTTTGCTACAACTACACCTTTCATTTAAGGCTGTATAAAGTTATTACACAAGTCAAGTTAGATGGAGTAGACAAGTTTTACTTTTTGAGTGAATTTGTTTGTCAACTTTATTAATAAATTAAAAGATAGAGACATTTTCCAACTCAATTTTCCCTTGAAATAATACATCATAAATATGAGGGGAAAATTCAAAATCTAGCTATGACTTTAAAAGAACTATAGATGTCTTACTTTTTTTTCTTTTTTAAAAAGGATATGTCTTAACTGCTAAGCAATGTTTAGGTTGACCCAACTAAATTAATAAGATCTATATTGAAATTACATCAATGTCTTGTCAATATGTTTTAACGTGCGATTTTGTGACATTAAACACATTTCTTGAAAAAAAAAGAAATTAACATATAAAAAAATAAAATTGAAACTTTTAGAAGATTAAGAATAAAATTGAAAATTTTAAATTCTCGATGAACAAATTCAAGGGTTCTTTGTTTTCTTTAATTTTTTTTAATTCAACAACATGGGGTGAGAGATTTTAAACTTCTAACCTCTTGGTCGAGAGTAAACGTCTTAATCAATTCATCTATGATCAAATTGGTAATTTAAAGTTCAAAATGAACTAAAAAAAAGTTTTAAAAATATATAAAATCAAAACCAAATACATTATCAAACCAAGCCTAAGTTAACTCATTATTTGCTTTAGCCAAATTGAGTTGATGCCTAAAAATAGGTTATTTGCCATACAAGTCTAAATTTGCTTCATTATTTTAAGTGGAATCTCATTTTTAATTTGTGTGTGTAGAAAGATGGTGGGCTAAAAAAGTATACTATAGTGGGATGCTTTTTGTAAAGGCAACCAAAAAATATATATATAGTGTTTGCACACTTGAATATGCATAAAAGTTAGGAAAAGATGATAAAAAAAATTATAAAGTTTTGATATAGGGTGCAAGAGCGTCACGTGACATTAGACTAAGAAATTAAAGAAAGGAATATTAAGGCATAAAGTTGCCATTTTTTGTTGCCTTTGAGAGTCTGAGACCATTAATATCTTAGGTCAAAAACCAAAGTAGAATCCAATTCATGGCTCATAAGGACCATACTAATATTTTATTACTTCCTCGATATAGGTTCGATAAAAGGAGGATGCTTCTCTCATAAAGTTAGAGCTTAATTCATACTTTGTTCTACTTTTGTTTAAAGATGAGATGAATTAATAGTTTTTTTCAACCAATGTATTAAATTTAAAATAGATGTCAATCAGATGTAACAAGTTAAGACATATATTCTTTTAACTAGCTTTGACGAAAATTTTAATTCGATTTTTATATTTAAGTTTATTAGATATCCATGCTATTAGTGAGAGAGTATTGCAATTTTAATTTAATGTGACATATAGATTATGAAAATATTTAATATTTGGTTGCCATCTAAAATAATATTGTGTGTTAGGCTCTTTTATGTGCTTTTCAACCGTAATATAACATAATCTCGAATTGTGTTTTCAATTAAATGTGACATTTTATATCCCATATTTTAAATTCAAGTTATACATTGGATTTTCTACTAACATTTCACTAACAAAACCCTTGGGGTAAATTTTTAATAAAGTGATGGAGACCATATATGTATAATGAAACTTTTGAAAATATAGAAATCGTGAAATTAGTTGGCATAACATGGCTAAAACATGAAGACTGAAAATATATATAATTTAATCAAATATAATTCTGAGTTCGGGACAAATCATCTAATAGAGTTTATTTATCCATATTAATAATTAGTGGAGGAGAGTTTCTTAAATTTAGTTGACTATTTAAGAGAAAATTTATAGACACTAAACAAAAATAATAATTAGTGGGGGAGAGTTTCTTAAATTTAGTTGACTATTTAAAAGAAAATTTATGGACACTAAATTATATATATATATATATATATATAATCAATATTTTTTGTAAGTACGATGTTTTCTATAAAAAAAATCAATTAAAAAGTAAAGGGTGGAAGAAAGCCTAATTCAGCTGGTGTATCGAAACTAAATTGATATCTTGTCTATTAAATTGTGTTTGAATATTCAACCATCCTCTCTCATTCACATTGTATTGTGCAGGTTAAAAATAAACCTACTTATTATCTTTTTTTAGTTCAACAACATGAGTAGGATGAAATTTAAATTAAATTGTTGATCCCTAAATCGAAAATATATATCAATTGAATTTATGCTTAACAACATTAACATAAATAATATCATACTATTGCATAAATATAAAGCGATTTGTTGTCCTACGCCTTTTAGGAATCAATGACTTTTCAAAAAAGAATTAAAAAAATTTGTTTTAATGTGTAAATAAAGTATTTGCTATAATTTTTTTAAAAAGTTCGTGTACCCAGAATAAAATAAAAATAACAATATAATTCAACTGATATATAAAGTAGCCTGATAAAAATTAAAAAAAAAAAAAAGAAAAGAAAGGAACAAATTCCCTTCATATGATTGGACGCCATGAAAGGCTGATCCTTGCCTTTCCCACCAGCCAAACGGACACTCTCACACAACGCTGACGGAACCAAATGGTCTCTCTCTCTCCTCCCTTTTATATGTACCTCTATCTCTCTCTCTCTCTCTCTAATTGCACATTCCATCTCACTCCTGCTTTCACTCTCACTCAACCACTATTATTCCTCTCTCTAAATTCCAACTCCATCCTCTAGTCTTCTTCTTCGTCTTCTTCATTCTCCCTCTGTAATTTGCTTCAACCCGCTTCGAACGTCTATTCAAAGGACAAATTATTCAAACAGTTCAAGATTGCCATACCAGGTTAGCCGTTTTTATCTATGCTACCGCGTGTATCCGTTGTTTTTGTATTGTTCCTTTTCTTTTTCTTAAATGATGAATGTGTACGTGCGCCTCTGCATGTGACGGTTTCGGCGCTCCCTCTCTTCTCTCTGTTGTTTTCTGTGCTTTGGTGTTCTTGAAGGTTTTTTCGTGTTTTTGGTTTTGGTTGAATTCGGTGAGACGTGGAGTTCTGTGTGGTATATATCCTGTGTGTGCTTGACTGATTCTTTAGTGAGTAGTTGTTTGTGGATCGTTGTTCGAGTTCTGTTTGGTTTAGGTGATAGAAGGAAAGGAAAAGGCAAAAGGAAAACGCGCTGAGGTAATATTTATATATATATTCGTCGTTAATGGTTATATATATGTGTATTTGTTTCTGACGGCGAATCTTTCTTTTCGTTTTCTTTACTGGACTGCATTTCCTTTTCGTTTGTGTATTCTCGACTTTTGGAATAGTTTTATTCTCTTCAGTCATTTTGACCGTTTAATGAATCATCGTCTTCCTTCTGAGTTGGGGGCTGCGTCGGTGAAGCTAATTCTCTCCTGGGATTTGATTGGTTGAATCGGATTTATTTTTTTTCCCGCCATTTTTCCGAGCCTAAAACCCTTCCCGCCTTTTGTTCATTTCATGAAAACCATTACCATAACGCCAGGGATTACATTCTCATTTCTCATAGGTTCGGAAAAATCGGTAACGAGTCAGATTTTCCAGGATTATGCCTCACCAGCACGCTATGTCTAAGCATGAAGCCAAACGGGATTTGGCTTTGATTTTTTTTTTTTCCCTTTCGCTTCAATATACATTGAATAGTTGAAAATTTGTCTGTATCGGAGCTGGATAAACGAACTATACGTAGAGAATAAGTCGAATAATTTTTGTGCTGACTTGCTTTCTATTAGTTTGCTTGAAAACCGGGAACAAAGAAGAAGAATAGGAGGGAGGAAGAAAAATGGTCCTGACCTTGTGTACTGTACAGTATATCGAACTTAATTAAGGACAACCCATAGAAAATAAACCACCCGGTTTCCGAAGACGCTGGTTCGCCATCATCAAGCGAGCTCAAATTAAGTAATAATTAAATTGATTGAACTTGAACGTGGGAAAAAATGTGAGGAATCTTGAGAGACTCTGTTTTGAAGATCCCCTAAAGGAATTATCCGTGTTCGTCAAGCTGGAATACAAACCTCGAGAAATATCATTTTGGTTAGTGTGAGAAGTCAGCGTCAAGATATTTATTTAGAAATTTTGTATTTTACCAGAGTACCAGAAAGGCCGTATAAATCACGACCCATATGGACAAGTGGGTTAGTTGGGACGCCAACAGAGAGGCACAAATCCCGTTGGATCGAACAAGTAATTTTATTTAAAAAAATTTCGCAAACATAAAGAAACAGAAATTTTAGGAAACAGAGAAATTAAGGCGTTATTGCTGGCTAGTCCGGTATTATGCTTGTGTTTACATGTTTTTTGGGAAAAAAAATTTAAAAGGCGGGTAAATGTGGGGGTTAGATTGATTTTTTGTTTTTTTTTTTGGTATGTTTTAGGAAGAAAATATTGGATATGTGAGTTCCTTCTTTGTAAGCCTTAGTATTTGGAAATTTGAGGTTCTGTAATTTGTCAAAACGAGCTGGGGATTTGACTGTATGTAGGCTGTCTTTCAACACTTTTTTTCTCAGGGAAGAAAAATGTTAAAGCTGCCAGGAAATTGAGAATCTTTTATTTGTAAAGTGAAATTGAGATCTCCTACTGAACAGTACAAGAGACTGACATTTTTTTAGCACTTTCTTTTGTAATTTCCTTTCCCCGTCAAATACACTAGCCTAAGCAAGGTACTGTCCTAGCAGTCCTGTGCTTTAATTTCCTGGGTTTGACTACATAGCTGCCCTGCCCAGGAACGGATTGTCATGATTTTACAATTTCAGTCTGGTGTGTTCTGAAAGCGCACCTGCCATCCACCCCGAAGAAGATTTTACTGCCCGTCCAAGGAATATTACCAGATTAAATGGTTACCATCATCTAGTGGATGAAGTTGGCCCAGAGGCCAGAAGTCAGAATATCTTTATTTTGGGTCCCTCGCAAATTCTCTTCATGGATGATGAAATTATGGCTCCTTCAAATTCTTTCTCTACGGTATGAATTTCACGGGCTCTACTACTATTAGATTCCCATACCCACTGACAATAGCAATAATTCTACTCCACTTGCCTTCATTTACCAGAGAAAACAAGGCTGCAAGCCAGTCTGTTCGGTCAACTTCTGTCTTTGAAGCAGCATTCCTTAGGCCAATTGTCAATTTAGTCACGTGCCTGCCTGTGCCTGCCTTTTGAAAAGGTCTAAAGGAGGACCATATATCTTCTTTTTCTTTCAAATAGATATTTTGAAAGATACTCTGATGTATATTTGCTCTTTAGAAGATGCGCGGGTTTACTGCCATTCAACTAGTCCATTGAGATCAGTACTTCTTTCTCCCAAAAGTATACTGCATACAATACATAGTCGTATACATGGTCCCAGCATTGAAGATGCTGTTTGAATTTCCTACCTCTGGATACAGTTACCTTATATATCCTACTCCTCTTCTGGGATAAGGGATTTGAATTTTTTTTGCCCAGAAAAAGATGCCTTTCCTTCCTCTCTACATTTCCCTCAGTCACCTCCCTGGTGCTTTCTAACCCTGTAGTATGATTTCTGCTCCTGTATCAATTTTTATATCGCATGGGAGGAAAGATACGTGCAACTGGAAATATACAGACGTCTGCTTTCTAATATTTCAGTTTTAAGGGGGTTACAATGAAATAGTGAAAATATATAAAGTAACCTATTTTGGTATTCAATCCAAACGTAACTCAACTGATTGATATATACTTTCTATTAGGAGGTTAGATATTTAAATTTCTACCCCACGTGTTAAAATAAAAAAAGACACGTTCTTGGAGGAATGTCATCGAGTTGATATGTGTTGCTCAATTTTTAATTTGTTACAATTATTGGTTTGCGGTCGTTTATTATGACAAATTATACAGTGAAGCTGCTACAATGTAATAGGTAGTTTTTCTCCGGAGAAGTACCTTAAATTTATATTCAATAATTACTAGGAGACAATTATTGAATTATTAGATAATTTATCCGTTATTGCTGGTTTATATTAATATTTGATTATAAAAATGAAATAGGTATGCATTTGATCTTTGCCAAAAACATGTTTCGGGACATGTTCATGAGTATCTTAATTGGAGAGAGAAATGACAGAGATTATCCATCAAACTTTAAGAATTTAGAATATTAAAAAAACTTACCACTTAGTGTATAGCCCCACATGTTTGATAGTCTCCATCGGGAAAATACCTTTTTTTCAGGTGCCAATATAGTTCTCTGCTCACCTAAATGTGCTTTTTAAGCTTAATTAGAGGCTGTATATCATTTCCTTTCAGTATTGTTTCTGTTTTATTCAAAAAATGTCATGATTGATTCAGTCCACGACAACTTTTTCTTTTCGGTGCTTCGAATTAATTTTCTGTTGTCAAAAGTCAAAACTTCGAAAACTTTTCATGCATTTGATTATTTCAAAAGCTCCTCAACTGTGCTGTGCCCTACTCGGACGGATGAAGCGTTCTGTTCTTTTCATTAAAAATGCTTCCTATCATACTATATAGTTATTTTGTTCTGATGATATCCTCATTTGGATCTGACATTTAATATTATTCCTTTTGCTTAAATTGATGCAAAAGTAGGTGATAAGACGAGGGTGCTTTCTAATTCTAACCTTATTTATTTACAAATGAGTTTGGTTTTTTTATTCCATGAAGAGGAGATTGCCAGAATCGGTAACTCAAAATTTTAATCTACGCTACTTCCCATATGATTAGGATTAGGAAGACCAAGAGCCCCTAATTGTTTTTTTCAATTGTTTGATTTATATTTAACTTACAATTGTATATTTGAAAAAGAAAAAGAAAAAAGAAGAAACAGTACCGCAAGGCCTCGAGTGGTAACATCCCATTATCTATTATGCTGTGGATCATGAACTTCACTTTTTGATTGGCCTTTGCCCATTTCATTTGCACCATGGGTCACGCCTCGTGCCTTATCCCTCATGCCTATCCAATTTTAAAAAAAAAGTGGGCATTTTTGTACATGCACCGTGGGTCATGCAATTCACTTTTTGGGTGGCAATGTATGCGCGTTGCATTTCTAAAATTAGTACAGTAATGTTGACTGAATGGGTTAAAGCGTGCCAATTATGCACGTTTTTCATTTTGATAGATTCGAGAAACATTACATTTGGTAGGCTTGCATTGTTCAAACATTTTTTGAACTTTGTGTTTCCTGTGCCGACGGTGGATTTAAAACTTTATCAATCTAATTCCTATTGATTTAGCTGCCTCGCATGGCCCTAAGCAGTCAAGATTGGCATGCGATGATAGGGATCCAGTGTCAAAGAAATACAATTGTTTTTGAAAAAGAAAATTGAAAAACAAGGAAAGAGATCTGAAAGTGAATAATAACAACCCAGATACCGAGGGTTTCGAGGGATTTTTAGCCTATGTGGAGAGAATATGAAAATTCCGAATAGTTGTATTTTTGTCAATTTGTTGGTTTCTGCATTTGATATTTAGGAACCTTAGGCAAAAAGAAAGTAATAGGTTTTAATAATTTTCAGTTGCAGTGTCGTCTTGTATGAATAGTCTACATGAATAAATATTTTACCAGATTGCTTGTTTTAAAAATTCTTCACATGCGGTCTTTCTGTGTTGTCGTGTTAAGGAAGTTGCTAATAGTCAACTTCGATAATTTAATCTCTCTGTATATACCCAAATGAAGAAATAAAAAAAGTGACGCAGCCCATACGTATCGGCCAATTGTCAGTCAAAGCCGAGGGACGACACATTTCAAAAGAAAAAAGTTTATGAAACAATGTTTCGGAAAATCGTAATCCTAAAAGAACCGATAAAGTTGAAAATTTAAACTCTGTTTCGTGTTGCAAAAACCTACAAATCCTCGGTATTGTTGCAGAAGTCAATTTGATTCTTTTGTCCAAGAATCGAACTGTTTAGAGTATCGAAGTAAGGACAATAATATGCTGTTGGTGCACCATGCATGTTGCCCAAGTGTGCGGTGATAATTCCATCTTTGTCAGTAAGTGAAGAGTCCAGATGACATTCATTGACATTCGTATTTCGATCCTTAATTTTTACCCCAATACTATTCCATTGATACACGGATGACGTTGTTGGACTGTTCATTGACCCTTTTTGGTACGGATATAATAGTATAAAATCCTGGGTGTATCATGTCAGTTTCGCATTCTGTACAAAAAAAATATTTAGTTTTCTCAGAATACTCAGAAGAACTCACCGCCTTCGCCTTCTTGAGAAAAGTTATTCACTTAAATATTTGAGATCGTTTGGATGATTTATCTATATTGGTAGTCATTGTCACTTCTTTTCCAAGTGTGAGCTAATTTTCTACCTTTTTCAAGGCTTCTGTTCGTCTTATATTGAATATTTGCAAAACCAAATGAAATGTCTTGCATTGAATAATTGGTCTATACGAATGGAAGGTTGACGAAAGAGAAACCAAAAACAATTTGTGTTGGACATGAAATGATTCCCTTGGCCACGGGGACTTAAAAATTTATCCAGAGAGGTGTGCGCTCTTTGAGGGGAGCCGACCGTATCTTAATTTATTTGCCACCAGACGACCTTGCACATTTATCACTTGTAATAAATTAAATTTTTGTGTTCTAGGGATTTGGACTTCAATTTTTATGCTATTATCATTATTTCGTTCACCTGGTGATTTTTTTGCTTTCTGCTTTAACATAAATCCTTTGCCTTACCTGCATGGCTGGACAGCTTTATGTATCCTATAAAGCTTACACGAGGATCCTGCTGTTTCCTCGCTTTCTCTCTCTGTGTGATGGTTATCGGTCGTACAGATTTTGGAGATTTTCCCTCTGTTCTAACTTATTTTCCTCCCCCACTTTCTTATCTCTAAGCCCGTGGTCAGTTATAGACTTGTAGTTGAAAAACCCGCTTCCAATAGTTGTCAATATTGGATCGATGATAGGTGAGACCATCATTTTATGTTGCAGAAGTTCAAGAGTTTGATCTCTTTTCTTCGATTCTTCTGGGATTATTTCGTTTATGCACTTGATCATTACGTTTTTTGTAATACGCGTCAACCATGATCTTCTGTTCTTGTCCTTGCTGACTCGAAACTCAAGAACATATTTCGCATTGTTTTCATCACAAGCTTCAGAAGAATTTTGACGATAATATTTGGTCCTTGGGAGTTTGCTGGCAAGGGCTGTTTAAAATCTTGAACACTGTGGTAGACCCCATTTGTTATTAATCTTTCATATGACTCTTTCCTCTCGTCAGTTTTAATTTTGGCGCTGCGTTGTCTTTTCTCCCCACTTGTTAAGTTTGTATTATGCTTAGTTAAACACATCATGGTGCCTGTATCGGGTGGTACTACTTTTAAATGGTAACTTATTGCTTATTAAATTATTGCAGGGCGCACTGTGCGACTGTTCTACAAGCTGAATTGCTCTCAAACTGATATTTGAAGTGGGTAGGCTCTAACGTGAGCGTATGCCTGGGAATAAGTATAACGGTAACTCAAACGATATTTCGGACCATATACCAGGTCGAGTGGAAAGGCTTTTGCGAGAGAGAAAGCTAAGGAAAAGCAGTAAGGATTCATATTACGAGGTAAACGACTATAGTAAGGAGTCTGAACTAATTGAAAATGATTCTCGTTTGAAAGAAGAAGAAAACGTCGGAATTTCCTGTAAATTTTCGGAAGCTTCTGTAGCTTCAAGGGCCTTTGCTGAAGGATGTGACAAGCAAGAGGGCAAGCCTCCCAGACAACGGTTGCTGGTTGTGGCCAATAGGCTGCCCGTCTCTGCAGTTAGGAGGGGTGAAGATTCCTGGTCTCTGGAGATTAGTGCTGGAGGTCTAGTGAGTGCACTTCTGGGTAAGTGGTCCTTATTGCTATATTTATTTATTTTGTTTCCTCATATTTGTTTTTGTGTTTTCTTGATCTTCTTAATTTTGAATTGTGAAAATGATGCATTCTCGATGGATTGATTAAAAGGCGTGAATGAGTTTGAAGCGAGATGGATTGGTTGGGCTGGTGTAAATGTGCCAGATGAGGTAGGACAAAAGGCACTGACGGAAGCTTTGGCTGAAAAGGTATGTGTATTTACAGCTTATTTGTGATGGATGAGAAGAAAATGTAGTCGTCCTTCCGTACTTGTTGGTGCTTTTTAAAGAATGTATGAGATGGCATTCTAGTGTTTCAGTTACCAGTTTTCAGTTTTACACCCCTTAACTTCTGAATTCTTGCTACTTGCAGAGGTGTATACCTGTTTTCCTTGATGAAGAGATTGTTCATCAATACTATAATGGTTATTGCAACAACATTTTATGGCCTTTGTTTCATTACCTTGGCCTTCCTCAAGAAGATCGTCTTGCCACCACCCGTAGCTTTCAGTCTCAGTTTGCCGCATACAAGAAAGCAAACCAAATGTTTGCTGATGTAGTTAACAAGCACTATGAGGAGGGTGATGTTGTTTGGTGCCATGATTACCATCTTATGTTTCTTCCAAAATGTCTGAAAGAACATAATCGTAAGATGAAAGTCGGCTGGTTTCTCCATACACCTTTTCCTTCTTCTGAAATCCACAGAACACTTCCGTCCCGATCAGAGCTTCTGCGCTCAGTACTTGCTGCTGATCTGGTTGGGTAAATTCCTCAGCACTACTAATCAAAATTTTTGGGTGCTTGTTTTGGTCCACCATAATAAAATGGTCACATTAGATGCCTGTAGAGCTCAGCTCTTGAACTGAATGTGCCTCCCTTAGTAGCTTTCTGAAGCAGTATATACAGGAGCATAGCATAAGAGTTCTGTATCCCGTCAACATTTTCCAAGAATAACGATGACGGTTTTTTGTAAAGTTGTTTCTGTTTATTTACACTTAGATAATGAACTTTTTAACAGCTGAATGTTTATGCATATGTAATGAAGCGATGCTAACGATTTTTTTTTTTTGGTGCAATCTTTCTATGATTACTATAATTTTGTAGCTTTCACACATATGATTATGCTCGTCATTTCGTAAGTGCTTGTACTCGTATTCTTGGACTTGAGGGTACACCGGAAGGAGTTGAGGATCAAGGAAAGCTAACACGAGTTGCTGCAGTATGTCTCCGTTATTTTTTCCTTGGTGATTCTTGGATTGATGAAACCCTTTTTTTTTTCCTTTTCTATTTGGGAATGTGTAGGTGTAAATCTTAAATGTTCTTCACGTCCTTACTAATTTCCCTGTCCCTTTTCATTTTTTTAATTAAAATTTTCAGTTCCCTATTGGTATAGACTCTGAACGATTCATACGTGCCCTCAAGACTCCTGAAGTCCAAGAACGTATTGAAGAGTTAAAGGAAAGATTCAGAGGTCGAAAGGTATATGATTGTCTTAATCCATAGTGCGGTTGTTATTTGTCATGAAAAAATATAATGACTATAGATTTTTTTTTCATTAATGTGCTTAGCATAAAATTTATTGACTAACTCAGGATTTGCCTATGTGGCATTGTGACGGGGATTAGTTTCAGTGTTGTATTGATTCTAACACAAGTACATAACATTAACGTACCTAATTGTTTGTGTTTCAACTGAAAGATGAATATGTACAAAACCAAATGAGATAAAAAGATCTAAAGCAAGTAATTAATTTCAGAATATAATTTAATGGTAATTGTTTGCCCTAAATACTATATCAATTTTTTTACAAACTGTTTTATGCAGCTCCATTTGATGTTTTTCTTTTCCTCTTACTTCTGGTTGATATTTTAGAGGAAAAGAAGAGCTTCCTAAGGGAAGAAAACTTGAAATTTCTGCCAATTTCTTAGAAATTTGGATGGTCAATTAGAAATTTTCGTCCCTTAGCTGACCTTTTTCCTCCAAAGTTTTGTCAATTCGCTAAGATAATTGTTAGATAGTTTTAATATTCATCACAATGAGGGACTAAATTGAAACTTTTTAAACAATATGGACTAAATTGAAAAAAAAAAAATCCAAACATCGATGTTCTCTGATTGATATTTTAGAGGAGAAGAAAACTTGAAATTTCTGCCAATTTCTTAGAAATTTGAATGGTCAATTAGAAATTTTCATCCCTTAGATAGATGACCTTTTTCCTCTAAAGTTTTTTCAATTCACTAAAGTTAATTGTTAGCTAGTTTTAATATTCACCACAGTGAGGGACTAAATTGGATCTTTTTAAACAATATGAGCAATTGAAAAAACACTCAAACATTAGATACTAAAACATATGTCTAGCCTTTATTCACATCTTCTCTTGAGGTGGACTTCTTTTTTGTAAAATCAATGGACATATTGTGTTAAATGAGTTAGAACTTCTGTTTGTTATGAAGTTTTCTTCTCCTTGCTGTTTGTTGTGATTAATTTTCTATTCTTTTGGTGGTCAAATATTAAATTTTACATTAGTTTGGAATCTAAACTGGCATGCTGCTATTATTAGCAGTGAAGCCAGATGTTCACAGATTTTATCTTTTGTTAAGTATTTCACTCTGTTCTTTGGTTTTCTCACCTGGACAAGATTTTAGTGTGAAGGATGCCTACTGCTTGATCTCAAGTAATTTTCGACTTAACCAGATATTCATTTGGGTTTCCATTTGACTATGAAAAGTTCATGTTTAGTGTTAAGATTTCTAGGGTCTGTGACTTAATTTGATCAATAGCTCTTACTTTTATTTTCTGACTATGTTGTACTCAATCTTCTTGTATATCTTCTTTTGAGAAACTCCCCATGAAGGCCACAGAAAATATTTATAATTATGAAATGTATATATTGTTGTTGTGGTTCTTAGCGAATGATGTTTTGCTTGGTTTGTTAGGCTGTTCAAAGTACATTATCCCGGTCCTCTTCATGAAAGCAAACAAATATAGACTTGGTCCTCTTCATGAAAGCAAACAAATATAGACTTGGTTTATTCCATTCTCTGTGATGTCAGTCAGATTTTCACGTCTATCAATAGAACTTTTGTCTTATTCTTGCAATTTCATTTGCATTGCAGGTAATGTTAGGTGTTGATCGTCTTGATATGATTAAAGGAATACCTCAAAAGATATTAGCATTTGAAAAATTCTTGGAGGAAAACACTTATTGGCGTGATAAAGTTGTTTTGCTGCAAATTGCAGTGCCAACAAGAACAGATGTGCCAGAATGTATGTCTCTGTACATGTTTTTTAGTTTAAGGTTCCTGTGCAGTGTTAGTATATTTGGTAGAAGCTAATTTTCATAGCTGAATAAACTGTCAGCTTCAATTTCTATTTGGGTTTTCAGACTATTGCAGTCCATTCACTTCGACAATTCAGTTACTAGAATTACGAGGCATTCGTTGCCACAATTTTGCTAACTTCTGGCGTATTTCATAAATAGAACTTTGTGGCTCTGAAAATGTCGGTTACTAATAAAAATGAGAGAAGAATGTTTCTGGAACATTATGGATATATAGTTTAAACTAGATATGTTCATGTAAATATTAGTATTGTAGGGATATCGAGATTATGAGCTATTATGTCAGGAAAATAAATGATAGGCTTGTTTAATATCTTTTCCTCCCCCCTACTTTATTTAGCACCTTTCTCCAAATTTGTTTAAATCATTAGAAAAATCCTGCTAGTCGGTCTGCATCATGCACATGTCTAACACTCCTTACCACAAATATGTACTTTTAGACTATGTTTTAAATCATTAGAAGACTATGTTTTCCAATATTACAGGTTTGCTGGTTTAGTGTATTTTTTTACTCTTGATTCATATAGTATTATATAAACCAGATCTTTAATCACTTCTAGATATCAATTATAAGTTTTGTCTTGTGTTCTCACAGACCAAAAGCTTACAAGCCAAGTTCATGAAATAGTTGGACGCATTAATGGGAGATTTGGAACGTTGACAACCGTGCCTATACATCATCTGGTTTGTCCTTGATTTCTTTATTTCCTTTCTTGAATATAAAGTTAGATTATTTTATTTCTTTTGGTGCTTGAATTTGCATAAGAATGTTAGATGTGAGTTAGTTATGTGCTTTTAACTTTTTTAAGAATAATGGTGGAAATGTAATTTGTTTATAATGTAATGATATCGTGATTAAATGGTTTCCTTTGTTGGTTAGATATTAGTGATAGGAATATAATGCTCAATCCTTGTATCCTTGCCTCATCTCAAGGCTTGGTGGTTCCATGATCAAGTAAAGGAAATCATAGTGAGGTCAATTTTGAGGTGCAATGAACTTTATTTCTGGGATAAAATTGTATGCTGGGATGGTAATGAATACAAATTAGTTTTATTTACGGATTCTGAAATTTCTTTTAGGGAAGGTAGTATCATCTATTAAAAATCTTTTTTTTTTTTGGGCAAAATAATCAAACATGACTGTTTGGTGGCATGCACATGTACGTAGGTTTTCTTTAATGCAAGCCTGTACATAATACATGTGTCGTGTACGTGTACTCCCTCGTCATCTTCTAATTTGTATCATCTCCTGGATAATCTGTACTTTATGCTTATAGAATCATTCTTGAGTATATACGAAAGGGCTTGTTGAATGGCTTATGATAGATGTTGGGTGAATAATGGGTTGCACCTAAGAAACCTTTTGATGTTTTCTTTGAGTAGATCACGTTTGGTCATCTTTTTATCATTATAATGGCCACACTCAAATTCTTTACATACGGGGGACATTGCAACAGCTTTAAACAAGTTCGTATTTTCCTGCAGGATCGCTCCCTTGATTTTCATGCATTATGTGCGCTGTATGCTGTAACTGGTATTAATTTTCATTCTCCGTCTACCAATTGTTGATCATGAAATCTTTCACAAAAAAAGAAATGATGGTCTTGAAATCATTTGGCACTGATATGTTGCGGGATAGTTCTTACTTATTGCCTATATTAAATAGTGGGTTGTATATTAATTTTCATTTATTGAGGGGAGGTCTGATCCCTACATGGTAGAGAGTGTCTCATACCCCAGGTATTATGCATATGATGAACTCACGAAGTGTTGATCTTGAAATCATTCGACACTGAGTCCTTTTGGGATAGATCTAGCCTAATACTAAATAATAGGTTATGTCTTAAGTTTCATTAAGGTAAGAGTGTCTCAGATCCTAAGTGTTATGTGTACGATAAACTCGGTCCTTACATAGTAGATCCAAGTTGCATTTATGTTCTGTGGACCTTGGATGGACCACATTGCACGTGTTTGGAAATTTCAATTTTATTGAATTCTAGGAAAAAATGACAAGATGAAATTGTGGTACTTTAATGCTATCTTAAGGTTTCATATCTCTAGGTCGCTGTGGCTAATTTCTGAGTGTTATTGATGGTATATGCTACATCAGTGCTTTGATGATATTAATTTGTAATTGGTTTGGGCTAGTTGAATATCTTAACTTTCCTCTTCAAAGATAATGTGGCACACCACAAGGTCCTAACTGACCTGTGTTGTTTGCTGATTCGGTTCAGTTCTGACAAGTCTTTCAGTGATTGCATCATTGGAATAAAATCCAAAGTATTGGTTGAATATTGAAAACTGAAATTAACCTTCAAGGGTTAGACGTTAGTATATTGGTGTATTGAGGTGGGTGAAAAAGGGAGAATAAGTTTAATCTCATGGTGGCAACTTGTTTAGGAATTAAGATAGTATGAGTTTCCTGACAAGTAAATATAATATAATTGTAGGGTGTTATCTGACAAGTAAATATTATTGGGTCAAGTAGTTGTCCTTGAATTGCACATAAACGCATAAGCAGTTGCAGTATACAGTATACAGCCCACGTAGTTATCAAAATATGTTTATACATAAACTTAAAATTGATTTGAGGCAGGTCAATTGGTGTTAGTGCAACGCTTACAACGTGTCCAATTGCTTCTGAAATGTTGGGACACGTTGTAACAAGGTTGCCATCGCCAACTTTCATCTGTACTGTGAAACATTGAAATATTAAATGGAGTTATACAATGATGCAGATGAGTTTCTTTTTTATTTAATATTTCCTAATTTTTTATTCACCCCTCCTTAGATGTAGCACTTGTCACATCTTTGAGGGATGGAATGAATCTCGTGAGTTATGAGTTCGTTGCTTGCCAGGATGCAAAGAAAGGGGTTTTAATTCTTAGTGAGGTGATTCTAGAAACCCCTACTCGCAATATTATCTGCTATAATTATTGTTTATTTTAACCACCCCAAGTAAGTATTTATGTGATTGCACCTGATTTTATTTTTAGGCAAGTTCCTTTGGCTGCTTGTTTTGTACCCTTTTTTAATTGCTATCTTTCCCGGTGAATGTTTAATTTTCTACTCTAATAGAAAATTGAGGTAACCTAGGAATGTGTACACATGTTATTCTGGTATTTATGTGATTGCACCTGATTTTATTTTTAGGCAAGTTCCTTTGGCTGCTTGTTTTGTACCCTTTTTTAATTGCTATCTTTCCCGGTGAATGTTTAATTTTCTACTCTAATAGAAAATTGAGGTAACCTAGGAATGTGTACACATGTTATTCTGGTGCTTGAAATTCAGATTTCTTTAGATATGTGCGTTATGAATTGAACTCCCTGTTAGTCAACGAAAATGAATTAAACTGACATGAATATTTAGTAATTTAACTCTTTTGCTGATGAGAAAGATTGGTGTTATCATTCAAGTGGTGCTTCCTCATGCCAGATACTTTATTCTTCTCAATGTATGATGCTTCATCTGCTACTTCGAGTCTTGTCGTCTTGTTTGGTTTAAAGGAACTCACAAGAGTACAGTTCTGTTTTGGAGAATACTTGTGACCTGTTGGAAAATACTTGCAAAAGAGATGGAAGCTTGATTGTTTTTCATCATATTGATTTTTTTTTTTGTTGCATGTCAGGAGGGGCAGTTTGTCGTTCTTCGTTTATTATCTTTTGCTTATAAACTATGGTGCACACTTCTTTTCCAGTTTGTTGGTTGCTGCCCTTTTCCAAGGGATGTCTATTCTCTCTTCTAATAGAAAATTGGATTTTTTGGGGGTAATGCTCACAAAAAAAGGACAAAGCTTTTGGGGGTAGTTTCTGCTTTATCTTCCATCATTTCATTGGGAAGGCTCTGGAGAATTTTTAAAAACAAATATGAGGACATTCATATTATTTCGAATAAAGTTATTGAAATATGTAGTCTCTTTCATGGTCTAAATTTTTTTTCATAGATGAACATTTTTATCTCTCTTCTTATACGTGGATTCTTTTCCCTTTTTAACTTAGTTATTTTTAACTATTTACACATATGTGTGTGTGGTGTGTGTGTAAGCTTTCCATCATTCAGTTAAATGTTATTTCTTTGTATTATTTTTCTATTAATGATTCAATGAATATACGTATAAGCTAAAACATGATGACGATGAATTATTGGGCATCAAATACTTTTTCTCCTTTAAATTATCTTACATCAATTCAATAAGATGACAATGAAATGGTGGTCAATATAATTGCACGTTCTTTTGATAATGCACCTAGGTAATTGTTAGACTATTGATATAATTAAATTTATCCCAAACTATCAGCTTAAGCTTTTAGTTTGATTGGTGATTTAAGATGGTATTAGAGCAGGTGGTCCATGAGGTCTTGTGTTCAAACCCCTGCAAAGTCAGTTTCCTCCCCATTAATATTGGTTTCACTTGTTTGGCTTTTCATCAAATTTCCTCCCACAAGTGAGGGGAGTGTTAGACTATATTGATATAATTAAATTTACTCCAAACTCAAACTATAAGCTTAAGCTTTTAGTTTGATGGGTGATTTAAGAGTATTAAATACACTCTGCACCACATTATAAGTATTTCAAATTTGAATTGTTCTTTTCTTTTACTAATTCTCAAGCTTTTTGTAGTTTGCTGGTGCTGCACAATCCCTTGGTGCTGGAGCACTCTTGGTCAACCCCTGGAACATAACAGAAGTTGCAAAATCAATTGATCGAGCATTAAATATGGATGCTGAAGAAAGAGAAAAGCGCCATAGGCATAATTTTCTCCATGTGACAACACACACTGCCCAGGAATGGGCAGAAACTTTTGTGAGGTATCGATTTGTAGACCTCTCAGCATAGGACCTTTGTTATCTCGGTATTTGTTAACGTTATAAGTAATTCTGTGAATTTGGAAACTTTTTACATAAAATCTAAGATCGAACATGATTTTCTTATATATCTTAATGATGTTCAAGATTGGAGTTGTAGAACATAGTTGCTCAAAAGGTTAAATGCCGACCTCAATATAACATCTTTTTCACTAGAAAATCTTGAATCAGGTTTATGAAGATCTATTGATATTTGTAGGCATTTGTAATAATCGGCGAGAATATAGTATCCAAAGATGTTCTGTCATCGCCATAATGACAAGTTCTCCCTCAATCTAAAATTCTGTATCTTGGATTGTCATCGTGTAAATGTAAATTCAAAAGGCTAATTGAAAATGCTTGATTATTCTCTACTGAAAGTTGGCTACTAGTAGTGGAGGCTTAATACACAGAGGTCAGAAAATAAGGCCAGTACTAAATATGGGCTGATGCTAACGAAATTATTATTTTCTTGCAGTGAACTTAACGATACAGTAGTTGAAGCTGAACTGAGGATTAGACAATCTCCGCCCCCGCTTCCATTTGAAAATGCAATTAAACGTTATGAGCAATGCACTAATCGATTACTTATACTGGTAAGCCATGTTTGGTTGTGGAGTGTATAAGTTATCATAAGAACATTTCATACTACTAATCATATATGCCTACTTAGATCAATGATGGAAAGTCTGTTTATAAACCAAGGATTTTTTCATTGGTTGCTTTTGCTTTAATGGGTATTTTTAATTCATTTCATCTCAAAATTATGCCAAACTGTGTTCTGGGAAACTAGAAAAGCCGCACTCCCATCTAACCAATATTTTCAAAATAAAAAAGTGAAAGCAGGAAAGGAAACAAAGTTCATTTAACTCGAGAAAAGTCACTGCTCAGATTTAGTAATTGCTGCATAATAACTTTGCTCACTGATTCTGGCCTTCTGCTAAATCTTTTATAAGCATCTTTTGAATGATGAGAAAATGGACTAGTGCATCTTTAATCCATTATGATTTAACATCGCTTGTGTGGACTTGATTCAGGGGTTCAATTCAACATTAACTGAACCAGTGGATACTCCCGAGAGAAGAGGCGATCAGATTAGAGAAATGGACCTGAAACTACACCCGGATTTGAAAGAACCATTGATGGCAATTTGCAACGACCCAAATACGACAGTAGTCATCCTCAGTGGGAGTGATAGAACGGTCTTGGATGATGTACTTCTTCTAGCTTCATGCTTTTTTCTTTTCATGCCTATCTTATCTACCCACTTCTTAGCCCAGTGCTTTCACAGAACTTTGGGGAGTATGACATGTGGTTGGCAGCTGAGAATGGGATGTTTCTACGCTTCACAAGGGGGGACTGGATGACTACAATGCCTGAGCATTTGAATATGGAATGGGTCGACAGTGTGAAGGTGCTTAAATTGAAACCATTGATGAAATGAAATATTATCGACAGCTTTTATTTAACTTTTTTGTGTGTGTTTTCTACAGCATGTTTTTGAGTACTTCACAGAGAGAACTCCCCGTTCCCATTTTGAGCTCCGTGAAACTTCACTTGTTTGGAACTATAAATATGCAGGTACTTGATGTGCAGACCAACTTCCTTCTCCTATTAATGCTAATATCATAAATGATAGGCTTTTTTTCTTCACTGTTTTGTATCATCACCTGATGTAGATGTTGAGTTTGGAAGGCTTCAAGCAAGGGATATGCTGCAGCATTTATGGACAGGTCCAATTTCTAATGCATCAGTTGATGTTGTTCAAGGTAGCCGATCCGTTGAGGTGCGAGCTGTTGGCGTTACCAAGGTTAGTCTTGTATTCCTCCCTGGATTCTATGTCGTGGCATTATACTAAATAAAATTATCTTATCAAGTTTCCTTTTTTGGTTGGGCTAGGGATCAGCAATTGATCGAATATTGGGAGAAATAGTTCACAGCAAGTCCATGACGACTCCAATAGACTATGTCTTGTGTGTAGGCCATTTTCTTGGGAAGGTAACATTGTTCCTTACAAGTTATAGAACCCGAGTCCGCTAAATTATTCAACAAGCCATAAGTATGATATATTGTTACATATATTCATTCATATAAAGGGGTTTTTGAAGAATGTAGTAATTTATTGTTTGTCCCATCGACGTCGAATTTATCAGTCCATGATTGTATATCACTTCTTTTCTAGCCCCTCTACTCATTCAAATTATTTATGTCATCAGGATGAAGATGTCTACACCTTCTTTGAGCCTGAGCTTCCATCGGATACAATAGGCATGGCAAGAGCCAAGGGAACCGATGGGCTTAAGTTAACTGGTGAGAGAAGATCTTCCATTAAAGTTCCTGCAAGTAGGAATGGATCGAAATCGCCTCACAATAAGGTACGGTCAAATTCGGAGAAGAAAACTTCAAATCATAACTGTGCAAACGGTCGCAAACCATCACCGGAGAAGATTCAATGGAATGTGCTTGATCTGAAGGCTGAGAACTACTTCTCATGTGCTGTTGGACGATCTCGAACGAATGCTCGATATATGCTCGGATCATCAGATGATGTGGTGACATTCCTAAAGGAGTTGGCAAGTGCAAATGAATTTTCTTGAGACCAAGTATGATTGTTCGCTTGCTTTCTTCATGTTAATGTAGTAGAAACTGCTGATCATGCTCTAAATTATGGGTCTGGTGACTTTTGTGTCATCATTGTTAAAGTTCTGTAATCTGCTTCCTTGCTTTCTATTTTCTTTCTTTTGTTTCTTCGCTTTTACCCTCCAGCTACTTTATTGAATCTCTACTGTTTCATAGCGCCAAGCCTATTAGTGAAAGAAAAAAAAAAAATAGGTGTTCGTCTTTTTCAAAAGAACAAAAAAAAAAAAAGTGTCAATTTCTATTGTCTTTAAGTGTTTGATTTAGTCATAAATTGAGTCTCTATGATTTTAAAATTTTAATTTGTTTATTGATTAAATAATATAAAATTCTTGTGAAAACTTTCTAACCATATGATAAAATCTCATTTAACGAGAAAATCTTATAATCTTTTAATAAAACCAAAATAAAATTTCATAAAAGTTTAAATTTAGAGATAAATTGAGGCTGGAATAGTGAATGTATTTTTCGTTCTCCTTTAGCTAAGGAGGGAAAAATTTTATTGGCGTGTCCCGTCTCAAGACCTCCCTAATCAGTAGACACAATAAAGAAAGGTACCCTACAAATATAATAAAACAATTCATTCATTTATTTCTTTCATAGTTTTTTTTTTTCTTTTGGGGATTCCTAGGTTACGTCATTGGGGCAGTCAGGCCTATGTACATTAAATATTGCTTTCTGTCGGTCAGCCACAACGTAATTTATTGGCAGATTTTTTGAAGAATCCTACATTTGCGGATCCAAAACTTTAAGATAGTTTTGAATACATTCACATATAGTAGGTAGATTTAAATTTGGTGTTGGGATAACAAATTCATATAGGAGGTGTTTGGTTTATGGGTTGAGTTGAGTTGAGTTAATAACCTAACTCCTTGTTTGTTTCACCAACAATTATAACTGGTGACTTAATAACCAAATTCTATGGAATTGAGTTATTAACTCAACCGTGCGGTACTTTCTGGCGACGATCCGAAAACTTTCCGACGACAGTCCGACAAATTTTCGACGACAATCCGACAAGTCTCCGATGACGGTCCGGCGAGTCTCCGACGACAGTCTGACGACTCTCCGACGACTGTCCGGCGAGATGAAGAAAGTGTTTAAATAGACACCAAAAAGTCTTAATTCTTTTAGAACAAGGAATTCTAATCGTTTTAGAAAAAGAAATCCTAAACAAACAGAAATCCTAATCCTTTTTTAAACTTTGAAACATCATTTTATAATCTTGTTTTGATTATCCAAATATTCAAATTTAAAACAAATACAATTAAAGCATTTAATTTTACGGGGCGCCACAATATATCCATCTAAGAAAAACTTTTGTCCTCGAAAGTTGGTAGAACTTTACAACAGTCACATCTTCAAGTCATAATCTAAACTTAAACTCTAAACTACATTTGCACGAGAACAAAGAAGTCAAAATCATAGCATAACAAGTGTCAACACACAAGCAACTCAAATAACTTTAACTAGACTTCCTACGAGAGACTATAAGGATCGTTGTCTACGATGTAGGCGAGTATGCAGAATCTAAGACCCATGCTCTGATTTCAACTGTAACAACCCTAATTTTTCAAACTCAAAATTTCCTAGGGACGTTACTAAGCAACATTGCCTACACCAAAAATTTCGGTAGCATAACGACGCTACTAAGACCTTGATGACATATCTAATATTTTGTAGATATGCAACTTCAATATGACATAAAATATTTAAGTATTTTGACATATTTTTAACATCTTCACAAGGTAAACTATTTATTCAATTCTAAAGATGTCCATAGACAATGCATGTGTTTAGACAAATTTAAATAAACACTCTTCAGTCTTCATATGCAAAGTATTAATACTAAATTAAGACCTACCTAAATTAAAATAAAAAAGTAGTGGTGAACATGTGTATAAAAAAAGGAATAAAGTTCATATTGAAGAGTATAAGTTATAAATAATGAATTTTATTGGAAAAGAAATATTGATATCAAACTCAATATCCATTACTTTTGCAAATATCCCTAATATACATTTGGCAAATGGTAATATATATTGTAATTTTATAATTGATCACATAATTGAGTTTTGAAATTGTAGAAATGTGTTTGTATTTGATTTGTTGTGAAAACAAAGTAAGGAAAAAAGTCACAAAAAATTCGGACCTTTCACTTTACATAAGATAAAAATGATTTTTAGGGAGAAGAAAAATTGATATCAATCTCAATATTCAGTACTGTTCTAAATATCTCATATATCTTGCAAATGGTAATATATATTGTAAATTTGTAATTGATCTCATAATGAAGTTTTGAAATTGTAGACTAATATGTTTGCAATTGATTTGGTGGAAACAAAAAAAGTAAAGAAGAAAGTCACAAAAAAATCAGACTTATTCACTTTACAAAAATCGCATCGATAATTTCGACATAATAACTCAACTCTCGCAAACCAAACACTGACTTCCTGACTCAACTCAACACTGCAAACCAAACACTGATTTATAGAACTCACTGACAAAACAACTCTGCACAACTCAACCCAACTCAACCCAACTCTGCGATCCAAACGCCCCCATAAAGATAATTTTTAATGTCAATGTATATAATTATATTACTCTTTGTAAAAAAAGAGAATGAAAATCGGGTATAATTTTACCAATATTTAAATACTAATATAATAATAATAATATAAGAAAATGGAATATAAGTATATATAATATTAAGAAAAAATAGTGGAAATATATGGAAATATTAAATAAATGATAAAATTAGAGAGAAAGTGGAGGAAGAAAGAAAGGATTGGAGAATTTCACATCCAATGGTATATCTCTTACCTAATTCACTAAATGTCACTATTTATAGGCAATTTGACAATGATGAGTTGGTACATTTGGACACTAAGCAATTAGTAAATTTTGGAAACATGGATGATACTTTGGCTATGGAGGGTTTGCCACTTGGCATGAATATTAAAATGACATGTGAAATGGGCATTTACATGTGTAATGTTTACAATAATTACTTTTTTTTTTAGTAATTTTTGGTATTGGTTGGTTGAATATAAGTATGATTGATTTTTTTAATGTTACTTAAGACAAGAAGTATATTTTTTTCTATTTATATGTCTTATAGTTCCTTTTTTTAAATAATAGACGGACAATTTTTAAAATATTTTATTATTTTTATTACATTTGATATTTAGAAAAAATATATTTCATGATTTAAATAAGAAATTCAAACAAAAGCTATGGTGTATATATTTGGTTTTATCTCATAATTTTAGATACTTATATAGAGTTTTTCTATAAAAAAAATAATAAAATAGGACAAACAATCTAAAATTTAAAATTACTTATTTTAGAGCTGCAAAATGCTTATTTTAAATTAATAGAAACAATCATTTTATTATAAATATGGTGATGTAAATGCCCATTTCCACATGTTCTTTAACACTCATGCCATGTGGCAAATTATCCTTAGCCATAGTGTCCTCTATGTGTCAATTTCTTACCAATGCTTAGTGTCAAAATGTACCAACTCATCCCTTGCCAAATTGCCTATAAATAGTGGCTTTTGGTGGAAGAATAAATGGCACCATTGGTGAAATTCCCTCCAATTCAATTTCTTCTCTCCCACTTTCTCTTTTTAGTCTTTATTTAATTCTCCATAAATTTCCACTATCTCTTTATTTATATTATATATATTGCCCCCACTTTCCAAACACTTATTTTAATATTATTATTATTATTATATTATTATTATTATATTATTCTTATTATATTATTATTATAAATATATTATTATATTAGTATTTTAATATTGGTAAAATTATACCCGGTTTCCATCCTATTTTTACAACACGTTATCAAAGACGAAGCTCTCACCGATTTTTCCATCAAGGTAGGTCCTCAAAGTAAGCCATTTTTTAATAATTAAATATTATTTTGCATGTTTGATTAATTTCCTAATGTAAATGCAATTTCTTTGTATATAGTATTACTATGGCAAATCTTGCAAAACTAGAATTCATGCTACTGGATATTAATGGAAGTAACTACTTGTCATGGGTCCTCGATCTTTGAGATCCATTTAGACTCCATGAATCTTGGAGAAACAATTAAAGAAGGAAATGATGCATCAAATCAAGAAAAAGCCAAAGCTATGATATTCCTTCGCCATCATCTTCACGAGGGATTGAAAATGGAGTATCTTACAATAAAAGATCCCTACATTCTATGGCAAGGCTTAAAAGAAAGGTATGATCATCAAAAAACAGTTATTCTTCCAAAAGCTCGTTATGATTGGATGCACCTAAGGTTGCAGGACTTCAAATCAGTAAGTGAATATAATTCTGCACTCTTCAGAATTAGTTCAAAACTGAAATTATGCGGAGAAAAAATTACTGATGTTGATATGTTAGAGAAGACATTCTCCACTTTTCATGTCTCGAATATGCTCTGCAGCAGCACAATATCGAGAGAAAGGCTTTAAAAATATTCGAATTAATTTCATGTCTTCTCGTGGCTGAACAAAATAACGAGCTATTAATGAAAAATCATGAATCTCGACCAACTGGAGCAACACCATTCCCTGAAGTGAATGCTGTGAATTTCAATAATCGTGGTCGAGGTCGTGGTCGTGGTCGAGGTCGGGACCGCGGTAGAGGAAGAAATACCTATTTTCGTGGTGGGCATTATAATTTTAAGAAACCCACACGAACTGATGATCATAAAGGAAAAGCTCCACAAGATAGGAATTCAAAAGGTGATGAACATAAATGTTTCCGGTGCGGAATGACTGGGCACTGGTCACGTACCTGTCGTACGTCAAAACACCTTGTTGATCTCTATCAAGCTTCCTTGAAGGAAAAAGGAAAAGGGAAGAATGTGGAGGTAAATCTTGCCATTCAAGAAGATGATGTGTTCGATCCCTCCAATATGGTGCATCTTGATGTGGTGATTATTTTGAATCTCCGGAGAGAAAATTGATGCAATCAAACAAGTAGAGGATGTTTTGTATGAAGATATATAATTAAATCATCATTTTATAATATGTTTTTCTTGTTTTTGTATATATATTTAGAACTTTTTTGTAATCGTTTTCCTTTTCTTATCAATGAAGAAATATGGACAATTTCAATATGTTGAGTAACTTAGAAAATGAGCAATGAGGATTTATGTTCAGCAGATCGCGCAACTACGCATTAACGATACTCATAAGCAGAAAATATTTTTCTAAATTGACAATGCTTTGGAAGCAAAAATCAATACTATATCAGTTCTGCAGACTGATTGAAGGTTTTGGAAAAGCAAGTTTTATCTTGCCTAAAGGAACAAAATTTTCAATTAATAATGCTTTGTTCTCTAGCAAATCAAAGAGAAATCTATTGAGTTTTAAAGATATACGTAATAATGGTTATCATGTTGAAACCGATCGTAAAAATAATATGTAGTATCTCTATATCACATCTATTGTTTCGCATGAAAAACGATATTGGAAACATCGCCGACTTTTTCTTACGGATTATATTATACTCATATACGAGTAATCGAAAGTTATGTAACAATGAACCGTAAGTTCATGAATCCGTAAATATTCAAGTGTTTGGCATGATCGACTGGGTCATCCAGGATCGATAATGATGAGGAAAATTATTGAGAATTCACATGGACATCCTTTAAAGAACCATAAGATTCTTCAATCCAATGAGTTGTCATGTGATGCTTGCTCTCTAGGAAAATTAATTATTAGACCATCACCAGCTAAAGTGGGCATTGAACCACTGCATTTTTAGAAGCGAATTCAAGGTGATATTTGTGGACCTATTAACCCACCAAGTGGTCCATTTAGATATTTTATGGTATTAATTGGCGCGATCCAAGCGAGATGGTCACATGTATGCTTATTATCAAGTCGAAATCTTGCATTTGCAAGATTACTTGCTCAAATAATTAAGTTAAGAGCACAATTTCCTGATTATACAATTAAGACAATTCGACTTGATAATGCTGGTGAATTTACATCCCAAACTTTTAATAATTATTGTATGTCAATTGGGATAAGCGTTGAACATCCGGTAGCCCACGTTCATACACAAAATGGTCTAGCAGAATCATTTATAAAACGTCTGCAATTAATTGCAAGACCATTGCTTATGAGAGCTAAACTCCCTACATCGGTGCGGGGTCATGCTATTTTACACATTTGCATCATTATTACGTATTAGACCCAAGAGCCTATAATAAATATTCCCCATGCAATTAGCTTATGGCGTGACCAAATGTATCCCATCCGAGAATTTTTGGATGTGCGATGATATGTTCCAATTGCTCCACCACAACGCATACTAAGATGGGTCCTCAAAGGAGGTTAGGAATATATGTTGGATATGATTCCCCATCAATTATTAAATATCTTGAACCCTCGACGGTGATGTATTTCTCGCACGATTTCTTTGATTGTCATTTTAATGAAACAAATTTTCCAACATTAGGGGAGGAATTAAGAAGTTGGAGAAAGAAATTACGTGGAATGCATCATTATTATCTCATTTAGATCCTCAAGAGATCAATGTGAACTTGAAGTTCAAAAGATAATTCATTTGCAAAAATATAGCAAATCAATTACCAGATGCATTCACAGATGCTAAAAGGGTGACTAAATCATATATACCAGCAGCAAATGCTCCATCAAAAATTGATATTCCACAGGAACAAGTTGTCAATAATGAGTCTGGAGCACGCCAGAAGCGTGGTAGACCAATAGGTTCCAAAGATAAAAATCCTCGAAAAAGAAAAGTAGTTGAGAATCAAAATGATTCGATAAAAGGTATGGATGTTCCAGAAGAAATCCAAGATACAACTACTCAAAAGAGTATTGATGAAAATCAAACGCTTGAGGATAATAATGAAATTTCTATAAATTATGTTACAACAGGAAAGAGATGGAACCGAAATGATATTATTATTGACAACATTTTTGCTTATAATATTGCTCACGATATTATTCATGAAAGTGACGATTTTGATCCAAAATCTATCGATGAATGTAAACGTAGAAAGGATTGGCTGAAGTGGAAAGAAGCAATCCAAGCAGAGTTGAACTCACTTTCAAAACGTGAGGTTTTTGGACCAGTAGTCCTAACACCAGAAGGTGTTAAACCTGTAGGATATAAATGGGTATTTGTAAGGAAAAGAAATGAAAATAATGAAGTCACAAGATATAAAGCGAGACTTGTTGCACAAGGATTCTCGCAAAGGCCTGGTATAGATTATGAGGAGACATATTCTCCTGTGGTGGATGCAATAACGTTAAGATATTTGATTGGCCTGACTGTATATGAAAAACTTGATATGCATCTAATGGATGTAGTCACGCAGCGTATTTATATGGATCTCTCGGATAATGACATTTATATGAAAATCCGGAAGGATTTAAAATACGAAACATATGAATCAAGTTCTCGGGAATTGTATTCAATAAAGTTCTGAGAGATCATTATATGGATTAAAACAATCGGGACGAATGTGGTATAATCGCCAAGTGAATATCTCATTGAAAGAAGGATATCAAAATAATCCAATATGTCAGTGTGTTTTTATAAAGAAATCTCGATCGAGATTTGCTATTATAATCAGTATATGTTGATGACTTAAATATAATTGGAACTCTCAAGAAAGAGTTATCCAAGGCAATAGAATATCTTAAGAAAGAATTCGAGATGAAAGATCTTGGAAAAACAAAAATTTTGCCTTGGTTTGCAAATTGAACATTTAATGAGATGGGATATTTGTTCATCAATCAACTTATACAGAGAAAATCTTAAAAGATTTTATATGGATAAAGCACATCCATTGAATATTCCAATGGAAGTTCGTTCATCGAATGTAAAGAAAGATATATTTCGACCTCGAGATGATAATGAAGAACTACTTGGTCCTGAAGTACCATATCTTAGTGCAATTGGTGCACTTATGTATCTAGCTAATAACACAAGACCGGATATTGCATTTTGATGAAATTTATTAGCTAGATATAGTTCATGTCCTACAAAAGACATTGGAACGGAGTTAAGCATGTACTCCGATACCTTCGAGGGACGATTGATATGGGTTTATTTTATTCTAACAAATCTAGTTTTGATCTAGTTGGTTATGCAGATTCCGGTTTTTATCCGATCCACACAAAGCTAGATCTCAAAAAGTTATCTATTTACATGTGGAGGAACCGCTATATCATGGCGATCGGTGAAACAGACCATCACGGCCACTTCTTCGAATCATGTCGAAATTCTCGCAATTCACGAGGCAAGTCGAGAATGTGTATGGCTAAGATCGATGACACAACACATTCGTGAGACATGTGGATGGTCTTCAAGTAAACATCCTCCAACAATATTATATGAAGACAATACAAAGCATGTATAGCTCAAATCAAAGGAGGATATATCAAAGGAGATAGAACAAAGCATATCTCTCCAAGCTTTTCTACACTCATGACCTTGAAGAAAATGGTGACATCTCAAAGACAACAAATTTGTTCGAAAGATAACTCAGCGGACATATTTACAAAAGCATTACCAACTACAACATTTGAGAAATTGGTTCATGTGATTGGGATGCGAAGACTCGAGAGATCTCAGTGATGTCGTCATGAGGGGGGAGTAAATGTATTATATAAAATATGTACTCTTTTTCCTTCACTAGGTTTTTATCCCATTGGGTTTTTTCCTAGTAAGGTTTTAACGAGGCATATTTTATATAAATGGGCATTTTTGGGGAGTATTATAAATATGGTGATGTAAATGCCCATTTCCACATGTTCTTTAACACTCATGCCATGTGGCAAATTATCCTTAGCCATAGTGTCCTCTATGTGTCAATTTCTTACCAATGCTTAGTGTCAAAATGTACCAACTCATCCCTTGCCAAATTGCCTATAAATAGTGGCTTTTGGTGGAAGAATAAATGGCACCATTGGTGAAATTCCCTCCAATTCAATTTCTTCTCTCCCACTTTCTCTTTTTAGTCTTTATTTAATTCTCCATAAATTTCCACTATCTCTTTATTTATATTATATATATTGCCCCCACTTTCCAAACACTTATTTTAATATTATTATTATTATTATATTATTATTATTATATTATTCTTATTATATTATTATTATAAATATATTATTATATTAGTATTTTAATATTGGTAAAATTATACCCGGTTTCCATCCTATTTTTACAACACATTTATTATTCTCTCTCATTTTTAGATACGTGTTTTATTAAAAAAAAATGTTTTTATTAAAAAAAAAAAAGTAGGATAGGTAATCATCTGAAATTAAAACTTATTTTAGAACTAAAAACATACTTATTTTAAATTAATAAAAACAATCCATGGTTAGGGGAAAGATAGAGATGCCCATTTTTTCTGCTCCGTTTAGGTGGAGAATGGGGAGGGAGCGGAGACTATTTTTTTCCGTTGGTTAAACGGCGATGGTAATGGGGAATACAATCTAGTCCCTACTCCTATTTATTTGTTTTTTATATAAAATAAACTATCATTCTAAAAATTTTATTAAATATCATTTTTTTTAAGAAAATTGAAAATGTCCCTTAAATAAAAATCTCTAATTAAGAATTCACTATTTAAATTTTTTTAAAAAAATTAATAAAATTTAGAAAAATAAAAAGGATAAACGGGAACTCAATTCCCATAGGGAATTCCCACTCTGTTGGCAGGGATGGAAAAGGCTCTCTAGGGCTGTTTGGTTTATGGGGTTGGGTTGGGTTGAGTTGGGTTAATAACCCAACTCCTTGTTTGACCACCAACAATTATAACTGGTGACATAATTATTCAACCCAATAGAGTTGAGTTATTAACTCAACCGGTACTGTTTTCTCACCTTCGTTCTCTCACAAACGCCTTATCTCCAATTCGAACATTTCCCGATGGTGGTCCGACAACGTCCCGACGAGTTTCTGACAACGGTCCGGCGAGATGAAGAAAGTGGAGAAAAGAAGAAGGAGAAAGAAGAGGAGAGTTTTGAAGTGTGTCTTTAAGTTACTAATACTCTAGTTTAAATAGACACTAAAAAATCCTAATCCTTTTAGAACAAGAAATTCTAATACTTTTTAGAAAAAAGAATCCTAAACGTTTCTAAAACAAAAATTTTAATCTTTTTTAAACTTTGAAACATCATTTCCTAATCATGATCTCATTATCCAAATATTCAAATTTAAAACAAATACAATTAAAGCACCTAATTTTACGGGGCGCCACAATATACTCATCTAAGAAAAACTTTCATTCTCGAAAGTTGCTAGAACTTTACAAAGGCCACGTCCTCGAGTCATAATCTAAACTTAAACTATAAACTACCTTAGCACATGAACAAAGAAGTCAAAAGCATAGCATAACAAGTGTTAACACACAAGCAACTCAAATAACTTTAACTACTTTACAAAATAAAAGTAAACCTGGAGATGACGAGACGACTTCCTGCGAGAGGCTATAAGGATCGTTGCCTATGATGTAGGCGAGTATACAAAATCTAAAACCTATGCTCTGATACCAACTGTAACAACCCTAATTTTTCAAACCCAAAATTTCCTAGGGACGTTACTAAGCAACATCGCCTGTATCGAAAATTTTGGCAGCATAACAACTCTGCTAGAACCTTGATGACATATCTAATATTTTGTGGATATGCAACTTCAATATGACATAAATATTTAAGTATGTTGACATATTTTTATGATCTTCACAAGGTAAACTATTTATTTCATTCTAAAGATGTCCATAGACAATGCATGTGTTTAGACAAATTTAAATAAACATTCTTCATATGCAAAGTATTAATACTAATACCTACCTAAATTAAAATAAAAAAAGTAGTGGTGAACATGTGCATAAAAAAAAAGAATAAAGTTTATATTGAAGAGTAAAAGTTCTAAATAATGAATTTTATTGGAAAAGAAATATTGATATCAAACTCAATATCCATTACTTTTGCAAATATCCCTAACATACATTTGGCAAATGGTAATATATATTGTAATTTTATAATGGATCACATAATTGAGTTTTGAAATTGTAGACAAATGTGTTTGTATTTGATTTGTTGTGAAAACAAAGTAAGGAAAAAAATTCACAAAAAAATCAGACTCTCTAATAGACATGCTTGTCACTGATATCCATAAGACAGATTGCTTGCTATAGATCCCACCTCAATCAAGGAGGACGTATTGTTTGCGTCTCCTAGGTGGGATTGGATGAATTGACGATATGGACAAGTCCAGTTATTAGTATGCATATCATCCCAACTACACTGATGTTCTTTACTACTTCGTTGGGAATACTTTTGTGGACAATGTTTGATGACAATTTTGGGAGGGTTTCTAATTATTTTTTTGTTAATCATGTATACTTAATCCCTTAGATGACATATCTAATATTTTGTGGACATGCAACTTCAGTATAAGTTAAATATTTAAGTATGTTGGCATATTTTTAACATCTTGACATGGTAAACTATTTATTTCATTCTAAATATGTCCATAGACAATGCATGTGTTTAGGCAAATTTAAATAAACACTCTTCATATGCAAAGTATTAATAATAATACCTACCTAAATTAAAATAAAAAAGTAGCGGTGAACATGTGCATAAAAAAAAGAATAAAGTTTATATTTAAGAGTAAAAGTTCTAAATAATGAATTTTGAAAAGAAATATTGATATCAAACCCAATGTCCATTACTTTTGCAAATCTCCCTAACATATTTGGCAAATGGTAATATATATTGTAATTTTATAATTAATCACATAATAGAGTTTTGAAATTGTAAACAAATGTGTTTGTATTTGATTTGTTATGAAAACAAATAAAGGAAAAAAAAGTCACACAAAAAATTAGACTCTTTCACTTTACAAAAAACTGCATCAGATCCTTCTGACATAATAACTCAACTCTGCACCCCCAAACACTGACTTCCTGACTCAACTCAACTTAATTATGCACCCAAAACACTGATTTTCTGAACTCACTGACAAAACAACCACAACTCAATTTAACTCAATTCAATTCAACCCAATTCTGCGATCCAAACACCTTCGGAGGCAAAAGACAATTTTGCTAAATCAGAATGGAAAATTTGAACATTCGATCTCTTGGTCGAGAGTACATGTCAATTTTTGTTGAGTTATGCTTACTTTTAAATTTATTACGGTATTGGTAATTTTCAGTTGAAACTATATATTTTTTTTCCTTTTTTTTATTATAACTTTTGTGAGATGTGAGCTTATAATAAATAAGTTCAATTAATTCATACCGGTGGCTCAGTTCCATTATTTTTTAATTATTTAAACTATGTCATAATTAACTATATGCTAATTATGATTTGTACCAAAATTGAATCAATCAAAATAAATCAACGAAATGGATGGCAAATTAGGAAGACATCAAGCACGACATTATCCCTATATATATATATACTATTAAAAGATTGATATAATTACGCAAAATTAGATGTTGCGTTGCGTCTACGTGTAGCATTTTAAGTTTATTTGATTACGGAAAGTTATTTTTTAATATTGAAATTTAATTATTTGACTAATATTTTGTTTAGAAATGCAGTCGTTCAATGTTGTTCAAATAACAAGTCTATTATTAGATATTTTTCAATTTTTTTATTTAAAAAAAAAACTGTCTAGAATTAACGGCTTACCTTAATAGCCAATTTCGTTAATGTTCAATTAATTAGTCTTTTTTATGTTGAAGAATGGACCTAAGATTTGAACTTCTAACTTTTTATTATGAGTTTACCTCTCAAACTAATTAAACTATGTTCAAATGGACATATTGTTAATAACTAGAAAAACAAGAATATTTAAAAAGTTAAAATAAATTTTGTTAAATTGTTTTATTATTATTATAATTTTAATGGTTAATTCAACTCTTCTTCAGCTTAAGATTAAGAGGAGTTTGAATTTTTCATCCACAAATGTTATTGGACTAAAAAAATAGTTATGAATAATAATTTTTGAACGATAAAAAAAAACGTGGAGAAGAAAAAACCTTAATGGATGAAAAACAAAAGGCAATATCATCCCCTCGTATAAGGGAGAAAAAAGGTTGACACGTAATATATTCAAATGGTAGAAAACATATTGGATTTTTCAAAAACATATCAATTTGTTAAAGAATTAAGTTAATTGTTTTTATTTGTCGAAGTTAACCTAATTCAACAGTGATTGACATGTAACTTCGATTAAGAGAATAAAAGCAACTAAAAAATTTATCTTACTACGAATTAAGTTGATTTGTTAAAAGTTTATGATACTTATAAGTTAGGGATAGAAATTAAAATCAGCATTTGACAATTTTTTTTTTTTTTTGAAGGACTATGTTCATCTCAAATTTTTCTCATGAAAACAACTTTTCAAATTGTGATTTTTTCAAGATTTTGAACCAATCAAAAGAGTCATTTATGCTCCTCATAGATATTAAAAGAGTATATACATTGAATGGTTACGAATTTCTTGACAATAAACAATGGCTCTCTTATTTTCTTCGCTCTCATCCTCTCATTTCTTGAATTATTTATTTTAAACGTTTAAAAAAAACAAAAAAAAATGGGCCACATGCATTATTTGTAGTTGTAATATTTCAAATTTGTTTTAAGAATTTCTATTCAAATATTGTATATTTTCAATATTACCTAATTGTTTGGTTGTGTTTTGTTTGTTATGAGGTCTATAATGAAAGCAAAATATGAATACTAAAAAGTATACATCCTTTTAGAATTTATTAGGTTAAATTTCAAATTTTCAAAATTAATTTGGATAGCATTGGAACTTTTTAATTAAGGTCTAATTATAGGTTTGTCCTTGGATTATGCACTAAAAAAAGTTTTGTTATGAGCCCTTTAAATTTTAAAGTTATATCATTTTTTAGGAAGTAAAGTTATATCTAAAGAGAGGTAAATGTTGTGAGTTTTATTGATTCAACACTTATGTCAAATACCTAAACTTAGCCTATAATATTGTATAAGGTTTCAAATGCCGAAATTCTGAAATGTAAAGGTCGAACTAAAAAAGAGTATAGTAGATTGCTTTCTTCCTTTTTTCCTTTATTTTTTTATTTGACATAGATAGGGTACCAGATAAATCTTGATTCAGATTGCTGACTTTTCTTTGACTCTTTGTCTTGGTCTTTTTTTTATCCGGAAAAATATCCCAACTAAACAGGTATAGAAGCTATAATGGTAAACCGAAATCAAATCTATGGAAGTATTGGTTTATACATTCCTCTTAGTCTCGACTCTAGGAATAATTTTTTTGCTAACTTTTTTTGTGAACCGCCTAAAGTTCCAACTAAAAAAGGTGAAATGAATTCTCATTATCTCAATTGAAGTAATGAGTCTCACAATATTATGAGGCTCGTTACTTCAACTAGTCCCCGTATTCCTCGAATGGATCTCTTAGTTGTTGTGAGGGTTGCCCAAAAGCAATATATAAAGCATACCCGAAATGCAAAGGGTGAACTAAAAAAGTGTCATCAAATACGAAATTCTGAATGTCGACTAAATCATCAACAGTACTGTAACTAGAATTGTCGTTATCACTATGACTAGGAATGTTGTTATTCATATTATTTATAATTGATCCTTCACTTTCATTAGGACCAAGACTATTGATTGATTTACTTAGCCTACGCCTGTATTCTAACTCCCCGTCACAACATCAAATTTAACCATTTTTTTCATAGGGCTTTCTTGCCCCTATTTACATGAAAATACAATAGATGAATAGTCATTCGATAAAACATCAATCATTTTCCATTCCTGATTATTATATATTCTTCCATGTTTCAGTAGTAGCATATTTTTCCATGGAGCTAAGATCCAAAATATGGAAAAAAATGGTGTTTTTACGACCCTACCACCTAGTCAATTTTGTTCCACTTAATCCATATTTCATGGCCACTTATTTTTCCAGCTAAGGAATGGGAAACCTTTCTCTTGTTGCATGAATCTAATTTTCATTTCATCCGGGAAAAACCATCTTTTCTCTCAACAATGTCTTTGTCATTTGATCCAATATCGTTCCGTTAGATAGGAACAGATTTGATAAATACTGATAACTTTCGAATGGAGTATTAAAACGAAAAAATCCATTAGATAATGAACTATTGGTTCTAAGCCATCTTTGGCGATGAATCAACAACTCGAAGTGTTTTTCTTGCGTATTCTTCATAAACTAGCATTTATATATAGATGTAGGAAGATTTGTTTGGGAAGTAAGCAACCCCTTTGACATCTCTTCATATGCAAAAAATTCTCGATGTGAAAACACATAGACAAAAAGCTGATCTTCGAATAGGAAAAAGAATGGATCTCCAGGATCCCAAATGAATTGGCTTATTCGAAAAAAACCTTGTTCTATGGAAGATCTATCTCATGTCTGGTACTACACGGTTCCACTATGCAAGAACTATGAATCATTCTGTTGAAGCTCATCCTCTTCATCATAAATGATTCGCTTGCCCCGAAATGATCTAGCCCAATCGGGAAATCCCAATTCATTGGGCCTTTCGATACAATCAAATAGAAAGCCCCAAGGGCATCATATTCTAGGAGCCCAAACTATGTGAATTGATGAATTAATGAGCCTGTGTGCATATCGAGGTTCCACAAGCAGTACTTCCTGATACTGTATTTGAAGCAGTTGTTCGAATTCCTTATGACATGCAACTTAAACAAGTTCTTGTGAATGGTAAAAAATGGCAGTTTGAATGTGGGAGTTGTTATTATTTTACCCGAAGGGTTTGAATTAGCCTTTCTGATCGTATTTCTCCTGAGAGTAAAGAAAATATGGGCAATCTGTCTTTTCAGAGCTATCGCCCCACTAAAAAAAATATTCTTGTGATAGGACATGTTCCTGGTCAGAAATATAGTGAAATCATTTTTCCTATTCTTTCCCCGGACCCTGCGACTAAGAAAGATGTTCACTTCTTAAAATATCCCATATACGTAGGCGGGAACAGGAGAAGGGGTCAGATTTATCCCGACGGGAGTAAAAGTAATAATAATGTTTATAATGCTACAGTAATAGGTATAGTAAGCAAAATAATACGAAAAGAAAAATGAGGATATGAATTAACCATAATGGATGCAGCGAATGGGCGTCAAGTGGTTGATATTATCCCTCCAGGACCAGAACTTCTTGTTTCAAAGGAAAAATCTATCAAACTTGATCAACCATTAACGAGTAATCCTAATGTGGGAGGGTTTGGTTAAGGAGATGTGGAAATAGTCCTTCAAGATCTATTACGTGTCCAAGGTCTTTTGTTCTTTTTTGCCTCTGTTATTTTGGCACAAATCTTTTTAGTTCTTAAAAAGAAACAGTTTGAGAAGGTTCAATTGTCTGAAATGAATTTCTAAATCAGCGAATTTTATCAACATCAAGTTCGTCAAAGATTCTTATTCTTTGTTTCAATTTTTTCCGATTTATCAGAACATTTTTTTTTCGATTTATTACATAAGTAGTGAACAAATTCAATGAATTTAAAATTTTGATTTTATATTAAAATAACTAGAGCAAATTCTATTAGTATATAAAAGGGTTTGTGAATATCTGATAAAAATATGTTATCCTTATATTGTGATTGTGTCATCTAAAAAGAGGGAATCAAGTGATTCTCTCTTTCTTTTTTTTTTCACTTTGAAAGTATTGACTAATAATATTGCGAAAGAAATGGTATGAATCAATTTTTTGAAGCAATTCAGAATTAAAAAGAAATTAAGTTTTTGAAACATCGAAAAGATCCATTTTGTCATTTATATGAATAAATTATTCTAATTAGTAAGAGCTCAACAGAACCTACCCTTTTTTTTTCTGATTCGAGGGGATCTTGTTGAGTTCTTACCCTTTCATGTCTACAACTCAGTTCATCTGATTATTACAAAGATTAACCTAATCCAGAATATGAACCATAAAAGAAAATATCGATTAAATCGATCACAAGAATACCAGTTACAGTACCTATTATCCAAAGAGGAATCCTTCCAGTAGTCTAGGCCATTTGCCCCATTTCCCTCCCCATTTCATCAAGTGGTCGTGCTAGAGATAGAAACAGTCATAGATAATTATGAGATGATATCCTTCTGAATGGGATAAGATAATTCATATTATTATTTAGTGTTTTATTTTATTTAATTAAAGAAATAATTGGAAAATAAAATAACATGTACAAAAATGAGTAATAACCCCCCGTAAAGACTGGTACGATTCAATTCAACATTTTGTTCATTCGGATTTGATTGTGTCATAGCTCTATAATTCGGATTAGGTTTATCGTTGAATGAATTGCATTGTTGATATTGACCCTAAAAAGAAACGGTATGTACAACTAGTTTGTGAACAACCAACCATCGCATTATAAAAATAGGATAAGTTTTATCGATAGTCATTTGGTCCTCCTAAAAAGATCTATTAAATTCATCAAGTTGTTCCAAAGAATCAAAACGACCAGTTATTAATGAATTCCTTGTCGGCTCTCTGTAAAATACTCATTTGGGCGAGGGCTTCCAAAAACATCGTAAGCTAAACCCGTTGTAGAGATACCTTGAATATGTTATCTGGCGGTTCGAATGACCAAGTACGGGGATCGATTTATATTTTCGTATATTGGGCTTATTGGGTCGACTCTCTATTAGGGTTTAGGAGGCGTGTCATATATAAGCCCCCGAAACTTCTATCTGAAATTAATATGTTTTCTGTGTAATTTTGTTCTCTCGTTTCTTCTTCAGTTAAAAAAATTACTCTCTCCCTCTGCCCGTGGATGTAGCTAACACAACGTTAGTGGACCACGTAAATTCTGTGTGTTGATTTTTCTGTGACTCTTCGTTATCTACTGCTTTCGTTTGACGAATAACAAACCTGCAATGAATAGATAAGGTATAATAATGCTATGAATGACCCAATATCGAATAATGGTGATAATGTCAACAAAAGAACGTTCTCATGTGCTTCCAGACATGTCGAGCTCCACATATTCTTGTACAATCAAAAGGGGATCGATTCCGTAAAAGATGAGACCAACAAATGGAAATTAACTGAAATTATATCTTTGTAAGATCGTCAATATTGTACCGAGGGTGTTTTTTTAGTATACCGTATCAGTATAGCTATCCTTCTTCTCACGCAACAACACAATTTCACAATCAGTATCGAAATGAAGCACTAAATCATTTGTTTCTTCTTTTCTTGGTGTTTGTTGATGTAGAATCATGTACCATTCATTCAATAGAAAATTCTAAAAATTCTTGTATGTAGTATAATGGTTTTTTCGGTTATTGGCTTCGGGCTAGAAATCGAAGATTGGGTAAAATGTGAATCCGACTGGTTGGTTTATAACAATTCAGGAAGTAGATTCTCATGGTGCCTTTATTTTCATATTTGTCATTTCTTACCTTAATTCTGAATCTACTTATTGGAAGAAAATAAGTTTCCTGAAATTTTCTATTTCGAATTGTATCCCTACAAAAAAAAAAAAATATATTGTAAGTGAAAAGACTATTTCACCTAATCATTCAAATCTTTGTTTCGTACTCTCTAAATTATACGCCCTCTGGTTCTGGTTGTATCGTAACAACTTACTGCAATTTTGACTATATATGACGTAGTATATGTATAAAACTATGTCGAATCCTTCTCGAAATGTAACCTAGAATTGGATCCTCATTATCTAAACAAAACTCCAAACATACCATTAGGAAGTGATTCAGTAATTAAACCTTCATAAATCATTTTTTTTCTTTCATTCCAGATGAAACCCCCTTTCAAAGTATCAATTAATGAAGGATGAGTGGTATTCGAAACCCACATCTTTTTTTTTAGAAATAGGTAAGTTTTGTGTATAATTCGAATATCATAAAGATTACCATATATAACACAAGTTTCTCCGTCGATTTCCTATAGTCGAGTTTCTCGATCTGTCATTATACCCCCAAGAAGTAGAAAGAATTACAATGCCCATTTCGCCTAAAATTCTATGAATTCGTTGATAGTTAGATAGATTTGAAGACCAGGTCGACTCATCCGTTTTAAATTTAAAATCGTTGTATATGGTCCTTTCCTATTTCTTCTATGTTGTAGGGTTAAAACTAAAAAATCCTTGTTGCTTTCCCGATGTTTCCTTACGTTTTCAATAAAACCTTCTTGTAAAAGTATTTTAACAATATTTTTGGTGATGTTAGTAGAGGGTATTCGAACCATTCCTTTTTTATTCATGTCAGCATTGTGAATAGAGGTTATTATGTTAGCAATAACGTCCTAACCCATGATAAACGAAAATTATTGGTTACCTTTAATTTTGATCTAATTATCAACATATTTTTTTTATTAAATAGTTATTAATTTTAAAAGGTATATGCGTGATACACAATTCTACTAATTAATTTGATTTAAAGAGTATAATTATCTCACGCTCCCATCTTATAATACTTCAGGTGCTAATGAAATTATTTTAGTGAAATTTAACTATTTCTGTGACACCCGGTAATTTTCTGGTATTTTTCTAAAATTTTACAGTTTTTAATTTGGGGCTTGTTTTGTAATTTTTGGGAGTAAGTTTAAAGTAAATAGGGATAAGTTTTTTTTTTAAAATGAACTTATTTTTTTGAAAAGGAAATAATTGTTTAAAAGGATTTTATAAATAAAAGAAAAAAAAGAAGGGAGGGCAAACCTTGAAACGCATCAGCGCCCCCCCCCCTCTTACCTTCTTCTCTTCTTCTCCTTCCACCGCGACCACTTCTTCTTCAAATTTTCGTCGTTGGCGATAGCGAGCCAACCACCATTCCGCCTGGCGTCTCCTCTCCGACCAGCACACACGACAACCAACGTCGATAGAAATAACATGTTCTCCCTCATTTTTCTGCAAAGACGACGAGCATCTGCCTCAGATTCCTCGCGTTTTTCGGCCGTCTCCGCGCATTCGACTTTCGTCCGACCAACCCACGCCCACGCAAGCCCCTCATGCGTCGCCTCGTTACCGATCGCCACCGTGAAGGGCGCCGGTGAGTAGAGATGTCCACGGGGTGGGGCGAGGTCGGGGAATGGCTCCCCGTCGCTGCGAAATTGCCCATTTAATTTTGCTGGAAATGGGACGGGGATCCGGTTCCCCGCAAGGAATAATTTCTCGTTATAATTTTATTTATTTAAAATTGTATTAACTAATTTCTTTTTTTAAAAAAATTGTATTTAAATGGTTACTTATTCTTTAGAGATTTCTAGTTAAGAGACATTTTTTCAATTTTCTTAGAAAAATAAAATTATATTTAATAAAATTTTAGACTTATGGTTTATTAGATGTATAAAAATATATATTTAAAATTAAATAAATTAATCAGGGCGGGGACAGGGTCGGGGACGGGAAATGTATTCCCCGTCCCCATCTCCGTTTAGCCAACAGGGAAAGTTTTATTCTCGCCCCCACGGGGAAAATGGACATCTCTACCGTTGAGCTCTTTTTTTCAAAATCCTTTCAGTTTTGGTTTAATCGGCTCATGGGTTCATGGGTTGGCGAGTTTACGAGACGGATGGTTGGGAGAAAGACTCATCATTCGACGAGCTTACGAGACGGATGGTAGGGAGAGAGACCCTTCATTCAACGAGCTTACTAGATTGGTGGTTGGGAGAAAGACCCGCCATTCGACGTGATGGCTATGGGACGTTATCCCTATAAGCAGAAGCGGTGACACGTACTTGGTTGACATGGGGGTTTAGGGGTGATTCCCGACGAGCTCGAGAATCGTACGAACGTACCCCTCCATCTAGTACATGGCGTGGAGGTGAATTCCCTTTATGAGATTGGTGGCAGGGAGAGAGACCCTCCACTCGATATAATGGCTTCGGGGCGTTATCCCTATGAGCATGAGCTAGCGGTGACATGATGCTTGTTCGACGTGGGAGTTCATGGGTGATTTCCGACGAGCTCGAGAGTCGTACGGACGTGCCCCTCCATCTAGTACATGGTGTGAGGGGTGAATTCCCTTTACGAGATGGGTGGCAGGGAGAGAGACCCTCCACTCGATATGATGGCTTCGGGACGTTATCCCTATGAGTAGGAGCGGTGTCACGGTGCTTGTACGACGTGGGAGTTCAGGGGTGATTCCCGACAAGCTCGAGAGTCGTACAGACGTGCCCCTCCATCTAGTATATGGCGTGAGGGGTGAATTCCCCTTACGAGATGCGCGGTAGGGAGAGAGACACTTCATTCGATATGATGGCTCCTGAATGTTATCCCTATGAGTAGGAGCGATGTCACGATGCTTGTTCGACGTGGGAGATCAGGGGTGGTTCTCGACAAGCTCGAGAGTCGTACGGACGTGCCCCTTCAACTAGTACCTGACTTGAGAAGTGAATCCTCATTGCTAGGGCATGAGTGAGTGTTACCTCTTCTCACTGCCAGTCACAAACCCAGGTTGTGAGACTAAACTTAGGTTAGGTGAGTCAGGCGCGGACTCAGAGTCCTGATATCTTGAGTTGAGACCTAGGTGCTACTGTAGTTGCTTTGGTTGCATGTTAGCTTGTTTGGATGTGAGTGGGCTGCTTATTGAGTATTTTTATACTCACCCGTCTACTTTGATGTTTTTTGTTGCAGGTAAGAAACCATGAGGCAGCCGACGACGACGACCTAGTGAGGTTGTGGACCCTTCCTTTTTCTTGTCTTTAGACTCAGTTTTCCTGGTTGAGTTTGTCCTTGTTATTGCTCGTTTCACTTGGTGGCTCGACAGTTGTGTTTCTCTTTTCTGTGGTTGTTTCCTAGCTTGTTTGGTTCATTTATTGTCTTTGTTAAACTCTGATGGAAGTCTATCCGAATAGTTGTGCCTGTTAGAATTCTGGTTGGAGTCCAACCTATTTTCTGAATGAAGATTGGTGGAGGTTGGGCATTCTCTGAGATTTTTGAAGTATCTTTTGTGTATTAGGTTCCAAGAAAAATTTTGGTTTTCTCCTAGCTATGTCGTTATGTTGTCGAAATTCCGACGCGAACGGTATGGCGGAGTGACTTCCCTAACGTAGGTTTATTTCGAATTTTATGGTCGTTACAATTTCAATTCTCGAGCAATCACACCAAAAATTCGAGTTCCTTTCGGATTTCCTTCTTAATCAATAATAACAACCACAACATTGTCATCATATCGTATTATCTTATTGTTTTCTCGTTTGAGTTCTTTACAAGTACGTACAATTACAACTCTGGTCACTTCTGATCTTTCTAGAAGTGTATTTAGGACGACTTTCTTATTTACAGCAACAATAACGTCACCAATATGAGCATATCGTCGATTACTAACTCCTATGATTTGAATATACATCAATTCTCGGGCTCTGTTGTTATATGCTACATTCAAAAGGGGTTATCCGCTACATTCAAAAGGGGTTTGAGCCTGAATCATATTATTTTGGAACTTTTTCTTTCAATGCAAAGGGCGAAGTGATTAAAAAAAATGAAGAAGAAAAGTGTCTTCACCACATAAGGTAGGGTATTAAGGACAAAATTTGGTGCGTCCCACATTTTTTTTTTTTTTTTCACAAGTTCCATTAATAATAATGTCAACAACCCCTTGCATAGCACGTTTCCACAAAAAAAATTATTATATTTGAAAAATAAAATAAAATAAAAACTATTATTTTAATATTTCAATGAGTTGTCTTATTTCAGTTAATTGACATAGTCCTAGGCTTTTCATCCATGGGGCAATTAAAATCTTATTTTAATCTACTTAAAAGTTAGAATCAACCCTCTTTTGCTAACTAATTTATTTTTTATTTTTATATTTTTTAAAATTAAATCTATAAATACTAATTTAATTTCACTTAAGTGTTTTATTGTTTTGTTATTAACTTTTTACTTATGTTGTAAAAAATCTAAGTGAAATTTTAAAAACAAAAGAAAAGGTTTTATTTATTTATTTGAATTTAACTAAAAATTCAAATAATTTTTTTAAAAAGATGAAATTCAGTGTAGAGTGATGATAAGAAACCAAACACAATTTTAAAAAATAATGGGTTATCAAACAATATCCAAAATGTTCAAATTTCTTCCAATAAAAAAAAAAGATAAATATTTTTAAGACAATAATAATAGGGCAAAATGATATCCCACAAATACTTGGATCAGATTTGATCTCATGTTTGTCCAAACTATTGCCTTGTTGTTTTGTTTGTAATTTTAAATGTGTTCAATTTCGTCGTTTTATTTATTTGTCTGTTTGCTTTTTAGTACTCTTATTTATTTATTTATTTATTGGCAGTGTGTACCTTGTTCTTTTGTTTATTCATCAGGGACAACTGACAAGGGGCCCTTGATTTTTTCTAAATATTTTCAGTAAATGTACTATTTTTTAGAAGTTAAGGATTTGGTGGTCTTTTACTTTTTGAAAAAAAAAAATTATACGAAATGTCCCGTCTAACTTTTTGAGGTAAGTTTTAATTATATCTCTAAATAAATGTTTCATATTTATATTTGAATTTTGAAATAATTTGTTTAAAAAAATATCATGGGAGAGTATATACATATAATATAATTTAGCCTGAAAAATTTAAGAAATTTAAATTTAAAAAAATGTGCAAAATAGTCATTGGTGGTGGAGATTTCACTGAATTCAATTGTAATTTTTCAACAAATATGTTTATGAGAGAGATCATAAGGTACTTTTGAAACAATTTACATGTGGAACTTTTTGATAGTTGTTAAGGGAAAAACAAAGGAAAGAATACCAATTCTTACCATGTAATTTGTATACTACATATATAAAACACCTTTGAAGTTTATCGTATACTCCTATTCTTTTAAAAATTGTAATATATATTACCTTCAACCTTTTATAAACATTGTTAGGAGTGCTCACAATGTCCTACATTTGCTAGAAAATGAAAAGATCTATGGTATATAAGTGAGGACAATTATCTCCATTGGTATGAGGTCTTTTGGTGGAACAAAAAATAAAACCATGAGGGCTTATGCCCAAAGTGTACAATATCATACCATTTGTGGAGTTTTGTTGATGTCCGTTGTCTTTATCAATTAGTATGAGAGTCATGGTGTAAAAACTTAGTTGTGAGTTCTTCCACTCGCCTTGATAAGAACAAGTGTAATCCGTATTTTAGTGCTCTATTTGGACTGATTGTGTCTCTGTGTCTCGAGATAAAGAGCAAGCTCTCAGTTGGGAGTGGACGGATTTATTCGAGGGGAGGCTCAAGTGTGGTACTTTGTACGAGGGAAGGATTGTTAAGAGTACTCACAATATCCCACATTGGCTAGAAAATGAAAAGATTCATGGTATATAAAGTGAGGACAATTAAGGCCTTTTAGTGGAATAAAAAACAAAGTCACGATGGCTTATGTCCAAAGTAGACAATATCATACTATTGTGGAGATCTGTCAAAACTCTTACCATAGGAATCGATTAGAATTTTGGATGGAAATCAAGCTTCATCACATCTATCAAATCAGGTTTTATACTTCCATGGTAGTTTTGAAAGATAATGATAATTAATGTTGCAACTTTTGAAAAGAACAAATGCATTTTTTAAACAAATAACAAATTTTAATACAGAAAGAATAATCCTACCCCTAAAAATTTAATAAAAATAAAAAGCATACATTCATTTAGGCAAAAATTGAAATAAAAAATCTATCATGTAGTTTTTTTTTTTAATCAATATGTAGGGGTAGGATTCGAGTTTATAACAATTTAATTGAGATATGTGTCTTGATCAAGTTGAATCACGACCAAGTTGGCAATTAGAATAGATAATAAATATGTGTAGTTCAACAACAGAAGTGAAGATCCGAACGGTCGAGCTTAGTTTCGCGGTTATTGACATGTATACTTGACTAGGAAGTTAGAGGTTTGAAACCTACGAATTATGTTATTCAACTAATAAAAAAATAAACAAATGTGATAATGAAAATTTGAACATTTTGTCTTGAAGAAAGAAAATGACATCTCAATCCTCGAATAATGTATGCGAAATACTAGTTAAATTTAAGGGAGTCATTTTTTTTTTCAAGTTCATCAAATGCAAGATTAGAAGATAGACAAACTTTCGACCATGCATCCACTATACTATGCTCGGAGGATAATTCAATGTTTTCTTTTTACTTTACATTAACATTGTTGTTTGAACTCATTTACCTTCCCTATGATTTAAGATTATTGGATTGATTTCTATAGGCTAAATCGTAAATTTATATACCTTTAAAAAAGTTGCAATGTCACTTTTGAGATCATTCATAATTCTCTTAAAACTATCATGGAAGTATAACTCTATTAAAATGTTGGATACAAATTTTAACCTAGAATGATGTAGTGGTGATTAGGATGTTTATTGAGATTAAATATCAAAAAAAAATATTTAAATATGTCGACTTGTTATCCAAAATTTGATCAAATTTTCTACTCTCTAGTAGCAGTTTTGAAACGTTTATAAAAAATCAAGACAATAACTTTAAATATATATATATATATGTGTGTGTGTATATATAATCTTTTAATAAAAGATTATTATAAACATTACACATGTAAATGCTCATTCCACATGCCCCTTTGATACCTATGCCAAGTGACAAATTCTCCATTGTCAAAGTGTCTCTCATGTGTTCAACAAAGTCCATAGATTGGTGTCCAAATGAACCACATCATACTCTCCAAATTACCTATAAATTAGTGGCTTTTGGTGAATAATGAAAAACACACAATTGAGTGATTTTTTACCAATTCTCTCCAACACTCTCCACTTTCTTATTTTCTTTTATTATTATATATATATATACCACTTTCATTTCTCATTTCCTTTTATTATTATTATTATTATTATTATTATTATATGATTTGGTAAAGTTTCAGTGCCCGATTTTGTCTCCAATTTTATAAAACGTTATTAGCACAAGTCTCTGTTATTTTTCCTGCTAAAGGTAGATCCTCCTAGTAAGTCATTTTATTTAAACGGATCGTACAAATAATATAGAGTGTCTCTATATCACATCTATTGTTTCACATGAAAAACGTATATTTGAAACACTGCTTGTTTTTTCTTCTGGATTATATTATACTCATATACGAGTAATCGAAAGTTATGCAACAATGAACCAGAAGTTCATGAATCCAAAAATATTCAGTGTTTGGCATGATCGATTAGGTCATCCGGGATCCATAATGATGAGAAAAATTATTGAAAATTTACATGGACATCCATTAAAGAACCAAAAGATTCTTCAATCTAATGAATTGTCATGCGATGCTTGCTCTCAAGGCAAATTAATCATTAGACCTTCACCAGCTAAAGTGGGGACTGAATCACCTACATTTTTTGAACGAATTCATGGTGATATATGTGGACCCATTAACCCATCAAGTGGACCATTTAGATATTTCATAATGGTACTGATTAACGCATCCAGCAGATGGTCACATGTATGTTTATTATAAAGTCGAAATCTTGCATTTGCAAGGCTACTTGCTCAAATAATTAAGTTAAGAGCACAGTTTCCTGATTATACAATTAAGGTCATTCGTCTTGATAATGCTGGTGAATTTACATCCCAAGCATTCAATAATTATTGTATGGCGATTAGGTAAATGTTGAACATCCTATAGCACATGTTCAAACAAAAAATGGTTTAGCATAATCATTTATAAAACGTTTGCAATTAATTGCTAGACCAATGCTTATGAGAGCAAAACTTCCAATATCTGTATGGGGACATGTTATTTTGCATGCTGCATCGCTTGTATGCATTAGGCCAGTAGCTTATAATAAGTACTCTCCAATGCAATTGACTTATGACCAGCAGCCAAATATTTCTCATCTAAGAATTTTTGGATGTTTAGTATATATTCCAATTGCTCCACCACAACGTATTAAGATATGTCCTCAAAGGAGGTTATAAATATATGTTGGATTTGATTCCCCATCTATTATTAAATATCTTGAACCCCTTATGGGTGATGTATTTACTACATGATTTGTTGATTGTCATTTTAATGAAACAAATTTTCCAACATTAGGAGGAGGAATTAAGAAGTTGGAAAAAGAGATTACATGAGATGCATCATTATTATCTCATTTAGATCTTCGTACAGATCAATGTGAACTTGAAGTTCAAAAGATAATTCATTTGCAAAATATAGCAAATCAATTACCAGATGCATTTACAGTTGCTAAGAGAGTAACTAAATCATATATACCAGTTGCAAATGTCCCATCGAAAATTGACATCCCAATACAACAAGTTGTCACTAATGAGTCTGGGACACGCCATAGACGTGGTAGACCTATGAGTTCCAAAGATAAAAATCCTCGAAAAAAAGAAGTAGTTGATAATAAAAAAAAATCCAATGAAAGATGTGGATGTTCCAGAAGAAATTCATAATACAACTACTAATAAAAGTATTGATGAAAGCCTAATACTTGAGGATAATAATGAAATTTCTATAAACTATGTTATAACAGGAAAAAGATAAAATCTAAATAATTTAGTTGTTGACAACATTTTTTCTTACAATGTTGCTCATGATATTATTCATAAAGATGATGATCCAAAATCTATCGAAGAATGTCGACATAGAAATGATTTGGTTAAATGGAAAGAAACAATCCAAACAGAATTAAACTCACTTTCAAAAAGTGAGGTTTTTGGACCAGTAGTCCTAACATCAGAAAGTGTCGAACTTGTGGGATATAAATGTGTATTTGTAAGGAAAAGAAATGAAAAGAATGAGGTTACAAGATATAAAGCAAGATTTGTTGCATAAAGATTCTCGCAAATACCTGGTATTGATTATGATGAGATATATTCTCATGTGGTGGATGCAATAACATTTAGATATCTAATTGGTCTGACTGTAGATAATGACATTTATATGAAAATATCAGAAGAATTTAAAATTCCAGAAACATAATCTCGGGAATTGTGTTCAATAAACTTACAGAGATAACTATATGGATTAAAACAATCAGGGCGAATGTGATATAATCGCCTGAGTACATATTTGTTGAAAGAATGACATCAAAATAATCCAATATGTCCGTGTGTTTTTATAAAGAAATCTCAGTCAAGATTTGCGGTTATAACTATATATGTTGATGACTTAAATATAACTGGAACTCCTGAAGAGTTATCAAAGGCAATATAATATCTTAATAAAGAATTCGATATGAAAGATCTTGGGAAAACAAACTTTTGTCTTGGTTTGCAAATTGAACATTTAGTAAAAGCGATATTTGTTCATCAGTCAACTTATACAAAGAAAATTTTAAAAAGATTTTATATGGACAAAGCACATCTATTGAATATTTCAATAGAAGTTCGTTCACTAGATGTAAAGAAAGATATATTTCGACCTCGAGATGATAACGAAAAACTTTTTGGTCCTGAAGTACCATATCTTAGTGCAATTCGTGCACTTATGTATCTTGCTAATAATACAATACCAGATATTGCATTCTCAGTAAATTTATTAGCGATATATAGTTCTTGTCCAACCAAAAGACACTGAAATTAAATTAAACATATACTTCGTTATCTCCGAGGAACAATTGATATGAGATTATTTTATTCTAACAAATTTAATTTTGATCTAGTTGGTTATGCAGATTCTGGATATTTATCTGATCCACACAAAGTTAGATCTCAAACAGGTTATCTATTCACATATGGAGGTTCCGCTATATCACGACGTTCAATGAAACGAACAATAACAACCACTTATTCAAATCATGCTGAAATCATTGTAATTCACGAAGGAAGTCGATAATGTGTATGGCTAAAATCAATGACTCAACACATTCGTGAAACATGTGATTTGTCTTCTAGTAAACATCTTCCAACAACATTATACGAAGACAACACAACCTGTATAACCCAAATCAAACGAGGGTATATCAAAGGAGATATAACGAAACATATCTCACCAAAGCTTTTCTACACTCATGATCTTGAAGAAAATGGCGACATCAGTGTACAACAAATTTGTTCGAAGGATAACCTGACAGATTTATTTACGAAGGCATTACCAACTGCAACCTTTGAGAAATTAGTACATAGCATTGGGATGCGGCGACTCAGAGACTTTAAATGATGTCGTCATGAGGGGGAGTGAATGTACTATAGTAAACTATATAAAACATGCACTTTTTTTCCTTCACTAGGGTTTTTTTTCCATTGGATTTTTTTCTAGTAAGGTTTGAACGAGACATATTTTATATAAATGAGCATTTAAGGAGGAGTATTGTAAACATTACACATGTAAATGTCTATTCCACATGCCCCTTTGATACCTATGCCAAATGACAAATTCTCCATAATCAAAGTGTCTCCTATGTGTCCAATAAAAGTCATAGATTGATGTCCAAATGGACCACATCATGCTCTCCAAATTGCATATAAATAGTGGCTTTTGGTGGATAATGAAAAATACACAATTGTGATTTTTGACCAATTCTCTCCAACACTCTTCACTTTTATTATTTTTTGTATTATATATATATATATATCCCACTTTCATCTCTCATTTCCTTTTTTTATTATTATTATTATTATATGATTTGATAAAGTTTCGGTCTTTGATTTTATCTTTAATTTTATAACAAAGATAAAGTTTATGAATATTTTTTATAATTTAACAAATAAAATAAACAAACCCACCACCACTCGGTGCACGTTGTTTAATTCAATTTGATAACTTGTCGTAAATTTTTTCCCCATTATAGTAGCTGTCAATTTTCCACGTAAGAGAGAGATCGAGTCTTATCACCATCTTATTCGAATATTCATTTTCACTTCTCTTCTGTCTATGAAGTCTGGCCCACCTAACCAATGATTTTTTTTTAAAAAAAAAAAAGGAAAAACCAATGACCTCTACGAAATTATTGGATGAGATTTTGAGAGTGTGACCCGTTTTTTTAGTTCCGTTGGTTTTCATTTTATTTCTTATATTTTCCCTCATATTTTATTTTGTTTTCTATGCAAGGGATTTTATTAAAGAAATTTGCATGGAAAACTCATTTTCACATGCATTAATGTGATTTGACTCTATTAAAATTAATAACATTTGACCTTTTTGTCTTTATGCATTCATTCCGTCCAAATTACAGTAAAGGTGATTATCATCATCACTACTTTCTCTCTCTCGCCGCTCGCTCAAGTCACGTTTCGCTCTCATTCAAGTCTCGTTTCGCGCGCTCGCTCGAAACATGATAGTAATTAAGTTGTCAAAATTGCGAGAAAAGAAAAAAAAATAAAAATCGTGACTATAGTTGTTGATTTCATTTCTCGCTCTCGTTGGCTCGCTTTCTCATTGACTCATCTCTCTCTGCTACTCCAGCTTTCTTCTCATTTTTTTGTCATTTTTCTTTATATTTTTTTCCATTCATTTGGCGAGAGTAAGAGCGAGACAACGAGCGAGACAGACAACGGAGCGAGAGCGTGGCAGCGTCTTGGGGCGTGAAGCAAGAAAGACCGCTTCATATTACCCTTATGAGTCATTTTGCGCGCGCATTATCACACGCGAGAATAGGTCATATTTCATTATTTTGAAATGTTAGGTCAAATGTCATTAATCGTTGGAAAATGGTTATCCGTACAAATACCCCATTTTATTAATGTTTCCATTTTTTTTGTTTAAAAATATATAGAGCATCTAGATTCAAACTTCTAAACTCCTAGTCAATGACATATACTTTTACCAATTAAGAAGTTGATGATATCTTTGCTCCTTTATAATGTGACTTTTTTAAGTATAAGATAGGTTTGTTTTAAAATATGAGATTTTGGGGTCAAATTTATTAAAAAGTAGAAAAGAAAAGTTGAGTTTCTTTTAGTACATCTAATCATGCTTGTTGATTTGTTATTACCTTCTACTGAAGATAAGAAGACCTTAATGAGTTTTCATCAACATAAAAATATATTCTGATCAATTATCATTCAAAAGTTATAGTGGCGGATCCAAAATTTGTATCGAGTGGGACTTAAATATGACATGAAAAAAATATTTAAAGTTATACAAACCATAGCTTAAACCTAGGACTTAAAGGGGGTTGATGACACATCTAAATTAACTATGCTGAGGATTTTTTTAATTTAATCTAACTTTTCCTATACATATTATAGAAAGTAAAAAACTAAAAAAAAAAAACTATCATTTTAAAAAATACATATACACACATATTTGCTAACTATGTATAGCTTAGTTGATTAAAGTATGGGTAACTTTTTAACGGCTGAATATTCAATCGTTTGTAGATTGTAGTACAAAACAAAACGTGCTTATCTCAGCTTAATCATGGAGAGAACAATCTTGTAGGCTTATGTTTGGTTTATATTACATTATTTTCGTATTTTTAGTAAATTTACATCCATAAGAAAAAGGTATGGGAATCATTTGATAGCTTAAAGTCCACACATTTTCAATTCACGATTATCTCTTTTTAATTTTGATGGACATGTTCAAAAATCATTTGGCTTTCTCCTTTTATACTCTGTTCTTCCTTTTGGGTAATCTGCATGTGTTGGTGTCGATCAAATAAATTAAAGGGTCTCTCCAGAAAAACAAAGGTAAAAAATAGTAAAATTTACGTCCATCAGCAGCAACCTCCGTTGATGTCCAACCCGTTTTGTCTATATAAAAAAACCCATTTCCCATTCGTACGCTCAACGAAATCCTCGGAAGATATCATTTCCTCCTCATTTATTCGTCTTTCTGAATTGGGTCTCTGCCAAATAGGCCTCTTCTTCGGCATTTTTTATTTCAAAATCCTCTGTGAAGTTCGTGGGCTTTTGGTGTTTTTCTCTGGGTGTGAAATCGATCGCACCAATTGATTCGTTGGTTCAGTGGGGCGGAGATTTTGTGTACATTTGATTCTTCTTGACGGCGGAGCTGTGTTGTTGAAGAGACGAAGAGTCTTCTTGTGTTTTGAAAATTATTGTAGATGATTCTCCTCGGCTCCATCTTCTCAATCTGCAGGGATGCAGCTGGAGTCGCCGGTACGGCTTTCTTTCTATTTCTCTTTCTTGTCTTAGATTCTTCCATTAATTGCGGGAGAAGCTCGTTCTCTTGGCAAATAATTAGGGGGGATGGATTTTGCCTTCATTCTGAGGATGCCCTTTTGAACATCATGTTCTTGATTCAACTGTTAAAGATATGTACGGAGCTCTGGTGTTCAAACGTGTTCGAATGTCATTTGCTTCTCAATTGATAATAATCTTTCGAGTCAAAGAGACCCTAATCTATCGGCTTATTTGATCTGAGGACGATTTCTTGTTTGTGTTAGAGTTCATTCAACTATGATTGTTGGTTTTTTTCCATTAATTTACTTTCTTTAAGTCAAACTATTGAGCCCCGTTTTATCCTCTCTGCAATTTGTGTCCCACTGTATCCATTTTGGTTAGAATGAAATTAGTTTGATTATCAGCATTCAGCAGTAAATTATGATATAATGAACTGTTTGTATATACAAGGAACAGTCAAGAAGAGGGATTTGAGAATATTGATACTTGGTGTTTTTTTTTCCCTTTTTGATGAGAATTGTATTTTTATTCACTTGCAGGGCACATCTTTGCTTTTGGGCTTTTCTTGTCACCTTTGTAAGTTTTATCCATGGTACCTATCTGTTCTAGTAGACTTTCTGAATGAAGTAATGGAGGTTGAATATTCACCATTTTCTTGGTTTGCTTTTTTTGGGATTGATTTGCAGAGATACGTTTCGACGTGTTATCCGAAACCAAACAACAGAACAGTTTTCGGGTTTGCCGTATATATATGCACTGTTGAACTGCCTCATTTGCCTATGGTATGGCACACCCCTCATTTCTCCAAGAAACATGATGGTCACAACGGTCAATTCGATCGGCGCGGTATTTCAGTTAGTCTACATCATTCTCTTCATAACATATGCTGATAAGGGAAAAAAGGTGGTTACTTCTTTGTCTATAATATGTACTGACCATTGCCCTTATGATGGAGTTTGTGAAAGATCTTTGTTTGTTGAACTTTTCTCTTTATGTTTGTAACAGATGAAAATGCTGGGATTGTTGCTTGCCGTATTTGCTGTTTTTGTAGTCATTGTTGCTGGGAGCTTACAAATAGCTGACCTCCCTTTGCGACGGAATGTCGTCGGGATTTTGAGTTGTGCATCTCTCGTATCGATGTTCGCTTCTCCATTGTTTATAATCGTAAGTCTAGTTTTTAAGCTTCTTTTCTACCTTTTGTTGTTGGATGTTTTAAAGGTTTGCTTAAATTTCTTATCCGTTCAATTTTCCTTGGCACGGTCTCAGAATTTGGTGATTCGAACAAAGAGTGTGGAGTTTATGCCATTTTATCTCTCGCTTTCGACCTTCCTCATGAGCATATCTTTCTTCCTCTATGGACTGTTCAATTATGACCTGTTTGTTTATGTAAGCATTATCCTACTCATTTCCTTCATTCGTCGCGCTCAATCTGTTTGATCAAGTATGGGACATGAATTTATATTTTTGTTGTCAAACTTCAGGCGCCAAATGGGATAGGAGCTGTGTTAGGGATAGTACAATTGACGTTGTACTTCTACTACAGTCGAGTCGCTAAAGAGGAGTCTAGAGAACCTCTCATCATATCCTACGCGTAAATACGTACATTGTGTATTTACATTGTGATAATGAGGTAGGAATCCATGTACCCTGTCGTCTATTCTCGAGCCCCTGCAGGGCTCAACGATATAGTTTTTCAAATTTCTGCAAGTGTCATTACACAATGTAACAAATGGGAGGATGACCCGCCTGAACTTTTTCGGTTTACCGCAGGAACCGCAGATTTCTGAGAGTTGATTATTGGTTCTTCCAAAGAATTTGTGTGTAGTTCGGTGTTAGCGAACGAGGCGTTTTCCAGCTACGGTGTGTTTGTTGTAAAATTACTCTCTCATTCATTTCTCCAGTTTAATTGATTGATTAAATGGTGTATTTTTAGAGAACCAACCCCAAGATTCTCAATAGTGAAGAATGGTGTAATATTTTTTAGCATTGTGATTGAAAAGCTTAGTTCTATAGCTGTTGCTGCACTCTATTTCTCTCTCTCTCTGATTTTGTTACAAACTGTTTGGATTTGAAGAACCTTAAGGAAAGGATGGAGGATCGTTAGAGTCTTAAATTGTAGAAAGAATGAGTTCTTCTTCTTCCCAATTTGCTTCTTGATTTGGGATCTATACAGCAGTAAGTAAGAGCTCGTACTTGTTTCGGACTCGATCAGGTACCATTTGGTCGATTTGTATTACAGGTTGACTATGTAGAAACTCTGTAATTAAACTCTGTATGAAATGTTTGACTCACGAGTTGAATTTGTATGATCTGGAAAGTCAAGTTTGGTCTGTGGGTTTGCTTATCTCAGCTATTGATTCATCCATCATACTAGCAAAATAAACTTTTTCTAGAACTCATCTTTCAGGTTTAGACACTAACTTTTTCAAGTACATGTTATTATACAATACTCGAACTCCTATTTCTAAAACTACGAACCTCCACATATCTCCACAATTGTATGATATTGTTCACTTTGGGCATAAGTCCTCGTGGCTTTGTTTTTTGTTCCCCAAAAGGCCTCATACCAATAGAGATAATTGTCCTCACTTATATACTAATGATCAATGCCTTCTCTAGCCAATTTGGGACATTTGTTTGCACCCTAACATAATTGTCCCAATTCTTTTATGCGACATTAAATTGTCGAGAACCAATCGAAATACGTTGTAAAAGAAAATTAATATTGAAAGGAAGAGAGTTATTTGGAGAATCTATTCCAAAAAGAAGAAAGGGGATATTACATTGGAAAAAGGTCAGCCCCATGTATATTTTTTTACACTCCCTTTTGAAGATGAAGATTCCCATATAGAAGAAGAAGACATCAGAGTAGATCCTTCAACATTTGTCTTCACTACCATGGCTTCTCCTTCCTGCATATATAGGATTAATCAAAGTATCAAACATGTGATGTTAAGGACAATAATACAATACAAATACAAACACCAACTTTATTGTTAATCATCCATATCTTTAATGTCCTTTCTTAAAATATATATATATATATATATATATGTACATACAACTTTTTTTTTTAATTGTTAGCATGTAGAATTTAAAAACTAATACATGGAAGGACAGCTTTTTAATTTTGAGAAAAATAATTATGATATTTAGAGTATTTTTACACTATGAATATTTAGAGTATTCATATAATTGAACTAAAATGTTATAGATAAAAAAAATAATAATAATAATAAAACACAAATGTTGCCAAAGAGAGCATAGCTTAACTGGTATCATGAATGTATTGACGACCACGAGATTTGTGGTTCGAATCTCCCAATTTCTCATTGTACTAAAAAAAAAATATAATGAAATAAAACACAAATGTTATAGATTAAAAAAAAAAAGTTTAACATTCTATTAGATAAAGTTAAAAAATATTGATGGTGTGAAGTGCGTGTTAGAAACAAAATTGAAAGTCCATGAATTTATTTGACATTTTTTAAGTCAAAAGACCTCAATTAATGAATAAATCGTTGGATTTAAGTATCTCGTTAAAAAAAATGGCATTGAAAATCATTGTCGGAAGATTTCGTAACTAGATTTAATTTCAATAGCTTTCGGTTGGTTTATTATAGTTTCTGTATTTAAAATATTAATTTATTTTAGTTTATATACTATTTATATTTTTTGTATTTAAAAATTAAATATGTTTCTTATTTCTTATTACTTTGTACATATATTTTAAAAATCAAACGTATTGTTGTTTTGGAAATTTGGCTAAAAAATTTAACGGATTAAAAAAGATGAAACCTATTATAGAAAAATGATAAGAAAAACAAACACAACTTTAAAAAAATCGATGACTATCAAAAAGTTTTTCTTTTTTATAGTTAAATAATTAAGATGGAGGAAGATTGAATCTTCACTTGTAGAATAATAATTGATGTCTTATCCACTAAAATATGCTCGAGTTGACAACCATTTTCGTTAGTGTTAGTAAAATACACACGAAAAACGCTACAATAATATTGGAAGAAAAAGTTATTAAATGTTAAGTGCAGCTAAAGGTTGAAATTGTAATTAAAAAAAATAAATAAAAATCAAAAGAATAAAAGGGTTGTTGGAACTATCGTTTTTGAGAAGTGGTAAGATCAAATCAAACATTTGAAAGTACGGACTCCAACATACTTTAGTAAATAAGACAAAAAAATATTAATTTAAAAATATATGGTTTGATTGAAGTTTTTTAATTAAATTAAAAGATTGAAATTGAAACCAAAATGAAATAAATAAAAACCGGAAAGAACTTACGAAGCAGCACCTTGTGACCATTTTCCATGGCGGCAATTTGATCCTGCAGCATTCTTCCCCTTTCATCATATAAAATAAGCCCACTGTATTTCAGCATTTCACATTTTTCCCCCATTAATATCGGCCGCTGCCACACCGCCGCCGTCGAATTCCGGCTTCCGAATTCTTGATCCCCTTCCCCTTCTCCGCCCAACAGCCGGATCGGCGTCTCTCCGCCGCCCCGTCTCCCCGCTGCCCACCACCATCTCTCTGCCCCCGTCGTCCGTCGGCGCTCTTTCCTCTTCTTCGCCCACGCCGCCGCGCAGAGCCCGATGACGGCGGCCGCCGTGCACGTTAAGAGAATGAAGGCTTGTCGGGTTGAGAGCTTCCATTTGTCTTCTAAATTCCACAGAGCTTCCATGGCTTTCGTAGACATGGGAGGTTATGGAGTCGGAGCTTATATATAAAACATATATTAATCCAATGTTAATTTATCAGTTTGATATATATGTACCTTGTTTAACTTCGACAAGTATGTTGGATTTGGTTCGATATTTTAAAAGTTTTATTCTCCACGATCAGAATATATATATATATATATATATATATATATATATATATAATTATTATCTCAAATGAAAAAAAAAAAAAAAGTTGATTCTTCAATTTCACTTTTTATGTGTTTTAAAAAAAAAACTGACTTTTAATTCGTTCAATACTCCGCCTTTATTTTACTTTAATAATACACCGCTAGTACATATCACACATTAGTCATTGGCATTAAATAGATTATGAATTAACTCTAAAGATTTTGTGTCAATGGAAACATAATTTAACTGACATGAAATATGTGTTTATGACTAAGAAGTTATGAATTCGAACATCTACCTCCAAATATTATTGAATTAAAAAAAATGAACAAATAAATATTTTGTTGTTAATAGTCGAGTCCAACACGTCTAGTTATGACTTTGTTAGAAGTTTTTTAATAGTACAATTAAATTAAGTTAACACAAGTGCATGTTGAAGTTTAGTTATGACTTTGTTAGAAGCTTTTTAAAAGTACAATTAAATTAAGTTAACACTAGTGCATATTGAAGTTTAGGTTAGAAACTACTTTCAGTCTTCGAACTTTCATGAAAGGAATTATTTAGTGAATTTATATTTTTAACGATTCAGTTCATATGCTTTTAATTTTGTAATAATTTAGTTCATGAACTTTAGTATATATATAATAATCGTAACCCTTGTACTTTAAATATTATAATGATTTAATCCCTATTTTAAAATTTAATATTAAGATTTAATGAGATTTCTTACCTAAGGTAGATCAATAAACTAATTATAGACTCAATAGGTATACAAACACAAAGTTTAAATGGTTTAAATTAAACAATAAAAATCAATATTTGTTTCTTATGAATTTTTTCAAGATAGGAATTAGTTTTTAACTAAATTACTATATATTAAATTTTAAAAAACACCAAGGGCATGTTTGAGACATATATTATAATAAATTGTGTTATAAAAACCTATTGAGTACTCTACATCCTAAATACAACTATTATAACTTTATGCTAAACAATTATGCATTTCAAATAATATTATATAATTCCACTTATTATAATAAGTCATAAATTATTATAACTCACTCAACGCGCCAAACAACTCTTAAGTTGTTTCAAATTTTAAAGTACGTAGACTAAATTGTTGTAAAATAAAGTCCAAGTACTAAATTGTTACTTTTACAAACAAATTAGGGACCAAAAGTGTTTTCTACTCAAGATATGTTTGAGGCACATGTTGACAATAATTTGTGTTATAAATTATAATAACCTATGAAATATTCTTCACCAAAAACACAAACTATTATAACTTCATACTAAATAATTATGCATTTTAATTCATATAAATTCACAAACTATTATAACACTCAGCGTTTTTCAAACGACCTCTTTAATGTCTATGACCTATTATTTTTGTAAACAATGATACATTATTCATATGCTAATAAGTGTTTATATTGCATACACTTTAGTTAGAGTGGCTATAGACCACGAGGAGTCTCGTCATGAACATAATTCAGTGGTCATAAACTCAAATCTTTTTCACCTAAATTGACTGTACTACAATGAATGATATATATACGTAGTACTTTAATTTGTTAAAAGCTTATAGTATTTAATTAAGATAGTGGTAGGTAAAAACTATTTCGACCATTTTCTTTTTTTACCTTTTGAACCATAAAAAAATAGTTTAGCGATCATTTTGTAATTAAACTAAGTATTTAACTTAACGCTTTTTTTTCTTGTTTTTTAATTCAACGTATTTGATCTCTGCTATGTTTATCGAAAATACATATTAATTATCGAGTTAAAAGTCATTCGGACCCTTTTCAAATTATTTTTATAATAGTAAGTCATAGAGTTAAAAGACATCTAGGATAGAAACGTGACAGTAAATGTGAATGTACAATATTTTTCCATGTGAGATCCACCGCTGAGATGAGCCGTTGGACATGTCTCACCGTTTAAAGCAAGCATTTAAGGCCACTCACGGACATTGGATGGTTGTAATAAAAAGGTGATATTCCTTATTCCCAATTTTTAAATAACTTTCCATTCCCAACGTAAAATTAATCCTATTTGATAACCCTTTTTTTTTTTATTTTTAAATTTTGAAAGTTAAGCTTATGTTGACCCAATTTATTTACCATAGAGATCATCTTCTTAAGTAAACATTTGAATTCTTAACCAAATTCTAAAAACAAAGTCAAGTTTTTTAAAGCTATTTTTTTTAGTTTTCAAAAATTGGTTTGGTTTTTGAAAACATAGGTACAAAGTAGATAAGAAGACATATAAACTCATTGGTATAAGTAGTATTTTTAGGTTTAAATTTCAAAAACTAAAAACAAAAAATAAAATGGTTATCAAAAGGGGCTTTAGTTATTTGAGTTGTTGAGTTGATTATCATAATATAGATAATAATAGCATGTAGAATCATGTAATATTATTTAAAATGTAGAGTAGTTTAATCTGAAGTTATAATAATCTGTGTTTGGAGTACATAACATTGCACAAATTATAATAACACGAGTCATTATAACATGTGTCCCAAATAGACCATAAAATATTATTTTAGTATTCCTACTTTATAACTCATCTTATTTTAGTCTCTATGTTTTTAAATATTCAAATTTAATTCATGTAGTTTCAATAAATCTTAAAATTAGTCATTCATACAAATTAAAATTAGTTATTGGGGTTGGTTTGAAATTAATTGTTATCAAATTTGGTGAAATGATAATTTTAAAAGACGAAGTGTGTGAATATCTTTCTAAAATTTATAGACAAAAATACTAATAGCCTCTCTCTCTATATATATTAAGTTAGTCATAAATCGAGCCACTCATTTAAGATTTCTTGAAAGTGCACCAACTAGATGAGGACATGGGATTGAAATTGAACAAAATTATAAAATATTGTGAACTAAATGATTTTTTTTTAACGGATAACTAAATGGTATTTGTTGTAAAATTTGAGACAAAATCGGGCACCGAAACTTTATCAAATCATATAATAATAATAATAATAGAAAGGAAATGGGAAATGGAAAGTGGGATGTATATATATATATAATAAAAGAAAATAAGAAAGTGGAGAGTGTTGGAAAGAATTGGTCAAATATCACCCAATTGTGTGTTTTTCATTATTCACCAAAACCACTATTTATAGGCAATTTGGAGAGATGGTCTATTTGGACACCAATCTATGAGTTTTGTTGGACGGAGACGCTTTGGCTATGGAGATCTTGCCACTTGGCATAAGTATCAAAGGGCATGTGAAATGAGCATTTATATGTGCAATGTTTATAATACTCTCCCTTAAATGCCAATTTATATAAAATATGTCTCGTTAAAACCTTACTGGGGAAAACCTGTTAGCTCTTAGAATGAGAGTTAAGAGTGAGCTTTTATGGTGTTTAATTCTTGGTAATTGAGTTTTCTTTCACTATTTTAGCTTTAGAAACCCCATTGATTAGGTACTTTTGTGTGTAATGTTCACAAAGTAGTTCTTAAGTACATTAAGGGCATTCAAGTGTTTGTCATTAATGAATTTTGTCATTTTGACCATGTTTACAGGAGCTTTTGGAAAGATGGACTTTGTGAAATGTTGAAAATCTGCTTTAATTTGAATTGTTGTAGTTGTTTAATTGCTGAGGGATCAAGCTTGTTGGAGTAAAAATTTGATATCAGTTCGCAAAATATGCATGTGGGAGAAATTTCATTAATTGAGTTGGACAAAAGTTGCCACATCAGCTGTTGTGAGCCAATGAGAAGTTGTCATACCATTTCTCCTGTCTATTCAACCCTCATTTCGAGAATGATATGCTATAAAGGCTCTTTTTAGCCATTTTTGGGAAAAGATAGGACAAGAAGGAGAAAATTAAGGAGATATCGATTGAGGAAGGGAGCAAAGCCCGAGAAGTAAGAAGAATACTAGCTTTGAAGCATTCCTCTTATAGAATGAAGTTGGAATAGTTTGAAAGGAGCCATATAAATTCTCCCATCTGTCAGTTCTTCTTTACTTTGCTCTTACTCTTCTTACATTGTAACTAACATTTTTTTTAAGTATGTTTAGAGATAGGTTTACTGTTTTATTGTTTTTTCTACTTGCCATTATGAACTAATCACCCTTAGGTGAGGATTATGAGTTTTTATGTGGATGCAAGCTTAATAAAAGAGTATCTTACTACAATTATCACTCTTATGCCTTGTGAACTTACTATTTAGCTAGAATTTGGTTGGCCATCTCATTTTAGCATTGTTTATTCTAGGGGTGAGCATCGGTCGGTCGGGGTCGGTTTTCGACCCCAATCCAACCGATTCCGAACCCAACCAAGAAGTGATCGGTTTGGTCATTTTTTTTTTAAAAAAAATCCTTACTAAAAGCCGACGATCGGCCGATCGGTTCGGTCGGTCGGTTTGGTCGGTTTATATATGTATATATAAAAATATTTATTTAATTAAATATTAAATATTTATAATTATTGTTTTATTATTATTTAATAATTTATAATTATTTTTTAATTATTTTGAGAAATTTTTTTAGTTTTTTAGTTTTTTAATTATTATTATTATTATTATTATAATTTAAAAAAAAAAAAATCGGTCGGTTTGGGGCTTTTGCCCCAAACCAATAAACCGACCGTCGGTTTTGTGAAGGGCAAAACCGACCCGACCGACTCCTTCACAAAACCGACCGACCGCGGTCGGTTTCGGTCGGTCGTGTCGGTTTTCGGTCTTTTTTTGCTCACCCCTAGTTTATTCCAACTTGGGAAATGGAAGAGTAAACTGGTTTCAAGGCATAATACTAGTTATGATTAAGAGATTTATTTATCTCAGGTGACTGAGGAGTCTAGGGATAGTCACTCACCTAGTGTTAACAAATGGGAGCTTAAATCGAGGTGTTAATGAGAATTAATTACTTATTTGCAAGGAAATCTGGGAAGATTCCGTGAGTTAAGTTGTTTTGGGTTATGGTGCAATTTTGAGCTATAACATTGAGATTGTTGAAGCATAATTTCATCTCTAATCCAATCCCATTTTTACTGTTTTGGTTAAACATGTTATTGCCCCTGTTGTTTGTGAGTTATTTTCAACATTGCTTTAAGCCTTTTAATTGTTTATTTTTTATCCTTTAGGTTCATCACTCATTTCGTTTATGTTGGTTACCCCTTACTCATTAAAATCAACTCAACCTTGTAAAATTCCCATAACTAATCCCTGATGAAACGATAAAATATACTTATAACTTGCTGCTTATATTGTGTGTAGTTGCACAGTTTAAAAGTGTTTTATTGATAAATTCATACACCATTTTTTAGCAAACAAAACCCAATGGGAAGAAAACCCATAGTGAAGGAAAAATAGTACATATTTTATATAGTTTACTATAATACATTCACTCTCCTTCATGGAGACATCATTTAAAGTCTATGAGTCGCCGCATTCCAATGATACGTTCTAATTTCTAAAAGGTTGCAGTTGGTAATGCCTTCGTAAATAAATCTGCCAGATTATCCTTCGAACAAATTTGTTGTACAGTGATGTCATCATTTTCTCAAAGATCACGGGTGCAGAAAAGTTTTGGTGAGATATGCTTTGTCTTATCTCCTTTGATGTACCCTCTTTTAATTTGGGTTATACAGGTTGTGTTGTCTTCGTATAATATTGTTGGAAGATGTTTACTATAAGACAAACTACATGTTTCACGAAGGTGTTGAGTCATTGATCTTAGCCATACATATCTCGACTTGCTTCGTGAATTGCAAGGATTTCAACATGATTTGAAGAAATGGTTGTTATTGTTTGTTTCACTGAACGTCGTGATATAGTGGAACCTCCATATGTGAATAGATAACCTGTTTGAGATCTAGTTTTGTATGGATCAGATAAATATCTAGAGTATGCATAACCAACTAGATCGAAATTGGATTTGTTATAATAAAATAATCTCATATCAATTGTTCCTCGGAGATAACGAAGTATATGTTTAATTTCATTTCAATGTCTTTTAGTTGGACAATAACTATATCTCGCTAATAAATTTACTTAGAATGCAATATCTTGTCTTGTATTATTAGCAGAATACATAAGTGCACCAATTGCACTAAGATATGGTACTTCAGGACCAAGAAGTTATTCGTTATCATCTCGAGATCAAAATATATATTTCTTTACATCTAGTGAACGAACTTCCATTGAAATATTCAACAGATATGCTTTGTCCATATAAAATCGTTTTAAAATTTTCTCTGTACAAGTTGACTGATGAACAAATATTTCATCTGCTAAATGTTTAATTTGTAAACCAAGACAAAATTTTGTTTTTCCAACATCTTTCATCTCGAATTATTTCTTAAGATATTCTATTGCTTCTGATAACTCTCCAGGAGTTCCAGTTATATTTTAGTCATCAACATATACAGTTATAAATGCAAATCATGACTGAGATTTATTTATAAAAAAACACACGGACATATTGGATTATTTTGATATCATTCTTTCAACAAATATGTACTCACACGATTCGTTCTGATTGTTTTAATCCATATAGGGGGCGTTTGGATCGCAGAGTTGGGTTGAGTTGTGCAGAGTTATTTTGTCAGTGAGTTATGGAAATCAGTGTTTGGTTTGCAGAGTTGAGTTGAGTTGAGTCATGAAGTCAGTGTTTGGTTTGCAGAGTTGAGTTATTATGTCAGGGGTATCTGATGCAGTTTTTTGTAAAGTGAATAAGTCTGATTTTTTGTGATTTTTTTCTTTACTTTTTTTGTTTCCACTAAATCAATTGCAAACATATTTGTCTACAATTTCAAAACTTAATTATGAGATCAATTACAAATTTACAATATATATTACCATTTGCAAGATATATGAGATATTTAGAACAGTATTGGATATTGAGATTGATATCAATTTTTCTTCTCCCCTAAAAATCATTTTTATCTTATGTAAAGTGAAAGTTCTGATTTTTTTTGTGACTTTTTTTTCTTACTTTGCTTTCACAACAAATCAAATACAAACACATTTGTCTACAATTTTAAAACTCAATTATGTGATCAATTATAAAATTACAATATATATTATCATTTGCCAAATGTATGTTAGGGGTATTTGCAAAAGTAATGGATATTGGGTTTGATATCAATATTTCTTTTCCAATAAAAATCATTATTTAGAACTTTTACTCTTCAATATGAACTTTATTCTTTTTTTTATGCACATGTTCACGACTACTTTTTTATTTTAATTTAGGTAGGTATTAATTTAGTATTAATACTTTGCATATGAAAAGTGTTTATTTAAATTTGTCTAAACACATGCATTGTCTATGGACATCTTTAGAATAGAATAAATAGTTTATCTTGTGAAGATGTTAAAAATATGTCAACATGCTTAAATATTTTATGTCATGTTGAAGTTGCATATCTACAAAATATTAGATATGTCGTCAAGGTCCTAGTAACGTTGTTATACTACCGAAATTTTCAGTGTAGGCAATGTTGCTTAGTAACGTCCCTAGGAAATTTAGAGTTTGAAAAAATAGGGTTGTTACAGTTGGTATCAGAGCATGAGTTTTAGATTCTGCATACTCGCCTACATCGTAGGCAACGATCCTTAAAGCCTCTCGTAGGAAGTCTAGTTAAAGTGATTTGAGTTGCTTGTGAGTTGACACTTGTTATGCTATGCTTTTGACTTCTTTGTTCTTGTGCAAATGTAGTTTAGAGTTTAAGTTTAGATTATGACTCGAAGATGTGATCGTTGTAAAGTTCTAGCAATTTTCGAGGACGAAAGTTTTTCTTAGATGGGTATATTGTGGCGCCCCGTAAAATTAGATGCTTTAATTGTATTTTTTTTAAATTTGAATCTTTGGATAATCAGAACAGGATTAGGAATTTGTGTTTCAAAGTTTAAAAAATGATTAGGATTTTGTTTAAGATTTCTTTTTCTAAAAGGATTAGAATTCCTTGTTATGAAAAGATTAAGACTTTTTGGTGTCTATTTAAACTAAAGTATTAGCAACTTAAAGACACACTTCAAAACTCTCTTCATCTTCTTCTTTTCTCCACTTTTTTCATCTCGCCGGACAGTCATCGAGAAAGTCATCGGAGACTCGCCGGACCGTCATCGGAGACTCGCTGGACCATCATCGGAGACTCGCCGGACCGTCGTCGGAAAGTTGCCGGATCACCACCGGAAAATACCGTACGGTTGAGTTAATAACTCAACTCCATGGAGTTGGGTTATTAAGTCACCGGTTATAATTGTTGGTGAAACAAACAAGGAGTTGGGTTATTAACCCAACTCAACTCAACCCAACCCCATAAACCAAACACCCCCATAGTGATCTTTGTAACTTTTTTTAACACAATTTCAGACAATATATTTTTGACATTTTAAATCCTTATGGGATTTTCATATAAATGTCATTATCCATAGATCCATATAAATATGTCGTGACCACATTCATTAGATGCATGCCAAACTTTTCATATACAGTCAGACCAATTAGATATCTTAATGTTATTGCATCCACCACAAGAGAATATGCTTTTTCATAATCAATACCAGGTCTTTGCGAGAATTATTGTGCAACAAGTCTCGCTTTATATTTTGTGACCTCATTATTTTCATTTAGTTTCCTTACAAATACTCATTTATATCCCATAGGTTTGACACCTTCTGGTGTTAGAATTATTGGTTAAAAAACCTCACGTTTAGAGAGTGAGTTTAATTCTGCTTTGATTGTTTCTTTCCATTTAAGCCAATTATTTCTATATCGACATTGTTTGATAGATTTTGGACCATCATCTCCATGAATAATATCATGAGCAACATTGTAGGAAAAAATGTTGTCAACAACTATATCATTTAAGTTCCATTTTTTTTCTGTTATAACATAGTTTACAGAAATTTTATTAATATCATCAAGTATTGAACTTTCATCAATACTTTGATTAGTAGTTGTATTATGGATTTCTTCTAGAACATCCATATCCTTCGTTGGATCATTTTGATTATCAACTACTTTTATTTTTCGAGGATTTTTATCTTTGAAACCCTTAGGTCTACAACGCTTATGGCGTGCCCCATACTCATTAATGACAACTTGTTGCATTGGGATATCAATTTTGATGAAACATTTGCAACTGATATATATGATTTAGTTACTCTCTTAGAATCTGTAAATGTATATGGTAATTGATTTGCTGTATTTTGCAAATGGATTGTCTTTTGAAATTCAAATTCACATTGATCTGTGCGGGGATCTGAATGAGATAATAACGATGCATCTCATGTAATCTCTTTTTCCAACTTCTTAATTTCTCCCTCTAATGTTGAAAAAATTGTTTCACTAAAATGACAATCACTAAATCGTGCAGTAAATACATCACTCGTCAGGGGTTCAAGATATTTAAGAATTGATGGGAAATCATATCCAACATATATTCATAGCCTCCTTTGAGGACCCATCTTAATACGCTGTGGTGGAACAATTGGAACATGTACTGCAAATCAAAAAATTCTCAAATGAGATATATTTGGTTGCTGGCTATAGGCTAATTGTATCGGGGAGTACTTATTATAAGCTACTGGCCTATTGCGTACTAGCGATGCAACATGCAAAATAGCATATCCCCATAAAGACATTGGAAGTTTTGCTCTCATAAGCATTGGTCTAGCAATTAATTGCAAACGTTTTATAAATGATTTTGCTAAACCATTTTGTGTATGAACATGTGCTACATGATGTTCAACATTTATCCCAATAGCCATACAATAATTATTGAATGTTTGGGGTGTAAATTCACCAGCATTATGAAGACGAATGGTCTTAATTGTATAATCAAGAAATTGTGCTCTTAACTTAATTATTTAAGCAGGTAGCCTTGCAAATGCAAGATTTCGACTTGATAATAAACATATATGTGACCATCTGCTAGATGCGTCAATCAGTACCATGAAATATCTAAATGATCCACTTGGTGGGTTAATAGGTCCACATATATCACCATGAATTCGTTCAAAAAAATGCAGGTGATTTAGTCTCCACTTTAGCTGGTGATGGTCTAATGATTAATTTGCCATGAGAGGAAGCATCACATGACAATTTATTGGATTGAAAAATCTTCTGGTTCTTTAATGGATGTCCATGTGAATTTTCAATAATTGTTCTCATCATTATTGATCTTGGATGACCTAATCGATCATGCCAAACACTGAATATTTATGGATCCATGAACTTTTGGTTCATTGTTGCATAACTTTCTATTACTCGTATATGAGTATAATATACTCCAGAAGAAAAGGCATGTAATGTTTTAATATACGTTTTTCATGTGAAACAATAGATGTGATATAGAGACACTCTATATTATTTTTATGATCAGTTTCAACATGATAACCATTGTTACGTATATCTTTGAAACTTAATCAATTTCTCTTTGGTTTGCTAGAGAACAAAACATTTTTAATTTAAAATTTTATTCCTCTAGGTAAGATAAAACTTGTTTTTCCAAAACCTTCAATCAAGTCTGCAGAACCTGATATAGTATCGACTGTTGCTTCTAGCATCGTCAATTTATGAAAATATTTTATATTTATAAGTATTGTGTGCGTAGTTGCGCAATATGTCAGACATAGATCTTCATTACTCATTTTTTAGTCATTCAACATATGAAAACTGACCACATTTATTCATTAAAAAACAATTACAATAAGAGACACATAATACAAACAGTTTGAAGCTAAAAAACATAAAAATGAACATTAGTACTAGACATTCTCAAAATCAAAAGAAACACTTGTTAATTCATCAATTGCTTCAATCTTCTCTTCAGGAGATGTAAAGAAGTCTATCACATCCAAATTTGTCATATTGGATGAGTCGAATATATCACTATCTTGATAAACAAGATTTGCTTCCACATTTTTCCCTTTTTCCTTCAGGGAAACTTGATAAAATCAACTAAGTGTTTGAATGTACGACAAACACGTGACCAGTGTTCAGTTATTCTACATCGAAAACTTTAATTTCATCACCTCCTGAATTCTTATTTTGTGGAGCTTTTCCTTTATGATCATCTCAGTTCGTGTGGATTTTTTGAAATTTGGATAATTATAATCCCACCACGAAAATAATTATTTTTTCCTCTACTGCGGTCACGACATCAACCTCGACCACAATTGTTAAAATTTACCACATTCACTTTAGAGAATGGTGTTACTCCAGTTGCCCGAGATTCATGAATTTTCATTAATAGCTCGTTATTTTTGTTCAACCATGAGAATACATGAAATAAGTTCTGAATATTTTTTTAAGCCGTTTTCTCGATATTGCTGCTGCAGGAGCATATTCGCAGACATGAAAGGTATAAAATGTCTTATCTAACATATCCACATCATTTCAATTTTGAATAATGCGGAGTTGTACTCACTTACTGATTTTAAATCTTGCAACCTCAGGTGCATCCAATCATAATGAGCTTTTGAAAGGATAACAGTTTTTTTATGATCATACCTTTCTTTCAAGCCTTTCCACAGGACATAGGGATCTTTTATCGTTAGATATTCTATTTTTAATATCTCGTGGAGATGATGACGAATGAAGATCATGACCTTAGCCTTTTCTTGACCGAATGTCGTATTCCCTTATTTAATGGTCTCTCCAAGGTTCATACCATCCAAAATGTATCTCGACATCAAGTACTCACGATAAATAATTATTACTAGGGGTGAGCATCGGTCGGTCGGGGTCGGTTTTCGACCCCAACCGACCCCCGAACCGACCAAGGGTGGTCGGTTCGATCGATTTTTTTTTTGAAAAATCTTACCAAAACCTACCGATCGACCGGTCGGTTCGGTCGGTCGATTTGGTCGGTTTATATATATATATATTTAAATATTTAATTAATTAATTAATTAATATTTATAATTATTTAATAATTTATAATCATTATTTTATAATTATTTTATTATTTTTAGAAAAAATTTAGTTTTTTATTTATTTTTAATAATAATAATAATTATTATTATATATATATATATTTATTTTTTTTTAAATTTCCGGTCGGTTCGGTCGGGTCGAAACCTTCACAAAACCGACTGATCGCCCTCGGTTCGGTCGGTCGTATCGGTTTTCGATTTTTTTTTGCTCACCCCTAATTATTACCATTAATGACAAGGGTTGCGAATCATAATTTTGCAATATTTGACATAGTGACGCTATCAAAAGACATTATATTTATATTAGAAAATGAATATAAACTAAACATGCAAAACAATATTTAAAAAAATGACTTACCCGGAGGACCTACCTTTAGCGAAAAAAATATCAGCGGCTCATGTTGATAACGTGTTGTGAAATTGAGAGGCAAAATCGGGCACCAAAACTTTACCAAAATATATAATAATAATAATAATGATGATGATGATAATAATAATAATAATCATAATATGGATATTATATAATATAAAGAAAGAAAGTAGAATTTTATGACAAATTAAACAAATGAGATTAGAGAAAAATGAGAGAAAATAGAGAAGATTGGAGAGTTTTCTTCACCAATTGTGTATTGCATTCATCCACCAAAAACTACTATTTATAGGTTATTTGACATGAATCAAGTGGGTTTTTTTTAACACCAAACATGAGTAAATTTGTGACACATGGCCAAAAGGGGACATGACATATAGATAGATAGAAAAATAGACCTGTATTTCATCTATTTATAATAAATTTTAAGTTATTTTAAACATAAAATTCAAACTTATATTTAATAGATCAATTATTTTTTTAAAAAAATTAAATATACTAAAGCTCAACTTGAAAATTAAGGGCCTGTTTGGTAAGTAATCCGGAAACAGAAACTTGAAAACAAGGGATTCAATGAAAACAGAGTTGTATTTCATGTTTTCAGATATGTGTTTGGTTGCAGATTTAGAAATTCAATTTCATTTTAAACAGTAGTTTAAAATGTGTTATATAATATATTTATAGATCATAAAATTAGTTATAGTTGCAAAATTAAATATTAAGTTGAATATAAGGCATTATTAATTAATTTATGAACATGTTTTTTTAATATAATTATTATTTTATAATATAGTATTTTATAATATATATTATTTTATATTATACATATTTTTATTTAACAAAAGTAAATTAAGTTTATAAACATGAAATACTATATTTATTAAAATTTTATCTTTGTTTAATATAATTCTGCATTTTAAATTTTCAAATTCAGAATCTGGATACAATGAAAACATAAAAATGTTGTTTTTAGAATTTATACTATTTGGATCACAGAATCCGAAAACAGTTTTCGAAAATACGTATGCCAAACACATATTCACTAAATTCAGTCAATCCGAAAACATAAAACAGAATATGGAATGCATACCAAACAGAGCCTAACATATTTTCACTCATTAGAGTCAACCCTATTCAACCAAGTTGATTTCTTTGTTTCCAAACAGGCGGTAAAGCGAACAAAAAGAGAAGGGCGGAAAAAGGGACCCTGCTAGGGTTTTTATTCTCAAGCCAATTGAATTGAAGGGATGATAATTCCCTAATTTCCCTTTCCCTGAGTTCATACCGCCCTCCTACTAATCCACTCCCCGTCAAATTTCCTCCTCTGCTGGAAGGTTAGTATCTGGATTTCGATCCATTCCGTTGTTTGCTCATCGTATTCGTGTAGAATGAAACCCGTTCGTGTTAAATAATGAATTTTCAGTTTCGTATTCGACATGGCCGGGCTGATCGAAAGCTTAACTTACCGAATTCTTCGGGGGTGTATGACATTCCGACTGCTTCGCACGGAGTTGCTTTCCTGGCAGTAGACAGAAAGTTGGTTTCTTGATGGCTATGATAGGTTATACTACAGAAAACTTTAGGACGGGGGAAGAAATGGAAATGTAACTTGGTTTATGGGTCTTGATAGATATCGATACGTCCTCTAAGGGTTTGGTTATTGATTCAATGTAAATGGGTGCCTGGGTCTGATTATTAATCTTTCGCATTTGCGGTTGTTTTTCTGCTGGCATGTAGATTCTTGGGTTTCTTTGGGCATAAATAGGTTTTCAGATTCTTTAAATCGTTGGTTGTGTACTTGTTTTTCTCGAAATGTTAGAACTAAATACTTCGTCTGCTTGCTTTCCTTTTTTTGGAAGCAGGATTACTTGCGGTCTATGGACACTATTTTTTTAGTTTTATTAATTTATTGATTTTTCATTCAGTCGTTTTTTTGGTATTTCTTTCATAGATTATGTCTGGAAGAAATCGTGGACCGCCCATCCCACTAAATGGTGTGCCTCATGGTGGACCAGTTCGTGAACCTTCTTTTGTCAGAGGCCTTGGGCCAATGCCACATCCAGCGCTTCTTGAGGAAATGAGAGAAACACAGTATGGGATGCATCCAGGATCCCTTCCTCCACATCCTGTAATAATTGAGGAGCGTCTTGCTGCCCAACATCAAGATATTCAAGGTCTTCTTCTCGACAACCAGAGGCTAGCTGCGACCCACGTTGCGCTTAAGCAGGAACTAGAAGCAGCCCAGCATGAGTTGCAACGCATGGCTCATGTTGCTGATTCCTTACATGCAGAAAGGGACATTCAGATGAGAGAATTGTATGAAAAATCAGTAAGACTAGAGGTTGATCTGCGAGGAGTTGAGACTATGCGAGCAGAGCTTCTTCAAGTTCATTCTGATGTAAAGGAACTAACTACTGCAAGGCAGGAGCTCACTGGTCAAATACAAGCAATGACACAAGATCTAACTAGAATTACTGCAGATTTGCAGCAGGTCCCAGCTTTGAGGGCAGACATTGAAACTGTGAAGCAGGAGCTTCATCGTGCTAGGTATTTTATGGTAGTCTTTTGGATTCTAAACTTCAATGGTGACACAAGGTGTTTTTTTTGTGTGGATATTTTGTAATTCTGATTAGCGTATATGATACTTTGCCTATCAAGAGTTGCAATTGAGTATGAAAAGAAGGGATATGCGGAGAATTATGAACATGGTCAGGTTATGGAGAAGAAACTGGTTTCAATGGCTAGGGAGTTGGAGAAACTTAGAGCTGAGGTTGCTAATGCAGAGAAGAGAGCTCATGCTTCTGCTGCTGCAGTTGGAAATGCTGGTATGCACATTCTTTTGAGTTCCAGATGGCTACTCTGTTTTAATATAAGATCGTAATATGTATCGATTCTAGTATTATCTGGGCTTGAGAAGATCATTCTCTTTCTATGAACTGAGAGAATGTGCACATCAGATGGGGTAGACTTGGCTCCACTCATTATGATCAAAGAAAATTCTAGTTTAAAGAAACTTCCCAACACGTGAACAAAGATAAAAGGATAGTTGCAATTCAATTTGATGTGTACCATTTAGAAGTTAACTGTAGTATTTCTATTTACTCCATGGTATTCACACGTCAGTTACTAAACCTGCCCATCATATCTAAATGCATGGCTGACTGAATTATCTATCACTGCGAAGACCTGTTGATAGTTGAAGTGACACACTATTATAGAATTAGATTTTGGAACTGCAGACCAACATGTGCTGAATAATTGAAATGTGTTCTACCATGAATGTGATAATGGCAATATCTAATATTTTTCCCGCAACCCGATACTGTTTATAATATTGGGGTTGCAGACATGAGTTTGGCTTGCATTGAACCCCTTCATCTGTATTCACATTCTTGTAAGCTGTTACTTGTATGGAAGCTGGATTAAAAATATGGTGGGGAAAAAAGGTTACTGGATTAATAGTTTTTCTGCCTTTTTCTTTCTTGGGTGTTTCTTACCCCAAAACAAGTTAGTTTTTCTTGGACATCTTTTTAGAATAAACCGAGTTTTTCTTGGACATTGTGAGAGGTCAATGATTGATTCTCGAGGAACTTTAATCTAACTATAGTCTGGTTAGCTGAAAAGTGGATAGTGCTCTGATTAAAGAGCGTTGGTTAGTTTTGTGCAAAAGCGTTAACTGAAATGTCCTGTATTTCACATTGTTGTATGTTCTCTCTGAACGTGATAAATAATTTGTCTAGCTGCTGGGTATGGTGCAAATTATGGCAATGCTGATGCTGGATATGCGGGAAATCCATATTCTACCAATTATGGCTTGAACTCTGTAAGTTCTCACATTATTTATTGCTTTCCCTGTAGGTTGTATGAATACTGCTGCGTACAGTACATCTGGGTGAGAAGAAAAATTTTACCGTGGATAAAAATGTCTATGTTTCAATTTCTGTGGAATGTTGGAGTTGGATGAATGTTTCAGGAAATATCATGAAAGCAATGAAAATTTGGTTAGACTTTTTAAAATCAGCAAATTTAGATATTTCTCGAATCAGTAAACAGTAATTTGTACGTAAAGTTAATTTTGTTAATAATTTATTCATACTTCACACTATTAAAATTTAAATATATAATTAGGTTAATATTATTTAGATTTTTTGTGCCACACCTAACTACCCTCTCCCTCTCTTGCCCTTCCACCTTGGCTTAGGTTGGCTTAGGCTCTAGACCTTAATTGCCTTGCGCATTTGAAATCTCTGCTAACCCCAACCAAGGACAAACAAAGCAAAAGTAAAGCCAAAGATAATTACAAGCATGTGCTCCTATTATTTGCAATAGAAAAAGGGTTTGTCACAAAACAAAGTTGACACGTATACCCGAAGCATTTTGGATTATTTGCAGTTCTATGCAAGCATGCTGGGTTTTAGGTCACTGCTATACTTCTCATTTACCATTCGTTTTTGTATCTTCCTTCTTGATTTCTATATTGTTTGTTCTTTTGAATAGCATATTATGGTTTTGTTATAAATCGTAGGTACAGTCTGGTACAGATGGTTATCCTCCATATGGGCCTGGATCTGTTTCCTGGGGTGCATATGACATGCAACGGGCTCAAGGACATAGATAGACTAGTGCACTATATCCTGCTAAGATGTTTCTTGCGGAGGGCTTGAGGTTCAAATCACAAAGCATTGATAATTAGGTCTGAATATGAAGTGTTGTTTTGTGATAAACATTTTAGGACATTTGCTTTTAAACAGTTTTCAAGCTGTACCTTGAACTAGACTATTAATTTGGCCTGACGATGCAATATGCTACTTTTAGTTTCAAATGATATATTTTCCCTGTATATGCCTTTGTGCACATTCGAAATGCGATATTTGTTTCTTATGTTCTTTTTGATTTTGGCTTTTTGGTAGATTGAAGATTAGATATATTCTTTGTTTTTTTGTTAATATGAATCTACATTGCAGTTTTTTTTTTTGGTTTGTAAGTGCAGATTTGCTTATATATTTTACTTAGCAGCTTCAAGGATGAAGTTGTAAGAATTAGGTAGGTTAGGTTGAGTTTCTTGCTTACCTTGTGGCACTTGGTCTCTCCTCTTGATAGGGATCCTTGTATAATATCCATTTTCTGCCATTGGAGGTGGATCACGGATTTCCTTTTTTCTTGGGGCTTAATTGTAAACTGAACAATTGATCTTGGTATATCTTAACCATATTGATGTCTAGAAACCTTATTTTTCCTTTGACTAGCTTTAGGGTTTTTCCCCTGCCCCCCAACATGCGCGCACACAAACTAAAGAAAAAGATATCCAACAGCCAAAGGGTAAGAAAAACTTATAAAGAAAGGGATCTCAAACTAACTGTTGGTGGCCAAGAGCTTAGGCCAACTACAAGAGAGGTGTTAATATGTTCTATACCCAAACCTCCTTTTAATGACCTATCTTAACTCGAAAAGGTTCTCCTGTTTCGTCTCAACTAAATTATTCCACAGAACAACCTAAAAAAATATAAAACTTGCTTTTATCTTTCTCCAAAAAAGAGGACCATAATGACATCCTCCATGAAAACTCAAACTCTAGACCATAGAAAAGCCGAAAGTCCGTCACAATCAACAGTGCACCTTGGGAGTACAAGGGGGAAGCCACAAAAGGTGGTTTAAGTCTTTTGAAGTGTCCTTGCACAAATACAGCTGGTGGTGCCAAAATACAAAGGTGGAGGCTCTCTAGATGAAGTCTAATGTGGTAGCTCTCTCAAAGGTGACTAGCCAAGAAAGGATCCAAGTTGTCTTCGACATCCAAAATTTAGAGAGCAAAGGGTGATTGGAAGAAGAAGAATAAACCAAGTAGGTGCACGTAGACTTCCTAGTGAAAACACCTGAAATATTGTCTAGACTACAATCACTATTATAAAGTACAAGATTAACTCTTTTGATGAAGGAAAGAAGGGAAATTGACAATGATTTCAATTGAATAGGGTTCTATATAAGCAAATATTGGAAGTATCTTTAGATTAGTGCTTTTGAAGCAAATATTGGTTTACCACTCAGTCGATTTACCCTCTTCATTAGTTCTTAATACACATCTGAAGGATCTTTAGATTAGTGCTTTTGAAGCAACTTCTATGTAGCACTGATTGATTTTATCCATTAGTATCTTCCTTCGCCGAACACTAAATTTAATCAATGAAACAGGGCCATGTGGAAGAAGGTGGAATACAGATTTATACTGGAGATGTCGTATGTTTTTGGCCTTGGCTGCAGAAATTCATCGACTTGGGATATATTTTAGCTAATCACTTTTATAAGTCAAATCTCAAAATTAAAGTTCTACTTGTCTTTCTTTATTTTTCCTGTATTATTTTGTTGAATTTTGTCAAGTGACCAAAATATTGTAACTTAAAGTATTGATGCTAGCTTACTAAATGTAGATCAAGTGATTCATTAGCGTATTCATTTTGTAGTTGGGGACCTAGATGTCTAGGAGTTCGGGATTCTAGTACATTTAGATGTACTAGAGTTCAGGGTTATACTTCTAAATCTTTAGTTTATGGAGCTTGAAATCGTGGATTGGAACATGGATTCTATAAGAGGTGGAGGCTAGAGCAATGATATAGGCTTTCCAAAGATACATATATTTATACTTGTAAACGACTGTAGTTTGTGTAGAACTGCTTGTACTCTCACCTTGGCTCCAACCATATATTTTTCTGGTTACGTGGTATGGGGTCCAATCCCTACTAATCTATAGACAGGTTTTGTATGCCTTGAGGCTGACTCGAATAGACACTAAGAGTGTAATCTTTCTATCAAGAAGCTTGAACTTAGGTCCTTTTAGAGATGGATAATCTTCTCTCAGATTGGTAGCACTTACCTGTCCGAGCTCCAGCCACGATTTTCAGCAGGCATATACCTTAGTGCATCTATTGCTTTGATCTGCCTTGTGGGCCTCTGTGAAGACCATAGTTTTTTAATAGTCTGGCTTCTTTTTCTTCATTTTCCTGCGCATAAGTAACTTAGCCTTTTCCTGGTTTGCTCGTTTTAAATTTTTGTCCCCTGTGAATCATAACACGTTTATGATTTCAGTTTTCATCTTCCTTTTGTTTGTTCCTATAACAACTTTGTATATAAGAGATTTTATTGCACGCAATTTTCACATGCAAAGATCTTTTTAGTTTTTTTATAAATATTTGAATTATGTGCTTTCTTCATTCTAGTTCTTTTTCTGTGCTTGCTTTTAGGAGATTTTTCACGTTAATGCTGCTTAGACTATTGGTTACGATGGTCCTTTGGTCTTCAATTGTCCTATTGATTATTGCTTGTTCATATTTATCTCAAACCATGCTTGTAATTCAATGTGAAGTGTCATTCCATTCTCAACATCTTCATGTTGTTATTAATTGATGCTTGAGGCAACCATGTCAAGGGTTTTACATAATCTAGTTTTGTATAGGTAGCTAATTTGTAGTCGTATATATATACACACAAATAATTTTTTTTTTGTGCTGGAAATCATAATATCATCATTCAATTTTCTTTCTTTTGCATTCAGAAGGCCTGTAGTTTTCACAGTGCCGGAATGTGCTGTTGTGTTCCTCCGTTTCTTAGACAAGATTGTTCTTTAGTTGTGGAAATCAAACTATAATCTTTTTTTTTCCATTGAAAGATCTTAAGAATGTATCCTTAAATCCTATTTTTGTTTGTTCTGCTGTCTTCGTCATTCCCCCAAAATAGGCCAGATTTCCTTATCTACCATGAAACATTCTGTTTGTCGTAATGAGTTCTTGCCTCTGATCCTCAGTAAAAAGTAAAGAACATGTGTGAATGCCCGACTGTGGGAGCGCTTTGAAATGTGCATGTAAGACATAGTATTCACCAATTATAATTTATGAAGTCAGGGCAAAACTTGAAATCTCTGCAACTGTGATGGCACACAAGTAAGCATGAACCACATTGTTCCCATCTCAGTCTGTAATTTCTTCATTATGATCTACTGATTAGAAAGGATTTTGAGTACATTTGTTTATTTGTTTATTTGGTTAGTAGTAAAAGGTCGGAAAACAGTTAGATTTACATGTAATTGGTGGAGTATAATCTGCTTTAGTTAAAATTTGGGTCCTCTTTCAGATTTCAAGCTTTTTTGGGGTTAGATTTTTTTTAACCGATATTGCATCCTATTCTTCCTATAATATAGTTTTTCCCCTGAAGTCTCTGGCTTTCATATCTACATTCCATCCTCATCTTTTCTTTTTAAGATGTCTCGGAGGATTGAAGTTCCAGTAGAGATGGAAAGGCCCTTGGTTTTAGTGAAGCAGCAATCGGTTTCCAACTTTTTGAACAGTCACCTATGGGTATTAAGTACCTCACAAGTTTCTAGATTATCAAATATTGTTGTGCTGATAAGTGATCTCATTTTTTATTCTGTTGGTTGTCAAGGGCTGGGATTTTTGAGTATTCACTTTTCACACAGACAGAGAGAGTGGGTGGGGATGATTTCAATGGGATGTGTCTTCCATCTTTTATCCCACATGTTACATTTAAAGAGGCCATGAAATACATGGCTTCTTCCTTTTGAACTCTGCCTAAATGTCTTTGTAATATTTGACACCATTTCACTCACTATGAACTTCTACTGTGTTTATGTTGTTGGTAATTTAATCAATCCGTTTAGAGAGTGCCTTGGGGCTGAAAGAGTATAAAGTGGCTTTAAATATATGAAATGCTTACTAAAATGGACATGGTAGTGATAATTAATAGGCAAACTGAATTTGAGACTCTCCATTCCTTTGTCTATTATGTGTATTCCACTCATTTTGATCTACTATCGTCTGTGTCCTTCCTTTCCTTGCCAGTTAGATTTCTAGGCCTTAGAATACAGCCTCAAATACAAGAATCAGTTAGATTTCTATGCCCTAGAATCCAGACTTCAAATTTAAGAATTGATGAGTTCTGTAGCTTTGAACTTCTAAATCAGTTTATACCCTAAATCATTGAACATGAAATTCACAGGATTTTTGTTGGACCCCTTGGTAATGATTTCCATTCTTTCTATTTGGTTGGTCTGTCATTTAGGAGCATGTACACTTTCTTTGAGTTCAATGTCAACACTTTCCATTATTTATTTTTGGTCTACTCTGTCCTTGTATGGTTTTGTTATATGGCTCTCTTTATTTATTTATTTTTTGTTTCTTCCATGGATAATATGGGGGAGAGAATATTTCTTTTCTGGTCTGTATCCCCCTCCAAGTACGAAGTGCGAATTTGTGTTGTAGCCCAAGTAGTGTACTGCAATCATATCATCTTGCAGTGGGCTAATTAAGTGAAGCGAGTAGGAACAATAGGTGTAATTATGGGGATCTCAAGCTTTGCTGGTGGTACAAAAAGTCTTGTCCTCACATGGTTTTAGGACAGAAAAAAATTACAGAAATGTAAGAAACACTTGATGTTTCTCATCTGCCCTAGAGAATTACAGCAAAGAATTGAGAGAAGCTAATTTATTGCGTGAAATGACTGGTCATTGCCAAGACAGTTCAACAATGGAGCCACATGATGAATTTCAGTCAAGTAAGTGTTTATCTTTTTTCTCTGAAAAAAAGTGATCACCTATTATCCCAGTCTCTTCCCTTTTCCTTGTCCTTGTAGACATCTTTAGATCTGTTTTCTTTGTCCACATCTGTTGCCTGATGGCACTCTCGCTTTGCCACCTTCGGTGGAATCTTCGTACCCCTTGATTGAGGTTTTATGTGCTATGTGCATCTTTCTCCTTTCCTTCCATCTCCCTGTTTGATCGCTTGTGAGATTGTATTTGGGGTTTTATATAAAATAGTATCAGATCAGTGTACATGGATTTCAATTGTAATTATATTTTGACTAGACATGAGATGTTTAAGTTTAGTTAGAACTTTGTTCTATCCTGAACAACGTTGTTGCTAGAATATGTAGAATGGTTTATGGAAATGAAAATTTTATTTATACGTCTTGCAAGTGACCAACTAGTGGTATATTTGGAATGGTTAGAGGAGGAGTATCATAGTTATATGGTTCTAAGGCAAACCTTACGTTTCAGATTATAGAAGCAGCAAGAAGGTGGAAGAAGTGTCTTACTATTATTTGGTTAGAAAGCAATAAAAATGGTCAAAGCTGCTAACTTTTTACCTGGCATCCTTTACAATTTTTTTTTTACTATTTTGGAAAATTTTCGTGAATTTCAAATGCAGTTTCTGCATTGTTTTCTCTTTGGGCCGTAAATAGTAAATACAAAATTTCCCAGTTGTCATTAGAGATATTTGAAGCAGCTATTTCTATGACCCTTTTGTTGAAAGGCTAATGCTGTTTTATGAATCTAATTTTTTTTTCACATATTATGCTGTCCTCTGCAACATTTTGTTCTCATTTATGAATTTTCTAGGAAAAGATATTGCCTGTAGGTTTGTGTTTATTGTGCCTGAAATTCTGATGGGGAGCTTTGTATTGATCCTAGCGCTCATAGCTTTTAGGCTTTTGGAGGATATCCAATCCTCCCCCTGCCACCACTTTTCCATCTTTTTCCCATCCAGACAATCTGTATTATCTGAAAAAGAAAACTAGTAGCTTTTAACTTATTAGTGAAGCAGTCTCAACAACAGTGTGAATTATCAGCATTCATTTTCTCATCTAAGTATATAATTATGTTTTAGTACTTCGGTGATTTTATGTTCAGTTTTCTTGGAAGCTCTATAATGATGTCTGCTATGGTTTGCATTTGTCTGTTTCTTCTAATGTTTTCTAATGTAAATTTGCACTTGCATGTTTCATTTGTAGGTTGTGGGCCCTCGGTGATCTGCTTCATTTATGGCTATGAACTGGTTTCAGGTTGTATTAAGGTGTGTGCATCTATTTAAGCTTTCTTTTATTGTTTCCTATCTGGTGCTGATTGCATCTAAATTTTGTTTCTTTTTCTATATATATATATATTTATATTTATATAATATACCATGAAAAATTCAACTTTATTTATTTATTTATTATTTTTTTGGTAAGGAAACAGAAATCATTTCATTGATACATGAAATAGATACATAAAGAGCTCTATCTGTGAAATATTACGAAAAACACCTCCAACGTGTCATGGGTGACGTTAAGCTATAATTACAAAAAGGAGGAAATAACTTACTCCAAGATAAAGCAAGAAAAGAAGTGGACTCAATAAAAGTACGAATACTTTGTTGCTTTATTTGTGAAGGCACAAGCGTTTCTTTCAAGCCTAAGATTTCTGAAGAAAGCATAGATGAAATTGCACCGGGATTTTCTTCTCCTCCTTAAAAGGGTGACCGGTGAGGGACATGTAAGGGTGAAGATCTTACCAGACCCTTGGCAAGAACTAGTTAAGAGGATTTTGTACAAAGGTCCAAAAAGACGGTGACTGAAGAGATGTATCTAAGATTCATGAAATTGCACCAGGAAAAATGCAACTTTATCTATGTTACTTTTTAAAATCAAATTGCTGAGAAGCCAAATAATACAAAAAGGCACACACTAATAAGGCCAAACCCAAAAATGGGGAGCACAAAAACTTACCGCAAAGAGCCCCCAGTTTTTGTTTTCAAAAGCTGCTCCTTTTTAGCCAAGTAAACGGTAGAATGACAATGTAAGAATGACCTTTCTTGGAAGAGAAGGATCTTGAACAACTTCCACAGACCCTTAAACAATTGATAATCCAAAATTCTACCACGAATGGCTCCGAACTTAAGAAGAGAAAGGGAGGGCAAAACCACAAAGCATGATTAAGATAATTGAGGGCTGATGAGGTTCCTGATCATATCCTTTGAAGTCGTGATGTTGCTTGTGCTGTTTGGAGAGAGTTCTTTGAGGAGTTTGGTTTCAGCTTGTCTAGGTAGAGCCAGAGGGGTTTTCGAGAAATGATCGAGAAGTTCCTTCTCCTAGATGATCGAGAAGTTCCTTCTCCATTCTCTCTTTCATGAGAAAGGAAAGTTTTTGTGGTAGGTGAGAGTGTGTGCTATTTTGGGGGGACTTTAGGGGGAGAAACAATAGGGCTCGAGAGATCTTCAAGTGATGTTTGGTCCTTGGTTATATTCCATGTTTATCATTGAGCTTTGGTGGCGAAGCTTTTTTTGTAATTATATGTTAGGTCTGATTTTACTTGATTGGAGGCCCTTCGTTTAGTTTGCCTCCCTCTTTTGTGGGCTCTTTCTTTGTATGCCCTTATATTCTTTCATTTTTTCTAAACTCAATTCTTGGTTAAAAAAAGACGAAGTATGATTACTATCATTTGCCTCGCACTGCAGCCATACAAAATACACCAATATGAGATTAGAACTCGAGTGGATAAAACTTCTTTAGTGTCAATCCTTCCCTAGGCCCTAATCCAAGCAAAGAATAGAATCTTCTTTTGGTTGGACTTCCACATAAAAAGAGAAAAAGAAAGTGGTGAAGGGAGGAGATAGGAAGAATGGTCAATTGAAGATACAAAGACTTGTAGGAGAAAAATCAATAGAGACCTGGAGAAAGAGCAACCAACTGAAGTGAAGGTTGAAAGGGGGAATAACTCTTCGATCTCTCGATCCTGGAGGGGCCTACAAAATTGGAAGTCATGGGATGTAGCTCCTTCCTGCGAGCAAATAACATGTTAGTTTGTGAGGTTTCAAAATAAGGTTAAAGAATGAAGAAGTGAATACTGCAAGCAAAGGGGGCCTGAACAAAAACAAGAATCCTTCCAAAATTCACGTTTGTTGCTATCTCCTACTGCAGAGGTATGCAAAGATGAGGACTCATAAGACAGAGAGCTCCTTCCAAGGATTTCTGGAGGTGATTTTTTATAAACTTATCAGCCTTCCATTAGGAGGAACAAAAAATAAAGGTGTTGTGGAATCAACTGAAGAAGCTTACACTGTATTGGCAGTATGATTCCACCAATTTCCCATACTATAGTTTCATACTGGAAAAGCTTGCAAGGTTGTTCGCGGTCTCATACACAGGTGAAATGAAGTGCATAATTTGAAGTTGGACGACAGGGATGAAGAATGAAGGCGACTTAGAGAGGCCGTCATTGGTTGTACTTCGTAGAACAAAAATTATTTTGTTTGTTGGCGGAAATCATGAAAGAGCAGTCTGGATTATAGAAAGGGGAGCTTCTGCATTGTGGTGTTTGTCATGGTGCTCCGTATAGTGGCTTGGTTAAGAAATGGTATGGTAGGAGTGACTTCATTGCTGGATAAAGGCTCTTTAAGATAGGAAGGCTGTCTAGTCTTCTGTCCAACCCTTTGCTAATGTCGTTGAACAAGAGAGGAGAAGGGTGGATGCATTTTAGTTGAAAGTGGAAGAGTATCTTCCAAAAGGGAGTGGTTATGTGATGAAAATTTGTGACGAGTTAAAAAAAAAGGAGAAACCATAGCGTCTTGTGGTTCTATGAAACCTGAGAGTGAAAGATTTATTGTGTTCTGGTTGTGAAATTGATTGCATAGATCCTTGGAGTTGCACCAAACATGGCCTGAAAGAGAAGTATGGTAGATGCATTTTGAGATAATTTAGCTATTATCCATTAGGGATGGGAGGAAGCTGAAGTTTTGAACGTGCTTAGAATTTTTGAGTTGGAAGGGTTATTTTTTTGGGTGGGGGAAATTAGAGATAAGAACCCCTACCCCCTACCCAGACAAAAGAACTAATACAAAAAAGCCTTTTGAGTTTTAATAATCAAAGCAAGGCTATACAGGTACACCAAAAATACTTGATTTTGAGCGCCAACAATAAGCCAAATGTTGTATACTATAGACAAAATCTTCCAAACTCCTCTTATCTTCAAGATTCAAAGATTTTGTTCCTTCCACGTCGTCCATAAAGTTGCTTTAACAACGTAACTCCAAAAGATCTTTGTAAGGGATGATGAAGTTGGGAGTCGATTTTGTGTGGTTGGGACCATTGGATGACGAAGTTGTGGTTGAATGATATTAGATTGTTTGGGTTGGTGTTGGTGACTAGGTTAAATACCTTGATATTCCTTCAGATCACCGCACTAGAAGGATGTTAGGTATCCAAACCAGAAAGTACAAAGAACACTAACAAAACTGATATATTGCAATGACAATGAAGAAAAATACAATAACCAATAGCCTTTCGAGAGGGCTATCTCTCTCCTAAGTCCCATGATGGACTTTCTACCAAAATGATTCTCCTCAAAATAAAGATTCTTACACTACTATTTATAACCAAGACACTTTTATTTAAATACAAAAATACCCCTCACTAATATACTATTAATCTCCCACAAAAACTCCATAGAATACCATACTAGTACTCTCACAAAGGTTTTTTTATTTTATGGATGACCTTTTTGTGGTATGGTAGGTTAGCACTTAACAATGGTGAGGTTGGAAGTGTAGATGTTGGAGGCAAAGTCCACACTTAGGTTTTTCGATAAGAAAACAAGCTTTCATTAAGAAGAAATGAAAGAATACAAGGGGGCATACAGAGGTTTCTCGATTTTATTTTGTTCCATTATATTATATGCCACATTTTTTTTTTGAACAAGGTAACAATAAATTTCATTGATATAATGAAAAGAACAGAAGCTCGAAGTACAAGGCGAAACGAGCAACAACTCAAAGAACAGGATAAAATAAAACCAATAAAACAGAAATCCCTTTCAAGAAATTAAAAACATAGACACTAGACCCCACAAAAAACCAACCAAACCAAAAACCCAACCCAACAACAGAGTTCCAAAGAAAGTCATGAAAAAACTCGAAGCCCCAAACAATCGAATCCTCTAAAACGAATAGCGAAAACATGAAATTGCCTTCGAAAATTCTTCAAACACAAAATTAGCTCCAAACTGCCAGCTAAACCACCCACTAGAAGAGCTTGCACACCCTGCTTACAACCGTTTTCTAACCATCGCTTTTAAATTTGTCTCCCTTTTAGCTCCAGCAACCAGATTTCTCACAAACCCGTAAACAACTTTCAAATTGCAGAATGAAACCTCCCCCCAACTTTTACCCCCTTGAATTGCAACCCACTTGCCTTAATGAGGGAGGCAAACCGAGACAATTCCGTAGGGATAATAGGACTAGCCACCCTTTCTACACACGCGCCTTCCCTGCGCCACTGGGAGACTCAAATAAACTTGCCAAATTGACTGATGTGGGAATCGCCTCCACACCTCCACCATTCTCCTTCTCCCCGACTCACAATCTACACTACTCAGACTCTGAATCGACCACCCATCTGACTCATGACACCCATTGACAGGGCTAGCAAAACCCTCAGCACACCTCTGAACCGATTGGAAAGAAGTTCTAACGAAAGAAACCCCCTGTTCACCTAAGACGCACTCCTCCATATCAAACCTAACCGGATGATCGGATTCTCTTGTGAACTTCCTTGATCTTTGCATCTCAGGAGTAAGGCCAGCCGGCTGCTCAAGAAAATCCGGCCAAACATCTTCAACCAGAGAAGATTGATCTACAACCGCCCCCTTCCCATGTCTTCTTACATAAAATTTCCCCCATAATTTATCGGTCTCCTCTCTTTCCGTCCCCAAAGCAGTTGAAGGAACCAAGCAATCGACATTCAACACTTCTTCATCTTGAACAACATCGCCCCCTACACTCCTAGCCAAATCATTTTCCACCTGCAAGCTATCCCTGCTCTCTTCTTCCACTGTTGCCTCCTCGGAATTGGAATCCAAACAAACAGGTCACTAAAGACCCTATCCTCGAGAAGGCACTGCTTCACCATAACCCCTGACACTTCCCCCAAACAACCCCCCTTCAAATGCAACTCCTCCAAGGCAACTTCATTAGTTGACCCAAAAGATGGCTCCATCCCCCTTGAAACACCACAACTCGCCACAGGCAAAATTTCGCTACCCATAACCACACCCCCCACACTCCTAACTTCCCTTAAGAAGCGAGAAGACCCCCTAACTTCCTCCTGGGGCATAGACAAACCAGCCCCCCTCTCATCCTCAAAGACCTGAAGAAATCGATCCAAATCTAAGGAATTGGAAGCGTCCTTTATCATCCATGGCATCTCCAACCCCACCGAAGGCACTACCCTACCAAGTGGTTCGAAACTCAATGAAAAATCCTTTAGAATCAACCCTGAAACCGGAATAGATAAAGGCATAAATCCGCAAATATTAGGAGCCACCTTGATCCTCCTTGCCTTTGAAATATCCAACAAATTCAACGTTTCTTGAGCAATTTCCACCAGTCCTCCAAAGTGATCTCCAATTGCCTCAAAACGCTCCTTTTCCATGTTTTTAAGAGGCAAATTCGAAATGGCCAACCACCCCCATAGCCCCCATGAACTCGGCAAACTATGAAAATTCTCGTCCCATTTTTCAATCTTCAAATGCAACCCCAACCACTCGCCATTTCCTTCGATCGGCCTCCAATTAGCAAGTTCACTAACAACAATGCAAATGGCCTTAACAACAAACAAAGGATTAAATTGGATGATCACTCCAAAATAGTCCTCCAACTCCTTCTTAATCAACCCCCACCGATCATGGGCCAACAACCGGTTCACCACCCATACCTTGGAGAAGTCCAGTCCCACAACATCAAAATCTTTTTTAACCCAATGGTACTCAGATTTAGGATGAAATAGGGATCCAGTAGGATCAAACAATGGCAAACTCAACTCTCCATCAACTTCCAAGTCACCACCAGCAGAAACAAAGCCAATCGACTCCTCAGCCACCCTGCTACTCAAACCTAAACCACCGAAGAAGCCCAGAAAATCGTCCAACATTTCCTTGAAAATTAGCCACCCTTTCAAGAAACTTCCATTTGGTACCCTGAAAATCGACCGCCCCCCATGAGAAGGCCAAACCACACCTTCCACCACCCAACCCTTCTTCCTTCTGAATTTGAACAACCCCAACATAGCATCGCCCACCTTACCCTTCAGCCTACTGAAAGAGGCAACTCCCCGCACACAAACTTGCCAGAATGCCTCCCAGAACCAACGAACTTGTTCCACTGAGAGTCGAATCGCCTCCCTCGACCAACTGGTCCGAATAACAACTGTCTCACCCAACATTTCCAAACGGAAATCACACCGTCCTACACTGCAGCTGAAAAATCTCATCCTCAGAACCAGCACAAGCTTCAACACCCTACTAAACGCACGAAGCTTCGAACAAGACCCAAAGACTTACCGCTTCACCTAACCAAAGAGAAGGAAAGAAAAAGAAACAAGAGGTCGTAAAGAAAGAAAGAAATGCCCGGAGAAGCAACCGGGAGGTCGAACCAGACGAAAAGACAACCAAACAGCCGTTGGAAGCAAGAACAAAAACCCGTCGGCGACACGAGAGAGGCGTGACTCCGACAACAATGAAAGATCAAGAGGAAGAAAAAGAAAGGAGGAGACGACCGGAAGGGAAAGCAAACGACGAAAACCCAAAGAAGACGAACGGTCCGACAATTGAAAAGGAAATGACAAGGGAAAGGAAGAAAACGACGAGGGAAAAGTAGAAGACGACGCAGAAGAAGAGGCCTGGGAGAAAATGGAGCGAAGAAAGTCACCGAAAAACGGCGACATAGCCGGCGGTGAGAGGCAGGGGAAAGGACGAAGAGAGAGAAGAGAGAAATCGAACGGCTCATTTTTGGTTGCTTTTCCTCTTGCAATGCCGCCATATGCCACATTTTCTAATGCCCCCTAAGTTCATTAGATTGATGAGGTCCTTCTTTTGGGAAGGAAATGAAGGTGGAAAGATTAACCACTTGGTGAGATGGAATTTGGTCACAAAAGCAGTCAGAAGGTGGTCTTGATATTGGAGGACTGAAGCATTGGAATTAAGCTCCTTATTGCTAAATGGGGTTGGAGATTCATGCATGAGCTAGATTTCCTTTGGCATAAAGTTATTATGAAGCATTAATGGCTCCAATCTACATCAATGGCATATGTCGGGTAAGGATGTGATGAGTCTCCGTAGCCCGAAAATAGGTGGAATCTTTTGCTACCATCAAACTAGGTAATGGAGAAGAATTTTATTTTGGCAAGACCTGTGGCTTAATAACTCCCCCTTAAGACTTGTTTCCCTTGACTGTATATTATTTTCTCGTCTTTCAATGGTTTGGTTTTTGACCATTGGGATGAATCCACTCTATCGTGGAATGTATACATATTTTTTTCATAAGATTACTCAAGGAGGAGATCAATGATTTTCTTCAGATGCTTTTGGTTTGTATTTCTTCAGTTAATGTTGGTTCTTCTAATGATTCGAGGAGTTCGTCTCTTGAACCCTTGGGTCCCTTTCAATTTAATCGTTAACTCGTCATCTACCCTCATCTTCTTCTTTGGATAAGGATGTCTATTCACTTTGAATTGTTAAGAGGTTCTTCAAAAGAAGTTCCCTGCGCTTTATATTTCTCCCTCAACTTGTTCATTTTGTTTCTCAGATGCGAATGCTCTTCAACATATCTTCTCTGATTGCCTTTATTCTCGGCAATGTTGGCTCAAGTTCTGTTCTCGGTTTTCAACCTTCATTGGGTGTTTTTCAGTTCCTTTAAGAAAAATGTTCTTCAATTGCTTCTTTGCCCCCTCTTTGGCTCCTAAATTCAAAATTTTGTGGTTCAATGTCGTTGGTATTCTTTCCAAGCTATGATTCGAAAGAAATCAAAAGATCTTCCATAACAAGCAACTCCCTTGGTTAGATCGTTTTGACTTGGCTTACCTCGAGGCTTTTTCATGGAGTTACTCTTTCTAAATTTTTTTGTTGATTACTCTTTTCAGGATTTTTGTCTTAACTGGAATACTTCTCTTTTTCTGTTGTAATTTTCTCTTTTTATTGCCTTCTCTTATTATGTATTTTCACTTCCTTGTGGGGTTTGTATCTTTTGAGCATTAATCTCTTTTCTTTACATCAATGAAAAATTTCTATCTTGTTTTAAAAAAAAAGGAATGCAAGGGGCACCAAAAAAACATATAGCAAAAGGAGCCAATACAAAGGGCTCCAATCTAACAAAATAAGACCTAAAGGGTAATTATAGAAATCCTTAGGTATTAAGGTTCAAAGAGAGACACAAAACCTAATTAGGGACCAAATGTCCTCCCAAGGGCTCTCAATCTCGCTAAAAAATTATACGTTCCTCTCATGCCAAGTGCTCCAAAGAATTGCACAAAACTTCGTGTGCCAAAGAAGATGTCCCTTATCATGAAAGGGTTAGAGAAGAAATTCCTCTGCCATAAAGCTACACTCTCTAGACTGAGCGGGCAAACATAAAACTAGCACCTCCAAAGAAGATGATCGAGGTCCTCAACCCTTGGAAGATACAACACTGTGGCCCTATTAGAAAGGAAGACCCTCTCATAATGTGATCCAAATTATTAATTCTACCATGAAGAACCCGTTACATAAAAAATTTGACCCTTTTAGAAATTTTGACCTTCCACGCCAAGGGGGAAAAAAGAGCAATCGGAGTCCACCATGCAGTGGAAAAAATGATTTGCTAGTAAAACTTTTGTTGAAAGATATACTTACCTGGACGCGGTGTTGGTGACCTCCAATGCACAATGGGGAGGGGTACCCGCCCAAGGTCTGCTCAAAGTAGCAGAGCCTATGTCATAATTTGTGGTAGTGGGGGCCTGCCTTATAAAAAACTTTTGTTGAAAGATTGGGACCCCCCCAAAAAAAGGGATTGGGACCCCAAAGGCGAGTATCCCTTCTCCTGAGCTAACAGAAAAATATCCCAGCAAAGACAGAAGTCTACATGTATGTTGAGGGATGTCTGGAGGGGTTGTTTTGTTTTGTTTCTTTTTTCTTTTCCTCTTTTCAGAAGAGAAACAAATTTTATTGATGAATGAATTAATGGTAGACTCCCAATCACGAAAATGTGTTTTACGAGGAGCTTTGTAATGGGACATTAAAGAAATAAGATTGTCAGCATCAAAGGGTGTTAACATTTACTAATAAATTGCATTTTAAAATCAAATCCATAAATAGATCAAAAGTGGAGGAGGTACCCTAAAAATTCCATGTTGATCACAGCCCATACAACCTTCTTTACACTGGAAATGGGGACCTACAAAATAGATGCAAGAATATCATAAATTTGTGCCAGACATATGCCCATGTATCAATTGAATGCTTCAAACATAAGGAGCCAATAACGTTGAACAAATGGACAAAGATGGGCAAAGATGAACAAATGGAGAGCAGGCAAACAAATGACCAGGATGTTAGTCATTTGATAATGGGGAAAGAAATGAGGCATTCTTCTTTGGAGTCTATTAGCTATATTAACACCACTGTATCTATTCCTTCCATGCTTTCTCTAAAGTTGTTTAGGTAAGGTCTCTCTTGAACTCTTTGGTTGAAAAAGTGACTGTCGAAAAGGGCAACATTCAATGGTGCATTGTGAAAGCGTGGTCTCCTTGCTTGAGGTTGAAGGCATTTTGTGCTGTGTGGCTGATCCTTAGATGGTTATGATGCTTTTGTTTTATGTACTTTTTCGAACCAAGCAGTAGGCGGTCAAAGTGGCTGGCCTTATTGTTTTATGATCATAAACATTGTCCAGATCAAGTTGGAGGGGATCTGTGCCTAAGGTCATCCACCGTTTTGCTAGCCTCTAAATTGGTTCAGTCATTTTCTTTTCATCAATCATGGCAAATTGGGTTTTAGAAACATTAATTTGGGATTACTCCTTTTATTCTATCAGCCACGGTCCCTTTTATCGATGGTTATCTAAGCTTATGTTAGAACCAAATCTGCCCATCTTTGGAAGCGAAAATCGTCAGACTCATATGGGTCTGCTATCCTACAGTTTTCAAATAGGGTACAATAAGTTCCTTCCGCTTCAAGCTTCAGACTTTCCGACCAAATTTTTCACGGAAGCAAATCTGTATATGGTGTAATCCCAGTAGGTTGGCTACGGGTGGGTTAGCTATTTTGTATTATTTGGTTAGCTATTTTGTATTATTTGTTCTTTTTACCCTCATTTAATGAGTTACTTCACAGTAACTCAGTTTGTGTATTTAAGGCTTGAAGGCTTGCCTTTAAGGTTAGCTATTTTGTATTATTTGTTCTTTTTACCCTCATTTAATGAGTTACTTCACAGTAACTCAGTTTGTGTATTTAAGGCTTGAAGGCTTGCCTTTAAGGGTAGATTGATTCCTATTTTCTCTGAATAAAACTATCCTCCTTTCTCTGATTTACATCAGATTTTATTCGTTCTTTAATCTTTCAAGAATATGCACAAACAAAACAAGAAATTGAGAAGGAAAATGAGAAGCAAGCCAAACCAATTTCTCACAACAATCACATGAGTTCAAATGAAATAAATGATGGATTTCTTTTGAATTTCATTGAATATTTTGACGATGAGGATGAAATTTTATGTTGTTTGGATGAACTTTTTGCTACCATAGAAGACACCTTAGGGGTGGAGAACTATGGGATCAAAACCCATGAAGTTGAATTTGAGGAGAATTGGGTTGAAACCCATGAGGTCAACGTTGGAAGAATTACAAATAAAACCAACATGGTTGAATTGGAAACTTTAAAAGGGTTTACAAGAAAATTCTCTCAAACATCCAATGGCTTATTACATGAGAAAATTTTGCTTGAGTTGCAATTATTGAATTGGGAACCTCAAATTCTTGAAAGTCATTTTGGAAAACGTTCTATCATTGGGGAGAAAGTTAAAGGACCAAGAATTTCTTCTTTGGTTTGGTCGACAAATCGAGAGAGTTTAAAGAAAACCTTCCACAAATTTCACATGTCTGCTCTTTTGCAAATTATTTTTGTGAACAAGTTCGTGTATTTGGAGGAATTGTGGCAGTACCACAAGCAGTTGACTCAAGAACTTGCATTTCAAGAATTATTTTTCAGGATGATTAGCAATGACCAACTGGGTTGGCAAGTTGATGAATTTAGAAAGCAATTTTCAGTTGGAGTATTTGGCAACCATCGAATGAAGCTTGTTTCTATTTTGTTTGTTTTCTTTTGTTTCCATTTTCTTTTTAAAACTCGAGGGCGAGTTTTTTTTTGGAGGGATAGAATGACGAAGGTAGGATTAGGGTAAATTTAAGTAAATTCTCTAGGTTAATCTTTTTTACCCTCATTTGTATTTTAATCCCTTATAAATAGAGAATCCCTCCCATGTATTCTACACAACTTTCATTCTAATAAAGATCCTTGATTGATTCTTGGAGAATTATCTCATTTAGGCTACATCAATTTGGTATCAGAGCAATCGCCTGAGCCAACGTTGACTGCCGCCGGTGGAAGACCGGAAAACTCTTGGTGACGTCGATCGCAAGAGGGAGCTTCGTGAGTTGTGCTCGTTGCCAAACAACACACCCTTATTTAGGGGGAACCCTATAGATTCAAGAAACTTGAAGAATTTTCCAAGAATTTGCAAGAATGAATAATTACTCTTCAAAGAAGATGACCAAGAAAAAATATAGCAGTTGGTATGGGCAAGAAAGTAAAAAAAATACTCTCAAAATCATTGCTGGAATTTTGATTCAAGTGATTCGGAAGAGGAATTTCAACATCACAACGTTGCTCATGCTCGATTTTATCAAAGAATCAATCAAGATCCGCATTGGAATTTTGATTCTAGTGATTAAGCGATTCCGACAAAGATTGCAATATAGTTTGGGACAAACTAACGAACCGATATTATCAAGAAAGAGCTCTACGATCTAATCAAATAAGTTTTTCAAGAAATCGATGTGAGAATTTGAACTTGGATGATTTAGAAAGTGATTCAGAGGCTGAAACATTTTCAAGAAAACATCAATATTCAGATCAAACCATGAATTGGGAGGAATTTCAAAAGGGAATATATAAAATCCGACGTCGTTTGGAAAAAATTCAAGGAAGACAAGTTCAACGCAAAGAAGAATTCACGGATCATAGGATAAAGATTCAAGAAAATATCGCGGGAGGATCTCTTGAACATCAATTTTCAAGATTCATGAATCAAGATGATGAATGTTCGAAAAGAGAAGATTTCTACTATGGAGATATATACCAAAATCGTAGAGATGATCAAGAAAAAATGTTGCAAAAACAGAAAGCCTACCTTCCAAGATTTATTAGAAACCCTTTTCATCATGATAAACTCCAAGAATGCCAAAATGAAGGTTTCTTGGTTCCAAATTCCAAATTTTCCAGCAAAGAAGAAGAATTTTTTCATGGATTTGATGATGTTAACAATTTTGATTTTTATGGCAAAGAAGAGGAATGTTTTCTAAAATTTGAAAATTATTTTGATGAGGAAGATGAAGTTGAAAAAGAATTGATAGAGACAGATGATGACTCTTCTTTTTATTTGGCTCAATTGTTCTTTGAAGTTGAAGAGCAAGACTCCAATGGGCATAGTTCTTTAATCTTTAGTCTACAGGGTTGAGCAACAACGCATGGAGAAACAGAGCAATTCCAGTGGTAGACGAAACAGTTGGATGGGGACTAATTTCAAGAAAAATGGCGGTGAAACATCTAAAGGATATCAACAACAAGCCATCCCCAATAACACCAGTAAGGTCAAGGATGAAGGAGGGGCTAAAGCTACCTTCAACAAGCCGCATGACACTAATCCAAGGAGGACGACAAACATTTATAACAGACCCACATTGGGAAAATGTTTCCGTTGCGGCCAACAAGGTCATTTGTCCAATGAATGCCCACAAAGGAGAGCTGTAGCAATTATAGAAAATGAAGCAGAAAACCAATCCGACAATGATGAAACAGAGGAGCCAGTGGACTATATTGGAGCAGACGAGGGAGACCAACTGTCATGTGTACTTCAAAGAGTTCTTTTAGCTCCAACAACTGAATCCCACGCGCAAAGGTACTCCTTATTTAGGACTCGATGCACAATTAGTGGAAAGGTGTGCCATGTGATTATAGATAGCGGAAGCAGTGAAAACATTGTTTCTCGAAAATTGGTTGAACTCTTGAAGCTAAGGGTTGAACCACACCCGAACCCCTACAAGGTTAGTTGGATAAAGAAGGGAGGAGAGGTACAAGTTAATGAAATATGTACAGTTCCATTATCCATTGGGACTAGCTACAAGGATCAAATAGTTTGTGACATCATTGATATGGATGCTTGCCATATATTATTGGGAAGACCATGGCAATACGATGTTCAATCCATTCATAAGGGCAGGGAAAACATCTACGAATTTTATTGGATGGGCAAGAAAATTGCCTTAATGCCTCTAGTGAATGGAACAGAACAGAGGAAAATTGAGGGGAATAAATTTACAAGCCCACTGTTTACTATTTTACAAGGGGGGAAGTTTGAATGTGAAAGTGAGAAGGAAATTTGGGTAGTTAAAGAGAATACTAAGTATGCCCTCATGGAGACTCTATCGAGAGAAGTTGAACAACTACTATTGGAATTCCCAACTATAGCAGCAATGCCAAATAAACTACCTCCATTAAGGGATATTCAACACCAAATAGACCTTCTTCCTGGGGCCACACTGCCTAATTTACCACATCACAGGATGAGCCCCACTGAATATGCTATCCTACAAGAACAGGTGCAAGAATTGCTCGACAAGGGTCATATCACCCCCAACCTTAGCCCCTGTGCAGTGCCAGCCTTGCTCACCCCTAAAAAAGATGGAAGCTGGCGGATGTGCATAGACAACAGAGCTATAAACAAAATAACGGTAAAATATAGATTCCCCATTCCAAGGTTGACTGATTTATTTGATCAATTGGCAGGTGCAACAATCTTCTCAAGGGTAGATCGAAAAAGTGGATACCATCAGATCCGAATTAGGCCCGGTGATGAGTGGAAGACTCCATTTAAGACTAACTTCGGCTTATTTGAGTGGACTGTCATGCCTTTCAGATTATGCAATGCGCCAAGCACTTTTTCCAGGTTAATGACTTAAGTTCTACAACCTTATATTAATAAGTTTATTGTCGTGTACTTTGATGACATTTTGGTTTATAGCAAACAAAAGGAGGAACATCTAGAACACCTACGAACCCTTTTTGCCACCTTAACAAAAAATGAATTATACATAAACATTAAAAAATGCTCTTTTCTGGCAACAAGAATACAATTCTTAGGATTTCTAGTTAGTGCAAAAGGAATAGCAGTCGATCCCTCGAAGGTGCAAGCAATCCGAGACTGGCCAATATCTAAGAAAGAGAAAGACATTCAAAGTTTTTTAGGATTAGCTTCATTCTACCGTAAGTTTATAAAAGATTTTAGCACCATTGCAACCCCTATAACAGAATGCCTAAAGAAAGGACGATTTGTTTGGTTAAAAGAACAAGAACAAAGCTTTAATACCCTCAAAGAGAAACTGAGCACATCCCCTGTTTTAGCACTTCCTGACTTTAATAAACCATTTGAGGTAGCAGTGGATGCATCAGGGGTTGGAGTTGGAGCAGTCCTATCACAAGAAGGCCACCCTATTGAATTTTACAGCGAAAAACTAAGTGAAACACGACAGAAATGGAGTACTTACGAACAAGAGTTGTATTCTTTAGTAAGATCATTAAAACAATGGGAACATTATCTACTGGGGAAAGAGTTCATCTTATTTACTGATCATTTTTCCCTTAAGTTTTTACAAACGCAGAAAAACATCAGCAGAATGCACGCTCGATGGATCTCATTTATGCAAAGGTTCGACTTTGTTATCAAACATAAGTCTGGAACCACGAATCGAGCTGCTGACGCCCTGGGTAGGAAGCACAGTTTGTTAACACAATTACAGGGAGAGATCATAGCTTTTGATTGCTTACCAGAATATTATGAAACTGATGATGACTTCCATATAGTCGGGAAAAGGTGCTTAGAAAAATCTAATGCTGGGGACTACCACATAATCAAAGGCTATTTGTTCAAAAGCAACAACTTATGTATTCCTCGTTCGTCCTTGAGGGAAGCCCTAATAAGAGAACTACATAGCGGAGGATTGGCTGGACACTTTGGTAAAGACAAGACCTTTGAGTTCCTCTCCTCTCGATTCTTCTGGCCCCAAATGAGGAGAGATGTAAGCAACTTTGTGCAAAGATGTTACGTGTGCCAGACTTCCAAAGGACAAAGGCAGAACACAGGATTATATCAACCACTAACTATACCTAACACTATTTGGGAGGATCTATCTATGGACTTTGTGTTAGGTCTCCCACGAACGCAAAGAGGAAATGATTCAGTTATGGTGGTTGTTGATCGATTCAACAAGATGTCTCACTTCATACCTTGCAAAAAGACTTCTGATGCAGTAAACATAGCCAATCTCTTTTTCAAGGAGGTTGTCCGACTCCATGGAATTCCGAGAACAATAGTGTCTGACCGAGATGTGAAATTTCTAAGCTATTTTTGGAAAACCTTATGGAAAAAGTTTGATACTAAGCTAAAATTCAGCTCCACGAGCCAAGGCAAACTGAAGTTACAAATCGTACACTTGGGAATTTGATCTGCTGTTTAAGTGGAAATCGGCCTAAACAATGGGACTCTCATCTCGCTCAAGCCGAATTTGCTTACAACCATATGCGAAACAGATCTTCAGGGAAGTCCCCCTTTGAAGTTGTTTACACTAGCTTACCACGTTTAACAATGGACTTATCTAACTTACCTTTCTCTAAATATGTTGACCAGGAGGCTGAGAGCATGGCAGAAAGGATCACTATAATTCACAAAGAAGTCCATGAGTCCTTGGAAAAGTCTAGTACATCCTATAAACAGCAAGCAGATAAACACCGCAGAGAAAAGTTGTTCAATGTTGGGGACCTTGTTATGGTGCATTTACATAAGAATCGACTGGCTGCCAATACACATGCTAAATTACACCCTAAGAAGATTGGACCCTACACTATCCTACAAAAAATTGGAGATAATGCTTACAGAATTGATCTTCCTGCTGATTATAAAATTTTCCCAATATTCAATGTAGCAGATTTATTCGATTATTATCCCCCCTGATCAGTTTCAGTTGGCTAACTAGTGTAACTCGAGGTCGAGTTGAATTTTCAAGGGGGGTGGAATTGGTGTAATCCCAGTAGGTTGGCTACGGGTGGGTTAGCTATTTTGTATTATTTGGTTAGCTATTTTGTATTATTTGTTCTTTTTACCCTCATTTAATGAGTTACTTCACAGTAACTCAGTTTGTGTATTTAAGGCTTTGAAGGCTTGCCTTTAAGGTTAGCTATTTTGTATTATTTGTTCTTTTTACCCTCATTTAATGAGTTACTTCACAGTAACTCAGTTTGTGTATTTAAGGCTTGAAGGCTTGCCTTTAAGGGTAGATTGATTCCTATTTTCTCTGAATAAAACTGTCCTCCTTTCTCTGATTTACATCAGTATATCTGATAGCCTTAGAAGTGAAATCAATATATCAGATAGCGTTAGATACATTCGTTTAACAAATGTTGGGTTTTATGCCAAAAAACGAGAAAGTACCTCGATTCAATGGAGTAGGTTCCGTAAGATAGGTTGAGCTACAACTTCCTATGCTCTCAGTTTTCTGTAGAATTAGACAAATGATTTTGAAGGCACACACTCAAACGATCCGGACACAAAATGAAGCAAATCTACCACAGTTATTGATGTCCCCATACCGTATTTTTTTCTGCTACTTTTCAGTTATCCATCTTGTAAAGCCTAATTTCGGAGAGTACATTCCAAATGGGATTTTTTTTTTTGGGCAGAATAGGCTCTCTTTAATTTTTATAATTAGGACAGTCATTCGTTCAAGCTTTTGGGGTTTAAACCTGTGTCAATTAATTTAATTCCAAGGCAACCATTCATTCAAGTAATCGTTATGAATTTATTATTAATTTTCAACCGTGCAAAATTTCACTTCGTCGGGAAACATTTGTGTTGAAACAAGTTTTGTTATATAGCTTACTGAGTACTGACGGTTGAACTTTTATTATAATGCCTTAGTGGACAATATTCTTTGTTGTCCGGTTTAGTCTACTTTTGTATGACATATGCTTTTGCCAACATTTCTTTTTGTATCTAACTTGGTTGATCTCTGGTCTTAGGTGGTAATATGGAAAAGAGAGTGAAAGCTGAATTCCAAAATCTTCCATCTGAAATCGCTGCAGCTCGTGGCTTGAACAATCAGCAATTTGTTTCATCTTGGGGAGCAAAGTCCGATGGTGCTTCAAATGTTCTTCCTGGCATAAAGTTTACAACTACTACCATTGCATCATTTAGTGCATGTTGGCTTGCGCCCTCTGCTCCGATATAAGAAAAATGAACTCTCTCCCAAGTTGGTGTGCGATTTTTCTTATCGACTGTTTCGAATGGTGGGGAATAAATCAATATATCTCACCTACGGTTCTCCAACATTCATCTATGTGCTGTATGTAGGCTGCTCGTTTGCATCGACATGAAAGGAGAGGGAGAGATTTGGTATATCACCTGCGTCGACCATGTTGGGTTTTTGTACCAATCGAGTTTAATTCAACTAAAATTCTCTTCATTTGTGAAAAAGATAGGCTTGAAGTTGTGGCTGAATTCAACAGCAGATTGAAAGTTGAGGCAAATAAGCCTACATTTGCACTTGGTTTTCTGAAATTAGTCACCTGTGCTCCCACATCACACAAATGACAGTATATTATATGTCACAGTTCCAGATATTTTTGTACATATTTTACTCTGATTTCTTATTTGAACCTTGTGAATATATGAAACCAAATTCATGGTGGTTTGTAGCTCCTAAAATTAACGTCACTTTTTGAAAATCGAAATTAAATTCTAGTTGTCTTATTCTAATGCATTTTATATACCGTTTTTTGTTTTTATGTTTAAATTATGCAGATTTATGGGATTTAGATATTAAAAGAAGACGAGAGCAAATCATTTTTTTTTTTTTTAGATTTGAAAATTTGAAACAGTTTTCACTTCAACAAGTCTAATTGGTTGCCTTTGTTTTTTGTTTGTTTTTTTTTCTGAGAAAATTATTTCGAATAATGAGAAAAAAATTGTGATTTTTATGCAAAGTATTCAATTCAAATATAAATACATTTATTAATGTGATTTTCACCGTAGGTTCTATTTTATTTTTCTTAAAAATCATTTATTTGATTTTTGTAGAATACTGTATTTTAAAAATATGGGTAAGATTTGTTTTTGGAGGGAAATATGTAGGGATTCAAACTTTCAATTGAAGTTACTAATGAATATTTAGAAATGATATTTGCTTTTAGACGATGGAAGAAACACAATAAAATACACATGTTCTAGTGGATGTGATTAAATTAAAGGTATGCTAAGATGATGTTAACATTGCATCTGAATTACTTTTGAAAACTAACTATATTCGATTTATATCAACTTGGATTTTTGTTGTTGAAATAGCAAATGCATCTATAATAGTTTTAAAACCATCAATAAAAATGGAATATTTTTTCAACATTAAAATATTTTTTTTGGGTTAAAATAATGAGTCTCATTTCATTTTACCATGACTTAAATATGGTCCTATCGTTAGTCTCTATTGGCTCTCTCTATCAATTTTGAAAATATGCTCATGTTACATTCTTGCATAAAAATTATTTAACCAATTTCGATTGAAAAAACTTTAAACTAATAATTAAAGATGCCCATTTTTTCTGTGTTAGGTAGGGAATGAGAGAGAAAGTGAAGAAAAAAAAATTTTGTGAGCTAAACGTGGTCGAGGACGGAGAATATATTGTATTCCTATCCCGTTCTCTGTTCTGTTTAATTTTTCTATTATTATTATTGTATATATATAAGGAGAGTATTATTGTTAATGATTTAGATATTGAATATGTTTAAATTATATGGTTAAACGTTTGAATTGTATGTATGGATAATTAAATAATTTGATAAAAAATATTATTTTGTTTCTATTAGCAGGTGTAAGAATTTTATCTCTAAATAAAGTTTATTTTAGGGAAGTAACTATTAAATAAATATATTTTTTTAATAATTAACTATATGATTGAAAATTAATGAATATTTTTCATGAAAAAATTGACAATTTGAAATTTATCTAAAGATTTATTTGATTCAATTGAAATTAAAAAAAAAAAAGAAAAAAAAATAAACGAAAAATAATTCTTCAGCAGAAAACCCGACCCTCGCAAATTTTTTATGGGAAATTCATGTCCAAATCTCCATGAAATTTAAAATAGGGGTGGAGACGGAAAAGTCATTTCCATCCTCACTCACCTCATAGACATTCTCTATTTCTCCCACTAATAATAGGGACTAGTTTAAGTTTTATTAAAAATAAAAAGATCAAATTTAGATATTTTTTTAAAAAAATTCTAGGTATAGGACCAAAACTTTATTTTAAGTTTTAAACTAATTTTTTAAACAAACGATTTTAGTAATAGATGGCTTTTTTTAAGATATTAATTAACTCAATATTAACTATCTTCCACGTGAAACTGGACTCCACTCAATATAATATTAACAAACTGACAAGGGTTTTGGCGCGATCGCCGGTCACCGGAGCTCGGCTGGCGCCGGAAATACAGAACCGAACTTCATAACACCACGTAGCCACCTAATTCCCTTTCTTCTTCTCCGTTTTTTCGTCACTGGGAGAGGTAGAGAGAATGCGGTCTCTTCCATTCGATAGTTGCGGTCTTCGTCCCCATATTCAACCTCATCAATATTCCCATTCAAGTTTCAGGTCACTCACTTCTTCTGCTTCCAACAAATCTCTCCCTTCGTCTTTGTCCTCTTCTTCTGCGGCTGGATTTCGCCGCGAATCTTCGCTAAAGCTGTTCAACGAACGAATTTTGGATTGGAATCGGAATCCGCTTGTGTGCTCCAAAACGAAACGGATTGATGTTGGATTGCCGGTTCCTCCTCTTCGGTGCGGAGCTTCATCGGATAGCAACGGCGTCGAGGGCGACCGGAGTTTGATGCAGTGGATTGAATTGATCGGCGAAGCTTTATCGACTGCATTTCCTGTTTGGGTGGCGCTAGGGTGTTTACTGGGGCTGCTCAGGCCCACTTCCTACGATTGGGTTCAACCGAGATGGACTGTTCTTGGTATTACCCTCACAATGCTTGGTATGGGGATGACGTTGACTCTCGATGATCTTCGTGGAGCCCTGGCTATGCCTAAGGAATTGATTTCTGGGTTCTTGCTACAGTATTCGGTTAGTTCATTGTTTTTCTGCAATTATACTGTTGTATGAATGAATTTGAAACTTGTTGATTTTGTTAAACTCGAGGAACATCTCGTGTATGTTGCATGAAGGGGACGGCTGGGGGATGGGAATATTAGAAACTGGGTTAGAGAAGGGGAAAAAGAAACAAGAGAAGGCTGCAATATATGGGTAAGAAACAGGGGAAATGTTCAAACAGAATGGATCAAATTATACACTAAATGTCTAATTTCCAAAGTTGGCAATTTCTTTTGACATTAAATTATCAGAGTAAGATGAAGATGTACTATTTTAAGCCAAATGGACGAATCATTCGTTATGTCTTATATGGCATTACTTTCTTTGACTTTGGATTATGTTCAATGTGAGATGAAGAGCGTTTCATTTTCATTCGAAGGATTTTTCTGAGTTGGTAGTCATGCACTAGTTCTTCTTTGGTTCTTTTCTCAAAAAAAAAAAAAAAAAGCTACTAATAATAGTGAGGCCATGAGGATTTCAATTTCAGGTTCTTTAGTAGTTCGATGAACTTTGATCTATGAATGAAATTCTACAAGATAGATTTTCATGGTTCCTGTTGCAGGTGATGCCAATATCAGGCTTTCTTGTCAGCAAGCTTTTAAATCTGCCATCTTACTATGCAGCTGGTTTAATACTGGTTGGCTGCTGTCCTGGTGGTATGCATCTGTTGGTAGTGTCATTAATCTTTCTCATTCTCTCTATGCTATGTTAATAGTTTTGTTTATCTTTGGTTTCAGGAACAGCAAGCAATATTGTCACTTACATTGCACGGTATTCTAATTTTTGAAATGTCATCGTTTAACTTCTTTCTTGTTACATTATCTAAGAGGTTGAAAAGAATTTGATGGCTTTCCAGGGGAAATGTGGCTCTTTCTGTGCTGATGACAGCGGCGAGCACTGTGGCAGCTGTGGTTAGCAAACCTACATAATGCTTTTGCTTTCTTCGTTTGGGCGTTTAGTTTCTAAATCCACATAAATACAAGCTGAGTCACATTCAAGTTTGCATTCGAGCAAGAGCTGTCTTCATTTTTATATTGTTCTTTTGTAATTAAAACAGAACCTAATATCTTTGTTTGTAGAAATGTAAGCAAATAAGTAACCACAGATAACTGCTAACTGAAAAGCATAAACCGAACACAACAATAAATTTATGATTTTTCTGCTTCTCTTCAACCTTTAAGGAGTTTAAGTAGACAGTTTCATGGATATTGAAGTCTAGGTTATCATTTCAATGTTACAGATCATGACCCCATTTCTCACTGCTAAACTTGCTGGTCAATTTGTTGCTGTGGATGCAGCTGGGTTACTACTATCCACACTGCAGGTGACATTTCTCGCCATCGACCGGGATGCCGACATTTTTTTTTACTACATTATTAACTTCCCTTTCCATGACAGATTGTGCTTCTTCCTGTACTGGCTGGTGCATTTTTAAACCAGTATTTTCATGGCTTGGTTAGACTCGTCTCTCCATTGATGCCCCCTATTGATGTTGGCACTGTAGCTATTTTATGTGGAAATGCAATTGCTCAGAGCTCTTCTGCTATTCTCATGTCTGGAAAGCAAGTTCTGCTGGCTGCATCGCTTCTTCACGCTTCAGGATTCTTCTTTGGTTATGTGCTTGCGAGAATGCTTGGTATCGACGTTTCGTCTTCTCGGACAATCTCCATTGAAGTTGGAATGCAGGTAAAGCACTTCATTTAAATATGGCATATTTTAGCTGCACTATTTAGCAAGTCTGCTCCTGAGTATTTACAACATAACTCATTGGTTTCACCATTGCTGGCTCGGACTGGTTCTAATGAATCTATTTCTGTTTTAGAACTCGGTGCTAGGTGTTGTTCTTGCTACCCAGCACTTTGGAAATCCTCTGACAGCGGTGCCTTGTGCAGTTTCCAGTGTTTGTCACTCAATCTTTGGCAGCGTTCTTGCTGGGATTTGGAGACAGAGCAAAGATTAGATGAAAATGATGTCTTCTATATTTAGTATGCACCAGGTATTTGATCTTTCTGATTCAGTAAATTTCAGACATTGGAAGAGCTCATGGGCCATTTCCAATTAGTGCCAATTCTTGAGAGGGTTATTTGCAATCTTTCCATGATTAAACTTTGATTAAGTTAATGTTTATTGTAGAATGAAACCCTTGGATGTTATAGAAAAGTTGTGCAACTTTTCTGTTTCCAATTTAAAAAAGAACTTCTGGTTCGGTGATTTTTTTTGTTCTTTTTTTGGGCTCATAAATTTTTACATAAAATGCTTTAGTCGTTCCGACCGAGTTTAATAACTATTTGGTTTTTTTATTTTTAATAGTTTCCATTTTAATATTTGAATTTTCATCTAAAAGACCTCATGCCAATGGATATATTGTCTCTCAATTATATTATATATTCATGATCTTCTTATTTTCTAGCCCTGGCAATCGCACTTCTAACCATTTCAATTAACTAAAGTTTGACTTAAGAATTCTCATCCATAGGTAAAAAATCGATACTTACTAGGTTATGTTGATGTCTATGTTGACATTTACTTGTAATCGATAGTTCATGATATATGGCATTTTATATAATTCTAATATAGAATTTGGGAAAAGATAGGAATTTGAGGAATATTTGGGATTTATTTTATTTAGTTATTTGTTTTTTTTTAAATACCACTTTCATCTAAGTTATCAAACTGCATAGACTTCGGGTATTTTGCTTACTTCATCTAGTCCCGAGGCCCTGACCCTTAAGCATATTCTATGAGTTTATAAATACTACTTTCATCTATGAATATTTTTTTGTTTTGTTATCTACTTTTTACCTATGTTTTAAAAAACAAATCTAAGTTTTGAAAACTAAAAAAAATAAATAGCTTCCAAAGACTTGTATCTTTTGAAATTTGGCTAAGAATTTTAAATCTTTTCTAAAGAAAGATGAAACTAATGATAAAAAAATGATAAGAAAAATCAGCATAATTTTCAAAATAAAAAATCTAAATGGTTATCAGACAGGGTTTAAAAGTTCAAAGATCTCGATACAAAAGTAAAAGTTTATAAATTTGTCTTTTAAGTTTAAGGACTTATTAAATACAACATAGATAGTTTAAAACTCAATAGACATTTTTTAAAATTTACGAACCTATTTGACACAACTTTAAAAATTGTGAAATTTATTTATTTTGTAAATATAGGGATCTATATATCACAAATTTAAAAGTTGAAATATCAAATTTAGAATTTAAACTACAATTTTTTACAGTATAGGAGACCAAACAAAAACAAGGATAATTTCTAGAGATGAAAACTATATTTTAATCAAAAGTTAAGTTTAATTAGACTCGTATCAATAGGATAAAAAAAGTAGGAAGAAGTTCTAACTCTTTTAAGTAAAAACTATATTTTATTACTCCACCGAAACTGGTGACTAACTATAAGATCAGTTACGGTCTTTCTTATTCATGCTCTCGTACGCGGAAATACTCTCGCTCCCGCTGTCTCGCTTTTGCTCAAATGAGTGGCCGAAAATATAAAAAAAAATGGACAATGAAAACAAATCAGAGAAGAGCTAGAGTAGCAGGGGTGAGAGCAAAAACTATAGTGCGATTTTTGTTGTTTTTTTCTTTTCTCCAGAATTTCGACAATTTCATTACTATCATGAGCGAGAACGAGAGCGAGAATGAAAACGAGACTTGAGCGAGAGCGAGAGAGCTAGAGTCAGAGTACGATGCCCTTACGGTAATTTGGATGGAATGCACAGTACAAAAAAAGTCATATGTCATTAATTTTATAATATGGATCAAATCACATCTATGTGCGTGAAAATGAGTATTTCATGCAATTTTCTCATGTTGGAATGCGACAAACATGAGGAATTTGTTTTAACCAAAGGATGTTGATATCATTTATTGCATTCCCCTTCGTGACAACACCATGAATATTATCAAAGATTCGATGACATGGACACTTGATTTTGTAGCATATAAATGGATGGTGATGGCCTTAGACATGTAGAGATGGGTAAATTCACATACCAAATAAAGAGACACACTAACATTATATTAGCACAAAACTTGAGGACCAGAAGTTTAGACTACCATCCACATATGGCGGTCAACCCCCAATATATATACTACTTCAAATTGAGCTCAAATATTGCAACTTTTTTAGAAAACCTCAGTCAGTTTAGGCCTCATGGACACTTGATCGAGAATTGATGCTTGTGGTTGTGGCTAAAGACTCGACAGGGCGAGACCAGTTGAACTTGTTATCATATGGCATATTTAGGGCAATGGAAGCTAGTTTCTTGCTTTCTTTTAATGCTCAAGTTAACTTGCTGATTCTTTGGAAAGCTATTGACCAAGGATAAAACGATATCAAACCCAATAATACAAACGGTTTCATCCCAAGATAAAGAGAAGAAAAGAAATAAATATCTAAAGATAATGAACTTGTGTCCTTAACCTTGAACCGAAACACTCCACTATTAGATCGGTCAAACCTAATAGAATGCTTCTAAAACATGCAAGTCATACAAGAAAGGCAAAGAAGTAACCAAATAGCTCTTAGCTATGGAAGAGCAAAGTCTTGGATTCTATTCTCAAAGTTGTATTTAGAAATTCCTTTTGAATTCTACTCCATGCAAACTATCATTTCTCAAACAACCTAGTTAAATGCATTTCTCCAACAACCTAGTATAACCTAATTTAAATATTACAAACATCAATAAGTTCATATATTTTTATGAATTTGGACTTGTGACAAAGTGAAGTCCACGTCTTCTTCTTCTTAGTTGACTTTGATCGTAGTGAGATGATCTTGAACATGAACCATTAGAGTTTGTTGAAGTTTCCTAACCTTTGATCTTGTGATTGGTCCTTCCTTTATGATAATGGTTTGATCTCGATGTTTTCTTTCTTTAATTTGATCTTGATTGTCAAGGCAATTTATATCACGACGTCTTAAACACTTAAAAGATACAGCTTGATCAACAACTTCATAGTTCACCTTGGAAATCCAAAGAGATAAATTTTATCTTTAATGTCGTTTTGTTTCTATTTCGACTTTTGTACTAAAAAATAAGAAACTAGGGTTCGTACATCCTCCCACATCTATGTATTACATTTACATTTGTCACTTAAAAGGTAAAGATTAAAAAAAAAAATCCTCGGGAAAAAAAAGGAAAAAATGGAATATCCCACGTGGCAGAATATATGGGCCTCCGATTCAGTTATAACAAGTGATACCCGACCCGCTATTATTCGAAAAAAAGGCGGGGCATTGGCGCCTTTTTCTTTTAACCTAAAAAAGGAAATTTCAACTAAAACGAAATTCAAAGGAAAAAATTGAACAACGAACATTTTTTCGCAGTTCCCCGCCGGAATCAATCTCCATTCTTCCAAATCAAAATTTCACGAATCTTCGTCTTTTTTCAGTTCGCGGGAACTCTGAATTCGAAAACCTAAACTCAATTCTTATACTAAAATGCGAATCGTCCCCAAATTTCCAACCCCACTCGCCTTCTTCTTCCTCGTTCGATTGTCGAAACCCTCAGTCGAACTTGCAGACCAAAATGGATTCCCTCCATGGCTTACCTCCCCTCAAAAGACTCAGAATCCTTCAAGAACAAGAACGAAAGCGGCAACAAGAGGATCAATCGCTCGATTCTTGTTCCCTCCCAGCAAAGAAGCGAAAGGAGTCTCGTGATTCATCATCCCTCGTTCCTGACGCCACTTTGCCCCACAGAACCGCCATTTCCGCCTCTCCTTACTTCTTGCCGACGAAGAAACGAGTGTGGGCGCTTCGTCCTGATTTCGCCCCTGAATCTCTGGATCTCAATGTTGAATACAAGCCACCTCCGGAGGAAGAATTGGTTTCAAAAACAGAAACAGAGAGAGAGAAAAAGGAGAAGGAAGAGGATAAGAAAAAGGAGAAGGAAAAGGAAATTTCTGATGTTGAGATTGAGAATCAAGTGATTGAAGCAATCCAAGAAGAAGATGAAGATGAAGATAAAGATGAAGATGATGGGATCCTCTGTGCGATTTGTCAAAGCACAGATGGGGATCCTTCGGATCCAATCGTGTTCTGCGATGGATGTGATTTGATGGTACATGCTTCGTGTTATGGTAATCCTTTGGTGAAGAGCGTACCCGAAGGTGATTGGTTCTGTATCCAATGCTTAGCGTCTTCGTCTTCCAAGACGGAGAAGAAAGTTTCTGAAACTCCACTTTCATGCTGCCTTTGCCCTCTCAAAGGAGGGGCTATGAAACCGACGAACGATGGCCGATGGGCTCATATTGTTTGTGGCCTCTTTGTTCCTGAGGTGTTCTTTGAGGACCCAGATGGCAGAGAAGGGATTGATTGCTCAAAGATTCTGAAGAGGAGATGGAAAACCAAATGTTACATCTGCAAAACTTCTAGAGGTTGTGCCATTGATTGTTCAGAGCCTAAGTGCAGTTTGGCTTTTCATGTTACTTGTGGGTTGAAGGAGGATCTTTGTATTGAGTACCAAGAAGGAAGGAGATCTGGTGCTATTGTAGCTGGGTTCTGCAGGAATCATACTGACTTGTGGAAGAAGGTAAATTCTTGTTCTTTCTCCTTTGAGCTAAATATTTTGTGTCAATTATTATTGCACAAGAAAATCAAGTTTCCAGTCATGAAAGGTTTGGCTACAATTCTTAGAATCATTAGGAGATGATGGGTGGAGTTAGAATTTTTTTTTAAAGAAAAATACTTGTCTATGCATGGGTTAGTAGAAGTTTTTATTGACTTTCTGGTATGAGTTGTTATTAGTCTATTTGTATTGCGTTTAATAGTTTTAAGTGTATCTCACAAATAAGTTCTAAATTAACATACATCCTAAAGTCAATAGGAGATCTTGTTGGCTGGTGCATAGGTAAATATTGTCCTTTTTATAAGGAGGGTCAAACTCTAATCTCTTTAACTTTTTACATGTTTAAACTTTAGATTCTAAAACTTTAGGGGGGCAAAGGAGAAGAGTAGGATTTTTCTTTAATCAAGTACACAATAAAATGGGCAGTTGGACTTATCCTTTCTTCTTTGCTCATTCCCAAATAGGAGATGACTAGAGGAGAAGGTCTTCAGAACATTTGAGTTTCCTTTTGAAAGTTTAGGGTCATAAAGTTTGCAATTTGATTTAAGGGTTTGAATGTTGTTTATCTCTCTTCTGCTTGCAGCAACAACTAACAGGGAAGTTTAAGATTGTGGCCAGAGATGAAGGTAAGTTGTAGCTGCTGCACATAACTGCTGGAAAATCAGCAAATCAGCTTTGTCCTCTAAATTTAGGATCAAAGTTTAGATATTTATTACAATTTATGTTCTAGTCTTTGTAATTTCGATGTTAGAAGTAATAAACTAGTCTTGTAATTCCTTTTCTCGCGGGATACTTATCCTAATATCATGGGTGTAATGAGTGTTGAAATAGCAGGAAGATGGTCTACTACAAGACTGGAACTAAAAGGAATTATTGAATAGTTGAGTAAAATTACTAGGATTGTTATGGCTAATTTGAGTATAGTTTAATTAGCTAGTTAAGAGAAGACATGTAGTTTCAACCAAAAGCTTAGAAGTTCAAATTCTTCTATCATTAAATGTGTTGAACTCAAAAAAGAAGAAAATTTGTTAAAACATAAGGTTTGAATTTGTATCAACACCCAATGTTGAACTAAAGAAAGATAATGTTATGAATGGTTTGATTAAATGAAATATATTTTTTAAATCTTAGTTTAATTCTATCCATCAAAACTCTAGGAACTCTTCTGTGTTTGATTTTAAAGAGTAAAATGAGGTTATATTAAATGGTTGTTTTATAATTTAATTTGTTAAGGTATTATCATATTTTCTATGTTTGATCTTTAAAATAATTCATTAGTTTTATTCACTCAACTTAGATCGTGATTTTAAAAATTAAAATCAAATCAATGTTAAGACTTTTATGCAACTAAAGAAAAATATTTACGAGTGGGTGGGTTTGGTGTGTGAAAACATTTTTTCAATAAACAAGGTTTTTGATAGTTGCTTTAAAAATAATCGTGAAAGTAAAACAAGATAAAGTGACGTCCTAAAAAATAAAAAGAAAGTGACGTCAGGATTAGGATGCGATTAATTATTTAAAGATTATATATATATATATATATATATATATATATAAAAGATTATTTAGAGCTTTTTTAGACCAATTCCATTAATTAAATTATGGATAGAGTAGACTATAAAACTAGAATAATCATGAGCTAAAAAACCAATATATCCAATCAATCGTCCATAGAATTGAACAATTAGTCAAAATATATTGACTCAAACCATCTGCTAAGTTGCTAACATATTTGGTTCGGGCTGAATATGAGAAAACTTTAGATGTTGAAATCATTCTTCAATAAGATTATATCATAAAGAGTATTATGAACTTTAGTAGTGACTTTTTAAGAACCATTTACTATTGAGATAATAATGCGTGAATAAGAGTAACGTGAGAAAATTCCATTCTATGTGCTAGCCAAAAACTTTTGAAAATGATAGAAAACTATTAAACAATAAAGTGAAACAATTTACAACCTATTAATTTTTTCATTTTTGGCTATAATTTATATATTAAAATAAATAACATAAAAATAATGATCCACGTTGTTTTCAATATTTTATTTTTTAAAAAATATATAAAAGTTAGAGTAACATTTTTATCGGTTAATTTAAGTATATTTCAATTAATTAAATCACGTGTCTTTTTAATTAATTATTAGATTAATAAAAGATTTAATGATGAATCATAGAATAAAATAAGCAAACGCAAGTTAATAAATTCAGTTAGGTATACTAGATTTTCAAAATTAAAAATATTAAATGGCAATATTCCAATTTGATAAAAATGTCAATAAAAGTACTTGACAAAATATCAATATGGATATATATGTATAAACCTTACAAAAAAAATCATGAAAATCGAGAAATTTATTAAAAAGTATTTAAATTAACAAATAAACCTTTCAAAATTTTGATATTAATATTTATGTACATATTAATCATATATATATATATATATATATATATATATATTTTTGCTAACTTTTTAAGATAGAGTAAAAATGTCAATTCATTCCTTTATTAATGTTCAGACCTATAAACATATAAAAATAGATGTAAATGTCACATGTTTACTGAAATTTAAAATAATCTCTTTGAGTAATTTTTCTTTTTAATAATCATTACTCTTCCAATAAGGAATTGTTATAATATTCATAAAAAAAATATAATTGTAATAATTTAAACCATACAACACCCATTGAGAGAGAATTTTAACTATTAGATGTAACTCCGTTGACTAGTTAGGTTTCTATTTCAATTGGATGACCTAGACAACTTGATCTCAATCCTAAGTAGGCTACGAACTTCTATTTGCGAGTGATTGTCCTTTGACTAGTATAGGTGAGAGTGACCCGAGACGCCGACTCAATATGCCTACCTTCTTGGGGACAAGACCGAGCAGGCAGCTGGAGACTTAGCCTAACAAGATGAAATTCACTCCTTCCCGACTTTAGAGTAAGTAGATGAATGTTCCTTTAAGTGGTGTCTTCAGGACTTGAACAAAGGGTCTGAACCTCTCATTAGCTCGAGAGTGACTTCTGTTTAGTGGTAGGACCATAAACAGGTTATTCATTAGAGGAGCACTGATACTTAAGGTAAAAAAGATAACCTAGGGATAAAACAGTAATTTAGCCCAGTTGGCGTTACAAACATTCGTGAAAGATTGACTTGTTGTTATTGATCAATATCCATGGACACAGAAATATATCTGCAGTGAGAAGAGTGCAACTGCGGGACTATAGTGGAGTGTTCTCGCAGTTAACGAATGTTGATTGGGGGTTAATGAGATTAACCAATAATATTGTGTCGTTGGAGCTTCTGATCTGTAAGTCCATTAGGTCCACTTCCTAGCTCGTAAAGGGTTATTAGATTATTAGAATTTGAAATGTTCAAATTAAACTAGGGATAAACATGATGTATTGAGATACATTATGATATAAAGATTTTATGAATATTAAAACTTTATTTTGAATGGAGAGAATTAAATATTTGAAGGAGTTCAAATATTATTTAAATGTGAATGAGATTCATATTTAAAACTATGGGTTAAAATTTAATGTGCATAAAATGTATATTAAAACTATAGGTTAGAGGGAAAATGATTAAATGTGATTTAATCCTAAGTAAACTAAATTAAATATATGATATTTAAATTGTTTTTCTTAAATATGATTTAATAAAAATAAAAAATATATAATTAAATATGATTTAATTATACTAATTATATTAATTAAATTAATAATTAATTTAGTTAATTATTTTTTTAATTAATTAAGGGAACGTGTCATTTTGACATGTTCCCATTTCCCCCTCAACTCGGACAGAGGGAGTGGGGGAGTTGCTTCTTCTTCTACCTACTGGTTGATTGAATTAGTGATAGTGTATATGGATTTGATTGGAAGAAGAAAAAAACTCTCTCTCAAGAACTCTCTCAACTAAAGAAATTTCTCTTTCTCAATTGTTGGAAGCCTCCCACAAGGCTTGATTGATAGAACTCAGAGGATAGGGAGTGAATTTCTTGTGGTGGTATCATGTTGGAAGAAGAATACAGTAGGAGTATTGTACGTGCAATTCACCAAGGTGCAAGGTGTTGTTGCTTTCTAATTGAAAAGGCAATTTCTCATGACCTTTAGAGTAGAAATAATTTTAAGCATGTTTCTAATGCTTTTCCATGCCTAAATTACTTATCGATAGTTTATTTGCCAATGTACTGAGTATTTAGTTTTACCAAACCAAAACGAGATTTTGATCCAAATTTAACTTCTGTTGTGCAATTGGGATCTAGATTCCATCAAAGGGAACCAATTGGCGACTGCCTCTCTTCTTCTTCATCTGATCAACCCACATAACACCGACCTCTCTCACCTGCACGAATTGTAGCCTATATGGTATATTTGCTAATTGTCCTACAATTGAGTGCAGGTATTGCCACAAATGTGGACATATTTTGAAAAATTATCTTACTCGACCATCACATGCTCCAAGTTAATCCACCAAACCAAGGAGTTTATCTAAAATCAGTTCTTCTTCATCTTCTCTTACTTTTAGAAAATCCTCCTAGCAAATTTTCAATCAGTACCCTTTAGAATGTATTAAAACAAGTGATATCCTCAAATTCCTCTGCTCTTGCAGTCACACCAGGTAATTCTTGGCTTCTTGATTATGCTTGTTACAACCACATGATCTCTAATATTTTTTTTTTCTTCCTCAAATCCTGCTCCTACACTTCCTCATATTCATGTTGCTAATGGAAATTGTATGTCTAAACACTACTACGACATCCTATTTAACTCTTCCTAATACCTACCATGTCCCCGATCTAAATTTTAATCTTGTTTCTATTGGTCAATTATGTGACCTTGGCCTAACTGTTTGTTTTTCCCCTAATGGTTGTCAGGTTCAAGGTCTGCAAACGGGTTAGATAGTTGGTACGAATCGCAAAGTTAGACGGTTGTTTGAGCTCACATCTCTTCGGCTCTCAACTTCTCCATTTATCCCAGCCACAACCACTGATTCTGCTATATATCAATGACATTTTCGACTTAGTCATGTTTCCTCCTGACAAGCTTCGAAAATTAGTTTTTGTTGGAAATTTAAATAATATTTCAAAATTTACTTCGTTTGGTTGTTTAAATTGCAAAATTGCAAAACAACCTGCCTTGTCTTTTCCAAATTCATCTTCTTTATGTGATACACCTTTTGGTTTAATTTATTCTGATATTTGTGGTCATGCTCCCAGTCCTACAGTCAATGGCTATCGTTACTTCGTTTTATTCATTGATGATTATTCTCGTTTTACATGGATTTATTTTCTGAAAAATCGTTCGACATTATCTCAAGTCGATCAATACTACTTTTGCCAACATGATTCAAACACAATTTTCTCGAACCATTAAAATCCTTCGTACTAACAATGCTATGGAATATAAAGATTCTAATCTTCTTTCTTTTCTCGTCCAACATGGCACCCTTATTCAACGTTCATGTCCTCACACCTCCCAACAAAATGGTCGAACAGAACGCAAACATTGTCATATTTTGGACTATGTTTGTGCCCGACTTCTCTCTGCATCTTGCCCCGAGAAGTTTTGGGGGGGAGGTTACTCTCACTTCTGTCTATGTCATCAACCGTCTTCCATCCTCTGTTCTTTAAAATATTTCTCCATTTGAACGTTTATATGGTACTCCACCTTCGAACTCTCATCTTAAAGTCTTTGGTTGTGCATGTTTGTTCTTCTTCAACCTCATGAGCATACCAAACTTGAACCTCGTGCTCGCCTATGCTGCTTTCTTGGCTATGAAACTGAACACAAGAGTTTTCGTTGTTGGGATCATATCTCTAACAGGTTAAGTATTGTTGGGGTTTGTGCCCTAAAACTCGTAGTTTGTAATTATGTTCTAATTAATGTAATAAAGTGTTATTATTTCAATAAAGCGTTATTGTTCATTATCTACGAAGTTGCCATTGTTTTAAACCCTAAATCTAATAAACTAAACATCCAAGGCTGTTAAATGTATCTTTAACTGAATGTAGTGTACATATAAAGGATCTCGGTTCGAGATACAGCCTGGATAAGGTTTGGGTACCTTACCCTGGTAAAACTATGGATGTGGCCCACTTTTTATATGATACAAACACAGTGATCCTAACGTGTTCGTGTAGATGACATGTGAGTGAGGATATCCTATGTAATGAGATTACATAAGATCGGACCGCGAAATAGTAACTACTAGATGTAACTCCGTTGACTAGTTAGGTTTCTTTCACTAGGATGACCTAGACAACTTAATCTCAATCCAGAGCAGGTTACGAACTCCTGTTCGCGAGTGATTGTCCTTTCACTAGTATGGGTGAGAGTGGCCAGATTCGCCAACTCAATATGCCTACCTTCTTGGGGACAAGATCGAGTGAGCGGCTGGGAACTTAACTTAGTAAGATGGAATTCACTCTTTCCCGCCTACTAGGGTAAGTAGAGAAATGTTCCCTTAAGTGGTGTCTCCGAGACTTGAACAAAGGGCCTGACTCTCTCATTGGCCCGAGAGGGACTCTGTTTGTTGGTAGGACCACAAACAAATTGTTCATTAGAGGAGCACTGGTACTTAAGGTACAAGATGTAACCTAGGGGTAAAACGGTAATTTGACCAGCTGGTGTTACGAACATTCGTGAAGGATTGACTTGTTGTTATTGGTCAATATCTGTGGACACAGAAATATATCTGCAGTGAGAAAGAGTGCAACTGTGAGACTTTAGTGGAGTGTTCCCGCAGTTAACGAATGTTGATTAGGAGGTTAATGAGATTAACCGAGTAATCTCGTATCGTTGGAGCTTCTGAGCTGTAGGTCCATTAGGTCCACCTTCTAGCTCGTAAAGGGTTTTTAGATCATTTGAGTTTGAAATGTTCAAATTCATTAGGGAATAAATTTAATGTATATAGATACAATATAATATATAGTTTTGGAACTATATATTATAAATTTAATGTGAACATGATTCATATTAAATTATATGAGAGAATAAATATTTGAAAGAGTTTAAATATTAAATTCAAATATGAATGTGATTCATATTTGAAAACTATAGGTTAAAATTTAATGTGCATTAAACTATAGATAAAGGGGTAAAATGATTAAATAAGATTTAATCATTTTGTATAATATAGTATTTAATTAAATTTGATTTAATTAAATGAATGAATTAATTATTTTATTAATTAATTAGGGAACTTGTCATGATGACACGTTCCCACTACTCCCCAACTCCCTCTCGATAGGTAGTGGGGAGTTACCCATTGAAGTGTCCTTCTCATGGTGAGAAGGGACAAGCTTCAACCCCATTGATCAATCTATCAATCGATTGAATTGCTCACAGTAGAATTCTCTCTCTCTCTCAATTCCCATTCTCCAATTGTTGGATCTTTCCCACCTAAGGAAGATCTAAGTAGAACTCAGAGCCATAAGGGGTTTTCCTATTGGTAGTGTTCTGTAAAAACAGAGACGTTCTTTTGGGTGTACCTGTGTTGCTGGATTTTCTTGGAGCAAGGAGTTGTTGTACTGAGGAAAAACTACAAAGGTAATCCCTCTTCTTCCTTTTAGTTTAATAGTTAAACTTAACATGTTTGCATGTTTTACTTCATGTCTAATTAGATTAGAAATGCATGTTTATCTCTGTTTATTTTCAATGTATTGATTTTTGTATTTCAACCAAAACGAACTTGCAAATTACAATTCCAAACATGTTTCTGCTGCTCAAAGGGATTAGGTCTCCATCAAGTATATCTTGCCAAGTTACTTTTTGGGAACATAGTATGTTCTCTAGTCTCACCTCTTTCGATGCCTCTCTCTCAAGTCTCAAACTTTTTTTTATTGATCTTTCTAACGATCTCTTTCCTTTATCTAATTCTCCATGTGCCTTTGGTCATGATCATCTTACCCTTGAGATTTTCAATTCGACATTACCGTCAAATGGTGGTCCAAGTATAAATCATGATCCTTCGTATACACTTGAGCTTGATCAATCTGCTCCTATCTCTGTTGTCCCTGATCAAACATTTGTTCCCTTTGCGAAACCTGAACATGCACATGTCACTCTTGTTCGTCGCTCCACTCGGGTAAGAGAAACTCCCCATCACTTTTAGGATTATCATTGTTTTTCCATAATTATGTCATTAGTTGAACCTTCATCTTATCATGAAGCCAGTGTTAACCCTCTTTGGCAACAAGCAATGATTGAGGGACTTCCTGGCAAACGACCTATTGGTTGTAAGTGAATTTATAAAATCAAAACTAACGCTAATGGTGCTATTGAACGGTATAAAGCTCGTCTTGTTGCAAAAGGTTATTCATAGGAGTATGGCATCGACTATGAAGAAATGTTTGCCTCAGTTGCTCGAATGACATTTGTGTGTAGCTTGTTAACTATTGCAACAACCAAACAGTGCCCCCTTATTTAGATGGATGTTAAAAACGCATTCCTTAATGTTACTCTCTTCGAGGAGGTGTATATGAAACCCCCACTTGGTGCTTCCCATCCACCTCAGAAAGTTTGTCTCATTCGTCGAGCGTTGTATGATCTGAAGCAAGCTCCACGCGCTTGGTTTGCCACATTCAGTTCCACCATAACCCAACTTGGTTTTACTTCTAGCTCTCATGACACGACACCATTTACTCGTCAGACGTCTCAGGGTATAGTCTTTCTTCTTCTCTATGTTAATGACATGATTATTACAGGTGATGATCCACAGGCTATCTCTGATTTGAAACGGTACCTGGGAGAACATTTTGAGATGAAAGACTTGAGACCGCTCAGTTACTTCTTTGGCCTTGAAGTTTCATCTCGCTCTAATGGGTATTAACTGTCCCAAGCAAAATATGCCCCAGATCTTTTGGCTCGGTTAGGTATTACTGATTCCATCACGTCAACAACACCATTGGATTCGAATGTTCGGCTGACCCCTTTTGATGGTGTGCCACTTGAAGATGCTACGTTGTATCGACAGCTTATTGGCAACCTGATTTATCTGACTGTTACTCATCCAGATATTACACATGTTGTGCATGTTGTTAGTCGCTGCTCCTCGGACCATACATTTTACTGCTACTCTTCGTATTCTACGATATGTTAAAGGCACTCTTGGTCATGGACTTCAGTTCTCTTCCAGTTTTCCTTGGTACTATCAGGGTTATTCTGATGCTGATTGGGCAGGTTATCCTACTGATCGACGTTGCACCACTGGTTATTGTTTCTACTTAGGTGATTCCCTCATTTCCTGGCGAAGTAAGAAACAAAAGGTGGTTTTGTCACACCCCCTCCCGAACTACTCACTAACTTAGCTCGGAAGAAGGCGTGAAGCCAACAAACATCGTTTACCTTTTAACGATACTTCTTGACCATGTTTTACCTGATAAACATACTATACTTGTATATGAAATACTTTAAACACAACATAACGGAACTTTAAAGATTACCATACATATGTAAGGAACAATTCTATTTAATGCTCACTCAAAAACTAAACCGATAGGGAGCACTACAACCAAAAGCATGTCCAACCATGATTTATACAACTACAACCTCTAGTGCATACACAGAACTAGCTATACAATCCTTTCAAAATATCTAAAAAATATATATGGACTTGCTATACAACCCCACCCACGTACAAAATATCAAACTCGTGGAGCTTTCAGCAGACTATGGCAGGATATCAGGCAACGAGAGCTCGATCTCTACCTAAAAAGTTAGAGAACACTGAAAGAATGTGTTATGAACCTCAGTGAGTGACTGAATTTAAAAACTATTAACTCGTAAATCATATCACTTTACCATCTATGAGCATATGCATCTGTAATCAAGCGTTAAATATAAACGTGTAATCATAATAGTTTTTTTAGAAATCCAACAAGTATGTCATTAAAATCTCTCAAGGCATATCGATAATATTAACCATTTAAAACATATGACAATCTTCGTTGTGTAGGGCACGCCTAGAACAACCAACGTTTGCTCTACAATTTAGCGGGACCCGCCTAACACTCACATCGTCTTTGTCGTAGTGGGGCCCACTCAGCACTCACGATAACATTGTTGTCACGAAGTACACTCAATGTCAACAACAAAAAATGACCTGTGTGCACACAGTACTATACAACCCCAGGCTCAATATCTCAATCATTCACTCATTCGAGTCTAAAAAAAACACATGAAAATACTTGAACATGCATGCTTATCTTTTTCTTTCGTAAAACTCAAGCTTACTCAGCTTGTTCGTGAAAATTGGAAATATTTAAATAATACTTGCTAGTACATGCTTGCCTGAAATTATAACATTTCCACTAAATTTCAGAAAAACAATAAGCATATGCTCACATGTAAATTTCATTGGGAAGATCTAAGCTCACAATGAGCACTTGAAATCATTTCTAGGAAACCATGTATGCTCATAAGTATGTGTTCAAAAGAAAACATAAAACATTTAAACCATTTCATTCTAGGAAAATCTTATATTTCCTTAAGCATAATTCAAGCATAAAAATCATTTTCGAGGTTCGTTTGTCACTCACAGCGTTAGAACTAGATCCTTGGCCCGTATACTCGACCTATTTCCTCTTGGCCTGTCAAACAAACCAAAATCAAGCATTAAAAGTTCGAATTCATGAATTCCAAGCTTAGGATTGCATTTTACAGTTTTCATACCTTGACTTCCCACACTCATAACTTCTTCATTACTTGGCCAAAAATGATGTACTTAATACCAAACTCTTCCTTTTTGAACCCTCTAAAACTCATCAGATGATATGAAATTGAAATTCCCAAAGGATTTGTCCGTAAATACCTTGAAATTTTCTTCCTTAAAAATAAGCTTCTATTATTTCCAGAATCGTTTTCCTACTGCACCCTGAACTTGACTTGAATTTTAAAACAACTTCTAATCATTTTCGACTCACGACTTCTTCATGAAAGTTATAGAAAATTAAATAATCTTTCCAACCATACCTAACAGAGCTTCTAATTCGAAATCTAAAGATCACCACGACTCAAAAAGCAGAGGTTTCTCAGATTTGACAGCAAATTCTCTCTTCTGCCTTCCTCTTCACAAATCAGTAACTTAAAGTCAGAATTTGCTCGAGCTTCCTTCACGAAATTTGTTAAAAAATGAGTTAACTTTCAAGAAAATCAAGCCTCTCCTCTGAATACTTCTTTTGGAGTTCAAAACGAACAAAACAGCATGAGTTGACAGAGTTGATCACAAAATTGCCATAGAAACTTGTAGTGATCTTCCCCCTTTCTTTTTCAACTTGAACACCAGAAATTCTCCATTCTTCTTCCTCTCAAGCTCTCCCTTGAAACCCTCTGATTCACTTTAATAAAATGAGAATAAAATGAGGATAAAGGGTGTTAAAAATTGAATTTGGTGGTGGTGGAGCGTCCACCCACCTTCCTTTTTTTTCCTTTCTTTTTTCTTTTTCATTTCTTCCTTCCTTTTCCTTTTTTTTTTTAAACAAAACATATCATTTACACATTTCTTTCTTTTTTTATTCAAAACATACCAACTTTTCTTATCTTTTTGTTTATTTTTTTTAAAGAAATTTCAAAAAAAGATCTCGGGTTTACAGGTTTCACGTTCCAACACAGAATATGAATATTCACTGATATGGGGTGCCTCAATAATCTGCTACACTGCTTCATTATGACAATCGCAGTGTCATTCAGATTGTTCACAATGATATTTTTCATGAACGCATCAAACACATCACATCAAACACATTGTGAATGATTATCAATTTGTCAGTCACCATCTTGATATTATTCCTATTATCTCTTTGTAAACGGTATATATTTCTCTGTAATCTTAGCAATAAAAAAATCAATAAAATACATTATTTGTCACTATATTAGCGGCAACATACATCCTCTAAAGCTCTAAAACACAAAATCAAAATCAATTTGCTCTTCTCTTCTTTTTCGCTCTGAAAACAGAATATCTTATCAATCGGTAAACGATCAACACACATGGCGGAGGCGGAGAACGAGAAGAACAACACATCTAAATTCGGAAGCTCGATTCTAGTACCTTGCGTTCAAGAGTTGGCCAAGCAGCCGATCATCGATGTTCCACCTCGATACATCCGCCCCGATCTCCACAGCTTCCCGATCGTCTCCGCCGCTTCCGAAATCCCCGTCATCGACATGTCGACCTTGCTTTCCGACGCTTCAATGGATTCCGAATTGGCTCGGCTTCATTCCGCCTGCGAAAATTGGGGATTCTTTCAGGTTCGTGTGTCTCAGTCTCAGTCTCTGTTTGTATGAATCTGAATCAACCTCGGTTGATGAAATTATTGAGCGGTGCAGTTGGTGAACCATGGAGTGAGCAATTCTTTGATGGAGAAAATGAAGATCGAAACGCAGAAATTTTTCAACCTACCGATGGAAGAGAAGAAAAAGCTATGGCAGAGGGAAGGAGATGTAGAAGGATTTGGACAAGCTTTCGTTGTATCTGAAGAACAGAAACTGGATTGGTCTGACATTTTCTTTCTTGGTACTGCGCCTCCAAATCACAGGAAACCGCGCTTATTTCAAAATCTCCCTCCCTCTTTCCGGTTATCTTTCTCTCTCTCTCTCAAATTCGTTGAATTACAATCTTAAAAATCTCCCTCACTCTATTCTCCATTTTGGAGAATTGGAGTTGGGGCGTGAATCCCCGATTGAACACTGCATCCCACAAAAGAAAAAAAAAAACATTGGTTTTCCTTATTTATTATTATTATTAAAAATCAATCATTATATTTAAACCATATAATTATAATAAATGTCTAATATTTTTTTTAAAAAAACTAATGAAATAAATTATTTGGACTGAATCTGTGCCCACCTCGTCTCCGATTGGGACTCAAAAATAATTCTGGATCTTAGGATAATAATTAGAGCTCTACATAAGTGGGGTTGGGTTGGGGAGTTTTTTGGATCAACTCGAAAATTTAAGTTGGTCATTCCTTCAATCCAACCAACATGAGAGTAACCCAACTCAATATTTTTCGGGTTGGGTTGGGGTGGATCTTTATGTTTTATAATTTTTTATAATTATTTAAAATATTTTTTTGAATTGATAGCTAAAATCACATAAAATTCAAATATTAAATTTTAAAGTTCATAACATCTTAGGACTTGTTTGGGGTAGAGATTATAATAACATGTGTTATTAGAACTTTTAGAATACTATGCACCCACTATTATAATCTCAGATTATACTACTCTGCATTTTAAATAATGTTATATAATTACACAGATTATAATAACCCACAAAATATTATAACATCTCCAAACATCCCCTTAACTTTCGATTTTTCAAATTTCTAACCGAATCCAAACGAGAAAAAAAAAACTAACACAACCCAACCATTAGGTAGTTCGGGTTGTTCAGGTTATCGGAGTTATTTGTGCACCCTTGATAACAACTATTTGATTTTTTATTTTTTGAAAATTGAGTTTGTTTTCTTACAATTTTTTTTCCATAATTTTATTTTTTTATAGAAAATTTAGGAATTCTTTGATAGGTAATCTAAAAAATATAATTTTCAAAAAAGAGATTAATGTATATTTTACGCCCAGTTCGATAACTATTTGGTTTTTTTATTTTTAGTTTTTGAAAATTGTATTTGTTTTCTCCTCATTTTTCTACCATTCTCTACCATGCCTTTTACCTTTTTTAACAAACGCATTTGAATGTTTAGCCAAATTCTAAAACAAAAATAAGTTTTTTGGAAACACAGGTAAAAAGTAGAAAAGAAAATAAGGAAACTTTTGAGTATAGTAGTATTTATAAGCTTAATTAAATTAGATTTAAATTGAATATAAATCATTTATTTAGTAACCGATTTATAAATTAGATTCTAATTTAAACTATTGTTTAAGGTGGTTTTTATAATAGGTTCATAGACCCTAAAATTAATTATAGTTCAGAACTAAAATCTAAATTGAATATAAATCATTTATTGTTTTTTTCCTTATAAATTTTATCTAAGGATTATTTTACAATAACATATAATTTGTAATGTATTATATCATTCATGTTTTAATTTAACAAAAATAAATGGAGTTAATCATATAAAATACTATATTTATTAAAAAATTTATTTCTTTAATACAATCCCACATTTTTAATTTCAAATTAAAAATTGGGTACCCTACCCAATGAATACATAAAAATCACATCATTCGAAAATAACTTTTAAAAAGGAAATGTGTCACAGTCAAATGCATATTCAATAAAAATGATTGGATCCAGAAACACACTGGAGGAATACTCGGCGGAGGTGAAGGATCTGGCGGCGGCGATTTTGGAGCGATTTGAGAGAGCGTTGGGGATTAAAGATGGGGAGTTGACGGAGATCTTCAAGGACGGAAATCAGTCGATGAGGATGAACTATTACCCGCCGTGCCCGGAGCCGGAGAAGGTGATCGGACTGACGCCTCATTCCGACGCCGTCGGCTTCACAATTCTGCTGCAAATCAACGAAGTGGAAGGTTTGAAGATTAAGAAAGACGGGAATTGGATTTCTGTTACGCCGCTTCCGAATGCATTCATCGTCAACATTGGCGACATCATCGAGGTAATTATATTTTGATGCTATCTCACCAAAATATTAAGATACAAAAATACTTTCCACCCTCATGATAGATATCATTTTTGGTTTAAATCACAATTAGGAGTTTTAAATTTTTTGTTAAATTATACCAAATATTCATTAACTTTGGTGTAGAAGTCTGTTTTTACCAACTTTCAAATTTATTCTAAAAAATATATTTATTGTTAAAATAAAAGTGAAATTTGAAATTTGTTCTAAAAAATATATTTATTGTTAAAATAAAAGTGAAATTTGATGTGGCACAACTTATGAGTAAAAATTAAAAAATTAAGATGGTTCTTAATACTTTTTTCATTTGAAAAGATGAAGGTAAAACCACATACATCATCGATGTTTATACTTTAGTTGCCATGTTAATTTACACTTTAGCTATCATGTCAATTTACATGAATGATAATGATATCTCGTATGACTTCCAATTTTGAGACATTGTTCTTGGGTCAACTTTCATCGAAAAAACTAAACTTAACTCAAAGTTTATAGGAGTATTTTATGTAATTTAACATAAATTTTATTTTAGATTAACTATAATTTAGAACTCGTTTGATGCCTATTAGTTTTTTAATTTTTGGAAATTTGTTTTTTTTTTATTATCATTTCTTTACCATGACGTTTCATCTTTCTTAAGAAAACATTTGAATTCTTAGCCAAATTCCAATTCCAAAAACAAAAAAAAAAAGTTTTTGAAAACTACTTTTTAAATGGTAATCAAACGGGACCTTAATATTTAATTAATTTTTTTATCTGAAAAAGTATTTAATAGGTATGAGATTAATTAGACATAAATTTAAACATTAAGACTCCAATGGATAACTATTTGGTTTTTAATTTTTAGTTTTTGAAAATTAAACTTGTTTTCTACGAATTTTTCTATGATAGTTTTCATCTCTCTTAAGAAAATATGTGAATTTTTAATCAAATTTCAAAAAACAAAACAAATTTTTAAAAACTACTTCTTTTTAATTTTTTTTTTTTAAAAAAATTGATTAAGAATTCAAATATTTATTTAAGAGAGATGAAAAATATTATAAAAAAAATGAAAAAAAAAAACACAGAGCTTAACTTTCATAAACCTAAAAATAAAAATTAAGTGGTTATCAAACTAGGTCTAAAAAAATTATTATTAAATAAAAATTGAAAATACTAAAAATCTATTAGATAAAATTTTCAAAGATAAAAAATCTATTAAATTCATAAGCAAACTTATAAATTAACATTTATTAAAAATTTTCAATCTGTCTATTTTTGTTTCGTTAAATAAGTATTTTAATTAATGTTGTAACTCTGTCATCATGATCTTCGAAAGTGAATTAATCTAACACAAAAGTTGAGAACCGAATAGAATTGTTATATTTTTTGATTGGGGGATCTTTTCCTTTTGGGTGAGTTTTTTTTTTATTATTATTTTTTAATGTTTTTTTTGAATTATATTTGTGGGCGAAGCAGATGGTAACAAATGGAAAATACAAAAGTATCGAACACTGTGCGACAGTGAACTCAGAGAGTGAAAGGCTGTCCATAGCAACCTTCAACAATCCAAGTTTTGAGACAGAAATAAGGGCCGTACCATCCCTCATCACATCTCATTCCCCTCCTTTGTTTAGAATTTTGACGTACCAAGAGTATGTGAAGGACCTCTTCAATCGAAAACTAGATGGGAAATCTTTTCGCGATGCCATGCGAATTCACAATCCTCTAATTACTTCATCTCATCTCTTTTCAAATTAGAGTCTAAGATTTAAATAAATGTGTTTGTGTCTTTGAAATTTTAAATTCCTGCAAATTGCTGAAAAATGTTACTTCAATGTCATACAAACATGCATCATCTTCTTAATTAATCACAACATTCAATAATGCAATTGAGTACCGTTTTAATGTTGAAGTTACTAAAATTCTAGTTCAATGATAATAATGCATCATTGCATTACATGTTCGTTATTTACTTGGAGTATTAAATATGTAAACTATATTATATAAATTTTTTAATCCAATTCTTCTCTCTATATCTTTTAAATAGTATGTAATTATAATCTATTCTTGTTCTTCTTCCCCCTTTATACATTTCTCTTGGGCCCAAATGCAATCACTGATTCAGCGACTTTACCTGTTCTTCTTAGTTCTTCCTTTTCTCATTTTAGTTCTTGATTTCGAGTTTATTATTTGGATTTTTTAATCAATAATATTGTTTGTTTGTCTATTTAGTCATTTTTACGTTTATCCTCAACTTAAACCTATCAATCTATTGGTGATAAATATATATCACTAATAGATGTAAAAAATTATCTCTTAGTAATAGATGTCAATCAATGTTATTATTGACAGACACGTAAATACTATAAATTATGTCATTGAATTGATAGATGTTTATTAATAATGTTCAATATGAATGATACATTAATAATATACTACAAAAATGGTATATTTATAATATACTATCAAAAGGTGTATCAGTGATATATGAGGGTTGAAATAAAACTACGTAACTATGTCACACAAAAATATTTGCATATTCATAATTGATTAATTTTGTTGTTATATTGCAAATATGAGAATGTGAATTACTACCATTAAAATTTTCCTAATCTTTAACAAAATTTTGTAAGTTACCTTTGGTCCCCTTTGATGCATATTTGTAAATGTGGTAGATGATAATGAAGGGAAAATACAAAAACATAGACCATTGCATCACGATAAACTCAGAGAGTGAAAGATTGTCTATAGCAATCTTTTATAGTCCAAGCTTTGAGAAAGGAAGAAGGCCAACATATTCCCTCATTTTGATCCTCCTTTATTTAGGACATCAACACATTAGGAGTATGCAAGGAGAGTTGTTCACTTATCACAGTGCAAATGCCAAAAGCTTATAATAAAGGTTAAAATACAATTTTGACTCTATATTTTAAAATTTATTCTATTTTAGTCCACGTAATTTCATTAGTCAGTGTATCAATAAATCTTAAAATTAATTCTCATTGTTAACTTAAAGGTAAATATATTCTTCAAATTTCTAGATTAGGAGGAGAGTTTGAGGGCGAAATTTTTTTAACAAAAGTAATCATAAATGAAAGTTGAGTACATATGGAAAGTACGCAAATTAAATTTATATATTTGTAAGTATAAAATAAAAATAGGAATTAAAATTAAAATGATATTTTAATCGATAAATTTTTATGCAGTATCCATTATTCAATATGGAATAATCATAAACATGCAATTCCAAGTAAATTAACGTGGCCAACACACAACCACTTCAGCTAAGAGTCTAAGACAAGGCAAATTCTCATCCAACCACTCCTATGCTCCCCAGCTCACAACACCCAATTACTCCTTCCCAATCCAACCATCCAGATTCCATCAATCAGCATTGACACTCCATCCTGCGGCTGAGATTGCAGAATCTTCATTTCTTAATCTGTCTCGCGCAGTACAGTAGCTTCCCCTCCCCCACGGGCTTATGCTGCAGAATACTTCAATGAAAACTGAAAGCCCAAGATCATTTTGGTGTCAACAATGGCTTCCAGAAGTTTGAATTTATCGATTCCAACTGGGTTTTTCAATTCTTCCAAAACCCAACAAAATTTCAAGCTTGTTTCTTTATCTTCTCCTCCAAGTTTCAGAGCACCCAAAAAGCTTTCATCTTCTTCTGTTCGTGCAATGGGCTCCTCCTCCTCCTCCCAGCGACCAGATGGCATCCAAGGTTTCTCCTTTTCCTTTCTACTTATGATTCTTTTCACTATCAAATCTTGCTTCAGACTAATTTATATCAGGTCGTAATTCTTAAGAACTTTCATTCTCATATTTGAGGGTTACAAGTTGGAAGAATCGAACTCTATATGATAAGATTGATCAGAATCCAAGTTTTCAGTAGTAGTTATCAATGATAAGATAAAATTTACGATGAGAGACAGAGAGACAGAATTTCTCTTACCAATTTGATGCTCTGACTGTAAATATGACTCTGATATTGAACATTGAGGAAGCTCAGTTGCCTGTTGGTGCAGAGGCTGGCACAGTGGATTACAAATCTCTAAGCGATGATGAATGGAAGAAGCGGCTCACCGGCGAGCAGTTTTATATTACTCGTCAGAAGGGAACTGAGAGAGCTTTTACAGGGTATACTTCGATAAATATCTTCAACTCAAAACGTCATGATCTATTTTATCGCAATTCTGATCCTATGGTAAACTTTTTCCTTCAATTTCAGTGAGTATTGGAACACCAAAACGTCAGGGACATATCATTGTATATGTTGCAACACGCCTCTGTTTGAGTAAATATTTTGGCTCTTTTAGTAACTTCTCTCTGCAACTGATTTGCCATAGAACTTTCAGTAACATGCAACATTTTCTCTTCAGATCATCCACTAAGTTTGACAGTGGAACTGGTTGGCCATCATATTACCAGCCTGTTGGTGACAATGTCAAATCCAAGCTAGACCTGTCCATTATTTTCATGCCTCGAGAGGAAGTTCTCTGTGCTGTTTGTGATGCTCATCTGGGCCATGTATTTGATGATGGACCACCGCCTACTGGGAAACGTTACTGCATCAATAGGTAAGTTGATGTTGCTGGCTCATTCTGCTTGTGTCTACTGATTTTCAGAATTGACTTGTGTATGAAACTCTCTGCAGTGCTGCACTGAAATTGAAGCCGAAGTAAGCGATGGTGAAGATATTACCTGCCTGCCTGCAAATTCTGTAGCACGTACTTATTAGATGTTTTTGATCATAAACTGAGGATTCTTGCGAGATGTATAAGTTTATTGTGATGAATGGAAATAATTTTAACTCTCTTGGTTTTTTTTGTTCAACTTGGTAGATCCCGTCTTCAGTAATTGTTCCAGATATACTGCAACTATGCAGGACACAAGCTGAAGCAGGTGTTTGGACAAATTGATTCTGAGCTTGATAGAATAGGACACTTCATAGCTCCTAATTCTTATTCTTATATATCCTTAAGAAATAGGGTCATTGCAGAGAGTCTTGTTTGATAATTGTCGATTCACTCGAAGAGATATTGATCCAAATAGATGTCCTTTTAAGGGATAAAGCCCTCTCTCATTTACAAACTAGAAATATCTGCTCAGAGTATGGAGCTACAGTCAGGTCAGGTCAAATATAGCATGGAGAGAGAACTAGGATCCTGCAGGGGTCATCACTTTCCATCTCATAGTTCTTCATGCAGAACACGGATAGTAAGTCGTTCTGACTCATTCAAACCCAATGTCATGAGTGTGATGTAAATCGGTGGCATCTTGAGATGCGCAGACTAGGGAGATGAAAGTTATGTTTCTTACCCTAAAAAGGAGAAGTCCAAACTGGTAGATAGGACTAACAAGAATTTAAACATGAATTTTGTAAGATCGCCCCCTGACAATGCTGTGAAGTCGTTAATTAATCAATGAATCAAGTAACTCGGAGGCTTCTGTTAGCTTCTCCTTGCAAACAAAAGCAACAACTCTAGCCCATATATCCACATTCATGACATTTCCTCTTCCTAAACTGTTCAGAACCATCCACAACAACTCCATATTGCATTCCTGGCACAACCTATCAACGAGTTTGTTTATGCTTTCCGAACGAGGTTCATAACCCTTGAAGATCATCTCATCCAGTATGGAAGTTGCTTCCTGTAACTGCATGATTTCACACAGCCCATCAAAAAGTGTCCTGTAGGATACCACATCAGGAGAGCAACCTCGTCTTGGCATATCTTCAAGCAAGTCCATAGCTTTATCCCATTTCCTCTCCTTGCATAACCCTCCAATGATTGTATTGAAACTGATCACATCTGGTTTACACCCTTTCTCCACCATCTCATCCAAAACTCTATACGCAGATTTGAAATCGTTTTCTTTACAGTGCCCATTGATCATGGCATTGTAGGTGATCGTATTGGGTTTGCATCCATTCTCTCCCATTTCTCCTAAAATGTCAGAAACTTCTTCTTTTCTACCATGTTTGAAGAGCGCACTGATTAAAGTAGAATAAATTGCCGAGTCCAATTTTACCTTGTTAGTCACCATCTCCTCTTTTAGCTTGAAAGCCAAATTCAATTCTCCAATCCCACAGAACGCTTTGATCAAAGTAGCATATATTGACGCATTAGGCAAAGTCCTGTATACTCTCACCATATCCTCTTTCAACTTCAATGCTTCTTTCAAGTTAGAATTCAGAGAGAGCCCATAGATCAAAGTTCCAAAAGTAACCACATTTGGGTTCACACCTCTCTTTTGCATTTCATCGAACACTTCCCATACATCATCCAAATCCCCACACAAACAAGCAGCATGAATCAAAATGTTAAAAGTACAAGCATCAGGGGAGCCATACTTACCAATACCCACAAAAACTTCCGCCATTTTCTCAAATTCACTGCACTTCAACAATGCATCCAACAACGAATTTGCGGATTTCACCGTCCGCTTGCAACCAAAGGATGGAATTTTATCGAACACGTGGAAGGCACGGTCAGGGAGGCGGGCTCGGCCATAGAAGGAAATGACATTACAAAAAATAATCTCATGAGGAGCAAACCGAGTCTCTTGCTTGAGCTGGTGGAGGATTTCTTCCATTTCATGGAACATTTTGGCCCTGCCAAGCTTGGTGATGATGAGATCATAGGAAAGTAAAGAGTAACGGAAGGGTTTTGGGGGTTTCGAAGAACTGGGATTAGGGTTCTGGAAGAGTTGAAAAGCGAGTTTTGGATCGTTTTGGAGACGAAGAAGTGAACACAGGCGAAAGGGAGAAATTGGTTTGTGGGTCTTCATTTGGATGCCGTTGGGTTGGTTTTCGTTGCCTAGTACTGTGTCTTGATTTATCGTTCATCAACTGAGAAGAGAACGAAAAAATTCGTGTAAAAATGGCGGAATGTGATCAGTTGATAAAGCGCGAAAGGCACAGAGCCATTGCAGCATCCAAACGAAAGGAACGAGGCTGATAACTGGTTTCTTATTTCTGATGATTTTTGGCGGCTTTCTTTCAAATCTAGTTCACATGTTAGTATATATAGGCGATTAAAAATCAAAACGTGGCCTTTCTTTCGTTCTTGAGACTTGAGAAAATACGAAAAATAAATAAATAAATAACAAATAAATACTGAAAATCAAGGAAAAAAAATCAATCTTCCCATTTTTTTAGTTTAACAATTAAACCATCATAACTCATCTGACATATCTATTGTGTTAACGACTACGAGTTTTGTAGTTCAAATAAAAATAACAACGGAACAATTTGTGAAAAAGGTAATTCATCCTCAAATAAGGGTATAGAAATTTGATTCTCTAACTCGAGAAAAAGAATAGATGTCAGTTATCGTTCAGTAATGCTCATGTTGACGGTAAATTTTTTTAATACAACAAATATCATAGTATGTATTTGAACTTATGACCTTACAAAATGTTGGCTTAGACTTTGAAAGTGTGAAAAGTTTTTTTACCCTTTATTCAATTCTATCATTTCACACTCTAGTTTTATCTTTAAAAACGGTAAAGATCTCTCCAAACCTATTAATTTTAGGAAAAGCCAAACTTTTGCTCAAAATGTCCAACTTTCAATAGAGAAGAACTCTAAAGTCGTTTTATTTTGAAGTCTTATCAATTTGTTGTTCAACATGTGTTTAATATGTCATTAAACAAACTTACATGAAAATTTTTCTTAATTGTTTTTCGTTAAAGTTATTAGATTATAAACTTACATGAAATAACTGTTGGATTTTATATAATAAAAAATGTGAAAGAAAGTGTTGAGTTGAAACATCAAATTCAATTGATGTTCATGTTACTTAATTTTAAATTCAAAAAGGTTTGAAACATCCAAATGTGTTGATGTTTCTTATACAAATTTAACTTAAAAAGTTAAGTTTGTGAGTTTTGTTTGAATTTCAACACGTAACTATACAATTGAGTTAATTTTGATTTATGTTTCATTTTATTCATATTAATTTGATTTTAGAAAGTTACTAAGTTGCTAGCCTATAAATAGCAACTTGTTTCTTCATTTGGAGCATCTCATTCCATTTTGGAGTATCTCATTCCAAGTGAAGAGTTTTTCTCTCTTTTCTTTCTTCTTTTTAATCTTGAGTCAAGTTGAGAGCAAGTGTCCAAGAGTTCTACCACATCCGAGTAGTTCGAGGTTGTTGTTCTATCGGAGTAAGTCGTTGTATCTTGCTGAGGCGATCGCTGTAGTCTGCTTGCAACCCGTGCAGAGCGAATAATTGTCTTCAGGACAACGCTTAGTAAGCGTGCCTCGACTATTTACAATTCTTTGTTCTTGAGTTTTGAGTTGTTATATACAATACATTGTAATTGTTTGTAGCCAATTAAGTTGTAATCTATTTGCTAGTGTTACTCAGTTTTATACACAGCAAAGTAGCATCATTTTTCCAACAATCTGAAGACAATTAACAAAATGGTTGCAAGCTCTTCCACTAATGGTGTTGCTCCTACAATGATGGGATCAACCATCCTCAAAACTCATGCTGAAAAACCAGAGAAATTCAAGGGAGAAAACTTCAAGAGATGGCAACAAAAGATGATCTTCTACCTCACAACATTGAACCTTGCTCACATCTTGAAGGAAGAATGTCCAATTACCCCACCAGAAGTTGTCACTCCTGAAACTGAAGCTGCCAAACAAGCATGGATGCATTCAAACTTTTTATGCCGCAATTATATATTAAGTGGTCTTGAAGACACCTTGTATAATGTCTACTGTAATGCCTATGATACATCAAGACAATTGTGGGAGGCATTAGACAAGAAGTATAAGTTGGAAGATGTTGGTACTAAGAAATTCCTTGTTGAAAAATTCTTAGATTATAAAATGATTGATGCCAAATTGGTAGTCAATCAGATGGAAGAATTACAAATTATCATTGGTGATTTGCAAAGCGAAGGATTGGACATCAGTGAACCATTCCAAGTTGCTGCTGTGATTGAGAAGTTGCCTCCTTCCTGGAAGGACTTCAAATGTTATCTCAAACACAAGCGAAAGAAATTATCCATGGAGAATCTTGCTGTTAAACTCCGAATAGAAGAGGATAATAGAAAAGGAGATAAAACTTCGCTAGAAGTTGAAGCCAAAGCTCATGTTGTTGAGGCTTCAAGGCGTGAACCCAAGAAACAACAGTCCAAGAAGAAAAATGTGAATCTTGGACTGAGGAATGACGTCAACAAACGCATTCGTAGAAATTGTTGGATTTGTGGTAAGTCTGGCCATATAGCTGCAGCTTGTCGACACAAGAAGGGACAAAACTCCAATCATCAGGCTAATGTTGCAGAAAATAACGATCTAGTTGCTGTCATTCCTGAGGTAAATATGGCTTCAGACACCAAAGGTTGGTGGATTGATACTGGTGCTACTAGGCACATTTGTAAGGACAAATCATTGTTCACCTCGTATGAGAAGCTAGATGGTAGCAATAAGCTATACATGGGAAATGCTTCGACTGCCTTTGTGGAAGGCAAAGGGAAGATGTCACACCCCCTCCCAAGCTACCAGCTAACTTAGCCCGGCAGACGGCGTGAAGCCAACAAACATCGTTCACCTCTCTAACGATACCTGTGGACCCTGTTTTACCTGATAAGCATACTATCCTTGTATAAGAAACACTTTAAACATACCACAGCGAAATATTGACAATTACGTAACCTACGTAAGGAGTAACCCTACTTAAGACTCTCTTGAAAACTGAACGGGCAAAATCATCAAAACCACAAACTCTAAAGCACATACAACTATAACTACATAGTCCCTTCAAACATTTACTACAACACATATGGACTTGTTATACAACACCACTCACGTACAAAATATCAAGCTCGTTGAGTTTCTAGTAGACTATGGCAGGATGTCGTGCACCTTTGGGAGCTCGATTCTCTACACCAAGAGTGGGAAAACATCGAAAGAATGAGCTATGAAGCTCGGTGAGTGACTTGAGTTTAAAAGAAAACTATTAACTCGTAAATCATATCACCTGATCATCTATGAGCATATGCATCTGTAATCAAACGTTAAAAGTAACTGTGTAATCATAATAGCTTTTCAGGAAAACCAGCAAGTATGTCGCTAAATCTCGTAAAGCATATGAATGATATAAATCCTTTTTAAAACATGTCACAATCCACGTTGTGTAGAGGCACGCCAAAGATACAACCAACGTTTACTCTACGATGTAGTGGGCCCCCAAAGCATTCCCATCGTCTTTGTCGTAGTGGGGCCCGCCCAAAGACTCACTCACAACAACATTGTTGTCACGGAGTACACTTAACGTCGACAACAGAAAATGACCTGTGTGCACACGGTACCATAAAGCCTCGGGCTCAATATCTAAGTCATTTACTCAATCGAGTCTCAAAAAACATCATAAAAATGTTTGAACATGTCTGCTTATATTTTCTTTCATAAAACTCAAGCTTACTCAAACATTCATAAACTGAAAATCTTTAAATCATACTTGCTAGTACATACTTGCTTGAAATTATAACATTTTCATAAATTTCGACAATCAAAGACATATGCTCATGTATAAATTTCATCAAGACATTTAGGCTCACAACGAGCACTTGAAATTATTTCTTAGAGAATATGAATACTCATAAACATGTGTTTCAAGGAAAACAGTAAGCATTGAAACCATTTCGTTTTAGCAAAAACCTTGCATTTTCATAAGCATAATACAAGCATATAGTTCATTTTCGAAGTTCGTTTTGTCACTCACAGTGTTAAACTAGAACCTTGGCCCGTACACTCGACCTATCTCCTCTTGGCCTGTCAAACAAACCAAATCCATGTATTAAAACCTCAAGCTCATGATTTTTAACCTTAAAATTACAAAAATTACACCATCCAATTTTCCAGCATTTCACAGATTTTATACCCTGTATTCAAACAGTCATAACTTCTTCATTACTTATCCAAAAAGGATGTACTGTATCTCAAACTCTTCCTTTTTGAACCCTCTAAAAATCATATGATGACATGAAATAGAGATTCCCAACGGATTGATTCGAAAATAGCTCGAAAGCTTTTTCCCTAAAAACAACTTCCTGTTGTTCCAGATTTGATTTCCTGTTGCAACCCGAAACTTGATCTGATATTTACAACATCTTCCAATCATTTTCTATTCACGATTTCTTCACGAAAGATGTAGAAAATTCAATAATCTTTTCAACCATACCTATTAGGGCTTCGGATTCCAACTCTACAGATCAGGACAACCAAAACATCAGAGGCTTCTCGGATTTGACAGCAAAATCTGTCATTTGCCTTCCTCTTCACAAAACAGTAAGTTAACTTCAGAATTTGCTCGAGCTCCCTTCACGAACTTTCTTCAAAAATGAATTAGCTTTCGAGAAAATCAAACATCAACCCTTACCTCTTCTTGTTGAGCTCGAAATGAACAAAATAGCAGAACATGGTTGAATTGATCACAAAATTCCATAGATCTTGAATAATTCTTCTATCTTCTTCTTCAATCCCAAAACCAGAGCTTTTCCTCCTTCTTCTTCTCTCTTAAGTTCTCCCTCTCGAAGCTAGGCTTTTGGTTTTGTGGAAAATGAGAAAGAAATGAGTTTAAAAGGAACTTAAAATGGTTTTTTAAAAAAAATCCAAACGGGAGGCAAACCTTGTCTTTTTCCCTTTTTGTTTTTGCCTTTTCTTTTCTTTTTCTTTTTTTTTAATCTCTCCTTTATCTCTTTCTTTCTTTTCTTTTCTTTTCTAAACAAAACAAAACATAAAATAATAAACATTTCTTTCATTTTCTTTTCTCCATTCTTTTTAAAGCAAACCAAACCATAGTATTAACCTTTTCTTTCTTGTTTTCCTTTGTTTTTGCTTCTTTTTTTTTGAATTCCAAAGAAAGATCTCGGGTTTACAGAAGATCCTGCTGAAATGGACTTCTGGAAAGATACTTACCCTCAATGATGTGTGGCATGTGCCAGAGATTCGAAAGAATCTAGTGTCAGGAACTCTGCTTAATAAGAATGGGTTCAAACTTATATTTGAGTCAGATAAATTTATTCTGACAAAGGGGTATGTATGTGGGAAAAGGCTATCTGAATGATGGCATGTTCAAACTAAATGTATTGGCACAAATGCCCAAAAATAATAATAATAGCAACTCTTCTGCTTATATCGTTAAGTTGTGTGATGTATGACATTCTAGGCTGGGGCATGTCAATTATCATTCTTTAAGAAGAATGATAAATTTAGGACTATTGCCTAGTTGATAATAGACACAAATGCGAAGTTTGTGTTGAATCAAAGTTTTCAAGAAAATCATTTTCTTCTGTAGAAAGAAGTAATGGGGTTCTTGATTTAATCCACAGTGATGTATGTGACATGAAAAGTACCCCTACAAGAGGCGGTAAGAAGTATTTTGTCACATTTATTGATGATTGTAGTAAATATTGCTATGTATATTTATTACATAGTAAAGATAAAACCTTAAATGTTTTTAAAGCATATAAGGCAGAAGTTGAAAATCAATTTGAGAATAAAGTAAAGATGCTTAGATCAGATAGAGGTGGTGAATATGAATCATCATCACTTTATGAATTCTGTGAAGTTAATGGTATAATCCATCAAACTATAGCACCTTATACACCACAACAAAATGGTGTAGCTGAAAGAAAGAACCAAACTTTAAAAGACATGGTTAATTGCATGTTAAATAGTTCAGGTTTACCCCATAATTTGTGGAGGGAGGCTTTGCTTACAACAAATTTTATCCTAAATAGAATTCCACATAAGAACACTGATAAGTCACCTTATGAAGTGTGGAATAAGAAATTACCCTCATTTAAAATGTTGAAAGTGTGGGGGTGTTTGGCAAAGGTACAAGTTCCTTTACCAAAAAGGACCAAACTGGGACCTAAGACAATTGATTGTGTATTTATAGTTATGCAATGCATAGTGCCACTTATAGATTCCTAGTAGTTAAATAAAAAATACCTGATATTAACAATAATACTACCATGGAATCTATTGAAGCTGAATTCTTCGAGGATATATTTCCTTTGAAAGAGGAAAGATACACAAGTAGTGGTATCAAAAGGAATTATGAGGCTAGCTCCTTGAAAGGTAAAGACGATCAGAAAACTGAGTTTGAACCTAGAAGAAGCAAAAGAGTTAAGAAAGCTAATTCTTTTGGACCTGATTTCATAACGTATATGATTGAAGGTGAGCCTCAAACTTTTCAAGAAGCCGTGTCATCTCCAGATGCACCCTATTAGAAAGAAGCTATCAATAGTGAGATAGAATCCATTTTGCATAACGATACCTGGGTATTGGTTAATTTACCTCCTGGAAGTAAACCAATTGGTAGTAAATGAATTTTTAAAAGAAAGCTAAAGGCTGATGGCACTATTGATAAATACAAAGTTCGTTTAATAGCTAAAGGCTTTCGTCAAAAAGAAGGGTTAGACTTCTTTGATACCTATTCTCCAGTGACGAGGATTACATCTATAAGGATGTTAATCGCAATAGCAGCTTTACAAAATTTAGAAATACATCAAATGGACGTAAAAACTGCGTTTTTAAATGGAGATTTAGATGAAGAAATATATATGGAACAACCTAGGGGGTTTGTTGTAAAGGGACTTGAAGATAAAGTTTGTAAACTAGTTAAGTCTCTTTATGGGTTGAAACAAGCACCCAAAGAATGACATGAAAAGTTTGATCACACTATGTTATCAAATGGATTCAAGATAAATGAGTGTGATAAATGTGTCTATGTTAAAACCATAGATCAAGACTATGTCATTATTTGCTTATATGTAGATGACATGTTGATAATGGGCACAAATAGAAGTGTCATTGATTCCACTAAAAGGATGTTAATATCTAACTTTGATATGAAAGACCTTGGTCTTACTGATGTTATACTTGGAATCCATATAACTAGAAACTCTAGTGGATATGTACTTTCTCAATCTCACTATATAGAGAAAGTGTTGAGAAAATTTGATCAATTTGAGAGTAAACCAGCTGTTACTCTATTTGATCCAAATTTTAAGTTAAAGAAGAACAAAGATGAAGGTGTGTCTTCTTTAGAATACTCTAGAGTTATTGGTAGTTTAATGTACATAATGAATTGTACAAGACCTGATATTGCCTATTCAGTAGGAAGGTTAGCAAGATACACCAGCAATCCTGGGCATGATCATTGGAATGCTTTAGTCAGAGTTGTAAGGTACTTGAAGTACACTCTAGACTATGGATTGCATTATACGAGGATCCACATGTCTTTGGAAGGATTTAGTGATGCTAATTGGATTTACGATAGCATGGAGACTAAATCAACGGTGGGTATATATTTACCTTAGGTGGAGCGTTTTGTATCATGGAAATCTTCAAAACAGACGTGTATAGCACGTTCGATTATGGAATCAGAGTTTATAGCTCTTGATAAAGCTGGAGAAGAAGTTGAATGGCTTAGAAACTTTCTTGAAGATATTCCATTATAGCCAAAGCCCGTAAGCGCAATATGTATTTTTATTGATGGTTAGGCGGCCTCTATGAGGGCCCAGAATAATGTCTATAATGGAAAGTCGCGACATATAAGACGTAGACATAATACAATAAAACAATTGCTCTCTAATGAAGTTATTTCCATTGATTATGTGAAATCAAAAGAAAACATTGCAGATCCTTTAACAAAAGGGTTGTCAAGAGAGCAAGTGACATATACATCGAAGGAAATGGGGCTAAAGCCTATGAAATAAATTATCTGATGGTAACCTAACCTAGTTGACTGGAGATCCCAAGATCTAGGTTCAATAGGCAAACTAGTTAGATAATTTATAGTTGACACACTAAGAAACTTATGGTTTCTTCCCATTTCTATGATATTGTAGAGTGTGTGATCTGTTGTTGTTGAGGTCGTGTTGATATCTTGTTTACAAGAGGAGTAATGACAGAATACTCTTAATCAATATCACCTATGTGAGAGTAGAAGTGGGGTCGCTTCTATGAGGACTTTAAAATGGCTTATGTTCTCTAAAGCTCTCATGAATTCGAGATTTTGTCCAAGACCAAAATGGACACAAACGTATAGAACTCAAAGATACAAGATGAGTTATGTGCGATGTCTGTTGTCTCAATTTACCAATGAGAAGGATAGTTCCAAAGCTAGTCTCACTATTTCTTCGGTAAGTTCGATAGATATTCACTAAGGAATGTTCAAGTTCAGAAGACATCTATCCTGATGCATAGCTTATTTGTTTGCTCTCAACGATTTTGTTTTGATTTTCAAACTTTCTTTCATGTGGGGGATTGTTGGATTTTATATAATAAAAAATGTGAAAGAAAGTGTTGAGTTGAAACATCAAATTCAATTGATATTCATGTTACATAACTTTAAATTCAAAAAGGTTTGAAACATCCAAATGTGTTGATGTTTCTTATACAAATATAACTTAAAAAGTTAAGTTTGTGAGTTTTGTTTGAATTTCAACAAGTAACTATACAATTGAGTTAATTTTGATTTATGTTTCTTTTTATTCATATTAATTTGATTTTAGAAAGTTACTAAGTTGCTAGCCATAAATAGCAACTTGTTTCTTCATTTGGAGCATCCCATTCCATTTTGGAGTATCTCATTCCAAGTGAAGAGATTTTCTCTCTTTTCTTTCTTCTCTTTAATCTTGAGTCAAGTTGAGAGCAAGTGTCCAAGAGTTCTGCCAAATCAAAGTAGTTGAGAGGTTGTTGTTCTATCGGAGTTAGTCGTTTGTATCCTGCCTTTGAGGCGATTGTTGTAGTCCGCTTTTGGCCGTGCAGAGCGAATAATTGTGTCTTGAGGACAACGCTTAATAAGCGTGCCTCGACTATTTACAATTCTTTGTTCTTGAGTTTTGAGTTGTTATATACAATACATTGTAATTGTTTGTAGCCAGTTAAGTTGTAATCTATTGCTAGTGTTACTCAGTTTTATACACAATAAAGTAGCATCATTTTTCCAAACGGTAGTTACCTACTTAGAATATTAAAATTCAATTGACAAGATCATAGTCGTTGTGTGGGATTAGTTGAGTGCATGTAAATTGATCCAAAATTAGTATTGTTTCATTTGAAAATTGAGCATGGTCCGTGTTTATTTGTAATAAATAAATTTCTCCTAAAAGTTGCCATTACACTAGGATAACTAAAAGATTAAAAAAAAAAAAAACTTATTACTATATAAAAAAATTAATGATTCAATTCTTCACATTCATCATTGTTCCACTGAACCCCAAAAAAAAAAAAAAAAATTAGGCAAGCTGGCTGATAAAATCAATTTTTTTTTTTTACAGGAAAAAAAAGAATAAAATTTCCATACATAATAAATCTCTTTATTCCCTAAAATTTCAAACCAAATAGGAAAGAGTAAGCCGCGGGAGGGATTACAAATTTATAAGATTAATAATTTCTGAAAATATATTCAGATTTTGTTCAATCTACAAGGGGGAAGGCAGTAACCAAATTACAAACACTACCATTATATACAAACCCCTCGCAATTTCTTCTTCCAATCATCTTCTTCCACGCCACAAGATCAAAAGATTTAACCGCTAACTTCAAATCACAACCGGTCAATTCGAGTCGCTTGCTGTACTAATCGAAACACCAGATCAAAACCCATTTCCTAGCGCCATCGGAACACTGCACCAACCGTTAACAGCCGTCAGAAAGGAGCTGCGTTTCCCTTTTTCGAACCTGGGAGAGGAAGAGACCATTCTTTGTGTGAGTGAGATTGTTGGTTCGAGAGAAAAAAAGGGTCGAAGAGTGGGAATGGAGTTTTGGCTTTGATGGGTTGTTTTTGGTGAAAGAAAGGAGCCCTTTTGAGCTTGTTGGTTAAAGGGTGAGAATCATGGGTAGCGAAGTGAATGAAAGCGAGGGATACTCGCTGCTCAAGAATCTGAGACTGGAAATTGATGGAGATGATGGGCGTTTTACTGTCTGCTTTTGGGTTTATCTCATGAATTCTACCACATTCCCTGTTACAATCCTTCAACAGGTTTAACTTTGCCTATCTTCTACTCGTGTTTTTGTTTCTGTTTTTTTTTTTTTATCTTCTTGTTAGCTTGATCTTGTATCCATTACCATCTTTTTTCTTTGTCTAAGATTTTGAGGGTGTTTTGGAGCACCCCTTGTTGGTAGATTGGCTGCTCTGTGCTTGTAGTACATCTGATCAAATCTTTGATAACCATATGTAAATGACCTTTTGAACATCAGGATCGTATATTTCAGGCATCTTTTAGTATATCTGTATGCTGAGTTTTCTTACAAGTGTTCCTATTGTTTCTGGAATTTTTGGCATCTTTTGAAACAAGCCCATTAGTTTTTTACTCTGATCATAGTTTTCTGCTTTTAAGTGTCAAGTGTTTTTATGAAGACTATTATTTGAACATGGAGAACTCTTCTAAATTTAAGTAGGTTACTTCCTTCAACTTCCAATTTTCTTTGTAATCAATACTATTACTTCTTTTACTTTGGATAACAATTTAGTTTATCCTTCAAAGTTACTGCCTTGGTAATTCGAGTATTCTAATTTGGAAGTTTGGAAATATCATTACAAAGGAATCTGTATGGATATTGGACTCTTTTCCTGATCCAAATGCAGTGATCACTATTGTCTAGTGATTTCATATTAAAATCTGATTATCTTGCTCTAGAAATGTGTGCATAGGTATTTTCAATGAATGATGCATTTCATTGAGCGTATTTCAAGATAAGCTTACTTTCTTGTTTTCCACATTTCAATATTTTGAATTTCTAGCCTGTTGAATACCATTTTACCTTTCCTACTTTCTTTTGGATGAGTTGCTTCAGGTACATTTAGATTCATCAGGCATGACTCCTTTTCTTGTTCTAAGCAAAAGGAATAGAACGAAGATTATGCCTTTGACCGCCTTACATGAAGCTGATTTAGGTTCCAGCCCTGTTAGTTCTTCTTCTGGGAATGAAGTTCCACACGAATATCTAGACATTGATTTTCCTATGGAAAAATGGGTTCACATTGGATGTGAGGTATATTGCAGTATCCTTGGCTCAATGACTTGACCAGTTTTGCAACTTTATATATTTTTCAAACTGTGTTATTTGATTATATTGGTCTTTACTCTTACTATATTCTCATATTTCCAGTTTGAAATATGTTACAAATTGTTTTAACTTTAAGGGAAAGCAATTTATTATAAAGGATTTGTGGTCAATGAAATTGCATGTCGGTGAACCAATTGCTATAGATATTTTACAGTCAAACGTAGGATGATAGTTCCAAAAATGTTGTGCCATTATCTAGAAAATGTAGAAGTGGAACTCAGTAAACATTAAGGAATCGACAATTTCAAACTTAACAAAGAATATGACTATGAAAGATTATAAGACATTTATCCGAATATCAAATTAAAGATCGGAAAACGTTTATCAATAGGATGCTATTATCTCATGAGATGATTGTCCTTGAAGTTAGAACAACCTGTCTTTTACGTAGAGAAGCAAAAGGTTGGAAGTGGAACTTGTGGTATGACATTAATTTGACATAAGCTATGAGTACACATAGGAAGTTGAAGCTTCATAAACGAGTGCTTAACTACGTACGCATAGTTATGGTTGGTTGCTTTTCTCCTCATTAGCAAATGTGCTAGCTATATTAGAGATGCTTATTTTTCAAATTTTCATTTTCAGGTCTCCACCGATTTTGTCAGGCTGCATATTGATGGGAAAATGGTTGGAGAAAAGCTTATGTCATCTTCACTCAGTGAAGATGCCATTCCAAGGGGGACGGGGCGCATTGTTTTAGGCAACAATGGTGAAGACAACAGCCTGCAGGGCTATGTTCATAATGCAAAAGTTTTGCCTTCGGTCTCATTGATCAGGGATCATTTTGCTGAGGTGCAGTTGAACTGTCTTTCCTGATGTTGATTTTAAGATGAACAGAATTTTTTGGCAAAACCAAAAAATCTTTTCTTTAACTATTTATGCTGCTACAATAACAGGACCTACCTGTTAAATTATTTATCGACAACTCTTCTACCATGGAGATTGAAGAAGGCAGTGATGGCGTCTGGAATATAGTTGGTGGCAAGGTTAGGGAGCTTTCTTTTACCCCTCTTCTGGCTGTCATATTAACATTTTTGGATTTTTTTTATGAACATTGTTTGTTTCTTCCTTGCAAACCACAGCCATCTTGTCGTAGAAATTTTTCGTTGGATGTTATGCTGTTGGATTCCTCCAGTCAGCCTGTTCTGAAGGAACTCGAGGTTTGTGTCAATCATTTGCATATCAATATGATCCTATCTAGTGGTCAATTAGGTTTGGTTAACATCTTGACATTCACTTTGGAAGCCGTTACTCGTTACATGACAGGTTGTTGCCTCCCTCATCTATGCTGAAAGTGGGAAAGCTGTGGAGAAGTCAGGTGATGAAGAAGCTCCCCTTTTGGCAAGCTATGATGGTGTTGAATTTGCTTCCAGTGACAGACCAAGTAAACTGTTGCATGGGCGTGCATCCTTTAAGCTAAAAATATCTCAGGTAGATATGCAGGATAAATCTGCTGATATTTGTCTGTAGAATTTCAAAATTCACGAACCACTAATATTCATTGACAGCCAAACTATATAGTAACTATGAGATTTTTTATCCACTTCTTCAGGAGAACATGAAGATAATGGTTCCCAGGACATGGTTATTCTATTGTCTTTGAAATGTTTAAAACTTTTGGTAATTAGGGATCATGTACATCTGCATATCTGGAATTTCCTTGACTGCGAACTCTATACCCCTATGAGCAATGCAGTTATTATTATTTTTTTGATTGATTTATAACACTTCCCCTGGCCATGAGCAATCATTTTTTTTAAAAAAAAAAAAAATCATGTTATATAATGATGGATACAATGAGTAACAGAAAATTCCTCCTTACATCTGAATTAGATTTCCTCTGCGTTGTTCTTTTCAGCTTTTGTTATGGCTGTTCTATGACTTTCTCTCTTACGATTTCAGCTATCGTCTAAATGTGATAACAAGCTCTTCCGCATTAGATTTTGTATACCTAAAGTTGAGGGGTATCCCTTCTTCGAGGCTCTCTCTTCTCCAATTCGTTGCATCTCAAGGAGTCGAACTACTCGTATGTCAACTTTGATGTGGAAAAGATCTGCCATCCATGCACTTGATGGATCTCGATCATCTGGTTTGGACAATGGGACCTCAGAACATGAGCATGTTTCAGTAGATGAAGAAAAACCAAGTCCACTATTGAAGAGGATTAAATTGGGACAAGATAGAGTTTTACCAACCTCCCATGATGATCCTGCATTAGGGCAACCAGATGAGGAATGCAACTCTCATTCTTTTACTACCAATGAGGTATTTTCTATTTACTTCTTCACTTTGAACTAAACTAACATGCACTCCAATAATGGATGATTGATCATTAAAAGCAGACTTTATAAAGACAAGGATGGTTAGATTGCATTGTGAAGAGAATTCGTATGCTTTTGATAGTCTATTTTAATTTACTTGTGGTAGTCATATTGTTAACAAGTGTTGTTGCTCTAGGCTGAAAATGGATTTGGCACAAATTTAACAGAAAGACCCAAAAATAATGGATCAACAAGAGCCTCCCCATCGGACACCGGGAGCACTGAAGCCAGACATTTGGCTTCAAATGGAACTACAACCAGTGGAAATCTGATATCAGATGTGAACATTTTCAAATATTGCCTAGTAGGTTTATCTGAGAGGTCACTTCTGCTCAAGGAGATTGCAACCTCTGTGTCGCAGGAAGAAGTTTTGGAATTTGCCGACCATGTTTCCCTATATTCTGGATGTTTACACCACAGGTAATCTTCAATCATCAAAGCCTGGTAATTGTACTTTCTTTGGGATTTCTGCGACATATACCTGCAAGGTTCGGCAAAATATTCAGTCTGGAAGAATCATATGTTTCCCTACATTCGAAATTTTATGTGTTGCATCAGTACAGTTTCGTTGAGCTCTAAATTGCTATAGAAGTTTTTCCCTTGTAATGATATAGTTATGCTTGCTAACTTTGATGTTCCTCGATTCCCTTGCCATGTTGTACCTTTATCTGATGAAACTTTGAGTTTGTTGCCTTACATACCATTCTAATTCTCTTCTACTGAGGAAATCTTTTACATTCTTTTTCCTCTCAGGCATCAAATACTAATGTCAAGAAAATTAATAGAAGAGGGAACACAAGCTTGGAATTCAATCTCGCAAAACAAGCATCATGTTCAATGGGAGAGTGTTGTTTTTGAGATTGAAGAGCAATTCATGAGAATTTCTGGCTGCAGCTCTAGATCTCTCACTCAGCAGGTATTCCCTTCTTCTCTTGAAAGAATTTACCCTTTGAGATCATTTCAACTTCGAAATGATTTATTTTGTCGTGGGAGTTTGTCTTTTGAATGAACTTTCAACACACTGTAATACTAGACAAATTTCCCTTGAAATCACCTCTGAATTGAAGAGATTTTCTCTATTTAATGATGATAAAAATCAGGACTTCGAGTTGCTGAGGAGAATTTCTGGTTGTCAAGAGTATCTAGCCCAAGAGAACTTCGAGAGAATGTGGTGTTGGTTATATCCTGTAGCTTTTACTTTATCCAGACAATGGATAAGTGCAATGTGGAGTTCTTTATCACCCAAGTGGATTGAAGGATTCATTACCAAGGAAGAAGCTGAATTATCACTTCAAAGTCCAACGGGTCTTCAAGAGCCTGGGACGTTTATTCTTCGATTTCCCACTTCAAGAAGCTGGCCTCATCCTGATGCTGGTAGCTTGGTAGTTACCTATGTTGGCAACGATTACGCTCTTCATCACAGACTTCTTACACTTGATCGTATTTTCAGGTAATAAGGCCATTTTTTTTAATCCTTGTTATGAATTACATTTCAACTTGAAGCATGTCATATTTGATGGATAACCCTCCCTTAGTTAAGTTTCTTTCGAAGCCTAAATTTAAAGTGAAGTTTAGAAGAACCCTGAGGAGAGCTTGGTGGTAAAATTCAAGCCTTCGAGTTGAAAACTTAAATCATTAAAATATTTTGTAAGGAGTAGGACCCCCTGAACTCCGGTCATAAAACGAAAAGTTAAGTTTAGGAAGACATATATGTTCTTATATATGTACTAGTGGAGGAAGCATTGAGTCGACAGAATCGAATATAACCTATTAACCATTGATGTTCTTTGATATACATTGGATGGGAAAGAGGAAATATAAAAATGGTTTGCTGGGGTATGTTATGTGGCAAAGCATTTGGTTCCAAGACCTAATAGAGAAAGTTACTATAGTTCCTTGCATTTTGTCTGCAATATTTTTAAGTGACATTGTATCATGTTATCAATTAATGAAAAGAAAACTAATGGAAGATATATATCACATGAATATAATGGATTAATCAATCAAAATAGAAAAGGTGCCTCGTTCAAACGTATTTTGACTATTCTCAACAAGTTATCAATGATGCCTGTGTCGTTGCAAGTTTAGTGATTATATACTCTCTAATTAAAAGCAGAATTGGCCTTCTTCATGCCTAAACCAAAAGGTTTTTTTCTTTAATAGTTCTGCTGAAGGAGAGAAGAATATGAGAAGTCTTCAGGACATGCTTCTAGCAGAACCCGAGCTCTCTCGATTGGGAAGGTCCAATCCAATACCTTACTTTATGAATTTTTTTCCTCATCATTCCACTCTCAATTCATCGTTTTTCATCCTTTGTTTGTGGGGACTGAGTGCTTTGCTAATGTTTATAAATCTATAACATACAGGACAATTCGAAGTCACTGAATTGTTTGAAAATGGCAGTATCCATCCACACCATTTGTTTAGTTTGCTTCAGTTACAGACACCTCCCACAGTTGTACATATTGCGAATACAGGAGTCGTTTTGGAACGAATATTTATAGGCACATCGGAGCCATTCCAAAACCAAGATTTAAAAGGTGAACCATTCATATACTCTTGCTCTCTTTGGAGCATTACTCATCAAAAACTACGAGTCATTGGTGAAAACTCGTCGGTAATTTTCATACATCAGATTGCCCGTCTTCTGTCAGGATATCTCATCCCTCAGCAGTTTTGGTTGTAGTTCTTTAACAAAACCTTGAATTAGCAGACAATTCTTGTGAGATTTTTGTTCTTCTAATCCCAAAGTAGTATCCTATTGTATAAGTTAAACAGATTCTACAAACAGTGATTCAAAATCTACCATTTTTTTAGATGAAATCTCTATCTTCTTCCTTGAAAAGAGCATTTCAGGTCACAGAAAGCCAAAACATGTGATGTGAATAAATAGTGAAGTAGAGTCTACAAAAAGTGCTTTTTCTCAGCTGTATTACTTCTTATTTTTTCCATTAATATGTTTGGTTTGTGAGGGAAAACCAAAGGACAGATGGTACAGAATCTATGGATGACAGCACAGCCTTTCACATGATGAATGTTTTGCCAATTCCTTTTTCATCCTTCCCTTTTGAGTCTCTGCTTTTTCTACCAACTCATCAGTGGCTGGTTTCTCCAACTTTCCTGGCTGTGGTTTAATTTATTCATCTCAAATGATATCTTCTGTTTATATGGCTTATTATTTTTGTTACCATTCGAGTGTCATGACCATATGACCATTTTTAATACTTAATGATTGCCACGTTTAATAACCATTTAGCTTTTTAATATAGCTTGTTTTTTTCATAATTTCTCTCCATCTTCTCTGATAATTTTCATCGTTCTTGAGGTACCATTTAAATTTCTTATCAAATTTCAAAAACAAAAAACAAGTTTTTGATAACTATTTTTTTTAGTTTTCAAAACTTAGCTTGATTTTTTAAAATATAGATACAAAGTAGATAAGAAAACATAGAAACTCATTGGTAGGAGTAATAATAAGCAAATTGGCATAAAGATATCATTTTCGTTTTTGATATTTAAACTTTTAAGGTTCTTTTTTTTTAAAAAAAATTGATTTTGATCGATGAACTGTCATAATGTCTATTTCGTCTCTAGAATATTAAAAAAAAACAATCATTTTGGTCTTTGATTTTTTCCCCGTTTTCTAAAAAAATACTATTTTAGCTCTTGTCCTTGTTTTGTTTTTTTTTTTTTTGAAGAAATTGTTTTTTTTTTTTTTTGAGAAATAGTTAGATATATATTGTTTTTTTTTATGGAAAAAAAATAGTTAGATATATATTATTCAAAGCCTGATGGGCTAAAAAATTGGGTTCCCATCAAGGGAATCATTTCCCAACAAATTTAAAAGCTAATCTGGAAAATTTGTAATTCTTATTATTATTTTGTCACTTATTCTCCCTTCACCCAATACTTACTTTAGCTAACCCATTACTATCCACGTGGCTTTGTTACATGCTCATGTCAACAATTAATATACAATCTCAAAGCTACATTGTCAATTTGCTGATAGTAAAATAAGGATGAGAATATTTTAAAAGTTTAAGGATCAAAATGAAAAAAATCTTGAAAGTTTAGAAACCAAAATAAGATTTAAACTTAAATTAAATATAGAGAGACGAGATTGGATACAAAGAGTGAATGGAAGAAAATTATAATTTTAGCATATATGGTCCACTGAAGGCTTCCTGGCGATGAATCAAAATGTCTTAAGCTTTCCATTATACCGACAAAGAGTGAGTAGCGTTCCCATGCAATTATTTTCAACTGGGAAAAAGGTTGACTTTTCCTTCAAAAAAAAATAATTGCTCAAAGTCATAAATTTGAATATTTAAAAGACAAGGTGTTAAAAATGTTTTAAACCAACATGTAAATGAATACTAGAGTTTTGTCAAAATAGGAGGCTGTGAAGTGTAAACAATAAAGATCCAACCACGTGAAACTTGGAGAGAATGTGTTTTCTTTTTTTTAAAAAAAAAAAAAAGATAAAAAAAAAAAAGTTTTCAATTTTGTAACCCCCACATGTCTATTTTTTTTTAGTACAATTGAGATTGAAATGATTCAAACCACAGATCTCATGGTCGTTAATACATTCATCATGTCAGTTGAGTTATGTTCTCTTTGGCAACTCATGTCTGCTTAAGCAGCTCAAGTGGTTTATGCATTATAACAAATTTTAATATAAAGTTTAGATAATGAAATACAAGAAAAATGATAGGACAACCTAACTACTTTTACCTCTTTGTCATAATGATAAGGGGAGAATCTTAGCAAATCAAAATAGTACAATAAATTTCAACTTGATTTGAGGGTTCATTGCGTAATTGAAATGTCTAAGTTTGAGAAGATTATCCAAATCTCTTGGGGATTCTCTAAACCTAATATACAAGAAGTATCTAGGTACTGTTTCTAAGGCATTTTATAGACACGTGTCTAACTGTGATTGGTTGTGAGTCACTTTCTTTTACCAGACTTTGCATTGAAATTGGAGGCATGTCAATCAGAAAAGTACAGACAAGCACAAAACACCATGAGAAAATAATAAAGCCTTCATTTTTGTCAAATGAACCAATCATCATATGAAGCCCTCCTTCTGATCTTCCTTTCGCATTTACAATCTCTCAAGAAAAGCAGTCATCTTCTTTCAAAGTTGTAGTCTCTCTTTCTCTGCTACTTGTTGTTCTTCTGGTTTCCATTCCTGTTTCCTGTTCATGTCACAACTAATAAAGATCAGGTAAGTTTAAACAGAAAACTCTCCCCTTTGGCTTTGGTTTTGTCATGTTTCTCTGTTGAAATCTTGAGTTCTTGATTGCTTTCTCTTGATGGACAAAGTCTTTTGCTTCTTTGTTTTAAGCTCCATTCTTGAAGTTCCTTTTTGTCAATGTTTATTCATGAAGAAACATCTTTTGTTTTCGCAAAAAGCGGCGCAATGGAAGATCTTGGATCTTGGAGATGTTAATTTTGTCTCTATGTTTTGTAGTTTGTATTTTGGATGTATATGGTAGGCAATTGATGTTATGGAATTTTTGTGCTTCTTCAGTTGTAGCAGAGAAAAACCTTCAGCTACTTCAGCTCACTGACACTGAAAAACATGTTCCAAGACAGCCAACCTGCTGCCTTCATGTAGAGTTAAATGGAGGAAATGTCACAACTCTGAGACTGTCTTCAATGTAAGATGTTCTACTGTCTTCAATGTAAGCTGTTCTGAACATTTTCATGGTCTGTAGATTCAAATGGATAAAGGCCAGGCAATAGCACTCTATGTCACGATCAGTTGCGTTGCTTTCGTCGTGTCGAAGATCTTCATAGCGTTGCTTCTTTACAAGCGCTGGAAAAGAAGACACATGATCTATGAAGATGGGATATCAGGTATGATCATTTCCAAACTTGAAAAGCAGAAACTTCTTTATTTTGAGAATGTGTTGGGTTAGTTAAATTAAACACCGATACCGAGTAATGAGTAACGGGTGTAATGCAAATGTATGTACATAGGTGGGAAGATGGTTATGTTCAAGTCTCCAGCAACAAAGTCCCTAAAATCAGATGCATTCCTGAAGAAAACACTAAAACTGAACAACAAGGACATCATTGGCTCTGGAGGCCATGGGATTGTTTACAAACTTGCACTGAATGACTCCATGACATTTGCTGTGAAAAGACTGAACAGAGGAAGTGCTGAAAGAGATCAAGGATTCGAACGAGAATTGGAAGCAATGGGAGACATAAAGCATCGGAATATCGTGACGCTTCATGGATACTACACTGCTCCTCACTATAATCTCCTTATATATGAGCTAATGCCTAATGGAAGTTTGTATGCATATCTACATGGTATGTACGTATATCAAAGCCTCCAGTCTTCCTAAAGCTTCTTAGCCATAATATAGCCATTGATTCTGTCCTAAATTCAATGATACTGCAGGAAGATCAAATGAGAAGGTTTTGGATTGGCCATCACGGTATAAAATAGCAGTAGGTGCAGCTAGAGGCCTATCGTACCTTCATCACGACTGCATCCCGCACATCATACATAGAGATATCAAGTCGAGCAACATATTGTTGGATCAAAACATGGACGCCCAAGTGTCAGACTTTGGATTGGCGACGTTGATGGAACCTGACAAGACTCATGTATCGACAATTGTGGCAGGCACATTCGGGTACTTGGCTCCAGGTATAATCTCACAAGTCATTCTACTTTACCCCTCCCTTGCTTGGCATGAAGATGAACAATACTAACTTTATTTCAGCAGAATACTTCGATACCGGGCGAGCAACGGTGAAAGGAGATGTCTACAGTTTTGGTGTAGTGCTACTCGAGCTCATAACAGGAAAAAAACCGACTGATGAGGCATTTTTGGAAGAAGGAACTAAACTTGTGGCGTGGGTAAGTGAATCATGAATCATTTTTAGTAGCCTAAGAAACTCATAGAGCCATTAGGTTGGCTGAGTGCTCATATTGATTCTATAAATGGATAGTTTTTAAAAGACATGTTTGAGTAAATCGTTTCCTAGTGAGCCATTCATTTCACCTATAAACCCAGATGTTGCAGTGACATCTTTGATCAAGAGGCAATAGATTGAGTTGGTGCTATAAATTGGAGACATCATTCATAAAAAAGAATAGATTAGTTGAACAACAAGCTATTCCCTTTCTAACTTTCATGGTGTCATATAAATGACAGGTGAAAACAGTTGTTCAGGAGAAAAGGGAAGAATATGTACTTGACAGTAGTTTGGAGTGTTGTCCGGTTGACGAGGTTAATGGCGTATTCAGCATTGCAATGAAGTGTCTTGAACCAGAACCTGCTCAGCGACCAACAATGGCAGAGGTTGTCAAAATGCTTGAGCAGATAAAGTCAAATAGCATTGTAACAGATTCTTGAGTTGGTCCTTCTCAAACATGTATTATACACCTATTGTCTCTCATTTGTAACTTGTTTGGTGGAACCATATCCAAATGTTCGTTCAAACTAATTGAAGTACAAGAAAAATGTGGTTCTATTTCAAAACTGCAGCCAATCCAGTTGCAACAGAAGCCTTCAAAGTAGGAGAAACAGGGGAGTGTCCGAAAAAAACATCGAAAAGAGCCGAAGTCACGTTATTTGATTCAATTGTAGCTTCTATTCCTGTTGGTGGGCCATCTACTGAGATGCTGACCTGCAATTCACAAACTCTCCCGCATCAGAATATGCAGAACGAAAGTGGCTCGAAGCCTCGAACAAGAAACTAAGAGTCTATGCAATAACATGACTGCTGGAAGAAAAAGAAAAGACAAAATCTTCAGTCAGTTAAAATTTAAACATACAAGCATCTTTGGAGGTTCCAGCCAAGTCAAGAATATGAAAGTTCCTTTCTTAAGAGATCGCCCCTCGAAGATGCTACGGAAGGTAGATAATGCAGATTCATCGACCGATGTTGGTGTTTTGATTCTTGGAGAAATGGCATCATCCAAGGCATCCCAGAAAGTTTTACCATCGACATCTCGGACCAGAACAATCTGTAAAGATTTTTCTGATGGAGCTGCCATTAAAAAGACGAGAAACTTTTAGTTACATAAATAAGCTTCATAGTAATGGAAAAAATTAGTTTAAAAAAAAAAAGTAATGGAAAAAATGAAAAAGGAGAAAATCTATCATTCTCACTTTCCACAACTTCTATCTATAATCATACAGTTATGCATAATTTATATGTACAGTTATTACATTGAAAAATTATATTGAACAAGGAAGAATCCTCCTGAATTGCAGCGGCTGATCGTCCCCTCCAAGCGTTTAATTCATTTGAGACAGATGGATTGATGTATAATCCAGCAGCATAGACCTTAACGCCAATGATTGCAAAAACTTTCTCTCTGTAACCTGAAATATTTGCAGTTAATGGAGATCAAATTGAAGAATATATAAAAGTTCATAGTTAGCATTGGGGTAATAAATATCTCTATAAAAAAATATCTTTGACTGAGTTTCTGTAGTTTATATGTCTCAAATGTAGAAGTAACAGTCAATTCATCTTTCAACAAACGAATTGGGCCTTGAACAGTGTAATTTGTTTGATAAAAAAAAAAAAAGTATTGCGGAAGCAATAATTAAATCAAAGTCTCAATGTTTGTTGAACAAAGAGAGAAAATTGAAAAATAAGAGAGTGGAATCCAATAAATGAATAGTCTTCTATTGAAATAGAAAATATTGGTGATGCTACCTTCACATGGAAGTTCGTCCTTTTATAGGTACGAGAAATTGACACTCATTTAATTTTTCAACATTAAAAGCATTAGAAACTTACAAACTTAAAATGCAAAATTTAAAAGACAAAAAACTGAAATGTGTTAAATCTAACTTTTAAAAGAAAAATAACATAAAACATTAATTGAAAATTTTAACGTAATAAAAGGAAAAAACTCATAACTCAACACTCCTCCTTGAGGTTTTTCTTTGTGACGCCCAACTTTTGACGTAGAAATACAAACTGCCTATGTGGTAGAGCTTTTGTTAGAATGTCGGCAAGTTGTTCTTCAGAACTACAAAAAAGAAGTTTTATTTCGCCTTCTTTTTCTGCTTCTCTCAATAAATGAAATTTGACTTTGATGTGCTTTGTTCTACCATGTTGTACTGGATTGGAGGCAATAGCAATAGCAGACTTGTTATCACAGAACAAACTGGTAGGTTCTTCAGGTTCAAATCCCAAATCACTAAGCAATTTGCGAAGCCAAATTGCTTGATTTATACTACGATGCAAATTGAAATATATTCAGCTTCAGCAGTAGATTGAGCCACTACTTCTTGTTTTCTTGAATTCCAAGAGAAAATTCCATTTCCAAGAGAAAAAACATAGCTGGAAGTGCTTTTAGAATCATCAACACAACCAGCCCAATCACTGTCAGAATATCCAGTTAATTTCAAATTACCTGTAAATTCAAACCAAATTCCAAAATCAAGAGTACCCTTTAAGTATCTGAGGACTCTTTTAGCAATACCAAAATGAATTTCACTAGGTGAATTCATATATCTTGAGAGCAAACTTGCAAAGAAACATCAAGTTTGGCACGGATGTTGACAAATATAAGAGACTTCCTACTAAACTTCTATAATTTGTAGGATTAGAAAGCTTCTCACCATCATTCTTTGATACTTTCAAGTTTGTCGCTAAAGGAGTGGAAACAACTTTACATGTTTCCATTTTAAATTTCTTTAAAATTCCTTGAGCATACTTTCTTTGGGCAATAAAAATACCCTTATCTTCTTGAAGAATTTCCATACCTAGAAAATAATGCATGTGACCAAGATCTGACATCTCAAACATCTTTTCCATCTCGATTTTAAAATCTTGTAGCATTTGATAATCATTTCCGGTCACAAGCATATCATCAACATAAAGGGAAATAATGAGTTGATTAGAGTTGTTACCAACCTTAACATAGAGAGTAGTTTCGCTCATACTCCTCCGAAGCCTTGAAGAAGCAAGTAGGAATCAATTTTACTATACCAAGCACGTGGTGCCCTGCTTCAATCCATAGAGAGCTTTCTTCAAGCGGTATACTTTGCTTTCTTGGTCTTCATCCACGAACCCTTCAGGTTGGTTCACATAAATCTCCTCCTCAAGATCACCATTCAGAAAAGCTGATTTGACATCTAGATGGAATATTTTCCACCTCAAATGTGCAGCTAAAGCAATAATCAATCGTATTGTGTCATGTCGTGCAACCTGGAGCAAATGTATCTCCATAATCAACTCCGGGTTGTTGTGCATAACCTTTACCACTAACCTTGCTTTATATTTGTTGATCGAACCATCAGAATTATACTTCACTCTGAACACCCATTTCACACCCAAGGCGTTCTTTCCTCGGGGTTGCTCTACAAGCTCCCATGTATTATTTTTATTGATCATCTCCAATTCTTCTTTCATAGCAACAATCCATTCAGTAGATTGTGAAGCTTCATAATAGCTATTTGGTTCAACAATAACAAGATTACAACTTTCATATTACATCAGTAAGTGATCTTACCTTGTAATTTGGATTATCACCAGTTGCATCAACAAGATCATCATCATTTGGAAGAGGATATTGGCCATCTCGATCATTAGAATCAATTGAATCAAAGGAGGATTCATTTTGTTCTAAGATTTCAAAATTGGTGGATGAATCTCTCACAATTTTTTGCTTCTCAAAATCCCAATAAGAATCTTCATCAATAATAACATCACGACTCAAGATAATCTTTTCAGAGTTCAAATCAAAAATTTTGTACCCTTTTGAATCAGCAGCATAGCCAATAAATACTCCTTTAATTGCCTTCTCATCAAGCTTAGATCTCTTAATAGAAGGAACAAAAGAGTAACAAATAGATCCAAAAATCTTTAAGTTCTTAACGGAAGGTTTTCTACCTGACCAAGCTTCATAAGGAGTTTTGTCCTCAACCGCCCAGAAAGCGATCTATTGAAGCAAGTAAAAGTGAAGGTACATACGACTTTCCCCAAAATTTCTTTGGTAATTTTTTCCAAAGAGTAGACATCTTGCCATCTCCATCACGATTCTGTTTTTCTTTCCGATACACCATTACATTTGTGGTGTATAGGCAATGGACAGTGGTGTTGGATTCCCAAATCTTCACAAAACTTGTCAAATTGCTTGGAAGTATATTCCTTCCCGTTATCATTCTCAAAGTTTTGAGCTTACAACCACTTTGAGTTTCAACCAAATTTACAAACATTTTGAAAATTTGGAAAACTTGAGTTCTCTCGACCAAAAAATATACCCAAGTCATCCTGGTAAGATCATCAATAAAAAGAATAAAATATTTATTATTCCCAATAGATGAATTTCGCATGGGACCGCAAACATCACTTGTGCACTAATTCAAGCTTGTCTTTGGCTCTAAAGTGCCACCTTTGGGAAAAGGTAACTGTGCATCTTCCCTTCTTGGCAACTTTCACAAATCTGATCAAATGAGGTAAAATTGGAAAAATCATCAACCATATTAGTAGAATGCTGAGAATTTTTAAAGCTTTGTTGTTATAGTGACCAAAGCGATGATGCCACTTCTTGCTATCTTCTACTTTGACATTTAGTGCATGATGACATAAAGAGTCACCATTCAAAAGAAAGCATTTCCAACCATGTTGACCCTTGCAATCTCTACTCCTTGTGGGTCATAAATAATACAAACTTGGTCCTTGAAAACCACGGAAAATTTGTTATGCAACAATTGAGCAATACTGAGCAAGTTTTGAGATAATCTTGGAACATATAAGACATTGGATATTTTCTTTTCACCTTGCTTAGTATGCATAATGGCGATTACCTTTACCTTGACTAGTACTGTCTCGCCATGTCCAAGGACCACCTTAGATCGTATGGATTTGTCAATTTGGCTAAAAGATCGATATCTTTAGCCATGTGAGTAGTGCATCCACTATCAATAAGCCATGAGGTTGACTTGTTGTCATTGGTATGAGATGCCATAAACAAAAATTTGTTTCATGATTATTGTGGGCACAACCGCTTGTTTCTGAGTATGTTGGGTTTGAGTTTTCTTGGCATAGCAAAACTTCTCTGTATGATCATCCTTGTTGCAATATTCATAATGATAGACTTGCTTGTTTTTGGACCAACAATTTTTCTCAAGATGATTGGTCTTCTTACAATAACGACAAGGAGGAAATTTACCTTTCTTTGATGCTCCTCCTTTTCCCTTGTTCCCCGATCTTTGGTCTCTCGTCTATCATCTTCTCGCAATGTGTTTCTTGCCTTTAGACTTGGCATGAAATGCACCTCAACATGCTCTTCATTGCGCATTGTATCCCTTTGTTCTTGAGCTTGTAATTTGCTAATTAACTCGGCTATAGGACAGAGTAGTCAAATCGAGAAGACTCTCTCATGGTTTGAGATCTTGATTCAAATTTATTGGGAACGCTAACCATTATTTTTTCCACAACTCTTTGATCCGGAAAATTTTCACGAGATAGTCTTATCTCGATTTCTGATGGTCATCACTTTTGTTGTGTAGTCCTCACAGAATCTGAATCCTCATTTTCAACATCTCAAATTCTCTCTTGAGAGTCAATAATTTGACCGCCTTCACCTCGCGCTTCCTTCAAATTCCTCGTGCAATTTATCCCAAGTTTGTTTTCTTTGTTTTACAATCAATGATCCTAGCAAAAATAGGATCCGATAAAGCGGCATGAATAACGGATAAAGCCTTCGGCTTTTTCAATTTCTCCTCTTCGTGTAGCCTTATCGATTCAACGTCGGATTTTCTCCTAATGGTTGAGGATCAACATCGTTTGAGACAGATTCCCAAAGGCCAAGCGCCATGAGATAGGATTGCATTTTAACAACCCAAACCGGTAGTTTTCACCATTAAAATGTGAGGAGATGTAACACCAAAATTAGAAGACATTTTTCAAATACAAAAATTGAATTTCTCACTCTTAAATAAAAACACTGCCTTTTAAATCTAAGGCTCGATACCTTGTTTGATAAAAAAAAAAAAAAAAAAGGTATTGCGGAAGCAATAATTAAATCAAAGTCTCAATGTTTGTTGAACAAAGAGAGAAAATTGAAAAATAAGAGAGTGGAATCCAATAAATGAAATAGTCTTCTATTGAAATAGAAAATATTGGTGATGCTACCTTCACATGGAAGTTCATCCTTTTTATAGTGCGAGAAATTGACACTCATTTAATTTTTCAACATTAAAAGCATTAGAAACTTACAAACTTAAAATGCAAAATTTAAAAGACAAAAAACTGAAATGTGTTAAATCTAACTTTTAAAAGAAAAATAACATAAAACATTAATTGAAAATTTTAACGTAATAAAAGGAAAAAACTCATAACTCAGCATAATTAATTTTTCTTTTCTCTTGCTCGTAAAAAGACGTCGAAAGTCCTTTGATTCTTGAGAGTTGGGAGCAATTTTTTTGCCTGCCCAATGCACCTTATGTACCGATAGCAATATACAAGGCTAAGAGCTTTCAGTTCTAATGGTTCTCTTTTATGCATTTAAGGCAAAATATGAACAGTACATGATTTTAACAGTTAGTTTCATAAAATCAGTTCACCGCCGTATTCTTCTTCTTCCTCCTCAGTAGAATTCAGTGTAGAAATATAATGAACTGACCTGTACCGAGCAGCGACAACGAAGTTGAGCAGCCCGGCAGAGTCAAGGACGTCGGAAATTTCACATTGGTTGAAGGTTCCTCCACATATTCTGCATTCCCAACTGTTGTAACCATTGATTAAAGAGCGAAAGTTTTAGTATAACTTTCTGAGGAAAACAAAAAAAAAAAAAGAAATATTATTCTTCCTATGCATACTCTAATAGACATCAACCTTACAAGATTGGAAACAAAACAGCTATCAACTTCATTTGCAAATATGAGGATGAGAAAAATACAAAAACTAAACTTAGCTTCATGTAAACATCTTTCATTGTTGATGTTGTTAAGACAATCCTATCTAAAAAAAGATGTTGTTAAGACTATGCCCCATCTACTTTCACAGAAGACTTGGTGGTCCAGTTCGAGAAGAAGAAGATTGTTCGTGTAAATGTGATAATATCTCGATCTACACATGATCCTACCTACCATTGTATAGACCCTTTAGCCGAGAAATTTTATTAAATGAAGGTACTACAATGTGACAGCCCCTAATGATAGTTTGATACATATTCCAAAATTGTATTGCCCCTAATAATTGGATACAAATTTGAAATTGTTTTGTAATTTTTCTCTCATACACATGGTGATCACCTCCTCCAATAATTTCTCTTTAATTGGCACCACATAGATTAGATCATTCATAACAATTTTTTTTCGAAAAATTATCGACACTCTTCAGTTCCAAGATTCTGCCAAGTGAATGAAAATCACTCAACTACAAACAGTCAATCTTTACTCAACATTACCCTCAACTTTATAGATCATTACATTCATCTTCATCTAATATCAACCCCAGATTTCTCTTCATAAATGAAGCAAAACCTAAACTCCAAACTAGAAAAACACAGCAGAATAAAACCCTAATGCAGAAACTTAAGAATCATTCCACATTCTCCCACCATTAACATCAAAATAATGAAACAGAAAGGTTCAGAAGAAGCAGATAACAGATATGGATTGTACAAGGGATCGACATTATCCCATTACCTGAAGCAAGGGAAGAAGAAGCTTTGAGAGAGACATTCGAACAAAATCTGAAGTTCTTGTTGAAAGAGAAAGCAGACTGAACTTGGAACAATGGGAGAGTTGGAATTGGGGGTTTTGTTGGGAGGCAAATTCTGGGATTGGAATTCCATTTTCCAGTGGGAATGGTTGATGGGAGCCTTAATGGGGTGGAATTTGCAGCATTTCCAGCCATTGTAGAGATTTCTTCTGATCTTTCACTACTCTGAGTAGGATTTGAATTCTCTATAAAAGTGAAAGGAATGGATAAGAGAGGAGATTTATTTAGTTTGGTTGTGTGTGTCAACTGTCAATGTTATTGTCCACCTGTCATCTTGTCCCAAAAGAACATCTTTTGACTTGGACTTATTGTCCTATTACCTACAGTTTTCTGTTGCAAGTTTCTAACTTTTACCTCATCCATTTGAAAACTTTCTTACTCTTGTCTTATATTACTTTAAAAATCCTCATATTTTTCGTTTATAAAGCAAGGTTATTGGGTAATAGTTTTTTGAAGATGCATTATCAACTCGCCAAAGACCATAATTTCGTAGTAATTGGCATCTACTCCATCCCTCAAAGTTGAATCTTGACCAAAATGTGGAAGTTTCGAATCATCATACCCATACATGATAGTGCATATTCGTAATTACCATTTTTTTCTTATATAGTTCATCATACCCAAATATTTGAGTTATTCGTCAAAAATATGTCTTACGTACCAGTTGAGTTATGTTTTGGTTAGCTCCTTCTTTCTCATTTGACGCGTTATTAAGCGATATATTATTTTATTTTTAAACCTAATACTATTCTTAAATTCTTATGGTAAAAAATATAGCTCAGTGGTAATTGGTATGTACTTCTTCTCTTGAAGTAGGAGGTTTATCCTCATAACCCACATTTGTTGTACTAATATATATATATATAGACACACACTTATGGCAAAAGTTATTAAGTTGTATATTATTTTATTTAAGATTTCACACTATTCTTAAATGCTTATGTCATGACAAAAAATGAATGGAGGTAGGTTGAAAAAATTTTCATACTACCATAGCAAACTAGAATTGTATCCAAGAAACTTTTCTATCTCCAAAACAAACCAAAAAAAAAAAATCGTTCCATTCACAATTTAACACGTCAATAAATGATATATTATTTTATTGTATGAGACTATTTTTTTAATCTATATATAGTCAATACAGTCATATCCATGCCACTTGCCAGCAATCAAGTCAGCAACAATGTTACCTTACATGACAACAAGCACAACCGACAATTACAACATTCCTAAGATCTAAAAAGCATGGATACGGATACGAGACACGAATACAATACGACACGGAAACAGAGACACTTCATTTCTTAAAAATCTAGGACACGGACACGGCTAGAACATGTTTATTAAATATACATTTTTTAAAATATATATCATTTTTATATCAGAAAGAAATTTAAAGTTAATAAGTTTATGTATCTATATGCTTAAAAAAATGATTTCGATGTATTTCGTTCTCAAACTTCATTATTTTTGTCCTATATTACATGTACCTATTTAGTATACTTGACAAGTGTTCATTATGTGCCTAACAAATACTGGACCTATATTGACTTTGTACCACTAGTTTCTAACACATCTATAACACTAACAAGTGTCTGATACGTGTCCAGCAAGTGTCGGAGTGTCCAAGTGTCCGACACATGTCGGACACGGACACGCTAGGCAAATTAAAGTGTTTGTGCTTTTTAGCCTAAGATCTCTCGTCGATATCTTTTGATATTTTACTACTCTAAAAGCCTCTAGGATATTATCAAAGTGAACATAGCTCAACTAGCGTATCGAATGTGTTAGCGATAAAGAGGTTTGTGGTTCGAATCCCTCCTCCCTATTATACTAAAAAAAAAAAAACTTCTTCAATACTTTCATGTATTTAAAAAAAAAGGTTAAATTTAACAGTAAACTTTTAATGTTATCAATTTGAAACCTTCCATCGGTAAAATCGTATAAAATTCAACAATTAAAATGCCCATAAACATGTCAAATAAATACTAAAACTTAATCAGTAAAACACTCAAACCTAACTATAAAATCAAGTAAATAAAAAGAATGTTCAAACATAACAATAAGTTCAAAACTTTAAGGGGTTGTTTGACCCCTGTCTTGGAATCAAAATCTTGGGAATCAAAACTCTGGGGAGTTTGTTCTGGAGGGTTCTGAAACCTGGGAAACATAAACCTGTGTTTGGGGTGCAGTGTTCTGAAGCCTAGGAATAAGAAAACAATGTTTGAGGTGCAGTGTGGTCATCGGAGTGATCGGGTTGTTGGGGTAGGCGTATACAAGTCTCTTGAGTGGTTGCCAAAAGTAGTCGTTAGTAGTGGTTAGATCGTCGATGTAGTCATTAGAGTTGTCGTCGAAGGTAGTCGTCAGTGGTGGTTGGGGTCACCGGTGTGGTCGTCGGAGTTGTCGTCAGCGGTGGTTGGAGTCGTCGGAGTTGTCATCGAAGGTAGACGTCAGCAGTGGTCGGGGTCATCGGAGGTAGTCGTCAGCGTTGGCAGGGGTCGCTGGTGTGGTCGTCAGAGTTGTCGTGGAGGTAGTCATCAGCGATGGTCGGGGTCATCGGTATGGTCGTCGGAGGTAGTCGTTAGCGGTGGCAAGGGTCGCCGGTGTGGTCATCAGAGTTGTTATCAGAGGTAGTCGTCAGCGATGGTTGGGGTCGCTAGTGTGGTCGTCGAAGTTGTCGTCGGGGTAGTCGTTAGCGGTGGTTGGGATCGTCGGTGTGGTCATCTGAATTTTCGTCTGAGGTAGTCGTCAGCGGTGGTCGGGGTCATCGGTGTGATCGTCAGAATTTTCGTCGAAGGTAGTCGTCAAGGTGGTCGGGGTCATCGGTATGGTCGTCGGAGTTATCACCAGAGGTAATCGTCAGCGGTGGCAGGGGGCGCCAGTGTGATCGTTCGGAGTTACCGTCGGAGGTAGCGGGGTCACCGGTGTGGTCGCCGGAGGTAATTGTCAGCAGTGGTCGGGTCGCCAGAATTGTTGTTGGAGGTAGCCATTAGTTGTAGTCGGGTCACCGGTGTAGTTGTTGGAGTTGTCACCAAAATTATTGTTGAAATAATCACCGAAAATGGAAGATGACAAATAAAATAAGAAAACATGGAACAAACCCATGGGGTTGCACTGTTGTAACCCATAGGGTTGTGTTTCAAAACCAAGAGTTTTGAACACATTGGGCCAAATATGATTTTGGATTTGGAATCCAAAACCATCCAAATCTAAAATAGGGGGCCAAACGTGAAGGGAATGAAAATCCCCGCGCAGCGGAAAACGATTGAATCGTCGAGGTATCATTATGCAACTTGTATTTATTAAAATCGATCTAACATTTAGACCTAGGTTAATCATGCTTAAAGAAGAAGAAATTTACAGCAAGAAGAAGTTTTACTTACTTGTTGTAGACAAACTCAACAATTTCTTCCTCTGATCACGAACTCTTCGTGCTACTCGATCTCAACGAATTCTTCCCACAAAATGGATCCCGAACACCACCAAATGGTCTTCTGGGTTGTTCTCTTTTGGAGAAGGGAAGTTGGTGGGAACTTGTTTGTGTTTTGGAGAGGGAGGAGAAAATGAGAGAGTAGAGAGAATTCTAGTTTCTTCTCTTTGATCAAAATCAAAAAATGAGAAGTTAGCTTTTCAATCCCTTCTTGCAAAGGGTTTAAATAGTGGAATGAGGGAGTTAATATCTCCACATAATTACCACTTTACCACAACCATAGGTTATGCAAATCTCATTTGCATAACCACATAATATAAGATATCTTATATCTCATATTACAAATCTCATTTGCAATAATTGGGGATTAATTAAATTGAATCACATCCAATTTAATTTCTCTCAATTAATTTCTCCAATTAGCCCTAATTCAACAATTAGACTAATCTATAGTTTATTATGAATCTCATTCACATTAAACTATATATCATATCATTCATATCTCATATAAATGACATAAATGCCCTAAAAGTAAAATTGAACACTTCAATTTCTTACCAAAACATTAACTCTTCTTTTAACCCAGGTGGAGCCAACCGAGGACCTAATGGACCTACTGGTGGCGGGCTCCAATGATCCGAGATTAACTCACAAACTCTTTGACCCCGGTTAACCAACATTCATTAGCTACGGTAACACTCCACTATAGCCCGTAGTCTGCACTCCCGTCGATGTAGAATATTACGTGTCCACCGATATAACCAATACCCATGAGTCGACCACTTCACGGGTTGTTCGTGAGACACGATCGGGTCAAATTACCGTTTTACCCCTATGTCTACCTCTTGTTCCTTAAGTCCCCACCGCTTCCTCTAATGAACAACATATTGTGAAGGTCTAACCATACACAACACCTTTCTCGGGCGGTGAGAAGGTGGGCGTCATTGTCCAAGCCACAGAGACAAGACTTAAGGGAACAACCCCTCTAGTTTTCCTAAAAGTGGAACGAGTGAATTCCATCTCGCGTAGTTAAGTTCTCGCTCCCTACTTGGTTCTCTTTCGAGAAGATAGGCATATTGGGCGAGTAAGCGTGACCACCCTCACCCGCACTAGTCAAAGGACGGCCCTCGCATGACATGTGAGTCCGTAACACGCCTGAATCTGTGTCGAGTCACTAATGGTCATCTACGAAACTATTAGTCCTCATCACAACTGTTACATCGTGAGGTCTAATAATTCACGGGTCGATCTTGTACAATCTCATTGCACAGATGCCCCACTCGCATGTCAACCACATGAACGAGTCGATCACCTCGCTTGTATCTAATACAAAGCGGCCGCATCCACAGTGTATCTAGGATTAGGTCTCCAACCCTATCCATATACTGTAGACCGTTCGGGTCATTTACTCGAACGTGATCCTCCCTGTGTGTCCACTACACACCGTTCAAGTTCTAGTTCTCTTATAAATTCAATGACCCTGGAACTTAGTTTATTGGAAAAGTTTATAAATATTGCGAGACACAAAGTGATAAAATGAATAACTCTTATTAATTTCAAACAATATAATACAAACACGGTTATGACAAAAATTCCAGCAAACGGCCCCTAAAGAGAGAAATGATCTTAAAGAAGAACTCCAAATAAGCATCATTAGTTCTTGAAGGATCCAAGAAGAAATTCCTTCTTCCAAGAAGCATTCTTCTCCATGGAAGTAGAAATGAATGTTGAGCTTATGGGGAGAGGTGTTCTTGAAGGAAAATTCCCTTTTGGACCCATTTATTATTTTAGATCAAGATGAGATTATGACCAAATCCACTTTCCATATCTTAGCCTTTCTTTCTCTAGTAGTCCCTTTCCCAAATTATGCTCTTCTAAAAATAGGAGCACCTCCTTTTTAGGTGTAATTTATGAAGGTTTTTTTAGTTCAAATATGTGGAGTAGTGAGAATCTATGTATATATCTTTAACCAATTGAATTATATTTAGTTTGACAATTTATGGAGGACTAAGTTTATAGATTTTTTCTACTCTTCTTCTATGAAATATTTTTTTAGGATTGGCCTTGTTACTCCACCAAAAGTTAAATGATAATTGTTGATTTTTTTTTTTAACAGTTAAAAGTTAAATGTAATGAGTTTCACATATTAGCCAACTTGAGCTCAATTCAATTCGTTAAGATATATACTTTGAGGTTAGAGGTTTAAATTCTCATCCCTACATGTTATTGAACTAAAAAAAAATGTCAAAACAAATTATAGACAAAAGAAAATATTGATAATTTTATTTAGACATATCAAAAATAATAAAGATTAATCTTAAATTGATTAGGATTTACAATAAACAATTATAATTTTTCTAAAAGAATATTAGAATTCAAATAATAAAGTGTGAGAGAATGTCATCAAAAAGTAAAATGTTAGAATTTAAAAGGTTTTGGTTTCATCTACATAAATTAACTATATGATTATATATGTTTACCTTTAACTCATTTTAAAGGTTAAATATCAAAAGTTTTGAAATTTTCAATTTCTAAATGATTAAGCATGCCACAACTAATTAATGATCAATGACCAATAAATTTATTTAGATCTTAAGTTACTTTGTCACAATTTTAAAGTAATTATTAATTTTTTACTAATTCAAACTATTCATTAATAATAATACATCCAAACTAACGTGATTAGTCTCACATGCCAAAAAAAATCTGATACTTGTAAACCGTAATAAAAATAAGATTATATTTGATAAATTTAGATTTAGATATTTAACATTTTAATTATATTTAAGATTTTTATATCGACATATTAAAAGTAATAAAGATTAATCTTAAATCTTAATTTCATGAGAATTTACCAAAATGAACATCAACACATTTACTTATTCTCTATTGAGTTCGAAGGTCAAATGAATTCAATTTTCATATCTTACCTTTGTCATAAAATAAAAAAAGAAAACTCCATAAGAATTTACCATAAACAATTATACTCTTACTAGAAAAATATTACCATTTAAATATGAGGTGAGAAAATGTAAAAAAAAAATATTAAAATGTTATAATATGAAAAGTTTTTATTTACTTAAATTAATTATAGCATTAAATATATTCACCCTTAACTAATTAAATAATTATAGAATATCAAAAGTTTGGGAATCTCTCCCGCTTATTAAGCAGCCACTACTAATTAGCTATGAATGACCAATAAATTATTTAAATCTTAAATTGCTTTCTCGCAGTCTTAAATTAATTATTAATTTATTACTAATTAAACCCCTTTATTAATATACATCAAAACTATTGTAATAGGTCTCACATCCCAAGAAAAAGATTGAGACTTTTAAATTTTATTTTGTAATAAAAATAGGACTATATATTATAAATTTATATTTTGGCATTTAACATTTTAATTGTATTTAAGGTTTTTATATAGAGATATTAAAAGTGATAAAGATTCATCTTAAATTTATGAGGATTTGCTTTAAATGATTATAATTTTCTTTTTTAAAATTTATAATTTAAGTAATGAGATGAGACTTTTTTTTTTTTTAGTACAATTGGGAATTGAGGGATTCAAACCTCGTGATCGTTAATACATTTGTTATGAGTTATGTTCTCTTTGACAGTAATGAGATGAGACTTGAGAACATGTATAAGAGAAATCTAAAATTTTAGAGTAGGAAAAGTTTTACACTTATTTACCTAAATTATTATAGGAATAAATATTTCTAAAAAAAATATAGGATTAGATATATCTATCTTTAATTACCATCATAATTATAAAATATCAAATGTTTTGAAATCTTTTCATTTTTAGATTTGGTAGGCATGGGAGGTTAAAATCTTATTTTAATTCTTTTAACTTTCAAATTTATTATTATTACATTTTTGTATTTTAAAATATTTATTTTAGTTTGTGAACTTTTAAGTTTATTCTATTTTGGTCCTCAAATTTTAAATATATAATTCAGTATCGAACTTTAAAAAAAATAACTATTTTATTCCTTACCTTTTATTTTAATGTTAACAAATTAATGGTGTACCTTCAAGCCTTCAAGTATGTGTAAGGGACAAATGGCTTTTTTAAAAAAAGTTTAAGGACTAAAATAGATATTTTGAAAGTTTGAGGACTAAAATATATAAATTAAAAATTTAGAGATGGAAGAAAGTTCAAAGAAACTTCTAAAGTTCTACAACATGAAAAGTTTTACATTCTTTTTCGTAAATTAATTATAGAATTAAATATTATTTCAAAAAAAAATTATAGGATTAAATATATTTGCCTTTAATTACAATTATTTATAAAATATCAAAAAGTTTTGAAATCTTTGAATTCTTAGATTGTTACGCATGCCACAGCTAATTAATTTAGGATTATGGATGGCTAATGAGATTTTTAAATCTTAAATTACTTTCTCTCTCTTAAATTGATTATTAATTTGTTATTAAGGTCAAAGAACACTTTTGATTTCTAAAATAATAATTGAGTTATTGAGCTTTAGTTTGTAATTATTTAGCCTCAAACTTTCAATATTGTGACAAACAAGTCTTTAAACTTTAACATATAACAATTTATCTCAGTACTTTAAAATGATTTAATCTTTATTAGGAAAAATATTTTAAGATTTAATTGAATTCTCTTTACATTGGTGGATTGATATAAATTAATCAGAGACCAAATATGTTTATAAACTACAAATTCTAAGTTGTTACATAATAAAAATCAATACTTAATATTTGTAAGATTTTTCACGATAGAGATTAAATTGTCACAAATTTTAAATTATAAGAATTAAAATAGAATGAGACTTAAAATTACACAACCCAAAATGATATTTAAACCTAAAGTCTAATTAATTAGTTAGAGTAAGAACATATAAAAAAGTTTGATTAAATTATACAAAATCCCCTTGAACTTTGTGATATGTTTTATTTAAGTTTACATACTTTGATAAGTTTTATTTTTACCCATAAACTTTGAAATGTATTCTAAAAAATACTCTTAAACTTTGAAATTGTTCCATAACATATTTGCTCCATTAAAATAAATTGAGGAAATTGACGTGGTAGATGATGTGTAAAATTGAGAGGGCGTACTTGATATTCTTTACAACTAAGATCATTACTACCATTTGTTTGATCTCAAAAGATATCGGTTAATAATTTATATAATCAAATTTTACACCTTAATTAGTTGTCACGTCAATTTACATGAATGATGTTGTAAACTATTATGTCTTATAATTTTTACATGTTAATCATTACATTAATTTCAAATTTTAATTTTTTAAGTAAATTTTAAAGTTTAATAATAATAAAAAAAATTCAAGGTCTAGAGGCATAGTTTTTTTTTTTTTTTTTCACATGTACATTTAACGTGTAATACAATTATACAAGTAGACAACTCAGAATTATTAATGAACTAAAAGGAAAATTAAAAAAGACGAGAAAATAAAAAGTATATATCACTATGAAGTATGAACGTGCACCTCGATCCGATGGTCTTTACCGAACGAAGAAAAGTTTTTGTAAAACTAAAAGAACATACCAAATTTATATTTTAATCAATCATCTCAAAAAATTGAAGTGAAAGTTAAAAAAGAAAGCTGAAGAGAAAATGCGAGAAAGTGATAGAAAACAAAAGACCTTCAAAAGAGGAACAAAAGACGTTTAATTATCGGTTTAGTCTTAATTAAGTTATTGGTTTCTGTCAAATAGCTTACTAAATTTTAAAAAGTGTCTATTATATTATTAAGATCCAATTTAATAATTATTTAATTTTTAATTTTTATTTTTGAAAATTATGCTCATATACCAATATTTTTTTTTTTAAAAAAAGCTAAGCTAAAATTTAAAAACTAAAAAAATAGGCTCCCTTTAATAACTATTTAGACATTGTTTAAGAGAAATTTGCACAAGAGACTCTTTTTCACGTGCATTGATGTGATTTGATCCATGTTCTGAAATTAATGACATATGACCCTTTTTGTACTGCGTCTTCCGTCCAAATTAGTGCAAGGGCATTATTCTGGCTCTAGCTCTTGCTAAAGTCTCGCTCTCGCTCAAGTCTCGTTCTCGCTCAAGTCTCGCTCTCGCTCATGATAGTAATGAGGTTGTCGAAATTATGGAGAAAAGAAAAAAAAACAAGAAAAATGCACTCTAGCTTACTTGCTCTTGTTGTCTCGCTCTCATTCTACTTTTGTTACTCTAGCTCTTCTCTGGCTTTTTTTCTCTATATATTTTCGGTCACTCATTTGAGAGAGAGGGAATGAGAGCGAGAGCGTTTCCGCGTACGAGAGCGTGAACAAGAAAGACCGCTTCATATTACCCTTATGAGTAATTTTGCACGGATTGTCGCGTCAGAATGAGTCATATTTCATTATTTTCATAATGCAAGTCATCAGTCATTAAAGCGCGTGGAAACATGTTATCCGTACAAAAACTCCCTTGTTTGATAACTATTTGGTTTTTGAAAATTAAACCTAAAAAATACTAAACATAATTTTACCAATTAGTTTCTTATGTTTTTCTATCTAGTTTGTATATATGTTTAAAAAAAAACCAAGCTAGGTTTTGAATAACTAAAAAAATAGTTTTCAAAAATTTGTTTTTGAAATTTAGCTAGAAACTTAGACGGTCCCTAAAGAAAGACGAAAATCGTTGTAGAGAATATGAAGAGAAACTGCGAAAAATAAACATATTTTTCAAAAACTCAATCAAAGACCAAACGGTTATCAAACGGAGTCTAAAAAACTAATTTTTGTTTTTGGAATATAACTATGAATTCAAATGATAACTTAAGAAAGATAAAAACCATTATGGAGAAAAATTATGAGAAAACAAGCTTAATTTTTAAAAATAAAAAACTAAAAACCAAATAGTTATCAAAGGGAGCTAAACTTTTAATTTTGTATTATATTAAGTTCTTGAATTTTATAAATTTTCTCTCCAATCGATCAATTTCACACTTTGTGTAACATACTTGACCTATTTAACGTTTTTAAAATTTACAAGACACTAAATACAAAATTAAAAGTTTAAATACCATACAAATATAAAACCAAATATACACAAATCTATGCCAACAAGAGCATAGCTAAGTTTGAATCTCCCAACCCCTAATTGTTAATATGCTAAAAAAAACACAAATCTACTGGTAAACTTGTAATTTTTTATTAAAAAAAAAAATCGAGAAAAAAGTCGCCATCATGTGCGCGTCGTTTCATCTTCCTTCAATCTCACTCGTTTCCATTCTTTTTTCCCCAAGAAGATTCCGATTCTCACATCCACCGTAACGGCCCAACATTTCTGCATTTTGTAGCCGTTACAATGGCCACCAAAAAAAAAAAAAATCCACCTCCTTCCTATAAAAATCCACCTCCATCCTCCACTTTTCCCAATCATCAAACACTCCAATTCGCCTTTTTCCTCATCGCTTTAGTTAACTTCCAGATCTCTTCAATGGCGAAAGCAGCCGCTCTCTCCTTTTTGCTTCTGTTCCTCTCCTTCCTCTCAGGTTCGTTTTCCCCATCTCTTCCAATTCACCTAGGTTTTCGCTTACTGAATAATAATTATCACTCAATTTCCTTCTTTCTTCTTCCGATTCATTTTCAGGAGATTTGCCGGTAGTTAATGGAGATCAGGTGAATCGATCGTTATCGAATAGCGGATTAAGAAATCCGATGAAATCTGAGCTGTTGATTTTTTTTTCTTTAATTTAATTTTTTTTGCAGAAGACGTGGTGCGTTGCGAGGCCTTCGTCGGATCAAGCGACGCTGTTAGCGAATATTAATTACGCTTGTTCGCAAGTGGATTGCAGGATTATGCAAAGAGGATGCCCCTGCTTTTATCCTGATAATCTGGTCAACCATGCCTCCATTGCTATGAATCTCTATTACCATTCGCGAGGGAAGAATCAGTGGAACTGTGATTTCAGAGGCTCTGCTCTCATTGTCATCACTGATCCAAGTTAGTCCTTAATTTTACACACCAAATGGATTTTTCTTTTGTGTTTGTTTTTTGTTCTTCATTTTGATTTCTTGTGGTTTGATTTTGACTTTGCTGCAGGTTATGGGAACTGCCTTTACCCTTGAATTTGAAGTATAGAAGTAAAGAAGAATTACTTTCCTCAAAGTAAATTTTGTTGTTAGTTGTTGATTATAAAGTGGTTTATATAAAGTTTGATTTTATTTTTATTTAAGTTGTGATGTAAGTGAGAAGAGAGAGATTGAATTAATGTTATTTCATCTAGTTTGTTTATGTGTTGTTTGAATTGGGATTTGAACATCGCATCCCCGCCCCCTAATGCTTAGGGGTCTTGGTCAAACTTTAAGGAAAAAAAAAAACTTTAGAGTTTAGACTGTATTGTATTTAGGGCACCAAATAGATTATAATAACAAATCATATAATATTATTTAAAATGTAGAATAGTATAGTCTAGTTTATATTTTGGGTGTAAAATATTCTACAATGGAGTCTCAAATGAATTGAGTAATTTTAGTTGACCCTATTCAACCTAAATGAATTAGGTGCAATGCAAGAATAATTTTATTATTATTATTATTATTTTGAAGAATGCAAAAATAACTTTATTATTTGAATTTGAGAAAGGAAGATAATATGATTCCCTAAATTGACAACTAGGATAAACAAAATTATAGTGAATTTCTTTAAAGAGAGGGACACTCCTAAGAAGCTTTTGTATGTATGCGTCACTTGCAGAAAAAAGATATAGAGAGAACATTTCCTTTTTTTTTAGTAAATCAAACATCAATTTAAAGGCTTAAAATGATAATAATTTGCGCATCATTTGGACAAATGTAATTTGTAATTTGTAATTAGTTTTTTTTTTTTTTTTGTAATTTTCCATTAGTCTTTTAAGTTCTTTAATATGATTTTTTGGAATATGTAAGATTTATGTAATTTTCTAGATAAGCCTATTTCCTAAATTATTAATCATTCTCTAGAAAATCCTATTGACACCTATAAATAGAGTGTTCTTCTACCCTTTGTAGGTAACAAAAAAAAAGCTCGAATTGAGCTTACGTGTCAAAGCATTCAATAGAAGAAGTTTTTCCATAATTCTCTCTCCATTCTAAAATCTTTCCCACTTGATCTTCATTGTCTCCAATAAATTTGGTATCAGGGCAAGGATAAAATGAACACCAATGTGTTTCAAACTTGTCAATTCCAACAAATCAAGTTCCGGTCTTTGATGGAAAGCATTATCAATATTGGCAAAGTCAAATGGAAACTATTTTTATTTCTCAAGATCTTTGGGAAATCATTCCAAAAGATTATGAAGCTCGTGTTGAAGAAGAAAATAAAGGCACCTCAGAACGGTCACCAAATCAAGAGAAAGAGTTTAAGAACAAAAGCGTAATACTTTAGCACTTCACCTCATTCAAGAAGGTGTAAGTAAGTCTCTCTTTCCTCGATTTTTTGGTATTCAAAAAGCTAAAGAGGCTTGGGAAATTTTGCAAAAAGAATTTCAGGAACTGAAAAGTTATTTCCATAAAGTTGCAATCTTTACAGAGAGATTTTGACAACTTGGCAATGAAGGAAAGTGAAAGTATTCAATAATTTTTTACTCGAGTTTCTGAGATAACCAATCAAATGAAGTGTTATGGTGAGACCATGTCAGAAAAGTGAACCGATGAAAAAGTTCTTCGGAGTCTTCTTCCAAAATTCAATCATGTCGTTGCTGCCATAGAAGAATCCAAAGATGTGTCTAAATTGATAATCTTTGAACTAATTGGTTCGCTTCAAGCTCATGAAGAACGACTCAATAAATAAGTCTCTAAGTCAAATTGTGGAGCAAGCTTTTCATACCAAGTTCAATGTTGCAAAAAAGAAGACATACAATTACAATTCTAAAAAACAGTGGAATCCAGTGCAAAATAAAGATCAGAATCAGCCAGTGACAAGGGACAAAGGCAGAGGAAAAATTATGGTAATTTCGGGTCTCACTGTATTATTTGCAAAAAGTCAAATCATCTATCTAAAGATTGTTACTTTAAGTGCACTAAATGTCAGATACTAGATCATTCTCAAAGAAATCGTTGGTTTCAAAATAAAAAGGAAAAAGATGAAGGAAATTTTATAAAAGAATATGAAGGGGAACAATTGTTTTCTTATACAATTAATCAGTGTGGATCTCAAAGTATATGGTATCTGATAGTGGTTGCAGTAATCATATGACAGGAAATGAAGATTTCTTTATCAAGCTTGACAGAAGTTTTAGTTCTCAAGTGAAGCTTGGTAATGGCAAGATGTAGAAAGCAAAAGGGAAATGTGTTATTATTGTTCACACCAAAAAAGGAGATACAAGGTACATTTCAGATGTTTTTTATGTTATAGACATAACTCAAAATTTGTTAAGTGTTGGTCAATTGCTTCAAAAAGGATATGCAGACAACTTTGATGATGGAAAATGCATTATTCTGAATAAGAAAAATGATAATATAGTAGCAAAAGTTGATATGACAGTAATAAAAGTCTTTCCATTACTGATGCCATTAGAAGAAATTTTGAGATATTTGCAAGGTACCAAAAAGTATGGACTCAAATATGTCTATGAGAAAGATTGTAAGTTAGTTGGCTACGTAGACTCAAATATGATTCTTGTTTAAAATATTTGTTATGATATTATAATTAGACTCAAATATGTCTATGATAACAACAAAATAACCCAATGTGAATATAATATCATAACAAATATTTTAAATCCATTTAAGGAGTGATATATTTATTTTCTAATTAAATATATTTTTTAAATTGTTTGTTTTTAAAACTTTTCTAATAATATCTGTTATTTGATCAATATCCATTCAACATTTTCGTTGACATAGATATTTTTTTCTAATACTTGACCTCAACATTTTAAACCTTAGAGAAACCTTAATACTTGATATCAATATTCTTTTTTCCAATACTTGACATTGACATTTTAATCATGGGAGCAACGTGTTTAGGTAAAGAGAAAAGAAACCCTTAAAATAAGGGTAAAAGAGTCATTTTAGAAGAAGTATTCGCCTATTTAAACAGAATCTAATCTAGGGTTTGATTCATTGCCTTCGAGAGAACAGAGCATCTGTAAACAAATGGTGCTGTTGTTCCGTTGCCGGCATAGAACAATTCGATTCGTTCCTCTTATTTTCGATCTGTAAGTTTGATTCTCGTCAAACAGTTTGCAGTTTCGAAGAGGAAAGATTTTCACATTTGTTTATTATTTTTCTAAATCTCGTTTTCTTCAAGGCCGATCCAATGGGTTCTCAGACGTGAAAATCGAATACTCGAGGACTCAATTTCACCCGGCCGAGATTTGATTCGGGCAGCCTCAAGGTTTTGCATGATCTCTCATTCGTGCTCTGATTCAGGGAACTGCCCTAAATCTCTCTCTCCAACATGCGCATAACTTTTTGAATATTAAAGTATGAGATTCATTTGGTTTATAGATTCTGCAATTTGTTCTTTAGGAGATAGTTTGAGTTTTTTTTCTCGACAATCGACGTTGTTCCCTATGCCGCTAGGGTTTTCCTTTTGTGGGAAAGCTGGATCCCGTTGTTTGTTTGAACGAAATACAGAGCTATTCGGTGTAATTGAACTGAATATTAGCCATAAATCGATGGCTATTTTCGTAGCCATTGGATCCCCATTTCGTACCACCGTCTACTACGATTCTATAGATTTTGATAAGTTAAATGGAATGAGAAGGAGATGTACTAACAATTATCGATTAACGAGCAAGGAGAACTGGCCTTTTTCTAAACAAGTAGCCATCTTAATGAATCAATATTCATTTGATATTGATTCCATCTAATCTTACGGGAATGTTTGCCACTTCTCCTTAGGGATAGTAACATAAGCTCGCTTTTTTGTGAAAATTTTATCTTTTTATTCAACGCACCAAGAGATGGAAGAGAAGAAGAGTACACTGCATCTATCATCTGGGTTTAATATATTTCAATTTTGAGGTCATTTTGTTTCATGCAGGATGAGGAGTCCATTTGGAAGCGATTTGAAAAAAAAAGGGTTCGTTCAAATGTGGCTATAAATTGTTCAGGTCCGTGATGTTAACTCCTGGACAGAGCAAGTCTTCCAAATCACTTCTATGTTTTAGATTAGATTTGAACAAAAACATATAACTATTCATGTTGACAACACTTATTTAGTCTTCTAAAACAGATTAAGAAAAATTCTACATTGGCTCTTTCAATGCTTCTGAAGGATTGAAGCTTCAATATGAACAAAGTGATAATTTTCAATAGATGAATAAGCACCTTTACTAGAAAAAGTTAACTTTGAAAGTTGTTTGTACATTACATTATAAGCCATTATTTACCCTTGCATTAACCATACAGACCTTTCTTTTAGTTCAACAATTGTTCGTAAGGGTTTTTGGACCATTGACGGATGGTAATGGGTGCCTTATAGACCACTTATTTTAAATCATCACTTGTTGGGCTAAGGTTATATATATATGCTTCTGATCCAATTTCTATGTTGAGTTTTCCGGTTCATCTCAACAAATAAATCTTTCAAGATTTCCTGCTTCCAATCACTTGTTAAGAAACTTCAATGAAGAAAACCGCTTAGAAGCATTGCAGAATTTCCAAAGACAGCCATTTTGGAAAGCGACCAAATAGGAAGAAAGTCTGAATTTTGAGATGAACTGGTTTTCGTCTTCATCCTATTCTGCTGTGCCGATCTTGTTGTTGGACGAAACTGGCTGGCAATACAAGCTAAGCTCGGACTCCAACAAAGAGATAACTACACGTTGTTGCCAATGACTATATTTAAAATTGAACTACCTGCATATTCTCAGGTAGATTCATTGTTAGCTGATGTATTTTATGGTTAAAAGTACCGAGAATGCTTCAGAGAAGCCATTGCAGATTGTATTTGAGATAATTTTTAATGACGATTTTTAAAACCATTGCAGAGATTCTGAGACTTTCTTTTTGTATATGTTGTTATTCTATTACAAAATTTAGGTGTTAATTCTCATATATGAGATTATTCAAAATGAAAGTAATGCTAGAGTGTCACTCACAAGTATTAGACGATTAAAGCCATCAATATTTGATCTTTTATTATCAAAAACCTCTAAAGATCTCTGCTCTTGCTATTTTGAATATGAACTCAACAAAACATGGTCCAAATTAGTAATGTAGCGATAGTTTCTTGCCTATTAACATAGAAGAAGCTTCCCTTCTTCAATTACGTCTTTTTATCCTCATCTTTAATATGTTTATTTTTTCCATGTTCTCAAATTTCTTTGAATTTGAATTTCATGAGAATACTAAAAGATCGTATGTATAACTTTACTTACCCGGATGTTTGGAGCATTGCTTCGGATTCAGAGGGATTTGAAAATTTGAGAATCATAGAACAGTATTTGGTATATAATATTTGATGTCTGGAAATAGTTAAAACTATGATATTGTGTTTCAAATCCATTGGATTTTGAAACTCAACAATTATTGGCTAATTAAAAACTGTTGATCTAGTTTGGTGAGCAACGTGAAAAGGTGATTTATTAATTTGCTCACAGGATTTAAAATTATACATACCCGAGAAATTTCGTAACTTATAATAAATGATGTGAAAGGTAATTCTCGGTGTAAGTAATTGATTACAGTTTGTGTAGCATGATATGAGCTCCATGTTGAGGTTGCATCGTCAAAACCTGTGTAGGAGCATGAGTATATGATGGAGAAAGCTGAAACGAGAAGCGTTGTAGAATCATCGATAACGCCATTTTGGCCTCGATCATGGCAAAGTTCAACCCGATGCATATTCGAGGACCCGAACCAAATGGAAGGAAAGCATTTTGATGTTTTGTAGCCTTAGAAACTCCCTCTGAAAATCTTTCTGGTTTAAACTCATTAGCATCCTCACCCCACAGCTCAGGATCACGATGGATGAGAATAACTGGTATGCACAATATTACCCCAACTGGTAAAGTTAATTCACCAAGTTTCGTTTCCTTTTGAATTGTACGAGTAAGCATGCTCACTGGTGAATAAAACCTCAGAACTTCATTTAGAATCATGGTTACCTATGACATTGCAAAATAACATATTATGCTTTCATCTTACATAATCATCCAAAAGCAATATAAAACTTAAGAGAATGTTACTCACAACTTTTAGGCGACTTAAGCCATCAAAATTTGGTATTTTGTTACCAAAGACCTCAAAAACTTCTGCTCTTGCTCGTTCTTGCCATTCTGAGTATGTACTCAACAAAATCATTGTCCAAGTTAGTAATGTAGCTGTTGTTTCTTGGCCAGCGATATACAAAAACTTGCATTCTCCAATGACATCTTCTATGCTCATTCCATTATTATTTTCCTTCAAATTGGATTCCATGAGCGTGTCTAATACATCTCTATCCCGACCTATCTTCATAGACTTTTGCCTTTCATTTATAATTCCCAAGATCGAATTATTTATCTCTTTACTTATCCGTTTCATTTTATTGTTTGTCTTTGTCGGTAAAAACCTGCACAAATTTAATCACAAACATAGAAATGATTTAGAGATTTTGATGCATTCATGTTCTAGGCTTATGCATGTTTCCGAGAGATTTTGAAATTGTTAAAGTTACCTTTTTTCATATTTAAAATCTCACTGTAAAACATGCTTAAGGCCTAAAACAAGTATAAGATTTCAATTAAGGAAGACAAAAACCACTTTACTAACAATATTTAATTAGAAAACTTGATTGGTTAATTACCTCCATCCTGGAATATAGACACTTAAGTTAGATTTAATCATCAAATCAGTCAGTTCATTTATAAGGTTGAAGATCCTTTTTCCATCTTCATAGCTACTCCCAAATGCTGTTCGAGAAATGATATCAGCAGCCATATTTTGTAGATAAGGCATTACATTCAATTCACAAAAGCCCTCTTTCGAGACCATACTTTCCCATTTGATAATCATCTCGTTACAACTATGGAAGAATGCTGGTTCCATATTCTATAATAAAGCCAATGCAAGAAGATGTATATGAACTAATTAGATTTCAACCAATTTTAAAATTTAAGTATATGATATAATGGTCTTAATATATAGTGACTCAAATATCTTATTTTCCCATTTTGTTTACAAGTACTATGGAGTAGGAAAGGATTTGAGCTAAAAATAAACTTTTAATTCGATTGAAATGGTTTGTCATTTTCGAGCAAAAACAAGTAATTAAGACTCAATTTCATAATTATTTGGGTTTTGGTGTTTCAAAATTAATCCTTTCAATACTTCTTCCATCAATGAGTTTCTTCCTTTTGTTATCCTACTTTTCAAACACGTTTTCAAAATCCAAGCCAAATTTTGAAAACCCTACAAAAAAAAAAAAATGTTGTTTTATTCTTTTAAGATTTAGTTCAAAATTCTAATATTTTCCTTAGAGAGGTGAAAACTATAGAAAGGAAATGGTAAGGAAAGAGACCATTTTAAAAAACAGAAAACTGAAAACAAAATCGTTATAAAACGGGACCTAATTTCTCTAGCTATTTTCTTTTCTAAATAAGTAGACATTTCATCTTAGTGAAACAATAATCATTGTGCACATCTAATTCTAAGTATAATGTTATCTTGATTTTTTTTTTTTTGCCAATTTTGCAACAACAAGCAAGAGCTTGTTTCAATCGGTGAAAATCTACCTTGTTAAATCACCAATCAACTCAAAAGCAATCTGATAGGTAGATTTTGATAAAATTTAATCTTATATCAATATTTTTAACACTCTTCCTCGCTTGTAAGCTTGAAAATTTGTAGAGAGACGAAATCAATATGAATTTGAGAGAAAATGACATTACAAAGGGTTCGAAATCCGAACACATAGGATGACCCATTCTACTTTGACACTATGTTAAATCACTACTCAACTCAAAAGTAGTAGCTTAAGAGCGGATAGGCTACGGTAAATTTAATCTTATATTAATACTTTTAACGTCACATAGTGAAGAAAAATACCTTCAAGTTTTGTAAATGGAATGCAGGGTTAATTATCTTTCTGTGTTTAGCCCATTTTGTTCCTTCATGAGTAACAAGTCCATCTGCAAGCAACTTGGCAAGAGGGTTCACAATTGGCTTCTGGAAATCATAGATTTGCAAAAACACAGTTTTAAGATGTTGAGGGTCCATGATGTGCACTCTTGGAATGGGCCCAAACCACATAAATGAATTCTTACCTGCACTTCTCCAAATACTTGAATGTTTCAGAACTAAGTCATTATTGTAATCTAATTATTGTGTTAATTGATTGTACTAGAGTTTTAAAATTATAAGGACTAATTTGAAACTAATTCCAAACTACACAAACTAAATCCAAACTTTTAAAATTATAAGTACTAATTTGAAACTTTTTCCCACACCATAAAGACTAGATTTATAATTTAACTTAAAATCTTTAAAAGTATGTTAATTGAATAGACACTCTCGAGTTCAAATTCATAATTTAACCATATACTTTTTGGTTAAAATATCATTATAGACCCTGTATTTTGAATCTCATTCCATTTTAGTTTTGTTATACTTTCAAATGTCCAATTTTAGATCTTGTATTTTTAATCAATTTTAAAATGAGTATTTATTGTTAGTTTAAAGTTATTTTTTTAATCGAAATTAGTTAAATAATAATAATAATAATAATTTCCATGTAAAAAAGATACAATACGAATATGTTTCTAAAATTTATGAAAGATGGCTAGTAGAGATTATTTTTTTTAAAAAAAAAATTGACTATAAATTAACGGTGGGAAATCAATCTTAAGATTTATTGAAAGTATATTAATTAAAATGGAAAAAGTATTAAAGTATAATGATGAAAATGGTTGTATTAATTATAAAAAAAGAGACTAAAATGATATATTAATTTTTAACTTAGATTTTTTTTGTTATTTCTAACTTTTTTCTAGATCATCTCCTTCTCCATTAGGCGTGCGGTGCACGACCAACCTAATTTGGGTCGAGTTAGAACAAGCCTTGGTAGAAAAATTTGTTAGAACTGATTGACTATTAAACATTAAAATACCAATTATTGAACAATCGTTTTTTTAGGCTATTAAGAAAGCGTTGTAATTACTGTTACATCATTTCGTCACATTAATTTTCTAATGATAAAAACATCAAAAATATTTTTGAAATAAAAGACAAAGTTTAAAGATATATTTTTAAAAGCGTGACGCAACTAATTTGGTCAAAACCACTCATAATACTTTTGTTTAAGAAAATGATTGCCCTACACTTATTTTACATTAATTGTCTTTCTTTTCTCTCCCTTCACGCAATGCCAACCACTCTCTTTTTCTCTTCGGTGTTAGAAATTACACATCTCGATGCTTCTTCTTTGCCTCACCCCATATTTTTTAGTGTTGGGATTGTTGGAGTGGAACCAAAGTCCCACATTGGCTAGATAAAAGGACAATCATGGGTATATAAGTGGAGACACTATCTTTATTGGTATGAGGAATTTTGGTGGGAACCAAAAACAAAAACCATGGAGGGTTAATGCTCAAAGTGGACAATATCATACCATTGAGTCGGTTGCCTCTAATAAGTGGTATCAGAGTCGGGCTGAGTTAGGCATGCCGGTAGAATCTCCAGATGTCAAACAAAGAAGGCGAGTCATCGGCATAGTCATAGTAAATCTGTGGTCGTTAGTAATTTGTTCGAATGTAATTTAGAGGGATGACTATTTGAGGGGCTCAAACTGGCTCTAACATCAAGGTTGGTTTGGCCTCAAAACTGGCATTGATTAATGGATATGCAGCTCCTATTTTCACTACCCTCCCTTCTTTTTTCCATTTTAATATGAATTATTTGGGAAAATAAAATAAAATAAAATGAACACTTACCCACATAATCATATTCATAACTAGGGGTGAAGAAAACAACTCATTTTGGTTTTATAAAACCATGGGCTAGCGAAATGGTTTTATAAAACCACTTTTCATCATAGGTAATTATTATCTATTTCATTTCATAGGTAATGTAATGATCACGTATTAAAATATATATATTTTATTTTATTTTATTTTTTATATCTTTGTTGGTATCCCTTTCTCCTCATCTCTTCCTCACGCACTACGAGTGGACCAATTTCTTTTTCTTTTCCTTCATTGGCCCTTCTCTCTTTTTCATATTTTCTCTTTCTTATTCCTCTCGTCAGAGCCCACCGTGTCTATTCCCCCCATAAATCACAACCTTTTTTTCAGTGGCTCAGATTTGTGTGTGTTCGATTGATCGATTTTATACTACTTTTCAAACCAACTATTACCGACCGATCAAAATCGACTTATCGATGACCGATATTGATTTGAGCTTAAAACCGATGTTACTCGACCGATACTCACCCCTATTCATAGTACATAATATATTTTTAAAATATAAAAAAGTTAAGTTTAGAGCATGTTTAATAGGTAATTAATATGAAAACAAAATTTTAAAAACAAGATATTCAATTAAACACAAAGTTGTATTTCACGTAGTAAATTTAGAAATTAGATTCAATTTAATGTGTTTTATAATATATTTAAATATCATTTCAAAACTAAATATTAAGTTATCAATATTAATTAGTTTATGAACATGTTTTATACTATAAATTTTGTATAATTATTATTTTACAATATAGTTTATATTATAATATATTATAAATTGAGTTCAGAATATATATTAAAGTTTTTAACTTTTTTAAATACAATCCTACATTTTAAATTTTCAAATTTAAAATAGATGCAACAAAAAAAAATATATATAAAAAAGTTATTTAGATCATAAAATTTAGAAACAAATTAAAAAATACATCAACTAAACCAAACGTAGATTACTAAAAATCTAACCAGCTCTTAAAATTTCATAAGCATGATCAAAATCCAAATCATAGTCCAACATAAAAGAAACCAGAATAATAAAAATGAAAATGATGAGATGAGATTTAAATTTGTGTGATGTCATGTAGTAAAAAGTATTGAGAAAAAGAATGAAGATGAAGATTGACATGTTACCATAATTTTGAATGGTTTGATGAATGGAAGGAATGACACGTGGAACAATATGATTGGAGAAGTTCATCGGCTTTGAGAGTGCCTGCTCCCTCATCTTAGCTCTGTCCTTCAAATCACCAAAGAGAATTCGATAAGAATTTGCAGTGAATCCTTGCTGTTTGAGAAGCTTCTCCAATTTCTTTGGCTTAATCCAAATCCACTCCAAAATTCTCCATCCTAATACAATTAGAAATATCACAATCATCCAAATCACAATCCACATTTCAATTTAGAGAGAGAAATTGGTTTAATTTTGAACTAATTAGGTTTAGGGTGAAGGACACCAACTTTATTTGTGTTATTTATAACCACAAAATTTTTTGCAATATCTCATACTAGTTGAGCTATGCTCTTGTTATATCTGAAATATGATTGATATTTTTTTATATAAATATATAATTATCGTTTCTTTAATAGTTTTAAACTTGAAATAATAATCTTTTTTTCAATAATATAAACTTTTTTTTTTTATAATAATTATAGTTTCAATTATTTATTAAAAACTAATTGACATAATTTTAAGAATATTTCTACTAAAAATATATTTATGTTTTTATTAATTTTCATTTACATTTAATATAAAAAAATAAAATTTAAAGAAGATTTTAAAACAAAAATATTATCATATTTTTTATTATTTCATATTTGTAGGGTTAAATTACAAATTAAATCTATGAACCTTGAGATTTGTTTTTAATTGGTCCCTGGGTCAATAATTTTTTTTTTAAAATTCACAGATCTACTAGAAATAAAATTAAAAATTTTGGGTTATATTAGACATAAAATTAAAATTTATATTTAATAGATCAATTATTTTTAAAAAAAAAATCTAATTTTTTTTAGGAATTTATTAGGTAAAAAATTAAAAATTCATAGACCTAATCAAACATTTTGAAAATTCATAATAGACTAAATAGATAACGAAAGTTAAAAAACTAAACTAATAATTCTATCTATTTATGTTGTTGATCGAAAAAAATATTTACCTATTTATAAAATTTAAATATTTTACGATAGAATTTTTAAAAAGTATAATAATACATATATTAAAAAGTCTGAGGGGGGCTCGAGTCCCAGGCCTATCCATGCTTACTACAACAAATGTGAGATATAAAAATTTAGACCTTTGACCTTAAAAAAAGAAGTACATGCTAATTACTTGTCATGTTTAGTGGTGTCAATTTTACTCTTGTGTTTTAAAATTATTCAATAGTTTGATTAATTTTTACTATCAATCCTTAAAATTGATTCAAATAACTCTTTCGTAAATTTTATATCAAAACGAGGGTGAAAAATGTGCTCTAGGGTTGAGTTGTAATTATTATAGAAACATAGGTGGCATACTTTCATAATAATGCTTAAATTCTATGGAGTAAGTTCCTTTGTAACTCGATTATTTCAAAAGTTTCATTTTAGATCTTAATTTTTTAAATGGTTTCGAAACAACTAATTTGAAGGGAAAAATAAGGCTAGAAAAATGAAATTTAATATTGTTGATAGAAAATCAAAGGGGTTTAGATTGAGGGGCAAATTGCATAGATAGAGTATTTTTTAAAACAAATTTTAGAAAACATGTTCCCTTAAAACTATTTATATAAAACATGTAGTTTTTTTGTCCATATTACTATGCGTCACTTGGAAGGACGCATTCTGAAATGAATACGTCTATTCAAGTGACGCATTGTGCACAAAATAAGTCAAATTTGACCAAACGATCCAAAAATGGGTCGAAAAAGTGAAAAATTTGAAAATAACTTGGAACGCGTCTCTTTGACTGACGCATTCCACCTGACGAAACTTACAACACTCTGATCGATGGTGAAGGACGGTTCGTCAAAAATTGAAAAATTGAAAATAACATGGAATGCGTCTCTTTGACTGACGCATTCCATGAAATGACAACACGACTGTTGCATGATGGACGACTGCATGACGAGCGCACACTGATCGATAGAAGAATGCGTTTCTTCAAAAAATGCATTTATATAATGCCAAAAATAAAGGGAGAAAGTTCAATCAACTTTCTACCAATGTGTGAGTTACTTCACTGAGAGACGACTCAAAGCAGAAGCTGCCATTAGCAAAGGGAGAAAGTTCACAAGGTAACTTCTTCAACTGCATTTTAACATATTGATGTTGTGATGATATAATATCATTTCATTCACCAATTTGCAGATACGCTAGGGTGAAGTTATTGCCTTGGGAAACACGTGCCAATGGACATCATGTTCACGTCTACAACCATCAATTGGGAAAATGTGATGTCACGACTGCAGTTGATCCGATTACACTGAAGGGTGGAACAACACATCGGGTACTGCTATATGAGCGAACGTGTGCTTGCAACAAATGGCAGGCATATGGCATCCCTTGCTCTCACGTCATTGCTGCATGCAAGGAACTTCACATAGATTATCTAGACTTCATAGAAGATTATTATAAAATGTCTACATATCTGAAGTGTTACCTACCAGAGTTTGAGTCCATACCCGATCAACGTTGTTGGCCTGACCCTAATTTTTCCAAAGTTCATCCAGATACGACATTAGTGAGAGCTAAAGGTCGTCCATGTACGTCTCGCATATGAAATGAGATGGACTGGAGGGAGCCAACTGCCCCACAATGTTGTGGAATATGTGGACTTGAGGGGCATAACAGACGAAAATGCCCCAGTCGTTCAAGACAATTTGATTAAACGTATAGAAACTTGTAATAATGTTCTTTATGTAATGTAAAAGTTATACAAACATGTAAGTTTAATTGGAATAGAAACTTGGCATATCATGTCTCTTTAATTGTTTCATAACATAATTGTTGTTAATTTTAAATATTATTAGATGGACGAAGAAATTACAACTGGACCATATAACCCATCCGTATTAAACCTCCAGGCTAGTCATCGATCTCAACTAGCCTGGGAAGACATATTTTCTGGTTCGTTATTACATTGTCGACGTCGGGAGGCCGTACTTAGGAGATTGGCCAGACAACCAGACCCCCGCATAGTACCTTATTTACGGTCATCGGGATTCTATGGGATTTCATGCATTGGCTTCATTCAGTATGACTGACATTTACTAACTGCATTAGTGGAGCGTTGGCGACAAGAGACACACACTTTCCACTTACCACACGATGAGTGTACGATCACACTACAGGATGTTGCTGTCCAATTTGGACTTCTTATTGAGGGGCGTGCATTGACTGGATCACTCAATCACACATGGCCAGATGTCTGTCAACAACTTTTGGGGTCACTACCAATGGAGATGTGTTGAAAGGTGGTGACTTAGCTTACCTTGGTTGGCTGATCAATTTAATAATTTTGAGCATCTGCCTGAGGACGTCGATGAAGTTGACCTCCAACGATATGCCCGTGCATATATTTTGTCATTGATAGGGGGTGTACTTTTCACAAATAAATCTAATAGTCGAGTCCACTTAATGTACCTTCCTTTGCGAGCAAATTTGGATGAGGCAGGAATGTATAGTTGGGGAGCAGGATGTTTTGCATGGTTGTATAGACAACTATGCAAAGCTGCAGTCATCGATGCAAAGGATTTGGGTGGACCCCTAATCCTTCTACAAGTCTGGGCATGGGATCGACTCCCTTTTCTCGCTCCTCGGCGACAACATCGTACAAGAATCAACTGGGAGATAGACCACTGACAATACGGTAATAAAATGAATAAATTTATATATAGTCGTACATTTCACTAACGTCACACTAATATCCAACTTCTTATATATGTAGATGGAATGATGAATTTACAGTAACCAGATCACCGACTCATGTATTGGTCCAGTACAGATACATGTTAGACACGATGAAGCCCGATCAGGTATTATAGGATCTTTTACGTACTATTATTAATCAATTTGATTTTGTGTACACTTATGTGTATGAACTTATTTGTTAAAAAAAAATATGCAGATTATTTGGGAGCCTTATAATCATCTATTCCATGTCTTGCCCCCATATTGTATTGTTGGTAATAATATATGGACAGTGAGAGTTCCACTCATCTGTTTTTATGTCGTTGAGTGGATATTCCCAGAACGGTTTATGCGACAATTTGGGTGTGTGCAACATGTACCTGTTCCGTGTAACACAGATCCACGATTGCACTCATATGACCTCAGAGGCCGACAAGAGAGAGACTGGCTTGCATTTTTACATGATATTATTCTAATATGGTAAAAAAGAGCAAATCTTATTATTCGGGGGCAAGTCATCAATATGGACATTGACGTTGGGCAATGATACGCTGATTGGTACAATGCAATCAGTAGAAAGTATATAACACAACCAGGGGCATCATATCATTATTTGGTAAGATTATCACAATTATATGATGTATATAGTAGTAAATTTTATTTGCTTGTATCTAATTTTTCTTAATTTTTTTTCCAGCATAACTTACCTCATATGACTGCACTTGGTAGAAGGTGTCTTGATAATCTGACTTTCATTTATCGACTCCTAGATATCAATGGAGATGACCATCCAGATGAAGACGAGGATTGAGAATTTGATGCAATTTTCAGACTATGAACTTTCTAATCATATTAATGCGATAATTATGTGCAATTATATATACATTTTTAAACGATATTGTATTGTTGTTGCATGTCTTATAATATATTTGAACTACATTATAACTATGACCCAAAACGATCAATTATTTGATAACACAAGCTATAGTTGAATTATTTTTGTATTTAAGAAGACTCAAATGCTTTTACGATAAATAAGTTCAAATTTATATTTCTTCTCTACATTTGTGTATCGAAATTTCTAAATTTATATTCATAAATAACATCTTCTCCACACAAATATAAACAAAGTAATAAAAAGTAATCATTATAATTAAATATTATATTAAAATATTTTTGTATAAAATTCTATAATTATAACTAAATTATTAAATATTATATTAAAATTTTGCTATATTTAAAAAAGAAGGTAAAAAAACCTAAATGATTAAATGTTATATTTATAATAAAGATGAGAAATTCAAATAATTAAGGTATAATGATATGTTTTAATGAATTTGTAAAGAATGATTGTTAAATGATTTAGGAATGATTGTATAAAGTAGATAATAAATATGAATTGATATTTTGTTAGAATTTAGTTAGTAGTTGATGTTTGAAAATAATGGTGATTTGATAGGTATTAATTAAATTTTGTAATTAATGATTTTTTTTATTATAATTTGTAAATAATGATGATTTGTTAGGATTTTTTTTTTAGGATTTATTTATGGAGTTATTAATAGGGTTAGGTTGACAAGTGTCAGAATGCGTCTTTTGAAAAGACGCATTCTTAACAAAATTGAATTGAACTTGAATGCGTCTCTTGGATAGATGTGTTCTTATTAAAACACGTCCCTCCAAGAGATGCATCCCAATAAACACCAAAAAAACACTCTATTTATATAAATAGTTTTGAGAGAACATGTTTTCTACAAATTGTTTTAAAAAATACTATACTTTAATAATAATGCTTAAATTCTATGGAGTAAGTTCCTTTGTAACTCGATTATTTCAAGAGTTTCATTTTAGATCTTAATTTTTTAAATGGTTTCGAAAGAACTAATTTGAAGGGAAAAATAAGGCTAGAAAAATGAAATTTAATATTGTTGATAGAAAATCAAAGGGGTTAGATTGAGAGGTTGGGATATAGAATTGAGAGGTATTAATAAGGGCAAAACTTATGTGCAAGTTTTGCAGCCCAGCCTTATTGTGCCACGTGGCATTTTAAAAATCTTATTTTAAAAATTATATAAATCATTTTTTTCTACCCTGTTTTTTCTTTTCCTTTTTCTGTGGGTTGAGTTTTTAGGTTTAAATATACACAACCTAAATTACAAACATTTCATAACTAATTAGGAACTATATCTATATTTATGAATTTTAAACTCATGTATTTAGTTATTCAAATAATTATTTTTATAATTAGGAAAATATTGTTATTGTTATTTTAAGTCATCAATTTCAACTGACTAGTTATGAAATTTTAGGATATATCGCCTGATTGACGTTATTTTAAATAATTGTTGCTAGATTTGACTTTTGATAATAATAGTCAATATATCAATATATGTAATTAGGTGTACAATTGATTGAAAAAATAATTAAGATTGATCTCATGTTCAATTTTTTTTTTAAAAAAATAGAATAGAAAAAATTCCAAAAAGCATAAAAAAACGTAAAAGAAAAGAAAGAAAACAATGGAAGAAAATAATTGCACCAAGTATACAATTATGTGCAATTGGGTGTACACACTTGATTGAAAAAATAATTCTAGAATGATTGCATGTACAAATTAAAAATCTAAAAAAAAAACCAAAAAGCTGAAAGAAAAAAAATGTTAAAAATTGATTTTTTTTTTAATGTCACGTGGTACAATCGGCACAATAATTGTGTGACGTGGCTCCTCGGTAAAACTTACGTGCTAGCTCACCCTCGATGTAAGTGTTGCTCACTTAACTCTCCCTACTCATTGATTGGCCAAGGATATTTTATTGTGAGTCTTACAAACTTGCTAACTCTCTCACCAACTTTTTAGTGTGAGTTTCGGAAAATTTCTAATGTTACAGTAGTCTCATATTTATGTGTTCATACTATATTTTAACACGAGTGGACCCCATATTATTTATTGTGGATCTCACATAATTATCAAAAGGATGTTGATGTGACAAACAATAAATGAGAGTAGTATGAAAAATTTTTCATACTACCGTAGTACTGAAAATTTCCCAGCTCCATAACTTTATTATCTTTCTTTCACTGTACCTTACCTCACTCACGAGGTTTAAAATATCGATATCGATGAAAATTCCGATGAAAATATCGATTAAATGTCGATGCCGATATGTCTGATTTTTTTTTTTAAATTGAAAATAAATAATAAATACTTCACTTTTTAAATGAGTTAAAATACTTATTATAATATTATATTTACATTAAGTTACATTTTCTTGCTATTTTTTTTTCTAATATTTCATCAATTTTGTAAGGTTTAGGTAATGTCAATTATCCCTTATGTCGATGTCTAAAACGTAGATATATGGATAAAAATTTAATACCATACTCACTCCTACCTCTCTCCTCTCTTATTTCTTTTCTCTTTCTATTCCTTTTAGATAAATTTTTAAATTTCTTAATTTTTAAAAAAAAAATTATTCATTTTTATATAAATTTTCTCATCATTATTACTAATCAATAATTAAATGTAAACAATTATTAAAAAATATTTTAATTTTTATCCTACAATTTTAATAAAGTTTTAACAAAAAATATTTTTTATTCTATAATTTTATTTTTTAAATATAAATTATATAATAATTTTTTAGATATTTATTTAAATTGAAATTCTTAATGTAAATTAGAGTACTATACAATAATTTTTTTAATTAATAAAAATTTTTCCATCTCACTTCTTCTACATGTCATCTACAATTTTTTTTTTTAAGTTTAAAAAAAAATTACTTATAACAAATAACAATCTTATTTTTTTTTAGCTATGCTTTTATGATTAACTAAAAAATATATGTAGTTTTATGATTCGAAGATAAGAAACATATATTTAAAACTAAATTGTGTTAAAATTTAAAGAATGAGTATTTTGAAAGGTTAACGTATTAAAAAAATTATTTATAAATTAATCATATTCAAAATAAAAAGATAAACGATTTCTCCTTCCAAATGTAATAAAATAAAATTATTACAATAAATAGCATAAATATATGATAATTTGAACAAAAGTATATATAATATTTATTTTGATGGTGTTAAAAAATATATATTCACACTTTAGATAATATATCACAGACTTTAAAACTCATACTCCTTGTAACTTCTTACCCGAAACACAGACTTCCTAAGTTCAGACTAAACAACTTTGTACTTCAAACACAGATTTCCTAACACTACAGACTTTCTAACTACTACTCCCTACAACTCTTTGCCCTAAACAACCTCCAACTTGAGCATAACTTAACTGGTTTGGATATATATATTCTCAATTAAGAGGTGAGAAGTTTGAAGGCTTAATCAGTTATTGTGTACTAACAAAAATGAGCAACTAACGCTCATAGATAATTTTTGAGACAATTGTAGAATTATAGAGAAATCCCCCTATTTTTTCCTCTTTCCACCTGGCTTTAGACGAATCATGATTTTGGGACCCCAATCAAATGGAAGAAAGATATTGATGTTGAATAATAATACTTCGTTGTGTTTAAAAACTGAGTAACACTAGTAAATTGATCACAAATTAACTGGCTACAAATAATTACAATGTAAATAATCGTACACACAATGTATATAACAACAATTCAAAACTCAATAACAAAAGATTATAAATAGTCGAGACACACTTATTAATAGGGATGACAACGGGGCGGGGTGGGGTCGGGGATGCATTCCCCAACCCCGTCCTCGTGGGGATTTCTATCCTCGTCCCCGCCCCATTCCCCGTTTTGGAGAATCGGGGTCGGGGATCGGGTCCACGCAGGGAAAAATCCCCATTTTTCTTTTTTTTTTTATTATTAATTTCGTATTCAAAATTACTTAAAAATAAAAAAATTATATACCAATTATATATAAAATTAAGTATTATTATTCTTTTATTTATTTAAATCATTAAATTCAAAAATATTTAATATAAAAATTTATTACATTATAAAATTAAAAAAAATAGTAGGTTGAAAAATAGTATATACTATACTGTTATTGTATTAAATATTTTGTTAATATATATATATATATATATACAAATAATTGTATTAGTAATATAATATTAATAATATCTTTTAAAAATTTTAAAAAATATTCGGGGTGGGTTCGGGGACCAGGACGGGGCGGGGGTACCGTCCCCATCCCCGATCGGGGACCCCAAAAGAATCTCCGATTTGACCCCTATACCCGATCAAACCGGGGATTCCTCGTACCGTTTGGATCCGACCCCTCAGGTATTTTTGCCATCCCTACTTACTAAGCGTTGTCCTAAAGACAATTATTGGCTCTGCATGAGTTGGAAGCAGACTACAACGATCATCTCAACAAGATACAACGACTAATTTCGATAGATCAGTAACCTCGAACTACTTGGATCAGATAGAACTCTTGGATACTTGCTCTTAACTTGACTCGAGATCAAAGAAAAGAAAGAAATGAGAGAAAACTCTTCAATTGAAATGTGATATTCCAAAATGCAATGAGATGAGATGCTCCAAATGAAGAAACAAGTTGCTATTTATAGACTAGCAACTTAGTAACTCTCCAAAAATAAAATTAATAATAAACAATATGAAACATACATAAAAAAATAACTTAATTGTGTAGTTACTTGTAGAAATTCAAATCTAACTCACAAATTTAACTTTTAAGTTAAATTTGTAAAAGAAACATCAACACATTTTGATGTTTCGAACCATTTTGAAACTTTTGAATTTAAAGTGAAGTAAAGACAATATCAATTGATTTTTTATGTTCCAAATCAACACTTTTTTTCAAAACTTATTCTATTATTCCAACGATTGGTTCATGGTTTCTTTCAAGAGATTTCATCTGCAAATTTCTTGGGATTCAACTAATTCACATCTTCACTGCTACAAAAAAAAATATTTAATGAGACGGTTAGAATATGAATCCCAAATATATGCGAGTTAAGCTAGGCTTCCTTTGACATTATCAATGAAACCTTAATAATTTAATTGTTTTACTTCTAAACTACGTTATAGATCTAACTTATTAGCATTTATATTTATATTGGGTTAAAAAAAAAAAACTTCAAGTAGTTAAAACTTAAAACAATGCCACCACCTCTTCCCAACTCTTTCCAACTTGTACCATATTATTTTGTGCTGTGCCCTTTCTCCTCCAATTTTTCTGTTTTTCTTACACCAAGCAAATAAAATGTATCAACATTTGAGGTCATCTCTGAAGGAGGATCTCTAGGAGACAGCCATTTTGATCTCCCTCCCATCGCTTTTGACGAAACAGGAATTTGGGACCCCAACAGATTAACAAGGTAATCTAATTCTAATCTAATCACATGTTGTTTCCAAGAATTATATTTCTTCTTGAATTTCTGTATATGGGTATTACAATTGGTGGGTGTAGTCTCAGAATCTCTTTTAGAACATTTGTTATCTGTGTGGTACATTTTATGGTTGAATTTAACAAGAATGCTGCAGAGAAGCCATTTGCAGATGAACTGTTTGATAAAATGCCGATGAGAAAATACCACTTTTCAAGTGCATGGATTTGAATTTTTAAGTAGGAATATATTATTTATGGCTGTTGAGAAAAAATATTGCGGAAGCAGTAATCAAGTCAAAATTTCAATGTTGGTTGAACAAAGAGAGAATGAAAAAAAGAGAGAGTGAAATCCAATAGATGAACAAGCTTCTATTTTTTTTTTTTTTTTGATAACCGGGTGTTGGGGCTTTGCTCCCCTATACCCAGGAGCACCCGCGCCTGCCCCAAGGCCCGGACTCGAGAGACGTTGTGGGTTTTTATTTATTAAGCTCACCTGATGGGTCGAACCTGAGACCTCTAAGCCGGTAATGACCAAGAGACCCTAAGCCTTTAACAACAATATTGCCTCTTGGGGGCTGATGAATAAGTTTCTTTTGAAGTAGAAAAAATTGGTGATATCAAAATTGTAGTACAAAATTGGGTACAAAATTGTGGTACAACAAATGTAGTACAAAAATGTGGTACATCACTTGCTATGGAAGTTCACACTTATATAGGAAGAAAAACAAAACCTATTTGAGATCTCACAACTTAAAACTTAAAACAATAAAAACGACATTAATGATAAATGTTTAAATTGAAAACTTAAAAACTTAAAACTTAAGCTCCATTTGATAATTGTTTGATTTTTGAGAATTAAGCCTAAAAATACAACTTCTACCAATGAGTTTATATTGTTTTCTTATCTACTTTATATCAATGTTTTCAAAAACCAAGTTTTGAAAACTAAAAAAAGTAGTTTTTGTTTTTAAAATTTGATTAGAAACTTAAATGATACCTCAAGAAAGATGGAAATCATTTTAGAGAAGATGAAAAGAAATTGTAAAAAAACAAACATAATTTTCAAAAACCAAAAATCAAATGATTATCAAATGAGACCTTAACAATTAAATCCAACCATAAATAAGAAACCTAAAAAACACAAAGTTGAAATTTAATTAAGAAAAAACCTCAATCTCAACGATGGCTATTGAGTTTCCATTCGATTTGTGAACCTTAGACAAAAATGAAACAATTACAAGCAATAATAATCTGGACACAGATGCCATTGGCCCAAAAACTGTTTATTTAGGAGCTGATGAGAAATGGAAAGGGTATATAGTTGAAAGGAAAATAGCAGGACCATGTGCAGGTATCTTTTTGCTCAAGGATTTGAAATTATACATATATAGCAGAGAACTTTCCCAACTTTTTGATCATGTGCAAGCTAATACTTAGTTTAAGTAACTACCTAGAGTTTGTGTAGGACAATATGAGCTCCATGTTGAGGTTGGGTGGTTAAAGCAGCGGTAGGAGCATGAGTATATGATGAAGAAAGCTCAAATGAGAAGCGTTGTAGGATTATTGATAATGCCATTTTTGCCTCAATCATGGCAAAGTTTAGTCCTATGCATATTCGAGGACCCCAACCAAACGGGACGAAAGCGGTTGGATTTTTTGTTGCTTTAGAAACACCCTCTGAAAATCTATCTGGTTTAAATTCACCTGCATCTTCACCCCATAACTTAGGATCACGCTGGATAAGAATAATTGGTAAGCCCAACATCACTCCTGCTGGTAATGTCAAATTTCCAAATCTTGTCTCTTTTTGAACAAGACGACCAAGCATAGCCACCGGTGGATATAACCTAAGAACCTCGTTCAAGATCATAGTTACCTGTGCCATGGCAAAAGTCACATGTCATACTCATGTGTTAGCTAATACATTACTTTTCAGGACATAGGTCAAAATGCCAATTTTATCAAATGTAGCCTTTTATCCTTTCATCGCTTACATAATCCAAAGGCAATAAGCTTTATTGAGATTAACGTTAGTGAAGCGTTTGGAAGACCGTGCTAGGTTTGGATCCAAACCCAAAACGTTGTTTGGGTTATTGTGTTCAAAATCTAATGGGTTCGAAACACAACCCCAAAACAGTGCTTTCTAAACATTATTTTCTGATTTTCAGCCTTCAGAACACTACATACCAAACAACATTTTCTGATTCTCAGGGTTTCGAACCGTCAAGAACAAAGCCCCCATGGTTTTGATTCCAAAGATTTTGATTCTGAAATCGTGCTCCAAACGCCCACTAACTAGCAGTCTTTTTAGACTGTTCATTCTCCCAAGAGTTTCATGTGATTATTTTATCTTAGAAGATGGACATTTAACTTTCATTTCATACATGAGAAAATAGATAAATAGAAAGTAAATGGAGGAGAATATCACTCACAACTTTTAGGCGACTTAAACCATCATAATCTGGTTTTTTGTTACCAAAGACCTCAAAGACCTCTGCCCTTGCTCGCTCTTGCCATTCTGAGTATGAACTCAACAATACCATAGTCCAAATTAGTAATGTGGCTGTAGTTTCTTGGCCAGCGATATAGAAAAGCTTGCATTCATCAATAACATCGTCTATGCTCATTCCAATGTCTTTATTGTTTCCACGTTCTCGAATTTCATTGAAATTGGATTCCATAAGAAGTCCTAATAGATCGTTATGTGTAGCTTCTCCTGCCTTCATAGACTTTTGCCGTTCATTTATAATACCCAAGATCAAAGTTCTTATCTGTTTACTCATCTCTTTCATTTTATTGTTCGACTTTGTGGGTAGAAATCTGCACAAAATTAATCATGATAATAATATCATTTTGAGACAATAAGAAACCTTACAACAGATGGATTAAGTTTTTCTTTACCTCCATCCTGGAATATAAATCCCTAAGGTAGATTGAATCACCAAATCACCTAGTTCAGTTTGAAGTTTGAAGATCTTTTTCCCTTTCTCGTAGCTACTCCCAAATGCTGTTCGAGAAATGACATCGGCAGCCATATTTTGTAGATAAGGCATTACATCCAACTCACATAATCCCTCTTCTGAGACCATGCTTTCCCATTTGGTAACCATCTCGTTACAACTGTGATAGAATGCTGGTACCATATCCTATAAGCCAATGTACAAATATGCATGACTAATTTTACATTTCAATAGATTTTAACTTTATCATGTAATGATCTTGAAACTATAATAATATTTACTGTGCATATATGATTCCAAGTATTATATTCATGATGCTCATAAATTTTTGGCTAAATTATAAAAAAAAATACTCACTAGTTTTGTCCTTTGCTAAGAAGCACATATACAAATACAAAACACTGACACGATGACATGTTATTTTAAAAAAATCTAGAACCACCACTAGGACACATTTATTAAAATATAATATCATTTTTATATTAGAAGAAAATTCAAACTCAATAAGTTTATGCTTTAAAAAATGAGTTTGATATATTTCATTCTCAAACTTTATTATTTCCGTCCTATATTATTATAATGTGCCAATTTGGTAATACTCAAGGAGGGTTCATTATGTGTCTAACAAATATTTGACCTCTATTGACTTTGTACAACTAGTGTCTAACACATATCTATTGTGCTAACAAGTGTCCAATACGTGTCCATAAAGTTTGAAGTGTTCAAAAAGTGTCCGACATGGACACACTAGCCAAACTAACGTGTCTACGCTTCTTAGATCATTTGTTTTAAAAAAATGTCCTTATTCTTTCAAAAGTTACAATATCACTGTTGACCTTTCATAAAGGTTTCAAAACTACCCGTAAAAAAACCCTTAGAAAGTTGGACGGAAAGTCGACGTATTTGAATGTCATAATTCAGACTTAATCCATGCCATCGTTCAAGGTTGCCTAATTTCTTTTTATAGAATATTTGCTAATTTTGCATAAATGTTGAAGAGCTTATTTCTTTGTGAAAAATTTGAACTTTTTCAATGATTGAGAGAAAGAGATACCTTAAGCTTTTCTAAATGAAATGCAGGATTGATTATCTTTCTGTGCTTGACCCATTTTGCTCCTTCATGATTTACAAGTCCATCTGCTAGTAACTTGACCAGGGGATTCATGCTCGGCTTTTGGATATCATTGATTAATGAAAACACAGTTTTAAGATGTTCAGTCTCCATTATGTGCACTCTTGGAATGGGCCCAAGCCACATGAATGAGTTCCTACCTACAACAACAAGCTTATTATATTGTTTTTAAAATAATTTAACCATAAATAGTTATTTTCCCCCTCTCCCCAAAATAGTGAGAGAAAGAGATCATTTAAAAAAGAAAAAAGAAAAAAGGAGATTGGGACGATGATGTTACCATAATTCTGAATGGTATGATGAACAGAAGGAATAACACGTGGAGCAATATGATTGGAGAAGTTCATCGGCTTGGAGATAGCCCGTTCTCTCATGGCGGCTCTGTCCTTCAAGTCTCCGTACAGAATCCGGTAAGAATTTCCGGCGAATCCTTGCTGTCTTAAAATCTTCTCTAATTTCTTCGGCTTCAGCCAAATCCAGTTCACAACTTTCCATCCCAATACCAGTAACAACAACACAACTATACAAATCGAAATCGTAGCTGCAACACACGACATTTCAATCGATTCAAAAATGCTCTGAGTTTTCTTCAACTTTTGAACCAAGATTAATGGTGAAGGAGACTCAAACTTCTCTCTGTTATTTATAACCATACAGAATTTTGCAATGGATAGTTTTCGTTTGTTGTTGGATGTATGTGAGAAAAACTTTTAACTTGTTTCCTACCTAAATTTTAATATTACTAGTACGGACTGTTATATTGTGACGGTCTTATTTTAATATTTTTTTTTTATATAAATAATGTCTTTTGAGGCTTGGTTGTTTCATACTTTTTTTTTTAATTTTATTTTAAACTTTATAGTTTAAGGATTGAGATTTGAACCTACAACATTTTTAGTGTGAGATTATTAAATGTCTCGATTTAGTTGAATTATGTTTAGATATACATTTTAATTACGTTTTTGAAATTTAATATTTGATTTTAATAAGTCATTCTCAATATTACTTAAATGTTTACATCAGACTAACAAAGGAAGATTCTAAATAAGGCTAGAAACATATTGGAATCAAATTTTAAAATTTAGGAGGTAATGGAGACCTTTAAAGTTAAGAAACTAAATAGATACTCTTTATCAGAGATGGACATCGTGGAATAATTTCGTGGAAAATTCATGAGTGGAAAATTTGCTAGCATCTCTCAAAATGTCTTGCAGTTGTAATACAAGTTTAATTTTAATTAAAAGAGACATAAAGTTCAACTATTTCCAATACATCGTTCTTTCCTTCTTTTTTTTGACTTAATTTCTGTTTTTCCATTTGGGGTGGGAGATTCTGATATCTAATCTCTTGATTGAGGGTATATGTTAATTATAATGAAGCTATACTCACTTTAACATCATTATTCATATAATAGTAGACAACTTTATATAAATTAAAATACATATTTTTTTAAAAAAAATTAACAGATTTAACTTTTTACTAATATGAATATAACTCAACAATTAAGATATATATTCATTTTTTTCAAAGTCGAAAGTTGGAATCTTTGCCATCTATTTTGTGATATACTTGAAACTACAATACATTAAAGTTTTAAAGGAAAATTAATGTGCTATGGTCTAAGGAAAATTAATGTGCTATGGTCTTATCCTCTGTTAAGGTTTATTGTTGTTCCCTTTAAATATTTATATATTTAATGTAGTCTTCACTTTTCAATGGTAAAAAAATTAATTGGTAAAACTCAAAATATTTAACTATATCATGCGCTGAAGGAAATTATTGTCATTGCGGTGACCCAAGCATATTTTGTAAGAAAATAAAGATATTAAATTCTTAAATTTTTATTTTATTTTACCTTTGTCTATTTTTTTTACATCATTAACATTTGAGAGTAGAGGATCCGAATACATGACCCCTTGGTCATAAGTGTTACTTATACCTGTTGAGTTATACTCTTGTTGGCTACTTTTATCTATTTAGTCCTTTTGAATCATTGAGTTTTGTGAAATAGTTTCTTTTAGTTGTTATTTTTTATTAACAAGTAAGAGAGAAATAATAGATGTTTGATTTTGTCCCCCCTACCATTTTTTAATTCAATAATTATAGAGCAGAGATCGAATCACAAACTTCTAAAATATATGTATTCTGAAATTTTATTGGTGATCTTTGATTTGAAAAAGTTTACACGAATTAATATTTTTTCTTCTTAGATTTTTTTTTTTTGAAATTATGTTTGCTTTACCATGTGTTTTTAATCATTTTTAAGAAAATATTTAAATTCTTAACCAAATTGCAACAACAAAAATTATTTGTAATTTTTTTTTAAAATAAAATTGAGTGAGTTATAATAATATGGATTATAATAATTTGTAGAATTATATAAAATTGTTTAAAATACAGAAGTATTTAGTCTAAATTATAATAATCTGTATTTAAAGTACATAATATTCTACAAATTATTATAACACACGTTATAATGACCTATACCTTAAACAACTCCACGCTCCGTCGATATGTGTAAAAGAAATGCAATGGAAATCCTTTTCTTGTTCAATTATTCATTAGCTTTATCAACAAAAGGAAGAAAGGAAGAAAGGAAAAAAAAAAAAAAGTTTGCGTATATTATTTTGCTTGTTAATAAATGTGGACGCGGGTGTCACTTTTAAGAGATTCTGGTGTAAATTTCTAAGGACATTTTTTCTTTTCTTTTCCAATGGCATGTGCTTAGAAGAAAACGTCACCGAACACATCAGCATAGAAAATTGATTTTGACTTTGGTTGCCTTTTCACATTAGACCATAACTTGGTGCTTGGGCTCCAAGACTCATTGCATTCAAGTCTTTTCTTTACTCTGAGGGATGGTTGGGTCATTATTTTAGATTTAGATGGTTGTATTTGGTTTAATGTGTTCAAAACTTCATGGGTTACAACAGTACAATCTCATGGATTTGTTCCATGTTTTCTTATTTTATTTGTCATGTTCTATTTTCGGTGATTAGTTCAATAACAATTTCGGTGACAACTCCAACAACTACACCGGTGACTCGACTACAATTAATGGCTACCTCTAGCAACAACTCCGGCGACCTGGTCACTGTTGAAAATTACCTCCGGCGACAACCCCGACGACCATACCGGTGACCCTGCTACTGCTGACGACTACACCGGTGACCTCCCCACCGATGACGGCTACCTTCAACGGCCACTCCGATGACCACATCGACGACTCCTGCCACCGCTGACAACTACCTCCGACGACAACTCCGACGACCATACCGATGACCCTGACCACCGCTGGCGACTACCTCCAACGATCACACTAGCGACCCCAACCACCACTGACGACTACCTCCGATGACAACTCCAACGACCACACCGGTGACCCCTGCCACCACTGACAACTACCTCCGACGACCATACCGATGATCCCGACCACCGCTGATGACTACCCATTTAAATTACAAAACACTCACAACCCATATCAGTGTTAGAAGTCTATCACTATAGAAGTTTTTCGAAGTTTATCACTAATAGACTTTTTGGTTGAATTGTTTATCTATTTTGATTAAAGTCCATCAATGATAGAAATATATTACTATCACTATCACTGATAGACTTCTTGTTTGAGATTTTTTATCTATTCTAATTAAAGTCTATTAGTGATAGAAGTTTATCACTATCACTGATAGACTCTTCGTCGAGATTTCTGTCTGTTCTGATTGAAGTCTATCAATGATAGAAGTATATCACTACACTGATAGACTTCTTATTTGAGATTTTTATCTATTCTGATTGACGTCTATCACTATCACTGATAAACTTCTATATGTGTTGTTTATCTGTTCTGATTGGAGTCTATCAATATCATCAATAGACTTCTATTTATATTGTTTATCTATTCTGATTGAAGTCTATATGTGATAAAAGTTTATCACTATCACTAATAGACTTCTTAATTGATATTGTTTATCTATGTTGATTGAAGTCTATCACCCTCACTAATAGACTTTTTGTTTGGTGACTGATAAACTTCTTGCTTGGTGTTGTTTATCAATGTTCAATGTTGATTGAAGTCTATCATGATATAAACCTATCACTATCACTGATATATAAACTTCTTGTTTGGTATTGCTTCTCTATGTTGATTGAAATCTATCAATGATAGAAGGATCTCACTATCACTATCACTGATAGATTCCTTGTCTGTTGTTGTTTATCTGTGTTTATTGAAGTCTATCACTTTCGCTGATAGACTTTTTGTTTGGTATTATTTATCTGTGATGATTGAAGGTTGTCACTATAATTGATAAACTTCTTGTTTCGTGTTGTTTATCAATGTTGATTGAAGTCTATCACTAACACTGAAAGATTTCTTGTTTGTTCTTTGTTTATTGGTATTTATTGAAGTCGATCATTATCACTAATAGACTTATTGCTTTTATTTTATCAGTATTGATCTAATCAATGATAGAAGTCTATCATTATCACTGATAGACTTCTTGTTTGTTGTTGTTTATATGTGTTTTTTGAAATCTATCACTATCACTGATGTCTTATGTAATGCCCCACATTTTCAGATACGGCTAATTTCATCTTTTGGAGTGTTTTTAGAATTAAGTGACTAAATTGAGATAGATGAATTTTTGAGTTATTGAACGAAGCTTATTTCCAAGTCTCAAATTCAATCATTTAGAAGCTTGGTAAGTGTTAAATACTAATTTTACATTGAAGATTTAAAGATTAAACTCAAAAGTTTCTCATGGAAAAAAAACAGGTGAGAGTGTTTGGAGACATTAAAAAAATCACAACATACATTGAGTGACTATTTTTTTCACTCTCATATGCAACATAAGGGTAAAAATAAAATAACAAAACTTTATTTAAAAGATTTGTTATATTTAAAAATCTTTTTAAAAGTTATTATATTTGCAAATAATTCGCTACCCAATACAATTATCCTAAAATTTATTTATTTATTTTGCTTACTCTATATGTAGTTAATTAATGGTAATGTTCAACATTTAAAGTTCTACTGTAAACATGTGTAGGATAAATGCCCATCCACATGCCATTATATCACCCATGCCATGTGACAAATTATACTTAGACATAGTGTCCTCCATGTGTCCATTTCTCACCAATGCTTAGTGTCCAATTGTTCCACATCCTTCTTGCCATTTAGCCTATAAATAGTGGCTTATGGTGGTTTATGAATGATATCCATTGGTGAAATTAGACCAATTCTCTCCCACTTTCTTTTATTTATTTATTTAATTTTTGCCATAATTTTCCACTATCTCATTATAATATTATATATATATATTCTAATTATAATTTCCAAATACTTGAATTATTATTATATTATTATTATTATTATTATTATTATTATTATTATTATTATTATATTCTTATTATAAATATATTATTATATTAGTATTTTAATATTGGTAAAATTATACCCGGTTTCAATCCTACTTTTACAACACGTTATCAGCACGAAGCTCTGCTGATTTTTCCATGAAGGTAAGTCTCCGTAAGCCATTTTTTTAATAATAAAATGTTATTTTGCATGTCTAATTGATTTCCTAATGTAAATGCAATTTATTTGTATATAGTATTACTTATGGCAAATCTTGCAAAATTAGAATTCATGACACTGGATATTAATGGAAATAACTACTTGTCATGGGTCCTCGATCTTTGAGATCCATTTAGACTCCATGAATCTTGGAGAAACAATTAAAGAAGGAAATGATGCATCAAATCAAGAAAAAGCCAAAGCTATGATCTTCCTTCGCCATCATCTTCACGAGGATTGAAAATGGAGTATCTTACAATAAAAGATCCCTACATTCTATGGCAAGGTTTGAAAGAAAGGTATGATCATCAAAAGCGGTTATTCTTCCAAAAGCTCGTTATGATTGGATGCACTGAGGTTGCAAGATTTCAAATCGGTGAAGTGAATATAATTCAAAGACTATTCGAATTAGTTCAAAATTAAAATTATGCGGAGAAAAAATTATCGATATTGATATGTTAGAAGACATTCTCCACTTTCCATGTTTCGAATATGCTCGCAGCAAGCAATATCGAGAGAAAGGCTTTAAAAATATTGAGAACTAATTTCATGTCTTCTCGTATTTGAACAAAATAACGAGCTATTAATGAAAAATCATGAATCTCGACCAATCGAGAGCAACACCATTCCTCGAAGTGAATCTTTGTGAATTTCAATAATCGTGGTCGAGGTTGTGGTCGTGGTCGAGGTCGGGACCGAGAGAGGAAGAAATACCTATTTTCGTGGTGGGCATTATAATTTTAAGAAACTCACACGAACTGATGATCATAAAGGAAAAACTCCATAAGATAAAAGTTCAAAAGGTGATGAACATAAATGTTTCTGGTGCGGAATGAGTGGGCATTGGTCACGTGCACTGCGTAAAGACGTCAAAACACGTTGTTGATCTCTATCAAGCTTCCAAGGAAGGAAAAAGGAAAAGGGAAGAATGTGGAGGTGAATCTTGTCATTCAAGAAGATGATGTGTTCGATCCCTCCAATATGGTGCATCTTGATGTGGCTGATTATTTTGAATCTCCTGGAGAGAAAATTGATGCAATCAAACAAGTAGAGGATGCTTTGTATGAAGATATATAATTAAGTACTGTTTCTAATTATAATATGTTTTTCTTGTTTTTGTATATATATTTAGAACTTTTTGTAATCGCTTTTCCTTTCTTATCAATGAAGAAATATGGACAATTTCAATATGTTGAGTAACAGAAAATGAGCAATGAGGATTTATGTCTAGCAGATGCGTAACTACTACGCATTACGATACTCATAAGCAGAAAATATTTTTCTAAATTGACAATTTGGAAGCAAAAATCAATACTATATCGAGTTCTCGCAGACTGATTGAAGGTTTTGGAAAAACAAGTTTTATCTTGCCTAGAAGAACAAAATTTTCAATTAATAATGCTTTGTTCTCTAGCAAATCAAAGAGAAATCTATTGAGTTTCAAAGATATACGTAATAATGGTTATCATGTTGAAACTGATCGTAAAAATAATATAGAGTATCTCTATATCACATCTATTGTTTCACATGAAAAACGTATATTGGAAACAACGCCACTTTTTCTTACGGATTATATTATACTCATATACGAGTAATCGAAAGTTATGCAACAATGAACCAGAAGTTCATGAATCCAGAAATATTCAGTGTTTGGAATGATCGACTGGGTCATCCAGGATCGATAATGATGAGGAAAATTATTGAAAATTCACATGGACATCCTTTAAAGAACCAGAAGATTCTTCAATCAAATGAGTTGTCATGTGATGCTTGTTCTCAAGGGAAATTAATTATTAGACCATCACCAGCTAAAGTGGGCATTGAATCACCTACATGTTTAGAGCAAATTCAAGGTGATATTTGTGGACCCATTAACCCACCGAGTGGTCCATTTAGATATTTTATGGTATTAATTGACGCATCCAGCAGATGGTCACATGTATGCTTATTATCAAGTCGAAATCTTGCATTTGCAAGATTACTTGCTCAAATAATTAAGTTAAGAGCACAATTTCCGATTATACAATTAAGACAATTAGACTTGATAATCTTTGGTGAATTTACATCCCAAACTTTTAATAATTATTGTATGTCAATTGGGATAAATGTTGAACATCCCGTAGCTCATGTTCATACACAAAATGGTCTAGCGAGAATCATTTATAAAACGTCCGCAATTAATTGCAAGACCATTACTTATGAGAGCTAAACTCCCTACATCGGTGCAGGGTCATGCCGCGTTTACACGCTGCATCATTATTACGTATTAGGCTACCATAAATATTCCCCATGCAATTAGCTTATGGCCGTGACCAAATGTATCCCATCCGAGAATTTTTGGATGTGCAATATATGTTCCAATTGCTCCACCACAACGTCTTAAGATGGGTCCTCAAAAGGAGGTTAGGAATATATGTTGGATATGATTCCCCATCAATTATTAAATATCTTGAAACTCGGCGTGGTGATGTATTTATTGCACGATTTCTTTGATTGTCATTTTAATGAAACAAATTTTCCAACATTAGGGGAGGAATTAAGAAGTTGGAAAAAGAAATTACGTGGAATGCATCATTATTATCTCATTTAGATCCTCGAAGAGAACAATGTGAACTTGAAGTTCAAAAGATAATTCATTTGCAAAATATAGCAAATCAATTACCAGATGCATTCATAGATGCTAAAAGGGTGACTAAATCATATATATAAAGAAAGAAATGCTCCATCAAAAATTGATATTCCACAGGAACAAGTTATCAATAATGAGTCCGAGCACGCCGAGCGTGGTAGACCAATAGGTTCCAAAGATAAAAATCCTCGAAAAGAAAAGTAGTTGAGAATCAAAATGATTCGATAAAAGGTATGGATGTTCGGAAGAAATCCAAGATACAACTACTCAAAAGAGTATTGATGAAAATCAAACGCTTGAGGATAATAATGAAATTTCTATAAACTATGTTACAACAAAAAAGAGATGGAACCGAAATGATATTATTGTTGACAACATTTTTTCTTATAATGTTGCTCACGATATTATTCATGAAAGTGACGATTTTGATCCAAAATCTATCAATGAATGTAAACGTAGAAAGGATTGGCTGAAATGGAAAGAAGCAATCCAAGCAGAGTTGAGCTCACTTTCAAAACGTGAGGTTTTGGACCGATGAGTCCTAACATCAGAAGGTGTTAAAGCTGTGGGATACAAATGGGTATTTGTAAGGAAAAGAAATGAAAAGAATGAAGTCACAAGATATAAAGCGAGACTTGTTGCACAAGGATTCTCGCAAAGGCCTGATATAGATTATGAGGAGACATATTCTCTCCGTGGTGGATGCAATAACATTAAGATATTTGATTGGCTTTGTTGTATATGAAAAACTTGATATGCATCTAATGGATGTAGTCACGACGTATTTATATGGATCTCGGATAATGACATTTATATGAAAATCCCGGAAGGATTTAAAACACCAGAAACATATGAATCAAGTTCTCGGGAATTGTATTCGATAAAGTTACTGAGAGATCATTATATGGATTAAAACAATCGGAGACGAATGTGGTATAATCGCTTTGAGTGAATATCATTGAAAGAAGGATATCAAAATAATCCAATATGTCCGTGTGTTTTTATAAAGAAATCTCATCGGATTTGCTATTATAAGCTGTATATGTTGATGACTTAAATATAATTGGAACTCTGAAAGAGTTATCCAAGGCAATATAATATCTTAAGAAAGAATTCGAGAGGAAAGATCTTGGAAAAACAAAATTTTGCCTTGGTTTGCAAATTGAACATTTAGCGAGATGGGATATTTGTTCATCAATCAACTTATACAGAGAAAATCTTAAAAGATTTTATATGGATAAAGCACATCCATTGAACATTCCAATGGAAGTTCGTTCATTAGATATAAAGAAAGATATATTTCGACCTCGAGATGATAATGAAGAACTTCTTGGTCCGAAGTACCATATCTTAGTGCAATTGGTGCACTTATGTATCTAGCTAATAACACAAGACCATATATTGCATTTTCAAGAAATTTATTAGCTAAATATAGTTCATGTCCTACAAAAGACATTGGAACGGAGTTAAGCATGTACTTCGATATCTTCGAGGACGATTGATATGAGTTTATTTTATTCTAACAAATCTAGCTTTGATCTAGTTGGTTATGCAGATTACGGTTATCTATCCGATCCACACAAAGCTAGATCTCGCATAAAAGTTATCTATTTACATGTGGAGGAACCGCTATATCATGGCGATCAGTGAAACAGACCATCACGACCACTTCTTCGAATCATGCTGAAATTCTCGCAATTCACGAGGCAAGTCGAGAATATGTATGGCTAAGATCAATGGCACAACACATTCGTGAGACATGTGGATGGTCTTCTAGTAAACATCCTCCAACAATATTATACGAAGACAACACAGCATGTATAACTCAAATCAAAGGAGGATATATCAAAGGAGATAGAACGAAGCATATCTCTCCAAAGCTTTTCTACACTCATGACCTTGAAGAAAATGGCGAGATCTCAGTACAACAGATTTGTTCGAAGGATAACTTGGCGGACATATTTACAAAAGCATTACCAACTACAACATTTGAGAAATGGTTTCATGATGATTGGGATGCGAAGACTGAGAGATCTCAAGTGATGTCTTCATGAGGGGAGTAAATGTATTATATAAAATATGTACTCTTTTTCCTTCACTAGGTTTTTATCCCATCAGTTTTTCCCTAGTAAGGTTTTAACGAGACATATATTATATAAATGGGCATTTAAGGGGGAGTATTGTAAACATGTGTAGGATAAATGCCCATCCACATGCCATTATATCACCCATGCCATGTGACAAATTATACTTAGACATAGTGTCCTCCATGTGTCCATTTCTCACCAATGCTTAGTGTCCAATTGTTCCACATCCTTCTTGCCATTTAGCCTATAAATAGTGGCTTATGGTGGTTTATGAATGATATCCATTGGTGAAATTAGACCAATTCTCTCTCCCTTTCTTTTATTTATTTATTTAATTTTTGCCATAATTTTCCACTATCTCATTATAATATTATATATATATATTCTAATTATAATTTCTAAATACTTGAATTATTATTATTATAATAATATTATTATTATTATTATTCTTATTATATTATTATTATAAATATATTATTATATTAGTATTTTAATATTGGTAAAATTATACCCGGTTTCAATCCTACTTTTACAACAAGTTCATATTTTATCGTAGTGAATTTTAGATTTAAATAATTTGGAAAACTAAACTAAAAATTGTCTATAAATCAATCGATAATAAACTATCTAAAATTTAATTTACAAATTATTAAACTCAATTCCTATTAAATATTACAAGTTGAAAATACTCCAACTCTTTACTAAATCATAATAAATTTGGACTCAATCGTAATGAGATTGCGGCTCGAATGTAATTGAGATGAAATGTAATGGAATTACTGTACATCACTCTAAAATTAGAATAAAATTAGATATGAGTCATGACTAATATAATGCCTTTTTATATTAATAATTAGTTAAAATACAATCAAATTAAGATGTTATTCTTCCATTTATATACTTATTAAAATTTTTATATATGAAAAAAAATAACATCTAAATTTAAATAAAAAAATGTAAAATTTTATAAAATAAAATAGTAACTATCCAAAAAAAGATTGATCTCGACAGAGGATAAAAAATATTTTATCAATCTAAAAAATCTCGCGAGATCCCTTCGAGAAAGAAGCTCTTCTTCTCTGGTGTGTTTCATTCAAGTGCTAACGATGTGATAATATGAAGTGTTTTCACTGTGGGCAAAGCAATAAAAATAATTATGGGGTTTAATGTTTTATAAGAAATTAAAGAAGAATGAAAGAGGAGGAGTGTTGGGATTGTTGGAGTGCCAACCAAAGTTTCACATTGGCTAGATAAGGGGGTAATCATGGGTATATAAGTAAGGGATAGTATCTCCATTGGTATGAGGCCTTTTGGTGGGAACTAAAAACAAAACCATAAGGGCTAATGCCCAAAGTGGACAATATCATACCATTGTGGAGATCTGTCGGAGTCGGTTGCCCCTAACAAGTGGTATCAGAGCTGGGCCCCTGACTTAGCCATGCCGGTAGAATCCCCAGGTGTCAAACAAAGAAGGCGAGCCATCGGCATAGTCATAGTGAATCCGTGGTCGAGCTTCCGGATGTTGTGTGCTCCAGTGGAGAGTTGACAATGCAGTTTACTCCAGTGAGGAGTATCAGTGACTCCAGTGAGGAGTCGTCAGTAATTTGCTCGAGTGTAATTCGGAGGGATGACTATTTGAGGGGAGACTCGAAGTGGTACTTTGTTTGAGGGGAGGATTGTTGGGATTGTTGGAGTACAACCAAAGTCCCACATTGGCTAGATAAGGGGATAATCATGGGTATATAAGTGGGGGCACTATCTCCATTGGTATGAGGCGTTTTGGTGGGAACCAAAAACAAAGCCATGAGGGCTTATGCCCAAAGTGGACAATATCATACCATTGTGGAGATCTGTCGGAGTCGGTTGTCCTCTAACAAGTGGTATCAGAGCTGGGCCCCTGAGTTAGCCATGCCGGTAGAATTCCCAAGTGTCAAACAAAGAAGTTGAGCCATCGGCATAGTCATAGTGAATCAGTGGTCGAGCTTCCAGATGTTGTGTGCTCCAGTGGGGAGTTGACAACGCAGTTTACTCCAGTGAGGAGTATCAGTGAGAAGTCGTCAGTAATTTGCTCGAGTGTAATTCAGAGAGATGACTATTTGAGGGGAGGCTCGAAGTGGTACTTTGTTTGAGGGGAGGATTGTTGGGATTGTTGGAGTGCCAACCAAAGTCCCACATTGGCTAGATAAGGGGGCAATCATGGGTATATAAGTAAGGGATAGTATCTCCATTGGTATGAGACCTTTTGGTGGGAACCAAAAATAAAACCATGAGGGCTAATGCCCAAAGTGGACAATATCATACTATTGTGGAGATCTGTCGGTTGCCCCTAACAAGGAGGAAAAAAGAAAAAATAGTTGTGGATGTTAAAATAGAGAAAAGATAATGGGGGAAAGATAAGCAAAAAAGATGAGAGGTAGAGATTGTCCCACTGGGCGTGCCAATTTGTATACACGTGATTTCAGCGAAGAAATAGAAATGAGACACGTGTAATTGAAGGTTGTGTTTGTATTAATTTGAATTTTGTGAGTTACAATCTCTAATGTTTATCCTCTGATTCTTTCTCTCTCTCAAGTGTAATTTGTCTGAGGGCTTTACAGCTTGTTCTCGGACGTAGACTTGATTCGAGGGTTTCGCAGCTTGTTCTCGAACATAGACTTGTCTTGAGGAGTTTGCAGCTTGTTGAAGGTCTTCGGCTCGTAGCTTGTTGAAGGCCTTCGGCTTGCAGGTTATTGAAGGTCTTCGACTTGTTGCATGTTGAATGACTTGGCTTGCGACTGTTGAAGGACTTCGCTTGTAGCTTGTTGAAGGTCTTCGGCTTATTGCTTGTTGAAGGTCTTCGGCTTGCAGCTTGTTGAAGGACTTCGGCTTGTAGCTTGTTGAAGGTCTTCGGCTTGTAGCATGTTGAAGTCTTCGAGTTGTAGCTTGTTGAAGGTCTTCGGCTTGTAGCATGTTAAAGTCCTTCAGCATGTAGGTTATTGAAGTCTTTTAACTTGTAACTTGTAAAAGTCCTTCGCGGAATATTTAAGGACTTGTCTTACAAAGATTCGCCCTTAAAGACTCGCTCTTGCAGCGTTCGCACTTGGAGACTCGTCTTGCGTTGCGTTCGCACTTAGAGACTCGTCTTCCGCGCTTGAGACTCGTCTTCTGCGTTCCGCACTTGGAGACTCGTCTTCCGCACTCGGAGACTTGTCTTCCGCGTTCCGCACTCGGAGACTCGTCTTCCGCGCTCCGCACTTGGAGACTCGTCTTCCGCGCTTGGAGACTCATCTTCCGCACTTGGAGACTCGTCTTCCGACGCGTTCAAAGACACCTAAGGACTTTAGAGAGCATCCAACACCTAAGTACTTTGCTATGAATCCTCTCTGAATTCTCTTGAGAGTGAAATTTCTGAACCTTTGAAATGAATGGGAAGCTCTCTATTTATAGAGCTTTCCAAGGCATGTGGGTTTGGGCTTTAATGACTTTTGGGCCCAACAATCTGAACTTGAGTTTTATTGGATTTGGGCTCAATCATTTGGATTTGGGTTTTATTTATCTTACCTAATTCCATATAATCCAATTTGACCAAAATTAAATTTAATTATTTTGGCAAATTGCATGTTCCCCCTTCACTTTTAGAATTTGTCAATTCTTATTTTCAAACTAAATTTAGGACACATGTCAATTTATCATTGGTCCCAAATTTAATCATTTACAACTTCGTCATTAATTTGGAATAATGACGTGGCAGCTCGAGGATTGGTTGAAATTTCTATGTCAACAAATGCCCCTTTTCGAGATTTAGGCACAAGTATGTGTGGGTGAATCTAAAAAAGATAATATTGAGCCAAAATGTACAACATTCGCTCATAATTTTGACTCAACTTGATGTGTCAATTTAGTCGAAATATGAACCTGGTTCATAATTTTTTTTTACATACCTTCATGTCAATTTATCAAAATATGAAAATTTGGTCAATATTTTGATTTCTCTTGCATGACATAAAATTTAGACAAATTGGTGTAGATTTGAAGTTTTACCCAATTTCCTCTTTTGAACTTGGAGTAGCATTTGAATTTCACTCCAACATTGATTTGTGATAAAATCCAGAGTATGTCCAAATTTTAACTTGGTGAGATAAAATTGAAACTCTATCAAGATTTTGATTTGGATAGAATTAATTTATCAAACTTTGATTTGGGATAAAATTTGGAGTATCCTCAAATTTTGATTTGAGATAAAATTAAAATTCTACCATGATTTAAACTTGATAGAATCAACTTTATCTAATCTTGATTTTGGATAAAATTTGGATTATGCCCAAATTTTTTTTGAGAAGATAAAATTAAAATTCTACCATTAAAATTTGGATTTGGAGATAGGATCGCTTGCAGACGATTTTCGATTGGAGATAAGATAAATCAAATTTTGATTTGAGGTGAAATCATATTCCAATTCCAATTCTAACTCCTATTTGAATTCCAACTTTTATTTTGAAATCTGACCTTTATCCTCTTCTCAAGTATAAATAGAAGAGGTGAGACTTCCATCAATTCATCCCAACATAGCGCAATACCTTCATACTAAGGTATGAGGCGAGTCCCAAACCTTGACTCTTTTTTTCTTTTCCCTTTTTTTTTAATCATCTATGTACTTACTTTTTTTTTTTTTTGTACAACTTAATAATTGCGATCTTGCAGAGCATCTCCTCCTAAAACAAGAGGCTTCATCCATTGGAAGGTAAATAGGTAAGTAGATTTTTTTTTTTTATTATTTTGTGATACTTTGCCCTCTTAGCACAAGTGCACTTGTGGGACCCTCGTCGGTTTAGGGTGTACTTGTAGCTGTCGAATTTCCTTGTTCCGAGCGCATATACACTTGTGGGACCCTTGTCGGTGTCGGGTGTACTTGCAGACTCTGAGGATTTTCTCGTTCCAAGCGCATATACACTTGTGGGACCCTTGTCGGTGCTTGGGTGTACTTGCACTCTGAGGACTTCCTTGTTAGAGAGTGCATATACACTTGTGGGACCCTTGTCGATGCACAGGGTGTACTTGTAGTGCTTGATTTCCTTGTTCCAGCGCATATACACTTGTGGAACCCTTGTCGGTGCAGGGTGTACTTGCAGCTACGGAACTCCACATGTTCCTCTCTTTTATTTTGTTAACTGCAACCCCCAGTTTTTATAGCACCCTTTTCGAGGTTTGTTTAGCAACACCCGACCCCTAACGAGACCTATGGTGTTCCTGCAGCTCCATTGCTTTTCAATGTTAAGTCAGAGACAACTTTTAAGGTACGTCATGTCTCACATCTACTTTTTCTTCTTTTTTTTTATTTTGTATATTTTTTTTTCTTTTTTTGTATTTGTATTTTTTTTCTACTGGGTTTATCAGTATTTTCTCCATGATGTTACTGTTGGCATGAAATCTCTTAAGTTAGTGAAAGAGTGGGTAATGGTGGGTGAAACCTTAATCTTGATATAACGAATGAGCGAACACCAACAAGTGAGATCTCTTAGCATGGAAAATGAGTCAATGTCGACTGACGAAACTGATAATCCCATGAAATGGGAGTTAATTATCACAATTCCGCTCTTAAAACTCGCTAAAAATCGAGTAAAATGAAATTCATCATTGATTTTAGGTCTTTTTCTTGGGCCGTAGCGAAGCATGCCAGTAGTTAAGAGAAATTTTATTATTTACCCGTCATTTTTATGGCATTATCTTGCTTTTGTTTAGGTTTTGAAGTTGAACCAAAAAGAGTGTAGGATGATAAGCATTGATGGTGAATTAGTTATGCAATGAGGCTACAATGCTACAACATGGTGCAGCACAAAGTCGTTGTGGGGGCAATGCTGTAGCACTGTGCGACACAAAACCATAATGTTTGGCCAATGCTATAGCATCAAAAACTTAAAACTGGAAGCTGTTTTCTCGCGAAAATTTTCTGCTGATGTCAGCTGTGCGTCACGCCTCATTAAAAACGAACCAATCAGAAGCTGCCACGTGGATAGGGTGATTGAAAAATAACCCTAAGAGGAAAAAAAAGGGAAGCCATCGATCAAAAGCGACGGAGATCTCTCTTTCGGAAAACCCACATTCTTGGAGAAGAAGAAGAAGAAGAATCCGGTGATTGAAGAGCCATTCTTGAAGAGAAGAAGAAGATCCTTCATCCCGCTCTCTCTCTTTCGTTTCTTCGTTGTTTATCTCTGCTTTGTTGTTGTTTTTTTGATTTGCCCTAACTTTTCTTAAGCTTTTAGCTAAACCGTTATACGTTTGGAACCTTTTAGTTGTAATCTTTGGTTAAACATCTCATTATGTTCTTTGAATTCTTGTTTATTGAGGATTATTTTTCCTTTTCACCTATGGGCTAAGTGTTTAAGAAATTTGGAATTTATGGTTGAATGTGGTTTGTTGAACTTGTTTTGATCCAATGCACATGTTGAAGTTATATTTCCATTTGTGGTGTGTATTGCAAGTTCTTATTTGAGTTTGATCACCTTAAATAGGACATTTAGCTTGTTCTTAATAATGAAAAGGTTAGGAATGGGTAGATTAGCACACGTGGAGCAAGTGACTTCTCATGGAGAGAAGTTGTAGGGTGTGACATGCATTCTAAACTTGTGTTTTTAGGAGTTCAATCTTTTAATGTCCAGTTAGCATTGGGTTTTCATAGACATATGCTTAACTTTGTGTTAAAGCGAGAAAATCGAGTTCGGGAAGTCTCGAGGTCGATTTTAGCATAAAATTTCCTCTTATATAACGATTGTGGTGTTAATCTTTGCAGACATTGGCAAGTCAAAATTTGTAAAGCAATACCATCGCTTCCTAAAATTCCACCCTCCTTTTTATCCATTTTATTATTTGTTTAGCACCTTAATCATTTACTCCAAGTTAGTTTTGGGTCTTTTTAAGTGTCCTTTGCTTTAGTGGTTGCTTTGGTGCTTGTTTCTAAAACGTTTTGCATATTCACTTGTGTTCTTTAATTTAGTTTTAAGCTTAGTAGTTCATACTTAATTTCACCATTTTCGCCAACCTGTAGTCCTGTGGGATCGACCTTGTTCACCAAATACTACCTACGATTGCGTATGCTCACATGCGTAGTGAGTTTTTGCACAACAAGTTTTTTTGGCGCAGTTGTGGGACTAATTGTTTGAGAATTTTGTGAAATTGAGTACTTTTATTTGTTATTGTTAGTTTTAGTTAACACATCCAAAATTTTGATTGGTTACCTTGGTATCGTGCTAGGTACTAATTTCCTTATATGAACGAGAGCACGATCTCGAATTGCAACCTCTTGATCCCGAGATCGAACGCACATTTCACCGTCGAAGAAGGAGAAAAGAGAGACGAGCAGAAGTTGAAGGTATGGTTGAACCGCCACGAGAGTTGATAATAATGGTGGTGCTAGAGCAATGGAAGATGAGAGAGATCGATTATTCAGAATATGCGCGTGCGATTCGATTCCGTGGATTATGCCACCGTAAAATAGAGGCACAACATTTTGAATGAAAGCGGTCATGTTTGAGATGCTTCAAAGACACAGCGATTTGGTGGTACGCCGATGGAGGATCCTCACTTGCACCTCCAGCATATTCATGGGAGTCTGCAAATCTTTTGGGATCGGAGGAGTCGGTGAGGATACCCTTAGGACCCGACGCTTTTCCCGTATTCATTAAGAGGGAAAGCGCCAGAGTGGTTGAATACAATACCACCCGAGGAGCTATCTCGAGTTGGAATGAGTTGGTGGAGCAGTTCTTGATTAAGTATTTTCCACCCACTAAGACTGCCAAACTCAGGAGTGAGATAACTTCATTTCAGCAACAGGAGGATGAATCATTGTATGAAACATGGGAGAGATTTAAGGAGGCATTGCATGCAAATGCCCAAATCATGGTATTCCTATGGCATTCGGGATGCAAACTTTCTATAATGGGTTGAATACCCATACAAGGATGGTAGTGGATGCCTCAATTTGGAGGAGCATTGTTGTCAAAGACATACAATGATGCTTATGAGATTTTAGAGAAGATCGCAAAGAATAACTACGGTGGCCTACTTCACGCCTTAATCCGACTCGCCAGTAGTAGCGGTGGTGCATAGACGCGGTGCTGTGAGCTTAGCAGCGGCCTGATTGCCACCCTTAACAATACATGAAGTCAATGAACATGGGTTGTGGAGTCGATTTGGGCCGCCAATGTCGATTATCATGTGTTTATTGTGGGGAGGGCACACTTTTGATGTTTGCCCATCCAATCCGGCCGGTAAACTATGTATGGGTACAACAAGAATTTCAACCCCTATTCGAATACATACAACCCGGGTTGGAGGCACCATCCAAACTTCGCATGGAACAATCAAGGAGTTGGGCCTTCAAATCAAACAAATGAGACCTCCAAGTACCCGTGGATTTCAACAACAAGGATATCCTCGGCAAATTTGCGCAAAATTCTAAGGCACAACCTCAAGAGTCTACATCTTCACTGAGACTCTGTTGAAAGAGCATATGGCTAAAGCGATGCCATAGTGCAAAGCCAAGTCGCTTCAATCGTAAATTTGGAGAACCAAATGGGTCGATTAGCAGCGTTGAATAATAGAGCCAAGGTACATTGCCTAGCGACAATCGAGAATCCAAGAGGCAAAGGCAAGGAGACATGTAAAGCGGTGCAACTCCGAAGTGGGAGAGAATTAGAGGAGCTTCCACCCGAGTTCCTAAGATAAAAGAGCCCACTTCAATCCAAGAGCAAGTTGAGTGCAAAGTAAAAATCAAGTTGAATGTGGGAATAACGGAGAAATGTTGCAAACATCACCTCAACATCGAAATTGATCAGAACAGTGTTGTAGCATTTCCTCTGCATCAGGAGATTGATCACAGCGGTGTTGCAGCTTTGCCACACCAACAGAAGCTAGGACAGAAAAATGATGCAACATTGTCACAGTCACAGCCAATCGAGCAGGAACATTCGAGACCACCACCACCTTTTCCACAACGTTTTCAGAAGAAAGAGCAAGATAAGCAGTTTGACAAGTTTTTAGAGATTCTGAAGGAGCTACACATCAATATTCCATTGGTTGAAGCTTTGAAGCAAATGCCTAACTACGCAAAGTTCATGAAGGACATTCTAACTAAAAAGAAGCGACTAGGGAATTTGAGATCGTGGCTCTAACTTCACGAATGTTCTTCTATTGTTCAGCAGAAAATCCCTAAGAAGTTGAAAGATCCAGGGAGCTTTACCATCCCATGCACCATTGGGAGCACATATTGTGGGCGAGCCTTATGTGATTTGGGGGCAAGCATCAATCTCATGCCTATGTCTATCTTTAAAAAGCTTGGTATTGGCGAGGCAAGGCCCACCACAGTCTCATTACGGTTGGCGGATCGTTCGGTGGTATATCCGAGAAGGAAGATAGAAGATGTGTTGGTAGCGTGGACAAATTCATTTTCCCCTGCAGATTTCATAATACTTGACTATGGTTCGACAATGAAGTTCCAATCATACTTGGACGACCGTTCTTAGCCACGGGAAGGACACTTATTGATGTGCGAAAGGGAATTGACAATGAGAGTCAATGATCAGAGGTAACTTTCAATCTTTTAATTCATTACATTTCCCTAATGATGTCGAAGAGTGCTCTCTTGTGCATGTTTTATGCAGATCGGTGGTGGATAGTTGGCATGAGAGAGCTGGTAGCTTCTAATGAATTTGTTGAAGGTGAGAATGAAGCTAAATGTGATGATAAAGGAATGATCGCTCATGTGGTTGCCAAACAATATGGTGGGGTGCATCGAAGCCAATTTGAATCATTGGGGCTTTCAGAGAGAAATATTCTTGCACCAAACCATCGGTTGAAGAACCACCGCTTTGGAGCTTAAACCACTTCCTCACATTTGAAATATGCGTACTAGGGAAAGAGGCCACTTTGCGGTGATCATATTATCAACTCGAGTGGAGAATGTGAAGCAGAGATTGTTAGATGTGTTGAGACAACATCGAGAGCGATTGGGTGGTCCATGGCGGACATAAAAGGTATCATCCATCAATATGCATGCACAAAATCTTGTTGGAGGATGATAGTTTGAATTCGTTGAGCATCGAGGCGTCAACCCTGTCATGAAAGAGGTAGTGCGTAAGAGGAGATAATCAAGTGGCTTGATGCAGGTATCATCTTTCCCATTTCTGATAGTACATGGGTAAGCCCGGTCCAGTGTGTGCCAAAGAAGGGCGGGATCACAGTGGTAGAAAATCTGAATAATGAATTGATCCCGACAAGAACAATCACTGGGTGGCGTGTTTGCATGGACTATCGGAAGTTGAACAAAGCCACGCGGAAGGATCACTTCCCCTTACCCTTTATTGATCAAATGCTTGACAGGCTGGCAGGTAAGGAGTATTATTGCTTCCTAGATGGGTATTCTAGGTACAATCAGATTACGATAGCACCAGAGGATCGAGGAAAAGACTACCTTTACTTGTCCTTATGGCAGCGCGTTCGCATTCCGGCGAATGCCGCCGGGTTATGTAATGCTCCTGCGACATTTCAGCGATGCATGATGGCAATATTCAGCGACATGGTGGAGAAAACCCTTGAGGTATTTATGGATGACTTCTCTACTTTTGGTGAAACTTTTGATGTGTGCTTGTTTAATCTGCAGGATATTCTTAAACGATGTGAGGAGACCAACCTAGTCTTGAGCTGGGAGAAATGTCACTTCATGGTTCGTGAAGGGATAGTTTTGGGGCACAAAGTATCAAAAGTGGGGATAGAAGTCGACAGAGCAAAGATTGAGGTTATTGAGAAGATGTCTCCGCCAACCACAGTTAAAGGAGTCAGAAGTTTTTTGGGGCACGCAGGGTTCTACAGGAGGTTTATAAAAGACTTTTCGAAGATTTCAAAACCTCTTTGCATGTTGCTTGAACAATCCAGACCCTTTGCTTTTGATGATGGTTGTAAAGAAGCTTTTGTGAGATTGAAGAAGGCTCTGGTTTCAGCTCCTGTGATTGTAGCTCCGGATTGGACCTTACCTTTCGAGATGATGTGTGATGCGAGTGATTTCGCAGTGGGAGCCGTTTTGGGGCAGCGAAGAGGCAAGGTATTTCATTCTATTTATTACGCCAGTAGAACGTTGAATGATGCCCAAGTCAACTATACAACCACAGAGAAAGAGTTGTTGGCAGTGGTTTTTGCTTTTGATAAATTCAGAGCCTACGATTGGTACAAAGGTGATAGTGTTCACAGATCACTCAGCAATCAAATATTTGATTTCTAAGAAAGATTCTAAGCCCAGGTTAATCCGTTGGGTGCTTTTGTTGCAAGAGTTTGACTTGGAAATCAGAGATAGGAGTGGGGCACAGAATCAAGTGGCAGATCACTTATCTCGACTTCATGTGAAGGTTGAGACACACCACCAAGAGCCCATTAAAGAGACATTTCTGATGAGCAACTTTTTAGTGTGAGCAAGCATCTCCCATGGTATGCGATTTGGTGAATTACCGGTGAGTGGACTCTTGCCTCCGAGATGAATAAGCGAAAGAACTAAAGAGGTTCATGCATGATGTAAGGTATTTTCTTTGGGATGAACCCTTTCTTTACAAAAAATGTGCTGATCAAGTATTGAGGCGTTGTGTCCACGAAGAAGAGGTCCAAAATATCTTGCATCATTGTCACGCGCTTCTTATGGTGGCCATTTTGGTGGAGCCAACAGCAGACCAAAGTGCTTCTGATGCGGGTACTTTGGCCTCTCTCTTTCAAAGATGCTCATCTATTTGCTAAGTGTTGTGATCGTTGTCAAAGGGTGGGAAACATTTCACAGAGACATGAAATGCCCTTGAACAACATTCTCGAGGTCGAGCTCTTCGATGTGTGGGGGATAGACTTCATGGGTCCATTCCCGCAATCTCATGGGAACCTGTATATCTTGTTGGCAGTGGACTACGTGTCCAAGTGGGTCGAAGCGATTGCATCACCAGTTAACGACTCCAAGGTAGTCAGCAAGTTCTTGAAGAAGAATATCTTTACACGCTTTGGTACACCTCGAGCGCTCATAAGCGATGAGGGTACTCACTTCGGGAGCAAAATGCTAGAATCAATGTTGGCCAAGTATGGGGTGAAGCATAAAGTGGCCACCGCATACCACCCTCAAACAAGTGGGCAAGCCGAAGTGTCGAATAGGGAAATAAAGCGTATTTTGGAGAAAATGGTGTGCTTGTCACGAAAGGATTGGTCCTTAAAGCTTGATGATGCTCTTTGGGCATACCGGACAGCATACAAAACCCCGATAGGCATGTCGCCATATAGGCTTGTGTTCGGTAAGGCTTGTCACTTGCCTTTGGAACTTGAGCATAAAGCCTATTGGGCTCTCAAGGAGTTGAACTTCGACCTTCAAGCCTCGGGAATGAGAGGAAGGCGCAACTTCTTGAGCTTGAAGAGTTGAGGTGCTTTTCTTATGAAAATGCAAAGATTTATAAAGAAAAGACCAAAGCATGGCATGACCGCCACATTGTTTCGCGAGAATTTCTACCGGGGCAACACGTTCTTCTTTTCAACTCTCGTTTGAAATTGTTTCTGGGAAAACTCAAGTCACGGTGGTGGGGCCTTTCAAGATAGTAAGTGTTTTCCCTCATGGAGCAGTTGAGCTTCTTGATGAGAATACAGGGGGCACTTTCAAAGTTAATGGTCAACGAATTAAGCATTTTTGGGGGAGCACCATGGACAGAGAAAAATCATGTGTGATTCTCAACGATGAATGAAAATCTGAGAGAGAGTCGGTGAAGACTAAAAACCAAGCGCTTTGTGGAGGCAACCCATTTTAGCTAAGTTTTTATGTGTGTTGAGTTTATTTTTTTGCGTTCTTTTGGTTTTTGTTGAGTCTAGTGTCGTGGTAGGTTTATTTTGTTGGGCATGATCTTTGCTAATGTTGTGAAATTCATGTGGTTGCAGGTGAAAAAGGGAGGAAAGGCAGTAGCTCAATTCTGAAAAATTGTAAAAAAAACTGGGCAGTGTTTGCGTTGTTCCCTGTGTGCAAACAATGTTGTAGCATTGGGGAGTCAAAAGGGCTTGCATAGATCTTGTAGCAACTAATGCTATAACATCGATAAACTACAAAAATACAGAGGAGTTTTGAGTGTTGTTTTCATCTTTTATTTCACGTCGCGCCTTCCGTTTAAATAAAAAAAAAAAAAAAGAGTTAATGCTATATTTGCTCCCCTTATTTATTACGAGAAAAGAAAAAGAGAGAGAGAATGGGTAAAAATTAATACAGGGGAGCCTTGCTCACCCGTTTCATTTCCTTCTTTTCTTCGTTTCTCTCATCCCCCTTTCTCCCTCTTTTCGACAGCTTCAAGATTTAGGCTTAGGGTTGTCTTTTTTTTTTGCAAAGAAGAAGAAGCCAATGCACCGCCCATCCACGTTTTCTTCTTCGTTCTTCGTTGTGCATCGCGGTGGCGTGGACTCCGAGAGCTCCTCCTCTCAGTGATCTTGTGGGTTCAAGTTGAAGTGCCGATTCTTAAAAAAAAAAAAAAAAAGGGTTGAATTTACGTGGGTTTTGAGTTGCTTTCCAAGTAAGTCCCTAAACCCTAACATTCCTTTCTTATTTTAGTTCACTTGGGTTTGCCGCTTGAGGTGTTAGAGGAGACAAGTTCATTGTGTTGGTTGGGTTGTGCAACTGAGAAGCTTATTCCGAGGAAGCTTGGGTTGATTCAAGTTTTGAAGAAGTTAGTTGTGTGGTATTTGGTTTGTTGTCGTTCGTAAGAAGAAAAAAAAAAAAAAAGAACGAAGAAGTTACGTGTTGTGATTTGGTTGGTCGAGCCATGATTCCCTCGTTGTTTAGTTTATTTAGTGTGGTTGCTTATGCATTATTGGTTGCTCGCATCTATTTTGTTCTTTGTTTTGAGTTGTTAAAAAAAAAAAAAAAAAAAAAAAAAGCATTAGCTTAATTCAGAGAAAAGAAGCACCATTTGAGCATAATGCCACCCAAATCTCGTGCTAAAGTTGCTGGTTCTAAGCGCTCTAAGTCAGAAAAGGCAAGTCAACGTCTTTCAGAGATAAGTACTCGCGGGTTATATTGTGAAAGAGGGTTCATATTGACAAAGGACGATGATTTAGGCCTTCCGAATTATGTTTCACGGATTCTGTTGTCAAGAGAGTGGATTACATTTGGAGCTCAGCCAAAAAGAGTCATAATGCCTCTTGTCTATGAGTTTTTAGCTAGCTTTGAAGACAATGGTGCATTTCTAGTGCAAGTAAGAGGCACTGCAGTGAATTTTTCAGCATCCCAAATTAATTTAACTCTTGGCTTGGAGGATTTTGAAGATGAATTCTTTGGGTGGAAGCAAAAGGTAACTGAGAAGAAGAGTGCGAGAGTGTTGAAAAAGCTCACAGAGGAAGGGGCTGAGTGGATAATTTCAAAGAAAGGTAAGAGAACCTGTTTGAGAACTTCTCTGAAACCAGAGTACCGTGTGTGGTACCACTTCATTCGCACCAAAATCTTGCCAACGACCCACGATCATATTATTTCTGAGGAGAGGATGTTGCTTCTGTATGCTGTTGTGACTGGAAAGTCCGTTAATGTTGGACAAATTGTTGAGCAAGAGCTTATTTCTGCCGCAAAGCGTAGACTAGGCAAGATCTTCTTCCCATGCTTGATTTCTGAACTTTGTGTTCAAGCGGGGGTGGCTTATAGTGCAGAGGAAGTGACTAACATTCATGCTCGTGAAGCTATCACTGTTTTGACGATGAAGAGATTACTGCGAAATGAGCCTCGTGTTCCTAACAGAGAAAAGGTTGCAGCTGAGTCATCTATGGTTTTAGAGGAGATTCGAGAGCATCAACGCCATATGGAGAGTTCTTTTATTGCCTTGGCCTCGCATATTCGAGAGAGAGATATTGCTTTGCACAAGGCACTTGTGCGCATTGCCCATAGGCCTATCCCTCTGCTGCCATCCTTTCCGGACCAGATATTGCATCCTTTTGTGTTTCAGTGCTGCATAGGGGCGAGGATGAGCCCATTGGCCCAATGATGTCGACAAAGCAAACTAGAGCCACGATGCTTAGGGGGAGTTTTTCTCTCCCTTGCCCTAGTGTTGTTTGTCTATCTTTTCTTTTAGCTTCCTTTAATTTGTTGTGCTAAGATGGTTAGTTTAGATTGCTGCGTATCTGGTGCTTTGTTTTTCTTTCTTGTGTGTTTGTTTTTCTATCTTTAGAGTTGTGGGGCACAACTCGTTTCAAGTTTGGGGGTGGTGGATGTTCTCTTTTAACTTGTTGATGCTCATTGTTGTGTTGTGAAGCATTGCTTAGTCATTATGTTTAGAACTTATGTTTGCAATTGCTTGCACTATTTTAGTTCTTGACAATGGTTTTTTGTGCTAAGTTGATCCGCTTGTGAGATTTGTTGGGATTACGTGTCGCTTTGAGTTGTCTTCCAATGATGAAATTTAGATTCAAATTTCGAACTTACAAATGACATTTATGTTAAAAGTCATAAAAATGCATGTCTTGTTAGGAACTTCTTTGCACTAAGATCCAAGCTACTTATCTTTTACTCATTAAAAGAATCTTAGAGTTTTGGGGAAGATTTAGGGACTAAGAGTGCTTCTCTCATGTGTCTTCAACTTAAGTTTGAAAGTGAAGTTTAGAGTAGAGCGTTAAATTCTTCGCCATCTATGTATTGTACCAAGTTTGGGGAGGCCTCGAAAAAAAAAAAAAAAAAAAAAAAAAAAGGAGTTTGAAAGAAAAAGAAAAAGAAAAGAGAAATAAAAAGAATAGAAAAAAAAAAAGAGATGCTCCTCTATCTTTCGTGGCCTAGTAAACTGAGGGTTAGACATGACACCCATGTTTATCTTTGAGTCGAGCAGTGACAATAGATATGAGTATCATGAAAGCAACCCACTCTTTAGTGATAGTGCTTGATGTTAGGCGTCTTCATCACCAATGTTGACGTTTAAAGCGAAGGTACAAATGACTAGTTGGGTTCTCTTAAAAGAAAAAAAAAAGAAAGAAAGAAAGAAGAAAAGAAAGTGTTTAAGGGCCTCCTACCCTTGTTTATGCTTCATCATTTTTGTTATGTCTTGTTATTTGGGAGAGATTAAAGATGAAGATTCTTGGGTAGACATTCTTGTAGGTTTGAACTCTCTTGATTGAGCTTTTAAACTTTTGTTTGTTGATCATATGTTGGGTTGACTTGCAGTCCATTAACTAAATCTAGGGAACCGAGCTTTAAGATGACGTTAATATTGTAGATCTAAGTGGTTAGGATCTTGTACACACACACTCATGTGTTTTATTTGTGCATGAATTGAACATCTCCTTAAATGTCATTTGTAAGAGAAGAGATAAGAATCTACCTGAGGGTTAAAACATCTTTTGGGTGCATTTGAGTCCCAATCATTCTTATTGCAGTGTTGCTTCTTGAAGTTAGAGCGTTACTCGAGGACGAGCAACGGTTTAAGTTTGGGGGTGTGATAATCCCATGAAATGGGAGTTAATTATCACAATTCCGCTCTTAAAACTCGCTAAAAATCGAGTAAAATGAAATTCATCATTGATTTTAGGTCTTTTTCTTGGGCCGTAGCGAAGCATACCAGTAGTTAAGAGAAATTTTATTATTTACCCGTCATTTTTATGGCATTATCTTGCTTTTGTTTAGGTTTTGAAGTTGAACCAAAAAGAGTGTAGGATGATAAGCATTGATGGTGAATTAGTTATGCAATGAGGCTACAATGCTACAACATGGTGCAGCACAAAGTCGTTGTGGGGGCAATGCTGTAGCACTGTGCGACACAAAACCATAATGTTTGGCCAATGCTATAAAGCATCAAAAACTTAAAAGCGGAAGTCGTTTTCTCGCGAAAATTTTCTCACGATGTCACGGTAGCGTCACGCCTCATTAAAAACGAACCAATCGGAGTCGCCACGTGGATAGGGTGATTGAAAAATAACCCAAGAGGAAAAAAGGGAGCCATCGATCAGCAGCGACGGAGATCTCTCTTTTCGGAAAACCCACATTCTTGGAGAAGAAGAAGAAGAATCCAGCTGATTGAAGAGCCATTCTTGAAGAGAAGAAGAAGATCCTTCATCCCCTGCTCTCTCTCTTTCGTTTTACTGTTGTTTATCTGCTGTGTTGTTGTTTTTTTTGATTTGCCCTAACTTTTCTTAAGCTTTTAGCTAAACTGTTATACGTTTGGAACCTTTTAGTTGTAATCTTTGGTTAAACATCTCATTATGTTCTTTGAATTCTTGTTTATTGAAGATTATTTTCGCTTTTTCACTATGGGCTAAGTGTTTAAGAAATTTGGAATTTATGGTTGAATGTGGTTTGTTGAACTTGTTTTGATCCAATGCACATGTTGAAGTTATATTTCCATTTGTGGTGTGTATTGCAAGTTTTTATTTGAGTTTGATCACCTTAAATAGGACATTTAGCTTGTTCTTATCTTTGAAAAGGTTAGGAATGGGTAGATTAGCACACGTGGAGCAAGTGACTTCTCATGGAGAGAAGTTGTAGGGTGTGTACATGCATTCTAAACTTGTGTTTTTAGGGAGTTCAATCTTTTAATGTCCGTTAGCATTGGGTTTTCATAGACATATGCTTAACTTTGTGTTAAAAGCGAGAAAATCGAGTTCGGGAAGTCTCGGGTCGATTTTAGCATAAAATTTCTCGCTATATAACGATTGTGGTGTTAATCTTTGCATGCATTGGCAAGTCAAAATTTGTAAAAGCAACACTCGCTTCCTAAAATTCCAGCCCTCCTTTTTATCCATTTTATTATTTGTTTAGCACCTTAATCATTTACTCCAAGTTAGTTTTGGGTCTTTTTAAGTGTCCTTTGCTTTAGTGGTTGCTTTGGTGTTTGTTTCTAAAACGTTTTGCATATTCACTTGTGTTCTTTAATTTAGTTTTAAGCTTAGTAGTTCATACTTAATTTCACCATTTTCGCCATTTGTAGTCCTGTGGGATCGACCTTGTTCACCAAATACTACCTACGATTGCGTATGCTTTGCGTAGTGAGTTTTTGCTGTGAGAAACCTCCTGATTTGACGGAGGAACGAGTGTCGAAGGATGAAGCATCCTAGCTCATGAAGGAGTGATACGTCGAACTTGAAATGAATGAATCACTTATTGTGAAGTAAGCAACACTTGCCTTTGAAAAGTAAGCTCGAAACAAGTGGAACACCAATCTTGAAGTGTCACACTAGTTCTTGAACTGCGGTATTTTGAGGTAGAACGTTGAACTTGTAGGCGATCAACGCTCAAACTTAAACTTTAAGAGAGCGAAGTGTAGACTTGAACTCCAAGTGGGAAATGCTTGAATCTAGGCTTGAGGTGGGCCAAACTTGACCTCAAAGTGGATGAGCAACGAACCAAATTAAAGGGGAGCGAAGCTCGAACTATGGTAAGCAATGAACCATACTGAGGGGTTCGAGCTCAAATTTTAGGAGAGTCAACGATGATCCATAATTGAAGTACGTAACTTGGACTTTAGGGAGGCGACATACCAAACTTGAGTAGAATGAAGCTTAAATTTTAGGAGAATGAGCAGCGAACCGAATTTGAGGGGAACGAAGCACAACTTTAGGAGAGAACGACAAACCAAACTTGAAAGGGTCAAAGCTCAAAGTTTAGAGGGTGGGCGACGAACCAAACTTGAGAGAGGAACAGGCGATACTTTGGGGGTGAGCGACGATTTAACAAAACTTGAGAGGAACGAAGTCGGTACTTTAGGGATGAGCAACGAACCAAACTTGAGAGAGGCGAAGCCAATACTTTAGGGGTGAGCGACGAATCAAACTTGAGGGGAGCGAGCTCAAAGTTTAGCGGGTGAGCGACAACCAAATTTGAGAGGAACTAAACCGGTACTTTGGAGGTGAGCGACGAACCAAACTTCGAGAGGAATCGAAACTCGAACTTAGGATAGAGCCACGAACCAAACTTAAGAGGAACAAAGCTCAAATTCTAAGGGAGAGCGACAAACAAAGCTTGAAGCTAAAATTTTAGAGGGGTGAGCGACGAACCAAACTTGAAGGGGAATGAAGCTCGAACTTAAGAGAGAGCCACGAACCAAACTTGAGAGGAACGAAGCAAGTACTTTAGGGGTGAGCGACGAACCAAACTTGAAAGGGGAACGAAGCTCGATGTTTAGCGGGTGAGCGACGAACCAAACTTGAGAGGAACGAAACCGATACTTTGGGGGTGAGCGACGAACCAAACTTGAGGGGAACGAAGCTCGAACTTAGGAGAGAGCCACGAACCAAACTTAAGAGGAACAAAGCTCAAATTCTAAGGGAGAGCGACAAACAAAGCTTGAAGCTAAAATTTTAGAGGGTGAGCGACGAACCAAACTTGAAGGGAACGAAGCTCGAACTTAGGGAGAGCGACAAACCGAACTTGAAGGGGTTGAAGCTCAAAGTTTAGAAAGGGTGAGCGACAACCAAACTTGAAGGAGAACGAAGCTCGAACTTAGAGTGAGGAGCGACAAACCACACTTGAAGGAAATGAAACTCAAACTTTAGGAGAATGAGAGACGAGGCGAACTTGGGGAAAGGAAGCTCAAACTTAGGGGAGAGCGTCGAACCAAATTTGAAGTTGTCAAATCTCAAAATTTAAGAGGTGAGCAACGATCCGAACTTGAAGGAAATGAGGCTCGAACTTTAGAGAAAAGTCAACAACGAACCGAACTTGAGGGGAACGAAGCTTGAACTTTAGAAGAATGAACGACAAACCGAACTTGAGGAGAACGAAGCTCAAACTTTAGGAGAATGAGCTACGAACCGAACTTGAAGAGGTTGAAGCTCAAAGTTTAGAGGGGTGAGCGACGAACCGAACTTGAAGTGGTTGAAGCTCAAAGTTTAGAGAGGTGAGCGGCGAACCAAACTTGAGAGGAACGAAACCGGTACTTTGGGGGTGAGCGTCGAACCAAACTTGAAGGGGAACGAAGTCGGTACTTTGGGGGTGAGCGACGAGCCAAACTTGAGAGGAACGAAGCTCGAACTTAAGAGAGAGCCACGAACCAAACTTTGAGAGGAACAAAGCTCAAACTTAGGGGAGTGAGCGGCGAACCAAACTTGAAGAGGTTGAAGCTCAAAGTTTTGAAGGGCGAGCGACGAACCACACTTGAGAGGAACGAAGTCCGTACTTGGTGGTGAGCAATGAACCAAACTTGAAGAGGTTAAAGCTCAAAATTTAGAGAGTGAGCGACGAACCAAACTTGAGAGGTACGAAGCCAATACTTTGGGGGTGAGCGACGAACCAAACTTGAAGGGAAACAAAGCTCGAACTTAGGAGAGAGCGACGAACTAAACTAGAGAGGAACAAAGCTCAAATTATAGGGGAGTGGCGCGAACCAAACTTAAAGAGGTTGAAGCTCAAAGCTTTGGAGGCGAGCGACGAACCACACTTGAGAGGAATGAAGTCCGTACTTGGAGGTGAGCAATGAACCAAACTTGAAGAGGTTAAAGCTCAAAATTTAAAGAGTGAGCGACGAACCAAACTTGAGAGGTCTGAAGCCAATACTTTGGGGTGAGCGACGAACCAAACTTGAAGGGAAACGAAGCTCGAACTTAGGAGAGAAGCGACGAACTAAACTTGAGAGAGGAACAAAGCTCAAATTATAGGGAGTGAGCGGCGAACCAAACTTAAAGAGGTTGAAGCTCAAAGCTTTGGAGGCGGCGACGAACCACACTTGAGAGGAGCGAAGTCCGTGATTTGGAGGTGAGCAATGAACCAAACTTGAAGAGGTTAAAGCTCAAAATTTAAAGAGTGAGCGACTTAACCAAACTTGAGAGTACTGAAGCCAATACTTGGGGTGAGCGATTTAACCAAACTTGAAGGGAAACGAAGCTCGAACTTAGAGAGAGAGCGACGAACTAAACAGAGAGGAACAAAGCTCAAATTATAGGGGAGTGAGCGGCGAACCAAACTTGAAGAGGTTGAAGCTCAAAGTTTTGGAGGGCGAGCGACGAACCACACTTGAGAGGAACGAAGTCCGTACTTGGAGGTGAGCAATGAACCAAACTTGAAGAGGTTAAAACTCAAAATTTAGAGAGTGAGCGACGGAACCAAACTTGAGAGAGGTAAGAAGCCAATACTTGGGGTGTGCGACGAACCAAAGTTGAGAGGAACGAAGCTCGTACTTTGAGGTGAGCAACAAACCAAACTTGAAGATGTTGAAGCTCAAAGTTTAGAAGAGTGAGTGATGGACCAAATTTGAGAGGATCAAAGCTCGAACTTAGGAGGTGAGCAACGAACCAAACTTGAGAGGTTGAACGAAGCTTGAACTCTAGGTGAATGAGCGACGAACCAAACTTGAGGAGAACGAAGCTCGAACTTTAGGAGAGTGAGCAATGAGTCGAACTTGAGGAGGTTAAAGCTCAAAATTTAGAGAGTGAGCGACGAACCAAACTTGAGAGGAACGAAGTCAGTACTTTGGAGGTGAGCAACGAACCAAACTTGAAGAGGTTGAAGCTCAAAGTTTAGAGAGTGAGCAACGAACCAAACTTGAGAGAACGAAGCCAATACTTTGGGGGTGAGCGACTTAACCAAACTTGAGGGAGCGAAGCTCGAACTTAGGAGAGAGCCACAAACCAAACTTGAGAGGAATGAGGTGGCATGTATTCATCCAACTTGTAATGTCTTATTTTCATGAGGATGGATTTTTTAGGAGTGAACTTAAAAGTTTTTTTTTAAGTTGCCTCGTACCACTTTGAACAAAAGGGATCAAGTCATAACGTAGTTCAATTTTTTTTTTTTTTTTTGCATTCACCTTTTAAGCTCATGTGGGCCAGGAGCATCGTGCAGTTTAGGCTCTTGCGATAAGGAGCTTTCTTTATATCTTAGATGTTGTTTTCATCATTATAGTCTTGATCATGTTCTTCATTTGTAGGATTTGTTAAGATGATGAGATTTTTCTTCACTTTCAAGGAACTCTCGCGTTTATGAGAACAGAGAACTTCCTTTTCATACGTGAAGGAACAAGACTGTGAATCTTTTGGTCGTTGTTCACTTTATCGAACAACTGTACCTTCAAGGATTTCATCTTTCTTTCATGTTGATCGCCATTACTTTGAGGCGATCAAAATAGATGTTGAAGGTCGATCGTTCTTTTGTGTGGAGACACTTAACCTTTGGAAGGTTGAAGGTCGAGGTGAGGCAGAAGTTGGACCTTGGTTTTCTTCTTCTGTCGCGAACATACTCATCCTTTGGAAGACTGAAGGTTGAGTAGTTGAAGGCTTGATGTGATCGAAGACGAAAGTCCTTTGCTTGACTTCTTTTGTGTCGTCAGCTTCATTTATCTAAATGTAGTATGAACTTGCAGAGTTTTCTTCCTCTCTTTCGCTAGGAAGAAAATCTCTCAAGAAGAATTCTTTCAAGGTCACCGATTGACAAGGTTGAGGATGATTTTTTTTCTCTTCCTTTCAGACTTAGGTTTCCTTGGATTATTCTTTCTTCGATGTTTGTCCTTACATTTGAGGTTTTTAAATTGACAAGAATTGTTTGAAGCTAAATGTTGTCTTTGCTTCTTCAAATGAGTCATCAGAACTCAACCTTTGTCTTTATCATTGGTAGGTTTGATCGCATATTGAGGTTCATTTCTTGGCACCTCATGTTGAAACCAAGCGATTCTGAGTTCCATGGTCCCAAATGGACTAGGCACACTTCTTCGATCTTGAAGCGAACTAGAGTGTGTTTGATTGCATGTATTTGTTTTTACTGCAACATGATTTGATTGAGCTACTTCATTAAGGTCTAGCTCAATTTTTCCTTCTTTAGCTGACCTTAGGATTAACTCCTTTAGGACGAAACATTTCTCCACCGGGTGACTGACGACTCGATGATACTTGCAATAGTTGGGATCATTGACTTTGTCTATCTCTTCCGTTCGCTTACACTTTGGAAGTTCGATCAGTCCTATGGCCGGTAGTTGTTCAAACATGTTAGGAATGTCAGAATCTGGAAAGGGATAGTCCTTATTCCGTCTTTCCTTTAGACTTAAGCGAAGTCTTTCATTTTCTTGTTGCTTTTCGATCTTCTTGTATTTTTGCTTTGAAGACAACTTGAGAGTGGTTGTACTGACAACCATAGACTCTTCTAGAGTCGCCTCAATGTTACTTCCATCTCCTTTATGCTTGGAGTTAGAAGGTTTTTGTCTCATCGACTAGCAATACTCAACTTCATATCGTGGGCGCGAGTTACTAGCTCTTCAAAGGTGCAAGGCTTTATACCTTGGAAGATGTAAAACAACCCCCAATGCATGCCTTGAATGCACATTTCGACAGCTGACAGTTCAACGAGACAATCTTTGCAATCGAGACTCGTGGCTCTCCAACGATTTATGTAGTCGACAACGGGTTCACCTTTTCGTTGTCTAATGTTGGTGAGCTCGAACATGTTGATGGTACGTCTTTTGCTGTAGAATTAGTTGAGAAACTCTTTTTCAAGTTGTTCCCAACTGTCTGTCGATTCGGGGTTTAGATCAATGTACCAGTCAAAAGCATTCCCCTTAAATGTTCGAACAAACTCTTTGACCAGTAGATCTCCTTGCGTGCCAGCATTTTCACATATGTCGATGAAATGCGCAACATGTTGCTTAAGGTTTCCTGTCCCATCGAATTGTTGGAACTTTGGTGGTTTGTATCCAATTGGCATCCTCAAATGATCAATTCTCTTAGTATATGATTTAGAATACAAGAGAGAACTTTGAGAACCCCATCATATTGAGTTACAGCGAGAGTTAGTTATCATGTCCCTGTGGTTGTTGGACTGATAGTGAAGTGATCGAAGTAGAGGGTTGTGGTTGATTTTCTTGCACAACAACCTTCTCTTTGTTCCGATCTTTGATGACAGGAGTATGACTTGATTTAGCGGCATTTTGATTCTCAATCTGATTCTTTAAGTATGCGATTTGAGAATCTCTTTCTTCAATCGCTTTCATCAAGTTGTTGATTTGCTCGTGCATCTTTGTCAATCTCTCTTCCTTAGTGCTTGTTTCAGTCATCATGATAGACACAACGTCGGAATAAAAATCGAACAAAGGATTACACTTGACCAGGAACTTGTTGTTTGATGCCCCCGGCAGTGTTGGTACTTCATCGTCTTCCAACCTTAGTTCATTAGAGCAACTATGGGCAGTAGAACCCGTGTACAAGTTGCTCATGACAACGATCATCGAAGAAGTCTTGAACGACATTACTTTACTTCTGCTTTAAGGTGAGAGAAAGAGATGAGAGGTAGAGATTGTCCCACTGGGCGTGCCAATTTGTATACACGTGATTTCAGCGAAGAAATAGAAATGAGACACGTGTAATTGAAGGTTGTGTTTGTATTAATTTGAATTTTGTGAGTTACAATCTCTAATGTTTATCCTCTGATTCTTTCTCTCTCTCAAGTGTAATTTGTCTGAGGGCTTTACAGCTTGTTCTCGGACGTAGACTTGATTCGAGGGTTTCGCAGCTTGTTCTCGAACATAGACTTGTCTTGAGGAGTTTGCAGCTTGTTGAAGGTCTTCGGCTCGTAGCTTGTTGAAGGCCTTCGGCTTGCAGGTTATTGAAGGTCTTCGACTTGTTGCATGTTGAATGACTTCGGCTTGCAGCCTGTTGAAGGACTTCGGCTTGTAGCTTGTTGAAGGTGTTCGGCTTATTGCTTGTTGAAGGTCTTCGGCTTGCAGCTTGTTGAAGGACTTCGGCTTGTAGCTTGTTGAAGGTCTTCGGCTTATTGCTTGTTGAAGGGCTTCGACTTGCAACTTGTTGAAGAACTTCGGCTTGCAGCTTGTTGAAGGGCTTCGACTTGTAGCTTGTTGAAGGTCTTCGGCTTGCAGCTTGTTGAAGGACTTCGGCTTGCAGCTTGTTGAAGGACTTCGACTTGCAGCTTGTTGAAGGTCTTCGGCTTATTGCTTGTTGAAGGTCTTCGGCTTGCAGCTTGTTGAAGGTCTTCGGCTTGCAGCTTGTTGAAGGACTTCGGCTTGTAGCTTGTTGAAGGCTTTCGGCTTGTAGCGTGTTGAAGTCTTCGACTTGCAGCTTGTTGAAGGACTTCGACTTGCAGCTTGTTGAAGGACTTCGACTTGCAGCTTGTTGAAGGTCTTAGGCTTGCAGCTTCTTGAAGGCCTTCGACTTGTAGCTTGTTGAAGGACTTCGACGCTTGTTGCTTGTTGAAGGTCTTCGGCTTGTAGCATGTTGAAGTCTTCGAGTTGTAGCTTGTTGAAGGTCTTAGGCTTGCAGCTTCTTGAAGGCCTTCGACTTGTAGCTTGTTAAAGGACTTCGACTTGTTGTTTGTTGAAGGACTTCGCCGTTTGTTGCTTGTTGAAGGACTTCAACGCTTGTTGCTTGTTGAAGGTCTTCGGCTTGTAGCATGTTGAAGTCCTTCAGCATGTAGGTTATTGAAGTCTTTTAACTTGTAACTTGTAAAAGTCCTTCGCGAAACATTTAAGGACTTGTCTTCCGCGCTTGGAGACTCTTCTTCCGCACTTGGAGACTCGTCTTGCAGCGTTCCGTACTTGGAGACTCGTCTTTCGCACTTGGAGTCTCGTCTTTAATTTGTATACACGTGATTTGTGAAGAAATAGAAATGAGACACGTGTAATTGAAGGTTGTGTTTGTATTAATTTGAATTTTGTGAGTTACAATCTCTAATGTTTATCCTCCGATTCTTTCTCTCTCTCTGTGTAATTTGTCCGAGGCTTTACTGACTTGTTCTCGGACGTAGACTTGATTCGAGGGTTTCGCGACTTGTTCTCGAACATAGACTTGTCTTGAGGAGTTTGCGACTTGTTGAAGGTCTTGGCTCGTAGCTTGTTGAAGGCCTTCGCCACTATGAGTTATTGAAGGTCTTCGACTTGTTGCATGTTGAATGACTTGACTTGCGGACTGTTGAAGGACTTGACTTGTAGCTTGTTGAAGGTGTTGGCTTATTGCTTGTTGAAGGTCTTGACTTGCGAACTTATTGAAGGACTTGACTTGTAGCTTGTTGAAGGTCTTCGCTTATTGCTTGTTGAAGGGCTTCGACTTGCAACTTGTTGAAGAACTTCGACTTGCGGCTTGTTGAAGGGCTTCGACTTGTAGCTTGTTGAAGGTCTTGGACTGCGAACTTGTTGAAGGACTTGGCTGCGGCTTGTTGAAGGACTTCGACTTGCGACTTGTTGAAGGTCTTGCGCTTATTGCTTGTTGAAGGTCTTGACTTGCGAACTTGTTGAAGGTCTTGGCTTGCAGCTTGTTGAAGGACTTCGGCTTGTAGCTTGTTGAAGGCTTTCGGCTTGTAGCGTGTTGAAGTCTTCGACTTGCAGCTTGTTGAAGGACTTCGACTTGCAGCTTGTTGAAGGTCTTAGGCTTGCAGCTTCTTGAAGGCCTTCGACTTGTAGCTTGTTGAAGGACTTCGACGCTTGTTGCTTGTTGAAGGTCTTCGGCTTGTAGCATGTTGAAGTCTTCGAGTTGTAGCTTGTTGAAGGTCTTAGGCTTGCAGCTTCTTGAAGGCCTTCGACTTGTAGCTTGTTAAAGGACTTCGACTTGTTGTTTGTTGAAGGACTTCGCCGTTTGTTGCTTGTTGAAGGACTTCAACGCTTGTTGCTTGTTGAAGGTCTTCGGCTTGTAGCATGTTGAAGTCCTTCAGCATGTAGGTTATTGAAGTCTTTTAACTTGTAACTTGTAAAAGTCCTTCGCGAAACATTTAAGGACTTGTCTTCCGCGCTTGGAGACTCTTCTTCCGCACTTGGAGACTCGTCTTGCAGCGTTCCGTACTTGGAGACTCGTCTTTCGCACTTGGAGTCTCGTCTTTAATTTGTATACACGTGATTTCAGCGAAGAAATAGAAATGAGACACGTGTAATTGAAGGTTGTGTTTGTATTAATTTGAATTTTGTGAGTTACAATCTCTAATGTTTATCCTCTGATTCTTTCTCTCTCTCAAGTGTAATTTGTCTGAGGGCTTTACAGCTTGTTCTCGGACGTAGACTTGATTCGAGGGTTTATGACTTGTTCTCGAACATAGACTTGTCTTGAGGAGTTTGCGGCTTGTTGAAGGTCTTGGCTCGTAGCTTGTTGAAGGCCTTGACTGCGAGTGTATTGAAGGTCTTCGACTTGTTGCATGTTGAATGACGGCTTGCGACTGTTGAAGGACTTGACTTGTAGCTTGTTGAAGGTGTTCGGCTTATTGCTTGTTGAAGGTCTTCGGCTTGCAGCTTGTTGAAGGACTTCGGCTTGTAGCTTGTTGAAGGTCTTCGGCTTATTGCTTGTTGAAGGGCTTCGACTTGCAACTTGTTGAAGAAACGGCTTGCGGCTTGTTGAAGGGCTTCGACTTGTAGCTTGTTGAAGGTCTTGCCACTTGCGGCTTGTTGAAGGACTTGACTGCGAACTTGTTGAAGGACTTCGACTTGCGAACTTGTTGAAGGTCTTGACTTATTGCTTGTTGAAGGTCTTCGGCTTGCGGCTTGTTGAAGGTCTTGGCTTGCGGCTTGTTGAAGGACTTGACTTGTAGCTTGTTGAAGGCTTTCGGCATGGCGTGTTGAAGTCTTCGACTTGCAGCTTGTTGAAGGACTTCGACTTGCAGCTTGTTGAAGGACTTCGACTTGCAGCTTGTTGAAGGTCTTAGGCTTGCAGCTTCTTGAAGGCCTTCGACTTGTAGCTTGTTGAAGGACTTCGACGCTTGTTGCTTGTTGAAGGTCTTAGTAACCCAACGAAACACGTCTCTTTGACTGACACATTCTTAAATGCATTCTTAAAAGCTCCTGGGTTAGTTAAACTCAACTCCTCTATTCGTAAAACTTGAAATCTCATTAAGTTTGAAATCTAGTATATGAAAAATTAAATTAAAATACAAAAAAGCTTTCTGGCTTAGTGGTTAGTACTCTCTGCTACTAATCTTTGGGTGTAGCTTAGAGTGCACTCATGTTTTTGTTGTATATACCTTATAAATTGTCGAGGGACAATTGAGATAGAAGTGGAACACAAAAAGGTGAGGTCAACCTGAGATGAACCTAAATTTTCTCCCTTAATCAAATCATGTAACCAAGTGGGAAAATTGAGAGTCCGTTGATAATGTTTCTATTTTTACTTTTTTATATTTTGTTTCCAGTTTTTTAGTAATAGAAACTTGGTAACTATTCTTGCTTCATATTTTTCATTTTTAAAAAACGTTTCAAAAATTAGTCTCCAAGGAGTGCCCCATTAGTAAGGACTTACGGTCTTTGGGCATACTAATTTAGAGAAAACATTTGGGTGTCCCAGATATAGAGATTAACAAAGCTTTGACACTCATCACAAAAACAATGAATTATATATGTATTTAGCGATGGTAGAGGTTTAGGCCTCGTTTGAACTATTTGATTTTTAGTTTTACAAAATTAAGTTGCTTTTCTCCCAATTTTTGATAATGATTTTCATATAATCTATTCAGAAAACATTTGATCAGTCAAATTTCAAAAACAAAAACAAGTTTGTAAAAACTACTATCCTATTTGATAACCATTTACTTTTTTGCTTTTGAAAATTAAGCTTGTTTTTCTACAAATTTTCTTTATTTTCTTTATAATGATTTCCATCTTTGTTGAAGTACTATTTAAGTTTCTAACCAAAATTTAAAAAAGTTTTTGAAAACTATTTTTTTTAGGCCCCGTTTGATAACCATTTTGTTTTTGGTTTTTAGTTTTTGAAATTTAAACATAAAAATACTACTTTTACCAATTAGTTTATATGTCTTCTTATCTACTTTGTACTTATGTTTTCAAAAATCAAGCCAACTTTTGAAAACTAAAAAAAAGTAGTCTTCAAAAACTTGACTTTGTTTTTAGAATTTTGTTAAGAGTTCAAATGCTTACTTAAGGGAGATGATCTTTATTGTAGAGAAATTAGGTGAAAATAAGCTTAACTTTCAAAAACTAAAAACAAAAAATAAAATGGTTATCGAACAGGGTCTTAGTTTTCAAATTTTAGCTTGGTTTTTGAAAATATATCATAAAATAGATAAAAAAATTATAGAAACCCATTAGTAGAAATAATATTTCTAAGCTTAATTTTTTTTAAAAAAAAAATCAAATAGTTATCAAATGTGACTTACTATTTTTAAAAATAGATAAAAAGTAGATAAAAAAAAACAAAAAATTGATATGTAAAAGTAATATTTATAGTTTTAATTTTTAAAATAAAAAACTAAATAGTTAGAAACTAGTTTTAATCGTAATATTTACTAAGTTTGAAGAGAAATTGATCCAGTACAATAATGGTATAGTTTACACTTTACAGATGATTTATTTATTTTATTTTTTGTGTTCACCTCTGAATTCGAAGTATCGTTTAATAAAATAAAAGTTTTCAGGGAAAGGGAAAAGGAATTTTTCTTTGAAACTTTTTGTTCCCATGGAAATTTCTTGTTTCCTTCTGTGGTTCCCAGCCAAATTTATGCATGATAGACCAAAACTTTCTTCCATTTAACAGTGGCGTTGATAATTTAGTCCAATTATTCACCTACATATTTTATTTTTAACACTACTACTTTGTATTACAATTTGATTTATTTAAAGCAGGATGGACCATTATATTATTTAGAAGCTACAACCCTTAGAAACCAAGTATTATTAGACACAAAATTGAGATAAAAACGGTAGATATGCGGTTAGGTAAAAAACGGTAGCATGACAAATAATGAGATAGGTGTGGAAAGGAAAGCACAACATGAATTGAAAATAGACATAAAAAGTTGATAGAAAACATACATTAATAATAGGCTAGCGTTTGCGTAGGATAATATGAGCTCCATGTTGAGGTTGAGTAGTCATAAGGACGAAAGGAGCATGAGTATAAGATGGAGAAAGGTGAAATGAAAAACGTTGTAGAATTAAGGATAATGCCATTTTAGCCTCAATCATGGAAAAATTGAGGCCCATACACAATCCAAATGGGAAGAAAGCAGGTTGGGATTTTGATGCTTTAGAAACTCCTTGAGAAAATCTTTGTGGTTTAAATTCAAATGCATCCTCACCCCATAGTTCAGGATCGCGATGAATAAGAGCTATCGGTACCATTAGCATTACTCCACCTGGTATACTCATTTTTCCAACTTTTATTGTTTCCTTTTCAACAACTCGTGTAGCCATACTCGCTGCTGGATATATATAGCCTTAGAACTTCCTTTAAAATCATTCTTACCTGCACTCCAACATATAAATCTCTAAATAAGTATAATATATATATATATATGTGTGTGTGTGTGTAAAATTATTAAGTAGGAGAAACTTACAACTTTTAGACGACTTAAACCATCAAAATCTGGCTGCTTCTTGCCAAAAACTTGCAGAACCTCGGCTCTTGCTTTGTCTTGCCACTCTGTGTGGTAGCTCAATAAAATCATAGTCCAAATTAATAATCTAGCAGTGGTTTCTTGGCCACCAATATAGAAAGTTTTGCATTCTTCAATTACATCTTCTATGCTCATTCCAACATCAGCTCCAATTTCTTTTAAATTTGATTCCAGTAGAATGCCCAGTAAATCATTTTGTACAACTTCCTCACCTAATTCTTTCATCTTCATCATAGCCTTTTGCCTTTTGTTTATAATACCCAAAACCAAACTTTTTATTTTCCCATTTATTTCTTTCATTTTTTTGTTTGACTTCGTTGGTAGAAACCTGCACAAAACTTAATTGACTTATTCATTTCTAGCATTCATTATTATTAAACTTAAATCTCTATTTCCTTATTCATTTTACATTAAATTAATTTGACCTTTGTGTCTATTTGATCCTTCTCAACTTTCAAAACTGTCAAATAGGGTTCTTGAACTTTCAATTTTGTATTTATTTGGTCATTCATTAAACTTCAAAATGTATCTAATAAGTCCTCAAATTTTCAATTAGTGTCTACTACGTCTTTGACCTAGTTCACATGTGTTAAAATTCATGAATTTACTCAGCACAAAATTGAAAACTTAAACTTTTATTAGACAAAAAGTTCAATTTTATATCTAATAGATCAGTTAATTTTTTTTAAAAAAAATGTGAATATATGTTAAGGATCTATTAGATACAAAATTGAAAGTTCGAGGACTAATTAGACGTTTTTAAAGTTCAGAGACTTATTAGATACAAAATTGAAAATTTAGAGACATATTTGACACTTTTAAAGTTCATGAACTAATTAGACACAAACCTCAAAGTCGAAAGATTAAACTTATAATTTAACCTTAATTTTACCTCCATCCAGGAATATAAATCCCAGAGGCAACTTTGACCACCAATTCAGTAAGTTGTTGTAGAAGTTGAAAGATCATTTGTCCTTCTTTGTAGCTACTTCCAAATGCTGTTCGAGAAATTGCATCAGCTGCCAAGTTTTGTAGATGGGGCATTACATCCAACTCATACGATCCCTCTTCTGGGATTAATTTTTCCCATTCACTCACTATTTCATTACAACTCTCAAAGAATGCTGGTACCATATCCTGTCCATTTTAAAATATAAATTATTTATTATATTCTAACTTTTAGTTCACTTGTCAGTCTGAGTGATCTTCCATCCGTCCACGTCAATTTTGGGTTCAAATATATCCACACGAGAAAAGAGGAGAGAAGGAGAGAAACTAGAGAAAATCAGTTCATTAATGAAGCTAAGTCTCACGTAGCGGTGATATTGCTTCGGTTTTATCAATTTTAGGTCAAATCGAGAATCGAACTGATTCGATCGGTTTTATCAAAAGAGGAATCAAACCAAACTCCAACAAAGGACAAAACCATTGGTTTGGTTCGGTTTTCAGTTTTTTTTTTTTCTTACAAATCTTATGTTATTTTATTTGAAAGGAAGAGATTCAATTTGGGTTTTTTTTAAAGAAAATGGATTAAACAACGTATAATTGATAGGGATTCTATTTAGGGTTTTTTGAAGTACATATATATGTATATATCGGTTTAGTTCGGGTTTTAATGATTTTTCTAAACGAAAACCGTACCAAACTAATATTTTTTTATTTTTCTATAATAAAAATTAAGATGTCCAATTTTCTCAAAAAAAAACCAAACCAAACCATTGGACCGGTTTGGTTCGATTCGATTTGATTGGTTTTCGGTTAAGACTATCACCCCTAGTCTCAAGCTAGCTTCTCCAAGTAATTATTTAAAATATTTTATGAAGTAACATTTTTTCACTTACCTATTGGACACCAACACTACAACCTTAAAAAAAATAGCCTAAACATCGACTTAGACCTAAATTTGATATGATCTAAATTTTGGTTTATAGCATAAATTTAACTAACCTGATCCAACTTAACCTATTTATTCATCGGATTAGATATATATGGATCACATTTTTTAAGTTGAGTTGACTCGTTTGAACTATATTTTGATCAGTAGATTATATATTGAACAGTATACGTGTATGTACTTTTAATACTTTTTTCTTAAAATATATTTTTATAAGTTAGATATCATAGTTTTTAGTTAAAAATTAAAAATAAAAATGTTTTAAAAAATAAAGCGTTAAAAAGAAACTTTATAATATCAATAATTTTATTAAGTAAGAGTAATAAAAAAGTTAACAAAATTTTAAAATAACATTACATAAGAAATATAATTCTAATAACTGAAAATTTAAGTTGTCGTTTAATAACCATTTTGTTTTTTGTTTTTAGTTTTTGAAAGTTAAACTTATTTTCACCTAGTTTCTCTACAATTGAGATCATCTCCCTTAAGTAACCATTTGAACTCTTAGTTAAATTCTAAAAACAAACCTAAGTTTTTAAAAGCTACTTTTTTTAGTTTTCAAAAGTTAGCTTAGTTTTTGAAAACATAGGTACAAACTAGATAAGAAGACATATAAATTCATTGGTAGAAGTACTATTTTTAGGTTTAAATTTCAAAAACTAAAAACCAAAAACAAAATGATTATCAAACGGAGCCTAAAAAATATATTTTTAAAAAAATAAATATTGAATATTTAATGAACTAATCTAATGAGGGTCTAAATTTGACTCGCCCTAAGTTGAGCTTGAGACTATATGTTTTATGGTCGAATCAGTCCATGATGAGAGTGACCCACACTAGTATTTCAAGTAACTCGTAGAAAGTTATTTTTTTTTCTTTCTCAACCATCAACGTATGAAAGTGTCTTATTTCCTTAAACTATACTCGAAATGATAATTAATCTTAGAAACTTTATAGGAATATAATAGGTTAACTTATAGAAAATACCCCTAAACTTTAAAAAGTTTCAAAAATATCCTTGAACATCATAATGGTTCAAAAATACCCTTGTCATTAAGTTTTGGATGAAAACCGTTAAAATTTTGTTTCAAAAATACCCCAGAACTTTTAAAAAGTTTCAAAAATGCCCCTAGCCTAAAATTTTTTTTAAAATACTTACCATTAAGTTTTGGATGAAAAATGTTAAAGTTTTATTTCAATAATACCCTTAACCTTCCAAAAAAGTTCAAAAATAGAAAATGTAATACCGTTTAAGTGTATGGATTAAGTTTTAATATAGTGTATAAGAATGTTAGAGTGTCTATATAGGATTGGTATTGTAGTTCACTTAGGGCCCGTTTGATAACGTTCTTGTTTCCTGTTTCTTGTTTCTGTTTCTCATTTTTTAAAAAACAGACTTGTTTGATAATCCATCCCGTTTCTTGTTCCCAAAATTTGAGAAACATTTCTAAAATTTGGACTAAATTGGAGAAACTTCAAATAGTAGTTTATGTCTATTTCGATTTTTTTTTATATTAAATGTTTCCAAAATTTATCACCTTCAAACTCCAGTTTATTGGTGAAACGCGTGTCATCACTTTACTCTTTCCATTTCGAGTACTGAGTTCGATCCTTGGTAAGTACATATTGTTGTTTTCCTTTTTTATCAATTCCGATTTTTTGCAATATATATAGTTTTAATTTTTATAAATAATAATAATATAAAATAAATTTATATTATTATATAAATTTATTTTTTATTTCATTTCTTCATTTTACAATCTGTATATTTATATTATTTTAATTTGAAATTTGAAATTTGAAATTATATATATATATATGTATGTAGGTATTATTTGAATTTTGAGTTTTAATTTTGCAATCTTTATATTTATATATTATTGTAATTTTGTAATAAATAAATTTTGTTCACTAAAACATGTCTTTAACCTCATTTTAATATTTTACAAACTACAATATTTATCAATTGAGTTTGATCTAAGTCGACATCTTTTAAGACGAATGACTCGAGTAAGAGATAAGATTGCAGATCAAATTTGAACAACATTTGAAGAATAAAATAATTTTATTTATTTACTTTTATTATTAATTAATTTTGCATCGAGATTTGTTGGTATTTGATAATATAAATTTATTATAATTCATTGTATATTTATATATTTTAATGCATGTTATATATTTTATATTATATAACTAAATTCTTTTTAAACTATAAAAAATGACAAAAAAAATGAGATGAAAAAAAAACATTCAAGAACCAGAAACAAGAAAGAGTTATCAAACAAGTTTATGTTTCTATTTCTTGTTTTCAAATAAACAAGAAACAAAAATAGTTATCAAACATATTTTTGTTTCTTATTCTTAAAAAATGAGAAACAAAAAACAAGAAACAGGAAACAAGAAACAAGAACGTTATCAAACGGGGCCTTAATTACTATGAATATAATCACCCAATTTTATTTGAAAAAAAAAGAAATAGAAAAATGAATAAGAGCAAAACAAAATAAAGACATAAAATAAATGAGGAAGAAAACAATCAATCTTAAGGAATTGATTTCATCAATAATCATATCAATAATTCAATTAATTAAACAATATATTAAGATTGACATGCAAAAATTTCATAAGTGAGGAAGATAAAAGTAAGAACTACCTTTTACGAAAGCAGGTGGATGTTTTGGATCTTCCACATCATTCTCGGGGAGGTCCAGACAAATTTATAAAATTTCTAATAAATTGATGAAATGAAATCTCAAAAAATGTCATTAAATACCAAAGAAATTATTGAAAAAACTTTTTTTCAAACTTTTTTTTAAGGCGAATGGTATTTCTTAAACAAAACTTTAACGGTTTCCATCCAAAAGTTAATAGCAAGGGTATTTTTGAACCTTTTTGAAACTTTTTAACGTAATTTATGGGCATTTTCTATAATTTAGGCAATATAATATGAATTGGGTTTATATTATTTTAGTAGTAAGCAAAAGTTGTATTGAAATGCATGTAGAAAATAAGAAAGAAAAGAATTAACCTTCAGTTTATCCATATGAAATGCAGGGCTGATTATCTTTCTGTGTTTTGCCCATTTGGGTCCTTCAAGCATTATAATCCCATCCAAAAGAAACTTGATAAGAGGATTCAAATTCGGCTTTTGAATATCATAGATTAAAGAAAAAGTAGATCTAAGTTGCTCTGGATCCATGATATGCACTCTTGGATACGGGCCAAGCCACATGTATGAATTCTTACCTATACACACATCAAATAAATTAAACAAAGTGATTAAAATCTTTTTTTTTTTATTTTAGTAACGAACAAGAATATAATATAATAATATAATACCATATTTTTGTATTGTTTTATAGATGGAGGGGAAGATCCTTGGAGCAATATCATGGGAGAAGGTCATAGGCTTGGAGTTGGCCTCCTCCGACAACGCCGATCTCTCCTTTAAGTCACCATAGAGAATCCGGTAAGGGTTTCCGGCCAAACCTTGCTCTCTCAGCAACTTCTCTAGCTTCTTTGGCCTTATCCAAACCCAGTTCAAAACTCTCCATGAACACCATCCCACTAATAAGCTCACCACTACTGAAATCCCACCGCCAACCCACGAGTACTCCATCTACTACGACTAACACACTAACAAAATCTGATTCTAAATGGAATTTCAATCCAACATCATGCTGCCATTGCACCTCATTCTCTCCTCTATATATAGCTTATTTATCTTTACACAAAATTTCAATTTTACTCCACAACTTTACCGCTTCTTCCCTACCCTAAACCATCCAAAAACAAGACATTCAATCAAAATAGAATTGTATTCCATATTTTTAAATATCTACTTGGTAATAAATTTAAAATTTTTCATTTCATTCAAAATAGTTCTTTAAAATGTGTCTTATAATGTAACGCCCCTAGTTTTCAACACAATTCCAACTAGGGACGTCACTAGATAGCACCATCTGCGCCGAAATTTCGGCAGCATAACGGCGCTATCTAGACGAAACCAAAAATTTCCTTAACCTGTTTAAGCAAGAAACACTTCTAAATGTCTTTCTCAACGCCCGACCTCCTCCCAAACTACAACAAAACAGGCCGGGCTCCAGCAGAACACACAACAGGGGTAACGGAAGCACTTGAACAGAAATATAAACGAGCATGCTGAACACGGAAACTAAAAGAATAAATGTCATGCTCAACACCCACAGAGTTCAGAAACCAACAAATAATTAAAAGGAATCAAAGTTCAACTTAATACAAAAAGCTTCCTAAGTTCTAAGATAAAAGTCTCTTTAAAACAAGAGAGGTCTCATAGCCCGTCATGTCGCCACCGTCGCTCTCCAAACTCTCACTGTTTGCCCACACCGCAACCAAAGACAATAAAGTAGACGGGTGAGTATAAGAATACTTTCGTAAGTAGCCCACTCACGTTCAAGCTACTAACATTCACATGTGCACACAGAGGTAAAAGCAGATTCGTAACCAAAGTATCTTAGGGACTCAAGGCTAGGCGCTCACGTATCTACCTCACCCCGAGACCCACCGACGATCCAGAAACCTAGGCGGCCAAAGACGGGGACGCACCCCAGCGCGAAAGAGTAATCACTCTAACGCCCACACAGAACGCAATAGAGCCTCGACTCTAAAGCCCACACAGATCGCACGAGGGCGGTCCACCTAGGTGCCCACACAGAGATCACATAGGGTGCTCGACCCCATGTGTCCACGACCGCAAAAGGCACACTCGACCCTAATGCCCACACAGCTCGCAAAAGGGCGCTCTCGACCCTAATGCCCACATAGAGATGCCAGCCTAAAGGTTTGTCTCGCTCGGGGTCACTCAATGGGTTTGGTAACGCTAGCCTAGGGAGTCAAGCACTAACGTTTCTCCTAGGCTTCCCCTAATCCGTTCCAAGGTCGTCCTGAAACCGAGTCCCTAACCAACAGCCTAACCAACCAACCACACAGCTCGCCAACAAAACTTTGGCTCGCGAACAAAGCTAACCACCCACCTCTTACCTCAACCACCACACAGCTCAACCGCTCGGTTCTAGGGTCATGAACCCAACGTGCACTACCCCATCGCCTCGAGTCTCACTTAACAACCAACCACGAGTCAAGCAACAAGTTCATGATACGCAGCAGAGTCAAACCCAACAAAAGTAAGTACAAAAACATGCGCATAACGAGCAAGATAATCAGGGCCTCAAGCTTCGAGCAACCCTTAACAATCACAAGCAGTTATGAAGTCAACCACAACGACCCTATACTCAAACTCTTTTGCTTAAGAGCTTGATGCTTAAACCAACAGCTACTTACCTCGATTAAAGTGCGCAAAAGGGAGGTCCTTACTCCTCGCCAAAGCGACCCTAAGCACCTGCTGAGCAGACAAACGATGCACAAGTTGTTTGTGAACCAACCACATGGCCCTACCCTTGAGGCACGATACAAAAGCGAATCAAACCGAGCTAACCGAAACCTTTAACTCAACCAACAAGAACTCATCACAAAACTAACATAACCAAAGTTTACAATTCAGAATCAAAAGGATTCAAGAACGAGTCTTACCCACGATTGCAAGCTGAAACGACTCTTCGTTCAATCTTAGCCTCGAGATTCCTTTACCAAAGGCCTTACTCCTTCGCCAACGAATCTGCCCCTGTCCACAAAACAACACCAATCAGCAAGGTTACAACATTTGGTTTGGACAGGAGAGCTAGGGAGATCGATTCGGATCCGAGAGAGAGATGAGGACAGGTCTGAAGAAAGAGAGAGGGGCAGATCGGTGAGAGGGAGAGAGAGAGAGAGAGAGAAAAACAGACGAAAAGGCGGATAGGGAGAGGCCGAGAGTCGGCGGCGTCGGCGAGGGACGTGGCTGGCGGCTTACAAACCTCATGGGTCTCGGCTGGCGGACGGCGAACGGAAGGAGGGAGAAAGAGAAGCCGAACGGATCTGAAGGGAGGAGAGGGAGAAGCCGAACGGACGAACGGCGGAAGAGATGGAGGGGAGAGAGAAAGACGGCGGCGGTGTGGGTCTCGGCTAAACGGACGGCAACGGAGGGGAGATCCGAGGAAAAGAACAAATCGCGCGAGATGAAGAGAGAGAGATCGCACGAGGGGGCGGAGAGGAACGAGAGACAGAGGAGAGGAGACGACGTCGAGGCCGCCGGCTCGGCCTCGACGGACGCGGCAAGCCTGCACGAACGAAGGAGAAGCCGAAGGGGGGGGCGGCGACTCTCGCGAAACCTCTGCCCTCTTTTTTTTTTTTTTTTTTGAAATAAAACCCTAGAACCTTAAAAGAAAGAAAGGAAAAGTTACCTCGGATCCCTTCTCCCAAGACGCTCGATGAGAAGCTTAGGCTGACCACCCTATTTTAAAGCGAGAATCAAAACATTTGGGTCCTGCAAGGTCCAATAATTAAATTCTCAGCCCAAAACTTAAAAAAATAAGTACGACCTGAGCCCGAAATTAATTTAAAAAGGACTTGTAACCTACTTGAAATTACCGGGCGTCACATATAACATATTTATACATCATGAAATTAATTGTAGTTGCAAAATTAATTATTATTATTAGATTTAATATAAGTTATTATTAATTAATTTATAAATTTTATAGAATTAGCATTTTATAATATAATATTATATAATTTATAACATATTATTATATTATGCATATTTTGAGTAAATTGGATTTATAACATGAAATATTATATTTATTAAGATTTTTATCTTTGTTTAATATAATCCTGCATTTTAAAATTTTAAATTCAGAATCTGGATATAATGAAAAATATAAAAATGTTGTTTTCATAATTTCTACTATTTGGATCACAGAATTCGAAAACAATTTTCAAAAACACATCGGTAAACACATATATTTACTGAATTCAGTGAATCTAAAAACATAAAACAGAATCCGAATTGCATACGAATCATACCCTTAAATAACGTGTTAATTGAGCCATTGGGACTATCCAATCCAAACTATATAAAAGTTTGGTTTGGTTATTATTATTATTATTATTGTAGGATTGAATTAGAATTGTAGAAACTGAAATTTTGGATCTATTCTCAAGTTGACTTTTTTACGCGTAGATTGACCCGATCTAATCCAACAACACATAATATTTATAAATAACTTATTTGTAAACTTTTAATGTTTTCATCTAAGATTGTAATGAAGATTATGTTCTGAATTTTGAAGTTTATAATTAAATTTTATGTGTTTTTAGTTATTAATTGAAGTAAAACAAAAATTAAATAATTAAAAAAATTATAAATAGAAAACAAAAAAATCAACTCAATAACCCAATTCAAATATTCGAGTAGCCACCTCGATCCATTCAAAATTCTAAATTGGTCTAAAAAACTCTTCATCCTTCCTACCTAACTCGTGTTCACTCGTAATAAAGTTTCACAATATTCATTAATGTTGCGTACTTGCGTTAATAGCTATGAATGGAGTAGATGTAGAATGAAGATTTTTCTCCATCTTTCCTTGGAAATGCTGTTTTGTCCTTTTGTTTAAAGTTACATAAATTGATTGGTAGAGATACAATATTTTACATTTTGTTTTTTTTTTCTCCAACCATTCTAATTGGGATTTGTTTTGTATTTTTTTTTTTACTGTTTTGTACCCTTTTTTTTACTTATCATAAAAATAAATTTATATTAATATTATTATTTTTTTTACTAGTAGCAGATTGTAAAAAATAGACCATGTTTAAATGTGTGCAACGTGGCACATGGTTGAGACGGCCATCTCAAAACTTTTAACAAAATCTACTTCTACCATAGTGGTTGGTTGATTTTTGAATATATTCATTTTTGAGTCCAACCAAACGTAGTTTTTAATATTTTTTTATTTTTTTCTCTTTCTTTTTTCTTTCAGATAACTTATTTGATTTAAATAAAATGAATAGAAGAAAGAAAAAATAGAAAAGTAGGGAAAAAAGAACCATGAGAAAATGAAAAACGGAACGAAAAATAAAGAGAAAAGAATAAATAGAAGAAAGAAAATAGAAAATAGAAAATAGAAAGAAAGAAAGAAAAAATAGAGGAAAATGAACAATATTAATATAAATAGTTTCAAAACTATAATATTTTTAGGAGCAATTGCATGAACAACAAAAAAAATATATAAATATTGCAGTCATGTCACTCTTTAATTCAATTTGCAAAAATAGCAACGGAAAAAGGTCCAACCCAAACGGATGGAGTGCAAAGTAAAAAATATCCCTATATTTTTGCACGCATTTTTCAATATGAAGTATACAATGGTCTATCGATAATATACTTATGATATACTATTGATATATTAATTATATACCTTAAATGAAATATACTATTGATATACTACTGATATGTCAAATATAAAGTATATCAGTTATACTACTATATACTACTGTATCTAAAAAACTATTACTAGATTTACAAATACCTTCTCTGTGTTTTAGATTTACAAATACCTTCTCTGTGTTTTAGATTTACAAATACCTTCTCTGTGTTTTTCAATATCGAGAAAATCAGTAATCTATAAACAAATAAATCTAATATAACCATGATATATCTAACCAAAAAATAATTAGCAATGATATATCTAACAAAAAAATAATTGCATGATATACTACCGATTCCATTGATTTCACTAATATTAAGAATATACTATCCATATACTTTATTTAGTATATCAACCGTATATCACAAATAGTGATTTATGCTTGATATGTGATTTATGTTGATATACTTTATTCAATAATATTAAGTATATCAACGCAATCTCAAAAACTATTGTGAGATTTACAAATGCCCTCCTTGTGTTTTTTAATATTGAGAAAATAAGTAGTTTATCAAGAATAGATCTAATATACCAATGATATATCCAACGAAAAAATAAAAGTGATATACTACCGATAGTATATCAATATATCACAAATGGTGATTTATGCTTGACACTTATTTATGTTAATATATTTTATTCAGTAATATTAGGTATATTAACATAATCTAAAAAATTATTGCTAGATTTGGAAATGTCCTCACGTGTTTTTCAATATCGAGAATATCAGTAATTTATCAATAATAGATTTGATATATAACTACATGAGTGATATACTACTGATATCCGTCGATTTCACTAATATTAAATATATATTGGTGTGATATACTATCGATATATCACAAATAATGATTTATGCTTGATGGTGATTTATGATGATATAATTTATTCAATAATATTAAGTATATCAGCAGGATCTCAAAAACTATTGCTAGATTTACAAATGTTGTAACACATGACTTATTAGGTAGGGTTAATTTTAGGTTTCGCTTTTAAACTTTATGTAGAATTCATAATTTAAAACCAAAATTGGAATGCCATATCTGATTGAGTGAGATCTTTATTGTGTATAAAAATAAGTTTGGAGCATTGTGGTAGTTTAATGGAAAGAGAGGGGTAAGATTGGAAAAAAAAATGAAAATTGCCCAATTTTGTCTCGAATTCATCTTCCTTCTCCCTTCAACTTCACGACATTAATTTTTTAAAAAAAAAAAAAAAAAAACTTCACGACATTAAAAAATAACTCCATTAAAACTTCAAGCTTCAAACTCCACCAAGTCCACGCCAGCCTTGTGGCTAACAGAAGAGGCATAACCGAAGTTAATGTTGACTTGACCCTTGTGGCTACCCAGCAGTATGCCATCCCCGACCGTTTGAAACCTCGTGAACTGCTACTCCAAGTCCATAAAATTCTAAAAGGAACAAAGGATCTCAAAAAAAAGAAATGAAAATACACAGGATCGATTTTCTTAAACAACTCAAGGGTAAAATGGGAATATAAAAAACGAAAAAAGAGAAAACCTAAATTTTTGTTATTTTTCAAAAGTAAAAAATGAATGATAAAATTACAATTTACTTTATTCTTTTTTCCACCCATTATAATTCTTAATATTTTTATAATAAATTTTTAAAAATCATATTAATAAATAGATTTTTAAAAAAAAATTCCGAGAACTCTTGGGGATTCGGAAATAAGTCAATTATGAAACTTGTCTTTTTTAATCATGATGTGCCCCGGAAAGAAAAATAGTTTCTCATTCCTCTATTAAAGCCAAAAAAAAAAAAAAATCCAACCCTCTATGTGCTTTTATTTATTAAGATATTATATATTCGAAAAAATCAACAAAACTTACTCTTGTGCAAACTCAAAGAAATATATATATATATCTTAAATTTGATAAGATATATCAATTTTTGTTGTACTTCCAATTTGTTTGAATTAGACTATACAGTTAGTATTGAAATCTGTACTACAAAATATTTAAAATTTTCCATTTTCTTATACTATCATAAGACCTATTGTTTCCATCTTCCAGCTTTGTTTTTATATATGATAGCTTCGTAAAAATTTTAAAAAATATTGATCAAAATCAATAAATTTAGAAATATAACCAATAAGAATATAACTCAACTGGTATCAAGTACGATTCATGATTAAGAGGTCTTGAATTTAAATTTTCCGACTCTTGATTGTTGATGTACTAAAAAAAATCTAGAAAGGTATAAAATTAAAAATTTAAGAATATATTAAATAGTTTGTAAAATTTAAAGACGACACAAGTTTAATATAGTTTGGAGAACACTTTTTTTTTTAATTTTTTAATTGGAGAACACTTTTTTAAAAGTCACCAAGGAGGCCTAAATATGTCGTGTTTCACGTGATGTGGCTTACATCAGCTTTATTGAATCTGGGTAATTTAAATACGTTTTCAGACCTTCATTGGCAATAGTGAACATTTTATTAATAATTTTTTACTATTTTTTATATTATTAAAAGATACTCAGAGATCTGATCCACATACTAGTTCAATGGAAAATTTTCGAATACCATACTCCTTATCTGGACCCACCTCATTTATAGTAGATCCAACCAAATTTTCAAATAGAGGTTGATTTGGCAATCATTCAACTGTAGTAATATAGAAAATCCTCTAGTACTAAAATTTCTACTTAAGTACTATTAAGGGCTAGAAATTTCTAGTACTAAAATTTCTAGCTCTCTCTCTCTATATATATATAATATTAAAGGCAGGTTTATTAAAATGTAATGAATTTGGATGTAAACGAAATAAGATTGTGGAATAATGGTAATAGAATTGTGGAGTAAAAGTAATGACCGTAATAGAAGAGAACAATTTACTAGTAATAACCATTCAAACTTCTTAAATATGTATGATTTTTGTTATGTCTTTTTATATTTATAATTAATTAAAATACAATAATATGCCACCATAATTAAGATCAAATTCTTCAATTTTATTTATTTATTCAAATTTATATAAAATAATTTCTTTAACACTTCAAACGAAAAAATAATGTTCGAAAAATTATCCAAAAATCATAACAGTTTTTCATGCAATTAATATAGCAGCACCAAAAAAATATGATTTTTCAAATTTGAGTTTTTTTTGTAACCGTTCAAATAAAAAAATGATGTAAAAAATGATCCAAAATTCATATCAATTTTTCCTACAATTATGTATATCAATCGAAATATTGCATGACGAAATCTAAAATATGATTTTTCAAATTTCTAAAATGATTTTTTTGTAACCGTTCAAATAAAAAATAATGTATAAAAAATCCAAAAATCATATGTAATTATTTGCATATCTATTGAAAACAGCTAAAAACTAAAACAGATGGATGGAAATATGTTTGGTCATAATTCACGCATAAAAAAATATTGATCTCGGAAAACGAATGAAAATCCTTTATCTTCAAGAAATTTCAGAGAAAAAAAGGGAGAAGAGGAAGAAAAAAAGAGGAAGAAATATGTTGGACCAAAATTCATGGAGAAATTTTCAATAAAGCTTTAAGTTGTTTTTTTTTTAATCAAGTTAAAGAAATTATAGAAAAAGACAGAAAAATGAGAGAGAAGGAAGGAAGAAAGAAGGGAAGAGAAAGAAGAAGAAAAAAACAATTAAGTGGCAAAAAGTGGAAAGTAAATAAAAAAAAAATTAGGTAGGTACCATGTAATATTCCGCTGTAATTGGATTGACTACCCTTTTTAGTGTAATGCGAGTTGAATTATTGTGTTAGGTGTGAGCCCCACCAATGAATTAAAAAATGGTAAACACATAATAAGATGGGACCCACTTTTTAAATTACGTTTGATTGCAATAAACACACTCATAAATTCCATGTTATTATATTTTTAATACAATATTTTATTTCTGTCTTATAAGTTATAATAATTTATAATTATTTTAGTCCAAATGTATAAAAGAAAAAGGTACATTTTTAATCACCGAAAGAAGAGGGATTTTGACGTGCAGAGTTGAGTTGATTTAGGCAGAGTTTGTTTGTAGTTCAAAAGTTTGTGATTGGGGTGCAGACTCGGTTGAGTTGAGTCAGAAAGTCTGTGTTTTGAGTGATGAGTTAAATTGAACTGTCGAGGTATCTAATGCAGTTTTTTTGTAACCTGAAGTAGATTGATTTTTAGTTTACTATTTTTGTTGTTTTTTTTTCTAAGCATTCATCTAAAAACATATTTCCCCAACTAATTTGCAACACTAAATTGAGATGTTCACCTCAAAAAAAATAATATATTTCAATATATATCGATCTTTAAAAAAAACATCATTCTCTATCGTTCTTTTGTTAGAAGTTCACTTTTTTTTCAAGGACAATGTAACATCGCTCTATCTTTTTGCTATACACTAAACTTCCTTCAATTTTTTTATGAAAAAAATTATTTCAATTTATAGAAATCACATATTTTGTTGTACACATTAAACTTATTTTAATTTATAGAAATCAAATGGTGTATTCTTTATAACAACATATAACAATTAATTAATAAAAAAAGGCAACGTACCTGTATTTTTTCATTAAGCACAAATTGAACTTCTATCAAAATATAGAAATATGAAATTCCATTTTCTAAACATACATTGAACTTTGAGGAATTGTAATAGGTGACAAAAATTATTGGTATATTTACAAATCTAGCCATGATTTTTTAAATTTGCAAATATAGCAAAATTTTAAGAATTTGATTTTTGATTTTTTATTATTCCAATCTTATCCTCATTGGTGTTATCGGTAGTATATTCGATATACTCTACATTTGATATATCGGTAATATATCTGATATCCTCTGCATTTGGTATATTGGTAGTATATCTAATATACTTAACATTTAATATATCGATAGTATATCTGATGTACTTTGTGTTTATATATCAGTCAACTGATATTTACCCAAAAGGTAGTACATTATTCATATACTATGGATACACTTCTTTTTAGAAATATCAGTTAAATGATATACTCTAATATGTTCGTAGCATATCAGAGATATTTTGCATCTTCTATATTACTAATATACTTCATTTTAGGTATGTTCATTTTACTGATATACCTAACATTGAGTATATCAGTACTATATCATTAAAATGAACATTATCATATGCGAGTTACTAACATTGTGAGTATATCACTATTTCTATCACTATTATATTCTTGATATATTAAACATACTTGATATATCAGCGTAAATCACTACCAAGTATAAATTATTATTTGTGATATACCGTTGATATACTGAATATTAGCATTTCCATTTCATTTAGATACATAAATAAAGCATATCAGTAGTATATCACTTATATACTTGCTTTAGATAATCTGATATATCGATTATGAGCCACTATTGTACTCTTGATATAGTAAGTATTTCTTTTTTTTAATACGTAAATAAAGTATATTTGGTAGTATATGACATTGATATATTCAACTTAGTCGGTGTGTATTGTTAGTATATCAGATCTATCATTGGTGTATCAACACGCATGAGGATATTTTTTAATTTCTGTTGCATGTGGTTGGGTTGGGTCACTTGCATTGAGTATATCAGTAGTATATTAGTGATATTCTTAATTTTGAGTGTATATAATATACTAAATATGAATTTTTTACATACTACTAACCCAAGTATATTAATTAAAGAACTTTACCGACTAAAAAGTAGTAAATATAAAACATTAGTAAAGTAAAGAAATAAAATTAAATACATGAGTAGCATATATAGAGTAGCATATAGTAATATATTTTATATTATGTATATTTCATATGTGAATTATCGATATACTCTTGGTATACTACTGATATACTACTAATATACTGATATGAAGTTTATTGTAGTATATCAATTATTTATTTTATATTTTGATATCATTATTATATCAACAAAATATTATTGATAGACTACTGACAAACTTTATATTGAAAAATGCGTATAAAATAAAATATATTAGTAGTGTACTAGTTATATACTCTATATTATATATATCATATGTGATATACTTATATACTTTTGATAAACTTCATATAAGTATATTTGTAGTTTATCAGTGATATACTTTATATTAGGTATATCAGTAGTATATCATTAATAAACTACTAATACACACTTGCATGCAATACGAGAATATTTTTTACTTTTTATGTGGTTTATTTGGTTTATTTTTTTTTTTTTTTTTTTTTTTGCAAATTGAATGAACAATAGACACACTTGCAATTTATGTAAATTGTGTTGTTATTTATGCAAATGCCCCCTGAACTTCTTTGAAACTTACAAATGAGGAACTTATCATAACATTTTTTAATTAATAATAGGATCTTCATTATGATGAAGTTCTTTTTAAATGCATTGACCGTTACATTTTTTTTTGTTGGCAAAGTAACATTATTTGTTTACATTTGTTGAATCACATGTACGAAATTGAACATCTTTAAAAAAGAAAATGTCATTATTTAACTTTTTTTTAGATGATAATAAAATGATGATACAACATTAACATCATGTAGGATTGAAATATTCACATAATATTACTAGGTCATCAAGAACCTATTTACATGATTCAGAAAATAGGTTTTATGAAGTCTACTCACTTGGAACACTATATATAGATTAAATTACAAGTTTAGTCCTTATGCTTTCATACTTGTGTCCAATAGGTTCTTGAACTCTCAAAAGTATCTAATAGGCCCCCGAACTTTCAATTTTTTATCTAATAGGTCCCTGAATTTTAAAAATGTCAAATAGGTCCTTGAACTTTAAATTTTATATGTAATAGGTCCTTGACAAATAAAATGGATCTTATGGAAAGTCCATCGATTCCAAATCTCCAGTAAAAATCCAAAAAAAGGCAGAACGAATCTGGAAAGATTGCTTCAGTTCATATTGTTTTCTGCAACTCGGGAAAGATGAAGGAAGAATCGTTAGTCATCGCATATCAACATGTCGCGGTGAATATGTACCCAGCCCTTGCATCTTGCTTGGAAAAAATTGTTGTCGAGAAAACTTCATGTTTAAAAATTAATGAACCCTATTAGAGACATAAAATTAAATTATATGTCTAAAAGTATATTGAACTTTCAGTTTTATCAAGGACTATAGTTGTAATTTAACCTTATAAATATGTATAGTAGTATGAAGCTTTAAAATAGTGAGTTATACCCAAAAGAAAAAAATTCACTTGGCAATAAGGAATCTATCTACTTTGCTCTCTTTTCATTATTGTGTTTTTGTATTTGTTAAGTTGTTCTTATTCACATCACGTTATTAGCACACAAGTCTTATCTACTAAAGCGAGCTTGTCGAAGGCTCGTCAAATTTTAATTTATAAAATCGATCCTAAGCTACTTGTAGCATTGAGTAGACCATATCGATCTCAGGGAATCGAAATATTAATTTCTCAGATTAAATTTACAAAAAAAATATAAAAATAAAGATACATAATCTTACCAAGTTCCAATCCAAACGTACGATTTTACCCAATTTCAAAATTGATCATAGGCATTCAAATACATTTAACTAAGCTAAGCAAAAACTTGGCCAGCTTAATGGTTCCCCTAAAAAGTCATAAATTCCCTAGATTCATTAGCTTTACAAACACATAATTCAATGTCAATCATCCTAATAATTTGGTACAAACGTTCCCAAATGATTAGGATAAAGACATTAATTAAGAACTATGTGATAAGCTTTAGTATTAAGCCTTATTTAACGTCCAAATACTTAAAATATTCTTGTTCTATCTTTAAATTGTTAGAAAATAAGTAAGAAGTCAGGAAAGAATGAAAATTAAAAGCAATTAGAATGAAAAATCATAATAACTTATTTTTGTGCAGGAATCAAGGAAAAATATAGAATAAAAAACAATGCAAGTTGTAAAGTTTTCAGGTAGATTACAATGCAACTTGCAAACTTGGGAACAATGTTGAATCAGGGAAATTGCATTTCTTGGTAGAATGCAAAAAAGGAAAGAATTAATTCTGAAATCTATTCGTCATTCCATGATTTGAGAGAGTTTAAGCTAGCTTGATATTCCCTTATTACTTCAATCGCGTGTGTTTGCGCGTTAACTGCTATCACTATGGAAAGACCAAGATACCTTATTTAGATTAATCGAATTAACATGCTTCTTAAATTCCCTAGAATCAAACATGCCAGCTATGAAATAATTGAGGCGTCAATTCAATCAAATCATACTCATAAAGTTAAAACAGAGAATTCAAGAATAACTTGCTAGCAAAGTTAAGAATTAAAGTCTAAGCCTCCCAGCATTGTAATTGGTTACAACCGATGATCAGGTGAACTTAAGGGTGAAAAGATAATAAGTGATTTATGTTCAACTCTAGTGCAAGTGTACATTGTCAATGCAAGTAATAAAATATGAATATTCCTAAGTATCGATCCCACAGGAAACAGAGTAACAAAAATATTATTTAAACAAAATAATTGTGAGAAGAATTGCAAGTTGGAAATTTTAAAGTGCAAAAATAGTTTGTGGGATTGTTTTGGTAACAAATTACTAAAGAGTTAACTAGTCTAAATGCAAAACTAGATATTGATCTATTCAAATATATATAAAAAAAAAAAAGTGTGAATTGCAAGTTGTAACTTCTATTGAAATGACGAGGGTCTCAAGAATTGTCTTTTTCTTAAAGTTGTAAATTACGAAATCAAAATTGCAAATCCAACCTACTCTACACTTAATAGTAAACCAAAATTAATGTTACTTTTATTCACCTTAAAATTTAGGTTTATAGTCCCTCTATCTTAAATCAATTGATTCAACAATTTTATGAGTTTTGGAGTCTTTAATCCCTATGTCTAGGGTAAAGATTGGCTTATGTCTAACCTTTTATCTCCATCACTTGTGTGAAATTCGCTTATCACTAACCCTGCCGATATAGGTCTAAGCTTGAGTTGTTGCACTAGTTGATCGATATAAGATCTCAATGAAAATTTATTCAACACAAGCAAACAATTGAAATGTAGGCTCGATTTTAATGGAATTTTGGCTATAATTACTTCTTAGGGAATTCACATCTTTGAACCCCTAAAACGTTTAGCTCATAATAATCTTAAAAGAAATTAAGCAAGACTTGTAAATAATTTCCCTGCTAAAAAAATAAATCAATAAAATTATAAAACCCAAATGTTTTTATTTATTTATATTTTTAACTTAAGTATGGCACGTAAAAGAAAACTAGGAATAAAGTGTGAGGGAACCCTCTACTCTTTAGTTTTAGTCTACTGTCGAAGACTTTGAGCAACAACTCACAAGCAAAATAAACAAATACAAAGGACGAAAGAAATCCACGAGGAACAAAGGAAGAAAATAAAAATAAAACAGAGGAAAAGAACTTGGAAAAAAAACCCACGAAATTGAACTTCAAAAAGTTCCATTCTCACCACGAAACGACTCATCTCTTCTTCTCCATTTATAGGTCTTCATTAGGGTTGAAATTAGTCTAAAAATCGTGTTTGAAATCCACAAATCGGGCATAAATCCCGAATTTTTCCCTTTTAGCTTTGTATTATTATTATTTTTTTTGCATGGTTTGCAAGTTACATTGTGATTTTGCCTAATTTTGCAATTTTTATTGATTCTCCATTTTTCGCCATACCTGCACGAAACTAAGTTGTTAGTATTTTTACTCTAATTGATTTTATTTTTCTTTCTTTCCCAATTCCAATATATTTTCAGCTATTTTCCAATTATTTAAAGACAAAATAAGAATATTTTAAGTATTTTGACGTTAAATAAGTCGTAATACTAAGACTTATCAACCGAATTATGAATTGGAAAACTTACCTTAGCCGCAAATCGTGATGATATTGCCAAGATTCGTCATTGGTTCGATATATTGCCAAAAGAAAGTGAAGTAAAAGAGAAAAACTAAAACGAACTATTGTCTACAAAGGTTACCCTCTCCTCGTCTTAGACCTAAATAAAAAGAGGCTTTTATAATAGGGGAAAGCGTCTAGATGCTTCCTCGCATAGAAAAGAGAAATATCTTTAAAACTTTGGGTGGCGTTGAGACGCTTGGAGCAGCGTCGAGCGAGCCCTCGTAGCTTTGAATGTGTCGGCGTCTAGACGCTTGAAGAAGCGTCTCGACGCTCTATGTAAGAGTCTTCTTTCTTGATACTTGATGGCGTCTTGATGGCGTCTAGATACTCTGCAGGCGACTCATTTAGCTTGTCCAACTATTCTTCTACTGATTTGATGCTATTTTGGCTCAATTTCACCCTTTTTGCTCTTGATCCTTCCCAAACCTCTTATAATGCTCCAAATTGTTAATCTCCTATAAATTAGACAAATAAGCACGTGAGTGTAGCAAAACTAGCATGAAAATAGTAATTAAAATAGCACTTTTATGGTGCTATCAAAATACCCCCAACTTAAATCTTGTTAGTCGTCCTCGAGTGCATTGAAAAAATAAATATAAGGCTCAATGGAAGCATAACATGACTCTACCCTTAATGCTCTTGTGAAAAGGAGCATTGCACTCTCTACCCACAAGCAAATTTTGAAAACTTTCTAAGTTTTTCTTGTGTGTGTGTACAATCAGCTTATTAAGAACGCTTCCTACAAAGGACTAGGTTTATAAGATCCTCAGACCTGACTCCCCTCTACATTGCCATAGAATCAACAAAAGTGCAAAAAACAATCAAACAAGCAACGTTAAGCTTTGGGTGTCTAAACTCACATAATCTGGGCCCAACTTGTTTTCTTTTACTTCAAAAGTGCTAGCTTTCACACACTTATCGTAGGGACCCTTATCTAGAGCACTCTCTCAATGGATGGCCTAACTGATCACGACAAGGGTAGCTCTTTTCACCAGTGGCCCATTAAACATGCAACAAGTTATATTTTACTTCATTTTCTTCTATTTTCTCTTTTCAACAAGATTTTTATCTTTTAATCCTCTCTTTTTTTTTTCAATCATTTTCTTTTTTTTCTAGGAAAATCAACACATCTTTTCTTCCTAAGTTGCAAATTACTAGTTCTCATGCAAAAATCACCCAAAAGTTAGCTCTAAGCCTATCGAGGTGACACCAGACATCCTTCTCTTCATGTGCTTGCAAAGTACCCACAAGCTGGTCAACGAACATTGTACTCATGTCTTTTGATTCTTCAATAGCTACAACGATGAAATTGAATTTTTCATCTAATGAGCGAAGTATCTTTTCAACTACTTGTTCATCATTTATAATCTCATCATATCTCTTCATTACATTGACCACTGCTAACAATCTTGAAGTATAATCTGAAATCGATTCAAACTCCTTCATGTGTAATGGTTCATAATCACCTCTCAATTTCTGAAGGTGAACCTTCTTGACTCGGTCTACTTCTTTATAAGTATTCTCCAAAATTTGTCATGTTTGCCTCACAATAGTTACTCCATAAATCTTCTCAAAATTTGTGGCATCAATAGCTTGATGAATAATAGTGAGCGCCTTTTGGTCTTTCTTTCTAGTATTTTGCAAAACTTCTCGTTGAGCTTGAATCAAAGCCGCATCATTCTCTGGTTCGTCATAGCCTCTATCAACAGTCTCTCATGCATCTTGTGGACTAAGTAGAGTTTTCATACTTATACACCAACTATTGTAATTTTCTTTCGTAAGTTGAGGCACTTGGAAAGGAACCAAATTGTTGTTTGTCATTTGCAAAAATAATTCTCTTTTCTTGAACTCAAGCTTTGATACCACTTTTTTGGAAGCGGGTGATGGACCCTTACAAATAAATAATCAAATAAAGAATATATTTCACAAGAAACAATTCACTTGTGTTAACAAAAAAAAAACTTTTTAAGAGAATCTACAAACTTTGTTCACACTTTTTTCTCTAAACTCACTTTGTTTTTCTTTTATTCACTTGCTTGATTCAATCGTACCAAAGTAATCCTATTTATAGGCTTTACCAAATTGTTCCCATCCAAACATCCTTATTTACGAACTTTAAAACTCATATATAACTACATTGTTTTAATTCCTAAGAAATAACTTTCAATTAAATACATTTTCATTAACTTAAATATGAATAACGTACCAATAAACATGTTTAATTTTCAACATGGTAAGGATTTTCGGCCAACCCTTGCTCTCTCAGCAACTTCTCCAGCTTCTTTGGCCTTATCCAAACCCATTTCAAAACTCTCCACAAACCCCATCACATTGATAATATATGCCCCCAACCAATTGAGTTATACTCAAATCGACACCAAACCAAATCATGTTATTGTCCCTCCATTCCATTATAAATTTTTATTAAAAAAATTGACATTTCATTTAGAGTATTAATTAAAGTTTTAAAATTAAGAAAAAAAAGAGAAGAAAATAGGACGAAAAAAAGATCATAACCAATTGATAAGGACAACGGACCTCCACAATGGTATGATATTGTCCACTTTGGGCATCAACGCTCATGGTTTTGCTTTTGGCTCTCCAAAACGTCTCATACCAATGAAAATAATTGTCCTTACTTATATACCCATGATCAATCCATTTGCTAGCTAATGTAGGACATTTGTTTGCACCCTTGACAAGATATTTACAACATGAAATTTTTAGGGTGCTCTAGTTTCAATTTTGAGATTCCCATTTACCAGGTGAGATATTTTACAACATGAAATTTTTAAAATGTTTTAGTTTCAATTTTTTAGATTCCCATTTACTGGGTGAGATATTTTTAAGTGGATTTATTTTTACAAGATTAGAATGTTTGTTTTTGTGCTAGCAATATTTCAAAAGTATATCTTCAGTATATTTAAGAATAAGGTTTAAGTAAATGAAGAGCTTTGTAGCCAAAAGAATTTTTTAAGAAGAATTTGGTGATTTAGTTTCATCATCCACTCAAGAATTTATTGATCTTGTTAATGATAGACTTCTTAGAAAAACAGTAAGTATGTTGAGGCCCCACGTTGGCATTTAGTGAAGATTTGGTTTAGGGTTTAGATGCAATTATAATTGTTTTCTAGCTTATTGTGTTCAACTGATATTCATGAAAATGAATTGGATAACTCAAGATATAGTTCAAATAATTGGAGCTTTTCATGTTGTACAATACTAAAAAAAAAAAAAAATCTTCCCCTATTGCAGGAAAAGAGAGGGAGGAAGAGAAACGAAAGAAGCAAAAGAAAAGGCATGAGAAGGAGGAGCGAGGAAAAAGGAAGGTTGAGGTATGTAAAGATTGAATTCAATAAATGTTTCTATTTGTTTATTAAATTTTGCCTTTATTTTTTTATATTAAAGTCCTCCATTTAGTGTTCTTTTTTGCTTAACTATTTGCGCTTTGGTGAACCATGTAATTAATTGAACCCAATATTCATTACATGTTGTACTATAAAAGAGTTTTTATATTGGTCCATGGTTTCTTCTACGTAACAATTTGTTCTTATCGATTATTTTTATAAAAACAAGTCGCTAGAGTTCATTGCGATGATTAGCAAAAAACAAAAGATAATTAAATAGATTTATGTGCAATATCTTCTATTAGTTCGTTAATGCTAATTTATGGCATTTTGTAAGTGATAGTATTATGCTATTGTTATCGTTATAAAGTGGGTAGAATAGATAATAGCTCTACTATGGTTAAATTTCCTTCATTTTTAATAGGTTGTGTACTTTTAATACAATGGTCGCAACCTCATTATTTCTTTAATATGCGTATTTGAAGTAAATTGAAACCAAATTAGTTTTTGATATTACTCCATTTAGATAACCCCTTTGATTTTTTTTTTCACTCAAATTACTTTAGTACTATGCATATTCTTTTGAGTGAACATGAAAGTGTACCAAGCTGGGAGGAAATTATGATCCAATTGCTTTCATAATTGTGGTATTTTTGCTAATCATATTCTTTTATTTTTGTAAGCATTCGACTTTAGATTTCTTACCTAAGTTTTGGGTATGACTTTTTTAATATAGCCAATTAGAGTTCAATGAGATTAGGGTTGAATCGTAGCCGGCCATATCTTGCTTTAGAATATGAGTGTATATATTAATTTATAAAATTTGGGTAACAAATTATTTCATTAAAAAAAGCATAGTTATAATATTCTTAAACTCTTCTTGTTATTTTATCTCACTTTCTACCGGGATGAAAAATAGTTATAGCAATAAAATAATAACCTACACTTCATCCCTCTAAAAAGTTCTATATCTAGGTTTGATGTTGCTTTAATTAATTGACATGTTAATTGTACATATTGTTGCCAAATTTCGGACAGGAGGATACACCTGACCTCCACGTGACAACGACGGTAAATTTGTAACTCTCAAGGAGAACGTGGACACCGGTGTGGTGTAAACCACACAAGTTCCGATACTTAAGTCAGAGAGGTTTTTTTAGAGAATCTGGGAAGAGTTTATGTTTAGGTGACTAGAATTAACTTACCTCTCTCTCTTCTCTTGGGAGAGCTTAAATAACTTTCTTCTAGGGTTCTTTCTAGGTTTCTGTAGCCTACTGGGAAAAGGAAAGATCGAGAGTGGGCTCAATGTAAGCTTGTGGGTCGTGTGGGATCGATGCAAGGCCCAGGGGTCGGCCTTGCATCTGGTCGGCCTCGGTCGAGGCCGACCCCGGGCTCGGGCTTCGGTCCAAACCCAAATTTATCTTCGTGTCACCGGGCGAGGGTAGAGCCCAAAAGAGGGGGGTTTTATCCTGGTCGGCCTCGACCTATGCCGAGGCCGCCCAAGCGCGCCTTCTCGTCCTTTCTCATCTTGATTCTGTCTCTATTCGATTTCGGCCCGCTATGACTTCATATTGGGCTTTTAATCCCATTTGGCCCTTTGCTACAACCATTCATCCAACTCATTTCCGTTGGTCCAATTTTACCCACAACATTAGCCCCCACTCCCTAGTTAGGGTTCGAGATTAGGAACTTGCGAATTAATCATTTGGAGCTTAACTTGGGAGTACCCTATTGAAATTCTTCGAGTTACTGTTGGCATTCCATGGATCTTCATTCTGATGGATATATTATGTCTTCTAATGTGTTAATTTTTCCCGGTATCTTAATGCAGATTTCAAGATCTCGTCATGCTTACCTTGCATTTCGATTCTCCTGGCCAAATTTCTTCAGAGTAATTTTTGGACATTTCAGGGTTGCCTCGAGGATATTCAGTCTTATTAGGGGTCAATTTCCCTGTTTTCCAATGGGATTCCAGGCCACCGTCATGCTTATTTCGCATTTCGAATGTTCATTTTCCCCTTGGATTTTTATTCCAATGCACTTACTATGCGCCTCAGACTATCGCTCATATAGGAGTTTAGGGCTCCAAGATATTCCTTGGATCATCCCAAGATTGGTTTTTCTTGGGGTTTAGGTTCTCATCCCGATTCACGACTTGTGTCGCTCTCTTGGAGAGATATTTGGCAACTCAATAGCCATTGAGCTTCATGTTTTCCGTGAACCTTTCCAGACGTATGTCGCTTCATTTTGGATAGGGATCCAATGGGAGGAGGACGATTGTTGACCAGGGAGAGGGAGATCAGAGGGAATAAGCATCTGGGCATGTTTGTGATGGAGATCTGATCTCCTTGAGGAGCGGAAACGAGTTTGGAATCGTAATTGCAAGTTCATTTTGGTTGAAATACAAAAACAATACAATGGAAATAAAAATGAGATAAACATGCATTTCTAATCTAATTAGACATGGAGATAAATCATGCAAACATGTTATGTTTAACAATTAAACTAAAAGAAAGATACATTACCTTTGTTGTTTCTCAAAAATAACAACTCCTTGCTTCCAAGATGTATAGCAGCACAGGAACACAAAAAGAACTCCTCTGTATTCTCCTACAGGACACTACCAATATGGAAAACCTCATATCCTCTGGATTCCACTTAGATCAACCTTGGTGGGAAGGTATTCCAACTTTTGGAAGAAGAGAGGGAAAGGTAGAGAGGAGAGAATTTCAACAATTCGTTAATTGCACCAAAAAAGATCAATCCATTTCAACTCTCAACTCCCTACACTTAACGATAGGGAGTGGAGACAAACAGGGAAGTGGGGAACGTGTCATCTACACGTTCCCCTATTTTAATTAATTAATAATAAATTAATTTATACATATAACCTATTTAATTAAATCAATTAATTAATTCAAATGTCTTATATTTCAATTAGGTTATATATATGATTAAATCACATTCCCTTTTAACCTATAGTTTTAATGTACATCTCATGCACATTAAATTTTAACCTATAGTTTTAAATATGAATCACATTAACATTTAAATTAATATTTAAACTCTTTCAAATATTTAATTCTCTCATATAATTTAATATGAATCATATTCACATTAAATTTATAATATATAGTTCTAAAATCATATATTATATCGTATCTATATACTTTAAATATATTCCCTAAAAAATTTGAACATTTCAAATTCAAACGATCTAAAAACCCTTTACGAGCTAGAAGGTGGACCTAATAGACCTACAGATCAGAAGCTCCAACAATACGAGATTACTCGATTAATCTCATTAACCTCCTAATCAACATTCGTTAAGCTGGGAACACTCCACTAAAGTCCCGTTTGTTTGCACTCTTCCCCACTATGAGATATATTTACGTGTCTACGGATATTGACCAATAACGGCAAGTCAATCCTTCACGAATGTTCGTAACACCGGTTAAGGTCAAATTACCGTTTTACCCCACAGGTTACATCTTGTACCTTAAGTACAGTGCTCCTCTAATGAACAATTTGTTTGTGGTCCTACCAACAAATATAGTCCCTCTCGGGCCAATGAGAGGGTCAGACCCTTTGATCAAGTCCCAGAGACACCACTTAAGGAAACATTCCTCTACTTACCCTAGTAGGTGGGAATGAGTGAATTTCATCTTGCTAAGTTAAGTTCTCAGCCGCTCACTCGGTCTTGTCCCCAAGAAGGTAGGCATATTGAGTCGGCGAATTTGGCCACTCTCACCCATACTAGTCAAAGGACAATCCCTCGCGAACAGGAGTTCGTAACCTACTCAGGATTGAGATCAAGTTGCCTGGGTCATCCTAGTGAAATAGAAACCTAACTAGTCAACAAAGTTACATCTAGTGGTTGCTATTTCATGGTCCAGTCTTATGTAATCTCATTACATAGGATATCCCCACTCACATGTCATCTACACAAACACTTTAAGACCACAGTGTTTGTATCTTATACAAAGTGAGCCACATCCATAGTTTTACCAGGGCAAGGTACCCAAACCTTATCCCATTACTATAGACTCTTTAGGTTGTATCTCGAACTGAGATCTTTATATGTACACTACATTCAGTTAAAGATAAATTCTACAGCCTTGGATGTTTAGTTTATTGGATTTAGGGTTAAAACAAAGGCAATATCGTAAATAACGAACAATAACTCTTTATTGAAATAATAACATTTTATTACATTAATTAGAACATAATTACAAACTACGAGTTTTAGGGCACAAACCCCAACAGTTTGGCACGTGCCCGATCCGACGCACCAGACCGGGCGGTCGGCCTTGGCCTCGGCCGAATAGGCCTGGTCGGCCTCGACCGAAGTCGAGGTTGAGGCCTGCAACATAGGCCTGGCGCACGCGCCGGGCGCAGGCCTGCGACTTCTGGCGCGCGCAGGAGGGGTCTGCCATGCGCAACCCTCCTCGGCCAAGGCACCCTTTACATCATCCTTTTTTTTATTTGAATCTCAATTTCGAATTTGAAATCCAAATTTTCATCCATTTCTCTTATTTTCTCCCTATAAATAGGTATTTATTTCTCTCCACTTCTCACATCATTCTTCTTCTATTCTCTTCTATTTGAGGTAGTTTTACTTTTCCATTTTTTTCCTTTTCCTCTTTGCTTGGAATGGATGGTGAATGGTCTGCCACTTCTCATGAGATTAGTGAGTCTCCTTTTAATGAGAAGTCTCATAGTACCAGTTATTATGAGGCTCCATCGTCTTCTGATTACATAGTCAGTGAGTCTTCTGTACATCTTGAGGCTATATCATCCTTGGCGGTCGAGGCTCAACTTGAGCAATTGTAGTACAAGTATGATATTCCCTTCGATGTACAATTGAGGGTTCCTAGGCCTAATGATCGTATAAAAGATCTTTCTCTTGAAGAAGTTGCTTTTTACTTTGCGATGTTTAAGTTTGGCGTGCGTCTTCCTTTATCTTTATTTCTGCAAAGCTTTCTGATGTTGGTTGGTTTCGCTCCTGCTCAAATTGTTCCAAATAGCTGGGGTCACCTTATAGGTTGTTATGTGTTATGGACGACATATGGTGATGGTAGTCCGCTCACACCTCATGTTTTCATGTCTCTTTACATACCAAGTCGTAATCCTTCTTTTGGTAGCTTCTTTTATTATTTGAGTTCTTCATGTGGAAAACTGATTGATGGATCCAGTTCGATTCATGGTTGGAAAAATAAATGGTTTCTAGTTAGCGGGAATTGGTTATCCCGTGGGCCTCAAAATTTTGTCTATGTAGTTTCTACTAAGTTTAGGGATTATGGTGGGTTCTCTATTTATCATATTCTCTTTTCTTGGAAACTGCACTTATATATTCTGAGTAACCATATGGTATTTTTTCCTTTTCAGTTCCTGTAGAGTTCCAACGTCCTGCTGTTGTTCGGCCTTTTTGTGAGGGTTGTGAAAAGCCTAGGAGCTCTGTCCTGCCTCGGCCTCTCTCTTGTGAGTCAAGAGAATCTCATCAGAATTGGATTTGTTCTGCCTTCTCTTCCAAAAGGTTTTGTTTCGTTGCGCCCTCTCTTCGAGACTTTGATGCAATGGAGAAGTTGCCCTCGGCCGGTCTGGTCAGCCAATCCCTCTGCTCCGCTTCCTCTGTCTCTTGTTTTTTTTTTATGTATCGTTGGACTTATGTGGCTAACGATCATATTGTTTTTGATTTTCAGATATGCCTCCACAAACTTTCTCCTTGTTTGAGGCGAATAAACAGAAAAGAAGGAAGAGAGCCTCCAGTGGAGTTGGGCATTCACAGGCAGAAGAAACGAACCCCTCTATGGATGGTGTTTCGACGTTCCATCCTTCACATCCCCCTCCTCAGCCTTCGGGAGTGAGTACTCGTCGTACTAGGAGGGACATCTCTTCTCATGAAGAGGCTCCTTCTGTACTCTCCCCATTATGTCTTCCTGAGGGTTACTCTTCTGCGAGTAACGACATGGAGCTTCTGGAGCAAAGTTTTGCAATTTGGAGGGAAATTGGTCAAGACCAACCTTTGGGTTTCAGTGGATTTGATCCTAAAGCGGGAGTTGTAGAAGGAATTTGAGATCTTCGCAATGTGTGTTTCTCCATTCACATATTTTCTTTGCTTCTTTTTTCTTGTCTTCTCACCACTAAATCTTTTATTGATTTTTTTCTAGGGCTTTGGCCGCCTTACCATGTCCGCGATTGCAATGGCTGAGAAAATCACCTCTCTTCAACAAACCAGTGTTCCCAGAGTTGAGTTAGTTCAAGCTCAGGCAAGTGTGAACCAAGTTAATCGCCTCTTGGCTGAAGTCAGAATAGAGCTTGATTCCACCAAAATTGAGCTCGAATCGATTCGTGTTCAACTGAACGAAGCCAAAGCTCCTTTTATTTATTTCTTTATCTCAATGTAAGACTCTTTGTTTGTAAGGTTAATGAGAATGTGTTTCCTGTTTATTATCCTTGTTTCTCTTGATTATACTTTTCCTTTAAAGAGGTAAACTCCGATGAACAGAATTACATAACATTACTTAATTGAGATAAAGTAATAAACGGGGTCCTCACTTATGCATGTTTACCATAAACCAAAATAAGTTACTCACTTGGGATCATCAAGGGGTCAGGTGTGCAGTTTTGTTTTGGCCTGGTTGGTTTTGGCTTGACCTGATCGTCCTCGGTCAAGCGTGGTCGGCCTCGGCTAGATCAGGTCGACCTCAGCCTAGTCTGGACCTGGCTGTTCTGAGTCACGTACGAACTAGCACTTTTCAGGTTTGGAGCCTTCATCTTCTTTTTATTATAACATTCAACTTCTTTTGTAGCTTCTGCTTTTTATTTAATAAGGAAGCATATTCCCTTGGTAGCCCCCACTCAAGTAGGATTTTTTGTTTTTTAAACAATCATGCTTGAGTTACGCTTGTAGCTTGAAAGAAATGATTCTATTCATGAGGAATAATTTATTCATACGTAAGTTTCTGACATGAAAGTAAATCTATCTAATAATGAAAATAAAAAAGGTAAAAGTCCCCTAGTAATTTATCGGGGCGAGGTCGGCCTCGGCCATTCTGAGGTTATGGTCTTCTTCTCGTGTTAACTTCTTAGTCTCTTTCAATGCTGTGAAGTAACATTCTCTTGAAGTTTTTTGTTCTCCTTTGATATCTCCAACTCCATTTAGGGTAGGAAACTTCAGTAATTGATGATATGTGGAAGCTATTGCTTTCAGCTGATGGAGTGTTGGCCTTCCAAGGATTGCATTGTAAGCTGATGTGCATTCGACTACTAAGAAGTTAACCATCTTGGTAGTTGCATTCAGCTCTTCCCCAAAGGTGACAGGGAGTTCGATGTTGCCTTCAGGATTAACTCTTTCTCCCCCAAATCCAACCAGGGGAGTTAGATTCTCCTTCAGAAGTCCCCTCTCTAGCTTCATTGCATTGAAGGCAGTTAGAGACAAGACATCAGCTGAGCTCCCTCCATCTATGAGGACCCTGTGAACTTTCACGTTGGCTATAGCTAGGGCTACAACCAAAGCATCATTATGAGGTTGATGGATAACCCTCGCTTCGGCCTCAATGAACTCTAAGATTTGGTTACAATCTCAAGGTGGACTGAATACATACCTCGATCACATGGATCGTGTCTGGCTTTTCGTGCAATTGTCTTCCTTTTTCGACCGGATTCACCTCCCGATAGTCCACCAAATATCGTTCTGATCTCTCGGGGTGCGCCTTCCCCGGCTCGGCCTCGACCATCATCTGGTCGGTCTCGGCCTACCTCTGGGCGGCCTCAGCCATCTCTGTTTAGTGTATGCTCAGCTCCATCTTGGATATACTCGTTCAAATATCCTTCCTTAATTAAGGTTTCGATCTCGTCTCGGAGCTGGTAGCAATCATGGGTGGCATGTCCTTGATCCCTGTGAAACGAGCAGTATTTTGTTTGATCCCTTCTTCCAGATGGAGCTCTCATTTTATCTGGAAATCTCACTAGGTTTAGATGGCGTATTTCCATCAGGATCTTCTCGAGAGGATGAGTCATTGGTGTATACCTTTCAAAGTGTTGGTCGTGGATGGTCCCTTGCTCGGGTCGGCCTTGTTGGGATGTTTGTCCTAATCTCGTTTAGTTTGTAAATCTACATTTGAAATCAATAAAGGTTATTTATTTCATCATTTTGTGTCTCGCATTTATTATAAACTTTGTCCAATAAACTAAACTTCAAGGACATTGAATATATGAGAGAATTAGAACTTGAACAGTGTGTAGTGGAGACACAGGGAGGATCACGTTCGAGTTAATGACCCGAATAGTCTACAGTATATGGATAGGGTTGGAGACCTAATCCTGAATACGCTGTGGATGCGGCCCGCTTTGTATTAAGATACAAACGAGGTGATCTAACTCGTTCATGTGATTGACATGCGAGTAAGGCATCCTGTACAATGAGATTGTACAAGACCGGATCGTGAATTATTAGACCTACTGATATAACACCGTTAACAGTATGGACTAATAACTTCGTAGATGACCATTAGTGACTCGACCTGAATCCTGAGCGTATTACGGACTTCTGTATGCGGGGGTCTGTCCTTTGACTAGTACGGGTGAGGGTGGTCACAGTTACTCGCCCAATATGCAATCTTCTCAGGGACAGAACCAAGTAAGGAGCTGGGAACTTAACTACGCGAGATGGAATTCACCCGTTCCCGCTTTTAGGGAAACTAGAAGGGTTGTTCCCTTAAGTGTTGTCTTCAGGACTTGGACAACAGGCGCCCACCCTCTCACTGGCACGAGAGGGTTGTTGTGTATGGTTGGACCATTACAACATTGTTGTTCATTAGAGGAACAGTGGGGACTTAAGGAGCAAGAAGTAGACATAGGAGTAAAGCGGTAATTTGACCCAGCAGTGTCTACGAATAACCTGTAAAGGGTCGATTCATAGGCATTGGTTATATCAGTGGACACATCATATCTTACACTGACGGGAGTGCAGCTACGGGCTTTAGTGGAGTTTTACCGTAGCTAATGAATGTTGATTAACTGTGTCAAAAAGTTTGATAGGTTAATCTCGAATCATTGGAGCTCGTCACTGTAGGTCCATAAGGTCCCTCGGTTGGCTCAAACTGGATTAAAAGAAGGTTTACTATTTTGGTGTGAATTGAAGTGTTCAAGTTCACTAAAGGGTACTTATGTCATTTATATGAGATATGAATGATATATTATATAGTTTAATGTGAATGAGATTCATAATAAATTATAGGTTAGCCTAATTGTTGAATTGTAAAAAATCCACAATAATACAAATGTGATTTGTAAAATAAGATATGAGATATCTTATAATATGTGGTTATGCGAATATGATTTGCATAACTTATAGTTGTGGTAAAATGGTAAATAGGTGGAGATTTCAACTCCACCTATTACCATTATATAAACCCCTTTGCAAGAAGGGTTCATTAGTGCATTGCTCATCTTTGAAATTCTCACCAAAAGAAGCTTCTTCTCTCCCAAATTCTCTCAATAATTCTTCTCCCAAACCAAAAGGAAGGATCCCACAATCCTCCTTCTTCCTAATGTAGAACAGCCGTGTAGCCTAGTAGAGGTGTTCGATCAGTGTTCGTGTGAAAAGATCGAGGTTGTTGAGATCAAGGAGACCACGAAGAGTTCGTGAGCGGAAGGAATCTTGAAGACAGTCTTCAACAAGTACCACTTTATACTTGTTGTTTGCCTTTTAGATTGCATGTTTAGCCTTAACTATGTAATAGTTTAATTTTAACAAAATTGTGTTGCATAACGATACCACGACGATTCGATCGTCTTCCACTGCGCTGGGACTCTAATTCCCTTCAGGCCTCGACCTTGATCTGATTAGCCTCGGCCTCGATCCTCAACTTTCCTCCTCTTCGAGCCAGGAAGAGAATCGTCCCGAGTCTTATCTTGATTCGGGTGTCTGTCGCTGTTTGCTTAAAAGGGGTGTATGAAATTATCAAGAAAACACTCATAATTGTGCAAGTATACACAATCTAAGCAGCAAGTGATAAGTAAATTTAATCATCTCCTCAGGGATTAGTTATGGAAATTACACAAGATTTAGTTGAATTTAATGAGTAAGAGGTAACCAACATAAGCAATGAATAATGAAATTAGAGATTAAAAGTAACAACTGAATTGCCAAAATAATGCAGAAGAGGATTAAATAAAGTAAGGCAGCAGCAAACACAAGTCTACCAAAGCAGTAAAAAGGGGATAGGATCAGGGGTGAATTATGCTTCAAACAATCTTAATGCTAGAGCTCAAAAGCGCACTGTGAGCTCAAAAGTTCACTTCACGGAATCTTCCCAGATTTCCTTGCGAGTTAGGCATTCAATTCCCATTAAACACCCTTAATTTAGCTCCTAACTGTTAACACTAGGTGAGTGACTATCCCTAGACTCCTCAATTACCTGAGAGATATGAACCCCTTAATCGGAACTAGTGTCATGCCTTGAATTCGATTTATTCTTCCTTTTTCCCAAGTTGGAATAAACAATGCTAAAATGAGATGGTCAACCAAATTATAGCTAAACAAAAAATTCACAAGGCATGAGAGTAGGATTGCAGTAATTTACTCAATCATTAAGCTTACATTCACATAAAGCCCCTAATCCTCACCCCAAGGATGGTTAGTTCATGATGCTAAGAAAAGATAGCAATAAAATAGTAACCCTAACATTAAACATACTTAAGATGGTCTTAGTTACAATGTAAAAGAGTAAGAATAAGAATGATAAAAGAAGAAACAGATGGATGAAGTTGTCAAGCCTCATTTGGTCCACTTCCACCCTTTTTCCCGAAGAGGAATGCTTCCCAAGGTTAGCTTTTCTTCCGATTCTTCTTTTCTGCCCTTTCCAATCGGTTTCTCTCCCTTTTCTTCTTACTCCCTCTCTCCCCTTACTAAAAACGGCCAAAGAAAGTATTTATACCATATCCACCTCGAATTAAGGGTTGAATAGACAAGGGACAATGATATGAAGGCCTCTCATTTGCTCACAGCAGCTGATAAGGCAATTTCTATCCAGCTCAATTAATGAATTTTGTCCACGTGTGCATTCTGCAAACTGATATCAGAATTGTGCTCCAGCAATCTTGATCCTTTAGCAATTGCACAGCTTCAGCAGCTCAAAATAGACCTTCAGCACTTCATAACATTCATCTTCCCAAAAACTCCTGTAAACATGACCAAAATGACAAAATTCAGCAATGAAAAGTACTTCAATGGTTTTAAGGTACTTCAAAAGTACTTTGTAACATTAACACACAAAAGTACCTAATCAAGGGGTTAAAATAGTCAAGAAAGCTCAAAATACCAAGAAATAATCACAATAAAAGCTCAATCTTAGCTCTCATTCTAAGAGCTAACAGTCGCTTCTCTCGCGATCAGGCGCTTCCTTTGATCGTATCAGTTCCTTTACACTCATGTATTTCTGAGCCCTGGCTATGAATTCAACATAGGAAGTCGGTTCCTTCTTCCCGATCGATCTCAACAACCCTTTATCTTGCAAACCTACAACAATAGCAATTAGTACCAAAGTATCCGTGAAGCCTTCGACCTGTAAAGTCTCCTAGTTAAAACGGGAGACATAGTCCCGTAAGCTCTCTTTTGGCCCTTGCTTTATGGTGAGCAAGTGCATCTGAGGCTTACGTTGGTCTCGACCCCCAGGAACTGCGACACAAATGCTCTAGCAAGCTCTTTGAAAGAGCTAAGGGACTTCCTTTTCAGTTTCCTGTACCAATCTTGCGTTGGTCCAGTTAATGTAGAAGAGAAAGCTCTGCACTTAATTACCTCTGATGCTCCGTGGAGCTCCATGCAGGACCTGTAGGCATTTAAGTGCTCCACAAGGTCTGAACTACCATCGTATGGGGGTGATGGTTGACACTTTAAATTTTTCAGGAATCTTCTCATCCATGATTTCGTCAACAAAAGGAGGGTCGATTTGCTCGATCAAAGCTTCGAGATCCACCCTCTCGACTTCTCGAGCCTTCAGGAGGTTCCCTTGGAGATCTCCAAATTCTCTCTGCATTTTCAAGATGTCGGCCTTCCAGGGAGGACTTAGAGTTTGCGCATCGAGCTTTGGCTTTGAACCTCCAGCCTCGGTCATCCTCGAGTCGGTCTCGGCTGTCTCCTGCTCAGCCCGTGCTTTTCGTTTTTGATCAATCAGACTTCGCAAGTCTGATGTAGCTTTGAAGCTCTTCTTTGTTGTCGTTTTTGGTCTACCTAGTCGGCCTTGGTTATTGGCGCACGAGCTTACTTGTACCACAGATTTTAACTTACTTGCTTTGCTCATTCTGCTCTTCGTTGTTCTTCTCGTTTTGCTCCTAGCCGAGGGTTGACGAGGCTTGTCGTTTCCTCCGAGGATCAGCTTATCAGTATGTTCCGAGATGTTAGATTTTGACTCTTCTGTCCCTTCAACAACCTTCGCTTTTTCATTTCATGGATCTCGCATAAGAGGTGGTTCTTCCTTTTTTTGATTGCTTTGTTGGTCGAGTTTCTCCAAGATCTCCCACAAGCACTTATCCATCTTGTCGACTTTCTCCTTTAGTTCAGCCTCCTCATCATCTGGTCGGCCTATGCCAACACGAGGCCGAGGAGGAGAAGTCTCCTGGTTCGCCGGGGGTGGTGATCCTGGTCAGAATCATCTCCATCTCTGTTTCCATGCACGTTTCCCAAAGTTCTACTCATCTTTTAGTATGAAGATTGACTCAAGTACGAGGTTCTCTAAGCAAGCGTTGTCGTTCCCCATAGACGGCGCAAACTATTGTTGCCAAATTTCGGACAGGAGGATATACCTGACCTCCACGTGACAACGACGGTAAATTTGTAATTCTTGGGAGAAGAATGTAGCCTGCAAGACAAGGAGAACCTGACACCGGTGTGGTGTAAACCACACAACCTCCGATACTTAAGTCAGAAAGGTTTTTTGAGAGAATCCGGGAAGAGTTTATGTTTAGGTGACTAGAATTAACTTACCTCTCTCACCTCTCTTGGGAGAGCTTAAATAGCTTTCTTATAGGGTTTTTTCTAGGTTTCCATGGCCTACTGGGCAAAGGAAAGATCGAGAGTAGGTTCAATGTAAGCTTGTGGGTCGTGTGGGATCGATGCAAGGCCTAGGGGTCAACTTCGGTCGAGGCCGACCCCGAGCTTGGAGAAATGAGGGGTAAAATAAGACATTGTTTAAAAAAAAATCTTTTCTTTAACTAAATAATTTTTTTTCCTTAAACCTTTTTTTTGCAATTCAAGATTAAATTTGGTCACCGTTTTAAACGGGTGCTGTGGGGTGCTAACACATTCCCCATACACAAACAACTCCTAAACCCAAAGTCTGGTTTTCGCATACCATTTTTTTCTTCTTTTTTTAAAAAAATGTTGTTTTATTCTATTTTGGTGCCCAATCACACCATAAAAAAAATTGGTGGCGACTCCTTTTAAATACCCCTTTTTCGAGGATATCAGCCGCTCCGCGTCGCAGGTACGTGGCGACAATGTGAATTTCTATCTCAGTACTTATGAAAATCTTTGTTATCATACTTCAATTATGTGATTTTCAGGAGTTAGCATTATGTTTTTTAACAGATTTCTTGGAACGATATGTAATTTTAACTTATTAGTGGCAATTATGTCTTATTTTGATAAAATTTGTATTTAGTTTGGTAATTATTGAGTTTCCAATTAGATTGTTACCTAATTTTATGTAAATTAAATGTTGATAATGGTTATCTCAATGGAAAAAATGTGAATTTGATAGATGTTCTTACATATGCAAGTGGTAGAAGATGGGTGAATAATATTCATTTTTATTTTTATTTTTTATACATCATTATAGTTGACAGCTAAAAAATGACATTAACACCAATATTATTGACGGTTCAAAACTGCCAACATATATGTCAATAAAAGGGGTATTATTGACGGTTGGCTAAAAATGTCGACGGTTAAAAAATATCAACTATATTACATGATGTTAACGGTTCGTAGATGTCAATAAAGTGTTTATTATTGACGTTTTCATATAAATATTAACAACTAATAACAATCAACTATACCCTATGTTGACAAATTTACGTCATAGTTGATGGTTAATAGTTGTCAACATTCATATTATTGACAATCAAAATCCGTCAATAAAGACAATCGTTGACGTTTAACAGCCATCAACTATCAACTTAAACTTGACGATTATATATATATTGACACCACCTTCATTGACAACCAAAAAACATCAATTGAAGTGAATGTTGACAGTTTTTAGCTGTCAATAAAAACTAAATTTGTAGTAGTGTATATTATGATGGATACTATAAGACATGTCTTATAGGCATATTTTATACAGCCAAAAAAAAAACAGAAAAAACCATCGTTATGAACTTTGAAACTATTACAGCTGACGGAGGATGAGATGAGCTCCATGTTGTGGTTGAACAGTGACATTGGAAGTAGGAGCATGAGTATAAGATGGAGAAAGTTCAAAAGAGAACCTTTGCAAAATCATTGATAATGCTATTTTTGCTTCGATCATGGCAAAGTTTTGACCAACACAAATTCGAGGACCCCATCCAAAAGGAATGAAGCAAACTTGATTCTTTGTTGCTTTGGAAATTCCCTCTGAAAATCTCTCTGGTTTGAACTCAGTTGCATCTTCACCCCATATTTGGCGATCATGGTGGATGTGAATGATTGGTATGCCTATTGAAACTTCTGCAGGTAATAACAAGTTTCCAAGTTTTGTTTCTTTGTCAATTGCTCGAGCTAAGATACCAATGGGTGGATAGAGTCTAAGAACTTCATTTAGTATCATAGTTACCTGTTCGCAACATCAACATATTCAAATAGATCAATACTACTTCAATTAGACTAAGGGCCCATTTGGATTATTGTGTTTTCATATATTCATTTTTTTTATACTTATGTGTGGTTACATTTTCTCAAGTTTTTTTATATACAAATTTGTTTGGTTTGTTCATCTACACTCAAAATGAAATGCTTCTACTAATGTCAAATTATTATTATAAAAGACGACTATGGAACACTATATGAACTAATAAATTCAAGTTTGTATTTAAAGCACTATCACTAGCCACCCACCCACCGCCACTGACCATCTCCGGTGACCACCACCAACGAATATCTCAGACGGACCGACTACCGCCGAATGGGTTGAGATTGTCGAAGATGGTTGTTGGCAATAGGTGCACGGTGGGAATTTATGTTTGAACAGTAGATTATTCCACATGTTATTATAACACATGCCCTCAAATAACCCCTTAAAAATTCTTATACTAAAATTTAGTTTCAAGTGTTTCAAAAATCATTTTGAGTGATTACCAAACCCTACAAAATCTAATTAAAACGATTTTTTTCAAAAATACACACTTAAAAAAGTTAATCCAAACGGGTCCTAAAGTTCAATTTGGTGTTAAGGTTATCAAACAAAATGGTTGAACTAATAGGAAATTAAAAAAAAAAAAAGTGATGAACTCAATACGAGATAAAAGCATAGCTACTTACTACTTTGAGACGACTTAAACCATCGAAATCCAATTTGTTGTCATCACCAAAAACTTCAAGCACTTCTGCTCTTGCTCGATCTTGCCATTCTGAGTATCGACTCAGTAGAACCATGGTCCAAACAAGCAATGCCGCAGTGGTTTCTTGGCCAGCAAAATAAAAGAGCTTGCATTCACTAATTATATCTTCCATGCTCATTCCAACATCATTCTTATTTTCTTGCTCTTCTTGAACTTGATTTAAATTGGATTCCAAAAGGATTCCTAATAGATCGGCGTTATTTGAAGCCTCACCAGCCTCCATAGCCGTTTGTCTTTTGCTTATAATTCCCCAAACCATTGTTTGTATTTCTCTATCAACCTCTTCCATCTTCCTATTCAACTTGGTTGGTACAAACCTATAGTGCATGAATAAATAAATAATTAAGAATGCACAAAGGTAATTCCTTTTTCCAAAAAAATGGTTCTTCTTCTTCTTCTTCTTTTGTTAAAACATTTTTTATTCCTACACATTCATGGAAGCAACAATTTTGTCTATGACCCTTAATTTGTAACAATTTAATCTCTTAACTTAATAGATAACAATTTAGTCTATGTACTTTTAAATTTGTATGCATCGTTTGATAAGTTTTTAGTTTTTCATTTTTTATAATCAAGCTTGTTTTCTCTTAATTTCTCTACATTTAGGAGTTGTTTGGAGCGTTGAGTTAGTTAAAATAACATGGAGTTATAAGAGTTTATAGGTTATTAGATTATAATAATTTGTGTTTGGGGTACAGAGTATTCCATAGATTATTATAACATGTGTCCTAAACATGCCCTTAGGGGTTGTTTGGGGCGTAGATTATAATAACTTGTGAAATACTTTGCATCCAAAACACAGATTATTATAATCTCGAACCCTGCATTTTAAATAATATTATATAATTTCACAATGTTATTATATAACCAACTCATAGCCTCAAACATTCCCTTAAATTCTTAGCCAAATTCTAAAAACAAAAACAAGTTTTTGAAAATTACTTTTTTTTTTAGTTTTCAAAACATGAGTTAGTTTTTGAAAACATGGGTAAAAAGTAGGTAACAAAACAAGTAAATTCATAGGTGAAAGTAGTCCTTATAAGCTTAATTTTGAAAAAATCAAAAACTAAAAGCAAAGGGTCACCAAATAGAGCCTAAATTGTCACAATTTAAAATTCATGGACTTTCATGAAAGTTCAGAAACCAGAAAATGTTTTTAAACATTTAAGAACAAGAAGAAAAGAAATGATATTAAGCTCTTATATATCTATTGAATTAACATCAGTACTTTTTTATGAAATTGAAAAGGAAAAAAAAAAAAGTCTTACCTCCAGCCAGGAATATTATAGACTCCCTTGGTTAGACGTGTGACCAATAGAGAAACCCAGTTTTTCAAAAATTGGAAAATCTTTTTTCCTTCGTCATAGCTACTCCCAAATGCTGTTCGAGAAATCACATCTGCAGTCATATTTTGCAAATCGGGCCAAACATCTAACTCAAAACACCCTAATTCCTCAGACTCACAGACCATCGATTCCCATTTTTTAATCATCTCATTACAACTCTCCAAGAATGCTGGAAACATATCCTGCAAATATTTCATTTTTTACTAACTCATCCATAAAATACCATCATAGCTCTCAAAACTACCTTTGGAGTAGAAGACCCGTTAGAATGTTGGATGGAAGTGGACATGTATGAACGTCACATCCGATTTTCCATCCAACATTCTAATGGATTTTGTTTTGAAACATTTATAAATGGTTGAAACAAAAGGTAAGGTTTGGTTGTAATTTAGGAGAAACTAATTTATTTAAAAAAGGGCAATGAGAGAGAGAGAAGAGTAGACCTTCAACTTCTGGGAATGAAATGCAGGATTGATGATTTTTCTATGTTTAGACCATTTAGGTCCCTCGAGAGAGACAAGTCCGCCACTTCCAAGCCTTCTTGCAATAGGAAATAAAGGGGCTTTACGAATGTCATTGAACAGAGAAAACACAGTCTTAAGTTGTTCAGGATCTGTTATATACACTCTTGGAGTTGGCCCAACCCATACGAAACAATTTTTACCTACAAATTTCATATCATTTTTCCTGTTAAGAACACAAACCCACAAACAAACTACCTCCAAACACCGTTTCAATTTCACAATATCTTTTGTTTAAAACAAGTTCCCGTTTCCTAAAGTTTTCCTTTTTTTCCCTCCTTTTATACCTATTTGATTTTTTAAAATTGAGCCACTCAATACTATTTCCACTCATTAATTTTTTGGTTTTGTTATCCACTTGTTACATATGGTTTCAAAATCCAACCCAAATTTTGAAAACTAAAAAAAGTAGTTTTTAAAAACTTGTCTTTATTTTTAAAATTTAGCTAAGAATTCATGTATTTTTTAGTAAAAGTCATTGTAGAGAGTTATAGAAAAATTATGGAAAAATAGACACAATTTTCAAAAACAAAAAATTAAAAAATAAGATCCCACTTCCAAAACTTTGCTTAATTTTTTAAAATATATACAAAATAGATAATAAAATAAAGAAAATTATAGATTGAAATAGTATTTATAAGCTTAATTTTAAAAAACTAAAAATTAAATAGTTATTAAATGGAGCTTTTATTTTTTGTTTTCATTTTTTTTTGTTTCCACTGTTTTAATTTAAAAAAACAAACAAACAAAATTAGATTGGGTAACTGTTTCTTATCTATTGTTCATTCTTTTTTTAATATTAAAAACATAAACATGATTAGTAACTTTCTTGTCTTTTGTTCTCCGAAATTGTAAATTAAAAATGTAAAACTATTATATGAAAATTAGTTTTTTTAATTTAAATATTAAAGATTTTTATGTTATATTTACTATGCATTTTATAAATCAAGAATAATATAATAATACTTTTATTTATGCTTGGGAAAAAAATTAGAAATAAAAACCAGACATAAGACACTAAATTTTGTTGTTTCTAAAATTTTGTAATGAAAACATTTCTAAAATATGAGAAACAAGAAACGTGTTTATTTGGTAACTATTTTTGTTTCTCATTCTAATTTTTTAGAAACATTTCTAAAATGATGTAGAAATTTTAGAACACAACAATAAGTCTTTTTTCCTTGTTTCCAGATTTTTTTTTCAAAATATAAATAAAAGCATTATTTTATTTATTGACTTATAAAATGCATAACAGATATCTAAATATAAATATAAAATAAACAAATATAATATTTAATTTACAAAAGAAAATACTAAACATGTTTTAGTTTTTTGTTCCATAAAAAATTAAAAAAAAAAAACAATAAACGAAAACGTTACCAAAGCACTAGTTTCTTTGAATCTCATTGACGATCTCCAAATTGCATTGGCAGCAGGTATTTAGTATCCTATGATACATATGAATTTTGGTCCTTTCGAGTATTTAGAGCTTCATTTAATAATCATTTGATTTTTAGTTTTTAAAAACTAAGTTTATAAACACTAATTTCACCCTTAAATTTCTTTGTTTTGTTATCTATCTTTTACAAATATTTTCAAAATTCAATACAGTTTTCAAACATTTTTTTTTTAAAAAAAGTAATTTTTTATTTTTTTTTATTTATAGATTTTGACTAAGAATTCAAATATTTCATTTAGACAAATAAAAATGATTGTGAAGAAATTGTGAACAAACAAATACAATCTTGAAAAATCAAAGGGTTATCCATAAGGGCCTAGATTTTTACCATCTTCTTTTAAAATTGCCCGTCAAATAAAAGAGATTCAAATTAACAACTTTCGCTTTTCAAAAAAATAAATAAATAATTAAAATAACAACTTTCCATATAGGCTACAAATGTCTTCACCATATTTTTTTATGACAAATGTCTTCAATATTTAAACTATAGTTATGTCTGATATTAACGGTATTTGAAATTAAATGTTTGAGAAATCTAAATATTAACCCCTTATAGCGTTACTTCATTAAAAGTCATGTTGAAAATAGTATTAATATAGATTATTTGGTTAAAATGTTTTTTTAAGATAAAATATGCAAAATGGTACCAAATCTCTTAAGTAATTCTCAATATGATTTAACATTTTAAAATTCTCAATTTTACTTCTAATATATTAAAAATACTCAATAAAGTCTTTTCATCAAATACTTTTTTTTTTTGTTAAAACTTGTAATAAAAATCAGATGTATTATTAAATCATCATCTTATAACATACTTGATATAGATATGCCACTTAGATGATACTTAGACACATGAAACTCAATCCTTCTATCAGCAAAATGCAATTTATTCATCAATCAAATTTACTTTCTTTCAAGTGATATGCCTACGTATCTAAATATGTTAATAAAACAATAATTTTTTTTTATCTAAATAGGTTAATCAAACAATAATTTCATCTTTAAAAAAAACAATAATTTCATCTTTTTAAAAATATTGCATTATGGATAAAAGTTGAGATTCAAAAGTACTACCTCTTACTAATAGGATTTTTTTTTATGGATGACCCAAAATTTTAGGCTCAAATGATATATAACCTACTTTCTAAAACTAATGTCATATAATTTTTTTCTTATGTTACAGCGAGAGCGAGGGGACAAAAAAACTAGATGAGAGAGAAAGGGACAAAAGCAAGAGGACGAGAACCCCCCCCCCCCCCCCCCACCATCTTCAACTTTCTTCTTTTCCTTTTCACGCACGTCTGTGCCAACCTACCTCACCATCTCCACTTCTTTATCTTCCTCCTCCAGCAAGCAAATGTAGACGATGAGGATTCTGTTGAGGATCACACATTGGAAAAGTAGAGAGAAAGCTCACAATATATAAGATATATGAGTTACTCCTCTCATAACCAATTGGTTTTGATATGGAACCTCATATAATCTAATATGGTATCAGAGCCTAATAAATCCAAACGGGTATTCGGTCCAAAAAAATTGAAATTAGGATCCGATCTAAGAATGGTGAACCTAAAGAGGCACCATTTTGAGGGAGCATGTTGAGGATCTCCCATTGGAAAAATGGAGAGAAACCTCACAATATATAAGACAAAATGGGCGAGCGTAGGCATCGACCACTGCCTCTGCGAGATTTTCTAGTGTTGTTTTGTCAAGTCAATTCCATATTTGATACCCACACATTCCAACGACCTTCCTCCCTCTCCGTTCAGCATAGGATAGAATTGGGCACGTCGATCTTGTCCTTCCATCTTCGTTTTCTTACTCCTTTAGCAAGCAAACGCAGACAATAAGGATTCACCATCAACGAAGGGGCGAGCGTCGACATCAACCGCTACCTCTGCGCGATTTTCCAAAGTCATTTTGCTAACTTGATTTCATATTTGATACCCACACATTTCTGCAACCTCCCTTCCTCCTTTTAAAGCGATATTTAGCATCGTTAACACGAACAAAACCTAAACATTTTTGTCCCTCTCGCTTTTATCGAGTTTTCTTGTCTTTATTAACTTTTATTAGGATGTAAGCAAAAAGTTATATATAACCTTACTAGTAGAAAGTAGGTCATATATCATTCAAGCCCATAAAAATTGGATTATTTGTCTAAAAAAACCTTACCAATACTAAGTTGGCCACGAAATGGTTGAAGTATAATAAATTTTTGAAGGGAACGACTTAGTTGATGATTTTTAATACGATAAGAGTAAAAAAAAAAAAAAAAAAAATTGGCAACCTAAGGCTAGTTCAAAAATCAAAACTAGTAAACCATATGTTTCCCACCAAGAGGATTCGAGACCCCACTTGTGGGAAAAGAAAAAAAAAGCAAAATTTAAAAGATAACTAAATTGAGAAGAATATAAAAAACAAGGGACCATTTGGTATATCAACTTTTTTTAAAGTAAAGATAAATTCATTTACTTCATTTTAAACTACAAGATAAAGAATTAATCAAAGGTAAAATTCACGTACCACAGTTCAGAATATACTATCCTCAATCAAACAAAATGAATGAACACCAAAGCTTAGAAGAAAAAATTCCTCTGCCTTCAAAAACACCGAAGAAGATTTTGCCCAAAATAACAGGAAACCCATGCGGTTTTCCCTTTTGTGTGTGTGTGTGTGAGTGCGATTTGATTTCGAACGCATTCGATCAAATTCTACCCTAATTCCAAACAAATCAACTTCAATTTCACAGAGACAAGAAAACAGGGGGGGGGGGGGGGGGGAAGTTAGGGTAAAACAAAATCGGAGAGAGTAAAGAGTTTACCGTATTTGTTGATGGTGAAATGGGAGGAAGCGACGGCGCGATGAGCAATATCATGAGAGAAGTTTATCGGCTGCGATCTCGCTTCGCGAATCGCCGTCGCCATGTCCTTCGAATCGCCAAAGAGAAGCCGATAGGAACTTCCGGCGAGGCCTTGCTGTCTTAAGAGCTTCTCGAGCTTCTTCGGCTTCAGCCAAATCCAGTTCAGGAACCTCCATCCCCAAGCCAGAAGAGAACCTACCAGAATACTGATTGAAATTGCAGCGGCGATCGTCATACTGATTCCGAGTTGCAGAGTGAGAGACCAGAAGAGACTAGAAGAGGAAGGAAGAAAATAGGTAATTTTTTAATTTTATAATGTTGAAGATTTGGTTCCTACACTGTGGATAAGGATTTGTTTTTATTATTTGTTTTTATTATTATTATTATGGTTTTACCGAGTCCTTTAGGGGTGACGTTTAATTTAGAACAAAGATTTGATCTTTGATTTCTTAAATGGAGTTTGGTTTGTCAAATCTTTCTTTGGTTTTGAAGGGTTCTAATTTTTGTTTCTCCTACTTTGTAACTTTTTTCTTGTGGATATGTTTGTTTCGAACTTTCTTTTATGCTCTGTTGAAATATGATGAAGCTTTTTTTTTTTTTTTTTTTTTTTTTTTTTTTTTGAGAACTATCATGAATCTTTTGTATATGTAAACTATACATGATTAAATCTAGAGATAAAATGTAAGCAAAAATTCATCTAGGGAGTTGAGATGATGTTTAATCTTTTGAAGTGTAGAAGTTTGTGTTTTTTTAAAACGGGAGAGAGAGAGGTTATACCTGAAAAAAAAAAATAATGTAAGAATAATATTTACCACATGAATTAAGGTAAAGAGTATTGTTTGCATTTTTTTTTTTAAACAATTTTTTCGCAATTTACTCTCTATTCTCTTCAAACACTAAACTCCATTTGAAAAGGTTGTCAAAATAATTAATTAATTAATTTTAAAAATAATAACAACAACTCCATTTGAAAACAGTTATATGTTTGATGATTTTCACACTGGATTTACTTTATTGTTTGAGGTCTGAAGTTGGATTGTTTTTAAGAACATTTGATACCTTTTTTTTTCTTTTTTTGAAAGTTATTTGATACTTTCTTTTTAAACAAAAGGCTATTACCAAATGCATTTGGCTTTTAAAAAATGGAAACGCTTCCTAATCCGATATGCATTCATAATATTCTTTGATTAGTAGAGTTTTTTAGCTCTACCTATGTGATGATGAGAGATCAAACTTTCATTCTTACGAAAAAAAATAATAAGCATCTTTTCCTCATTCATTAAACTATATTTTTTTAGTGTATAAATTATGTTCAAATTAGCTCTTCATTAAATAGATGAATTCATATCATTCCAATAACCCTAAACATAATCCAATAAATTGAAACGTTATACATTTATCCTAAAGTCATTTTGAATTCCTAACTCACATTGAACACAAAAACAAGGGAAAAAAATCATGTCATTAAGTAAAATGTATATAATTAATTAGTTTATCAAACTACTTCGATTCCATAACTCAAATTTAAACTTTTGATATTCTTTTTGATATTCTTTTTTTTTCCTTTGTGACTACTTCAACCAGGTCTATTTTATAGGTTGTATAATTGTGCCCTCGAAACTTTTTTTTTTTATAAAAATATTCCCTATTTGATAAAGTATAGTAACATATATTAATTACCTTCACAATTAAAACAAGCAAATTGCCGAAGTGAAACAATGGAGAGGCATTTGAGATAATTGGATTTTCAACTTAGCAAACAATTTTTTAGTTAAATTAATTAATAGGGAAAATGATGTCAATATTCATATTTCTTTCCAAAAAAATCCATATTTAAATGAAATTATTTGTGTATTACATTTTATCCACAGAAGAAAATGGAGGCATCCCAATTTTAATTTGCATACACGCCCTTGAATATTTAAAATGTAACAACTAAATCTTTCAATAAAAACTCATTTTTTAAAAAATCAATTACAATGAACAAGGGATAAAGCCCATAGTTCATAAAAGTAAAAATAATCGTAAACATTAATGAAAAAAATTGTGAAGAAATGAATGAAGCTAGAAAACCTCCTCTAATCTAAAATCAAGGATGATTCAATTTGATTTCACTAATATTTTTAATGCTAAAACTAAATAATTATATATTTTTTAATACAAGAATTAAAATTAGCTGAAAATTTTATTGAAATCGATCCCTCACCTCCACAATTGTTGAACTAATAAAAAAAGTTAGATGCATATCAAAGCACTAAATATTACCAAAACTAAAGTATAAGAACTAAAAAGTATCAAAGTGTGCCAAGTTTAGTGGTAATTGACATATACACTCGATCAAGAGGTTAAAGATTCAAATCTTATTCTCCATTTGGGTTGAACTCAAAAAAAAAAAAAACAAAAATCATATTTTAGCATTTTATATTTAGGCGGACTGACAATAATGGCAAAGGGTTACAGCTGAAAACAAAAAAAAAAACGTTTTAATGGCAAAGTTCCCAGCAAAGGAAACTCCAGGACAACTCATGGGGATGATACAAAAATTGATGTATGCTTCATCTGAAAATTTTTCACACACGTTTTGTAAATACTTCATGAACAAGAGAGAGAATTTATCAGTCTAAAAGCATGATTTTTTTGGCACGATAGTATTTATAAAATCCAAAAAAAAAAATGCAACTCAATGGTGTGAGTCAGTGACTCCAATTTCTGCTATAAAAGAATCTAAGTTCTATAAAAACAACACTGAGGGAGGAGAATAACCCAATTTTTACCTCTATTCAGAATTCAAATAAAGGGAAAGATCTAAATTTCAATCATCTAAGAACTCAAAAATAAATGCACACCAATAAACAGAGCTTCCTACCTTACCTATGTAGACGTGAGTAACAAAGTCTTAACTTAGAAGATCTTCAGGCTGAGAAACTTCGGTAGAGGAATAATCAGATCAGTGAGAAACGGTTTTCTGTTTTGACATTCAAATGCTTATTCCAAACAACAAAGAACCAATATATTTACCAAAGGATAAGTACATTCAGACAGCCGAGTTTCGGATATATAGTCATAACAAATATATGGACACATAAGAAAAAATAAATAACATGCTTTTGCAGAATGCTACACTTCTTAGGCACAACATGGGAAACAACCGCTAAGCAATATCTATGCTCTCACAAATACAGGTTTCAATGGAACTAGCTTGAAGATGTAGTGCTCGGAAATCGTGGATTGTGTTGTTCATATATATTTGCAAACTATACAATATTTTTAGTTTAGGATTGGTTACCAGACATCAGCTTCCTTTGTTGCACCGAAAATAATCGCAACGGTGACAAGAATAGCCTGATATACAACATAATATTATTAGCATTCAATGTTAAGAAAATTAGCATTTTTTCAAAAAGAAAAAAACTTGTTCACCATAGATGAATTTTAGTAGCTCATTTCATAACAATTTTGTTTTAAAAGAAATTGTAAATAAACCAGTTTAATTCAACGGAAAGATAAAGATAAAATTACTGTCAAGACAGAGCACAAGATACTAAAAACTGAGAGAATAATGACAAGTTCTAGCTGTTTACAAATTACAACCACCTACTACTACTACCGATGGCCTCCTACCCAACACAACCCAATAAATCTTTTGGCAAATTGCAAAAAAGTACCAACAGAAAAATCACTTCTTGTGATGAAATCAAATTGCAAAACTAGATTGAAGATATAAGAACATCATCATGAAGCTGAAGAAGTCAAAAATAACAATGAATAAAAGTTACTCACAGCAATTGAGCAAGCAACATATCCTGGTTTCTCACGGTAATCTACCCTGCCACATAGTACAAGAATTGCCCCAGCATACCATGGGATACCAGCAAGGAAGAAACCAATAATGAACCTGAAGAACACATATATAGACACAAATTTGGGCAAACAATTTAAATAGCAAGATATAAAGAGTAGGCGGGACACAACTAGCAATTCTATTGTTCCAATCCAGAAGCTGACTGGTTTTAGTTCATAATATGGAAGCTGTAGCATTCTAGTCTTCTTCTGAATTGATAACTCATTGACCATGTAACCCTGAACATTTAAAATGCTTATTGTGGACATAATGATATAACCTAGCTTATTTATGATGACAATGCTAGTGTAATTTCAATGACAACTTACAGGAACCACCCAATGCCAATACCACAGCAAGGAAGGCGCCGCTCTCTCACTGGTCTTCCTTCAACAATAGCATATCCTGGAAAGAAATTCATAAGTTTAGAAACTGAGCTATTACTTATGTCTTTATACTGATATGCTAATCACAGCCAATTAGAAAAAAGTTACACGAAATTACAGACAGTATAATGATACTGCACAGAATATAATAGTATAACATCAAATCTCAAATGGCATTCCTTCAAGAGAGAGAGACAAAGGGTCAATACGATATAGTGACGAACATGAGAGAAATAACAAAAAAGTTGCACCCAAATATATAAAACAATGACAGCCAATTTCAGAATGCTAAAATCAAGTATTACAAAAATCAAAAGAGAATCTCCTGGCTATTAAATAAGAATCCTGCCGAACTTTTTGTGGAGATTTAGTTATAAATATAACAAAAAAGTTCCAAATTAAACAACACTTACAAACTATAATATATTATTGTGATCGTTGTTAATCATGACTTAAGAGTGGCTTCCTACTCTGCCCTTTTTTCGAATTGGAAACTGACTACCCTAATTATTTTTCAATTTTGAATTATAAACTTCGAAGCAGACGCCAATGTAAAGCACACTCACAGAACAAGAAACTGCAGGATCTAATCTCAAACATCTGGTACTACTATGAAGCTCCAAGTGAAATGTGAATTGAAACACAGAGAGCAAAATATATGACAACTAAACTAGGGAACACTCATCCATGCCTGGCACAAAACTGTCCATTAGATCATAATTTTGTGATCATAAGCTATTCAAGTGATAAGATCAACTTAACTAGAGTTCAATTCAAGGTATTTGACCGAGCAACAAAGGCCAGTAGTTCAAGTCAAACGGAAAAGCTTAAGATCGAAGAAATCGCACAGTAGTCAAAAGAAACAACAAACACCAGATTAACAGTTAAGGAAATTTGAGGAAGAAGAGGCTACCAGGGACAGCTTGATAGCCCTGAGCGTAGGGCTGAGATTGAGAAGGATCGTAAGAGTCGGAGGCACCGGGCGGGCGAGTAGGCTGTGGAAATCCGACGGGAGGATAGTTAGCGACGCCTTGGAAAGTTCCGTAGTGAGGGTGGCCGGAATTGGATTCATGATGGTGGTGGACGACGACTCCCACGGCGGCGGATTTGTCTTCCTGGCTCATTTTCTCTCTCTTTGCAGAAACAGAGACCCGAAGACCGAAATGGATCAGAATTTAGAATGATCGAGTGGGTTGTATTGTATTGTATTAAAAATAAGATGAATACGTTAGGTTAGAATACTATTTTGGTTAAATTGGTTCATTTTCGTCCAAATATTTTTAAATATCTAATTTTATTTTTCATCGACCTTAAAATTAGTTTATTGTTAACGTTTCTTTAAAAAAAATCAAAAAAAAAAAAAACACTACTCAACTGACATCTCAAATGAAAATAGACTAAAAGAAAAAGGAAATAAATTAAAAATATATCTTTTAATTAAAAAAATGTTCTTGACTACATTAACAAAATTTTGGACATATCCACCAAAACGCTACTAAACTCAAATTTCAGGAGTTAAATTATTGAGTTTGAAAACTTAGGGACTAAATGCAACCAGACTTAAAGTGCATTTTTTCTCCCTTAAATTTAAACAAAACATTTTTTTAGTTATATATATATTATATGGAGAAGGAGTAGGAGATTTGAACATGTCCAATTGAGTTATATTTATATTGACTAAACTTTTTTTTAGTTATCGCGAAGATGGAGTTTTAAAACTCATTACTATAATGTCCTAACCAAATCATTGAGCCTGCAATTTAAATTAAACTTAAAAGGATATTTAAAATAAATAAATGATTAACATGTAATGAATCAAAATCGATTTGAAAATTTAGGTTCAACTTTAATTGGCTATTTAGAATGACTTTTCACGTGTTTAAAAAATATTTTTAAGTACTCGAAGAGTCATTTCAAACAAATAACCTTTTTATTAACTTAGATAGATGGTTAAGTTTTACATGTCATGCATTTTAATTTTCGGTCATATAGACCAAGAAATCTTGATTTGTAGGCTTTGGCATCTTTAGAGAGAATCATTCAACACTCTATTTTCACAGAGGAAATCTTCAACAAGATAACCCTAATCCACATCGTTCAACTGGCATAAGTATAAACTTATGACCAAGAGGTCATAAGTTTCGCACGTAACCATTTTATCTTTAGTTTTTTGTTTTTAAAAATTGTACATATTTTCTCACTATTTATGTACAATGATTCTCATCTTACCTACATCGGTTTCTATCTCTCTTAAGAAAACACTTGAACTTTTAGCTAAATTCCAATAACAAAAATAAATTTTTGGAAACTACTTTTTTAGTTTTTCAAAACTTGTCTTGATTTTCGAAAACACAACTAAAAACTAGATAAGACAACATGAAAAATCATTGATAGAAATAGTATTTATAGGCTTAATTTTCAAAAACTAAAAATAAAAAACTAGATAGTTATCAAACGAGACTTATTCCTGAATTTTAGAAAATAGTTTTAAATTGGAATGAAGTTGATACCTAAAATGCCAACAAGAGTATTGTTTAACTCAAGTAAAACTTATGACCAAAAGGTCATGGGTTCGAATTCTCTCACTCCCAAATGTTGATGATGTATTCAAAAAAATAGTTTTGCATGGTTAACCATACATGGAATCCTTAAATTAATAATTAAAAAAAAAGTACAACAAATATAATAGAAATAATATATCTTAATAAGCATTAAATTAGGCTCACTTTTTAAAGATACCTAATTTTGATGGTTGAAAGGGTGGGTTATATATGGTATTAAATTTTCGTAGACATGTCGACATTTCTATCAATATTTCTACATGTTCATGGATTCGGCATTGACATTTTGATTATATCGTACAAAATTGATGAAATATTAACGAAAATAACAACAAAATGTAACAAAATGTGAATATAATATTATTATAAGTATTTTTATTCATTTAAAAATTGTAGGAGGTTTATTTTCTAATTTTAATATATTTTAAAAAAAAAATTATAAATTTTTTCCAAAAATATCGACATTTTCATGAAATTGAGACATTGTATTCGACATTTTAAACCTACATCTCTTTTTTCTCTACAAAATTTAGGTTATTCAATTAAAAAAATATATATCATGGGTTTGCAAATTTAAACCAAACTTAAAAAGAGATTTAAAGTAAATAAATAAATAGATGACGTGTAATGAATGAAAGCTGACAAAACTTAAAGAAAATTGGAGTCAATTTGGTGGTCACTTCTTTGTTAATTTATAGCGGTTGTTAAGACTTCATATCTCGCCGGCCGGTCATTCATTTTGATTTTTGCACACAGAAAAAATGGATAGAGAGCAAGAAGATCTTCAATTTCTCGGCTTCTTTGGCATCTTCAAAGAATCCTTCAACATTGTATTTTCATGGAGAAAGATCTTCAGCAAGATTACCCTAACCCTAATCTTGCCCCTTTCCATCGTCTTCCTAGCTCACATCCAGGTAACCGAGCTTCTGTTCTTCAAGATCTTGAAAAACGAAGACTCTCTTAACTCAACCCCCAGGAATTCGCCCAAATACACGAAGCTTTCCGATATGATTACTTCGGAGTGGATCTCTTTCTGGCTCTTCAAAGCTGCGTATTTCACTTTCTTTCTCGTCCTCGCTCTGCTCTCGACGGCGGCCGTCGTTTACACCATCGCCTGCGTTTACACCGGGAAGGAAATCACCTTCAGGAAGGTAATCAGCGTCGTTCCCAAGGTTTGGAGAAGGCTGATGATTACTTTCGTATGGAATTTTGTTATTGTTTTGGTTTACAACCTTGCTTTTGGGGTTTTGATTGTGCTCTGGGCTGCAATTTCTGGATTCGATGGGATTGGGGCTATGATCTTTGCTGGGCTTTCTGTGTCCTATGTTCTAGGGTTTGTGTACATAAGCGTAGTGTGGCATTTGGCGAGTGTTGTGTCGGTTTTAGAAGATGTATATGGGATTCAAGCGATGTTGAAGAGCAAGGAACTGATTAAGGGGAAGATGGTGCTTTCTTGTGGCGTTTTCTTGACTTTCACTGTGCTTTTTCTGGGGAGTCAGTTGGTTTTTCAGACTCTGGTTGTGCTTGGCAGCTCTAAGTTCAATGGATTGAGAATTGTTCTTGGAATTCTCTGTTTCTTGTTGCTATTCAAAGTGTTTCTCTTTGGTCTTGTTGCTCAAACAATCGTTTACTTTGTCTGCAAATCGTATCACCATCAGAATATTGACAAGTCCTCGTTGTCTGATCATCTGGAAGTGTATCTTGGGGATTATGTTCCATTGAAGGCACAGGATGTTCAATTAGGGGAATTATGAGCTTGTTTGGTTTCTCTGGATTTGGGGAATTCATATTCAAATTTATGTGGAATGAACACTGTATTATCTTTGAATTGGGCTCTTTGATTACATGAAAGTGAATGTGTATATATTGTTTATACTTATATTGTATGCTTGTTTTTAGTTGAGGGAATGGAATGGAAAATTTAGAGCCTGATGCTTCTTTTTCTTCTCTTTTCAGTGCGTTCATGCTTTGCTTGCAGTTAGATCTAATGAACTTTACTGAACAGAATTTGTTAAATGGAAGTGTACAACACGTTATGGATGTGGCTAAGAATCTTTCAAAGTTGATTGAAAGTAATATGAAAAGAACGTTAGTTGTAGTACTTGTTTACTTTTTATTTTATTTTATTCATGAGTGTTCCCACCAATTTGGTGCCACATATTGGCTATTCCTTTTGAGGGTATTTGTTTACTTGAAACTTTGAAACATTCAATGAGGCCGCCACAACATGACTACCTCAGTTTAATATAGATTCAATAATTTTTATGTTCCCTATATTTTTATCCTGAAAAAGGGAAATTGTTTTTCAGAACACTTCCAATGGACCCCATAAAACTATTACATGCTTTTGGTCTTTGTAGTGTGATATATGTTTCATTCTGGTCTTTTGTTCATAATTTAACTCAATAACAATCTACCCACAGTATGGAGACTGCAAAACTATTTTTAGCAAGTCATTTGATTGATTAATGAACTAGAAAGTCATTCTAGAAGAAATTGGTGAGTACACAGTTTATAAATTGATGCTAAGGAGGAGACACGGTTCAAAATCAACTAGAGACCTTTTAAACTTATTTCTCAAAACTCAAAAATAAAAAAAATCTATTTTAAAAACTCAGAGCTAAATGCACTTACTCTCCTAACTTAGAGACCAAAAGGAAAGTTTTTTCAATTTTTAAAAACAAAAAAATCAAATGATTATCACATGAAACCTTAGTTTTTTATTTCATAAAATTGAGTTTATAAACACTACTTCTGTTTACGAGTTTTTTTTTTTGTTATCTACTTTTTAGAAATATTTTTAAAATCTAAATCAAAATTTGAAAATTAAAAAAGAAAGTGATTTTCAAACTTTTTTGTTTTTAGAATTTAGCTCAGAATTCTTCAAAAAGATGAAAACAAAATCATATGTAAAAACACTTTGAGCAACCAAACACAATTTTCAAAAACAGTTTTTGAAAACTAAAAACAAAATTGTTATTCAACAAAATTTAAAGGTTGAGTTTCACTTAAATCCATAACAATTAGCCAAACACAGACATGTACAGCACCGAGGTTATAATTGAGCATGGTGGCAAACAAAACTACAGTGAAAAGAGAGAAACAAACAATCAAACAAACCATTTTGTAACCCCCAAGGCAGGCATAGCAGAAAGCTAGCAGATAATGTTATTTGTACATGAATTCTTATTTTTGTTTGTGGAATCCACACCTTTTGGCCTGTAGATTTTGATCGATCTTCCTTCTTTTTTATTTTTATTATATATATATTTTTAATAGTAAGAAGGCCAATTATACACAAAGAATCACAGAGTTGACAAAATCAAGAAGCTGGATCTTGCAAGCCACAGACCAAATTTGCTGGAACCGCTATGTCCATCATCTTTGGATATGCCAGATTCAAATCTGTAAGAAACAAACAATACAGTTGTTATATCAGAGGCGATCAGTTCACACCATATTAACATTTTTTTTTTTCATGTACTTACTTTCCATGATTTTCTTGAATTCTTCCTGCAAAGCAAAAACAAACCCAGGTGAAAAGTTACAAACTTTAGATGTAAAAGCACCGGTTTTAGTAACTGATTCTGCTTGGAAATGCAGTTTCCAGATAAGTGTTTTTAGTTATTCAAGAAATTACCAGATCCTTGGTAAGCCGGGGATTGTGTTCTATCTCTTCGCCTACAGAACTAACCTGAAATCACAAGCCAGATATAAGTGACCGAACCGTGTTTCGGATAAGGAACAGGAAATAGAGATTTCCTTACGCTAAATCCCTTGTAATCGTGAGCAGGATAGATCAATGTGTCCTTTGGCAGGGTGAAGATCTGGCACAGAGAGTTAATAATCAGCATGAAAAGCTAAAACCAATAAGCTCCATTTATAGTGATTATGTTACTAGCTTTTCCTATAATCTGTCTTTCCAGTTCCTTGTTACAATTCTTCTTCGCAAATATACTATCATTTCCTAACCTGCGAGTGTACAGATTCATAGAGCTGCTTTGAACTTCCACCCTGCAGAAAAGACAGTGGTATTCAGCCTTGTGGCAACAAAGCTCAATTCTTCACATGTGAAAGAAGAGAATACACATCTAAGCACATGAAATCCAATAATATTGACAAGTTTCTAGTCAATTCATTGGATTGGAATTATTGAATTTGTAGATAAAAACGGTTCATGCTTATAAAGGTCGCAATCGTGAAGAATGGTTGTGATTAATTAAGAAAACGTTCTACATGATTCTTTGATAGTTCTCAAATGGTTCCAACTACCCCACAAGTCAAAACGAAGGTTTTCAGATCAATATTGTGCAATGAAAACGACGCCAGCTACCATTATCACTTGACGATTATACAATAAAACAGAAAACCGTGTACCATGGAGTAGATACCGGAGAAGTTTCGAAAATCTGTTAAATATATAGAGAATCACAAGCTAGAGGAAAACTGACAGGCCATATTATACTGAAATCTGCTCATTTAAAAGACCAATACTTTTGAGAACAACTTGAGTATTACCATCAACAATTGAAAAATAAGTCAAAAGGTGAAAGCTACCTGAAAATCTGTCCTCCCACATCCACGTATCAACAGAGCATCTCCAGTGAATGCCATCCTAGGATGAGGTTGATCGGGTTCATCCCCTGTTACATAGGTGACACATCCTGAAGTGTGGCCAGGAGTAGCACGAACCTGAAATTACATGCAAGATAAAGTTGAGTCAAGAGTTGACTCTAGGATTGCCCCAAAATTTATCCTTTTCTTAACATTGCTATGCTTGATGATGACCCTTTGAAAGCATATATTCTTTCTTCAAAAGAATATTTCAGGAACTTAAGAAATGAAATTAGTATAAGAGACCGCTTATGCTTCATTAGAAAACCAACACCAGAAAGAAAACACATGGATCATACTTAAACAAAATCCTCAAACCAGATGGCACATCAGTTTTCCATTCAAAGCTTGTAATATCATAGGAGGAGGTAAAAATGTTCATTACATATTTCCCTCCCATTACAGACAAAATCTTTACTAAACTGAGTCACTTCTCCAGAATCTTCACGGAACTGATGGCGCACATCTAATGAAAACTTCCTAGCTAAGACTCCCTATACTATCAATTGTTTCTCCACTTCTGCATTAAGAGATGGAAATTGGAGGTGGCAGTAACGCATCAAGTTTCTAAAACATACAACTATTTCTTCCTTCCTCCATGTGAAATCACCTACACTAGGGAAGTAATCCAATTCCTGATTTGTTATGACCATCAAAAAGAAACTAGAGAAGATATCTGTGCAGTACAGTACACTACATCCTTTTTGTTTTCAGTAGAAGGTAAATTATTATTGACAGTAAAAAGGGAATAATGAACAAACAACAATAAAAAGTAATGATGTGGAGGCACATCCTAAGAAGAACATAGGAGACGGAGGGTCCAGCTGCAGTATGGAATAATATAGGAGCTTAATAAGTCAAGGAGCAGTCCTGGCACAAAAACTTGACTCCCTTTCTGCATTGCATTTTTCATTCTCAAGACCCACAAAAGTAAACATTCACAGCAGATTGTTGTAGTATTTGGAACTCTAAAGAAGAAAATGATAATCATTGTTTACTCTTTAAGAACTCGTGAGCATTGTCATAGCATGAAGTAGCAGTAATCTATAAAGCCTGAAATTAGAAGGCACCCCCAGTCCTGAAGATTTCTACCACTGTGTGGAAGGCAGAGGAGGTTTAGAAGTCAATACAAATATGAGAGCAGTTATATTATGTTGATGAACTTTCACCAGTCCTATGTGATGGCAAAGATGATGTCTTGAAAAATCCTGGAATCAAAACTATCAAAGCAAACAGAGATCTATACCGTATCTTTGATTTGTAGTGTCAAATACAAGTATTGGCATACCTCCAGGAATAGATCACCAAAAGAAACTCTATCGCCAGGCTCAATCAACACATCAGCTTTTGAACCACTAGCTCTCGAGATTACAGATTTCACTCGTGGAACTTTAGTCTAAAGGAAATGATCACATCAAAGATAACAATAACAACAAAGTCAGACACTGAAAAGAAACAAAAATTGGGAGTGAGAAATCACCAACAAAAATGACGATGGAGAAGAAAAAACCTTGATGAGTCCAGTGCCAGTGACATGATCAGCATGTACATGAGTGTTCATAGCGTATACAAGGTTCAGTCCCAGTTCTCTTATAAGGTTTAGATCCCTATCTACAGTCTTGTCAACCGGGTCAATCAACTGAAGGTAGAGAAAATTCAACAAATCACAGGAAAATTCAATAACCCATTAATGCTTTTGACCCTAGTATTCAACCCAACTAAGAAAACACACCAGAAACATGCCCCAATCATTGATGAAACAAAACTAAACTAAACCCATCACACATTTCGTCAAAGAACAACCAAATTTCAAACTAAATCAGACACCCAAACACTAAAACAAAACATAGAAAAGAGAGGATTAGAGAGGGAAACTACGAGCGCCGGTTTGTCAGAATGGGAAACATCAGCGAGAAGGTAAGTGTAAGTGGAAGACTCCTTCTCGAACAATTGACGGAACAAGAGCTTAGACGAGGAAGATGATGGCGAAGAACCCATTTGGGAACTGAAATTCTTGGTGGGGATTTTGGAAATGGGTTTCAGAGGAAGAAGATGAGAGGTTGGAGAGACGAAGAATAGAGCATTGGGAGGAAACAGAGGAATTCGTAAGAACCGAAACCTTTGCATCGCGCTTTGTTTTTGACTCAAAGTCGATTGGAACGTGGCGAAGGATAATACTAATTTAGTGAATTGTTTTATGGCAAATGGGACAGAGGTGGAATCGTCATCAATGGATATGGAATGGAGGATGAGTCAGGCACAGATTTTGCACGCTTTGCCTCATCCGTCCTATCGCCATTTGTGTCGCGCGCTCCTGGTTTTGCTTTTTTACCAACAAAACAGAGTTGTTTGTACACGATGGCCTCGTTTATGATTTATTGAATATATATATATAATTGATTGGTTTCCATTAAGATTTACAACATTCATAAAAAAAAATGTCGAAGTCTATTTTATGAAAATATTGATAAAAATATATATTAAATATTGATGTTAATGGATATTTTTTAATTTTTTTTAAATATTTAAATTCATAAATAATATTTTATATTTTTAAATGAATTAAAATACTTGTTATAATATTATATTCATATTAAGTTTTTTTTTTACTATTTTTTTTACTATTTTATTAATTTTAAAACCTATAATGGAACAGATTCTTCTTTATGTGGATGTCGAATCCATTCGACAGTAGACATGTTGATGAAACTTTAATATCATGGTTTCATTTTAGGTTAAAAAAACACCTTCTTCCCATTTTTGGAAAAAAAAAATATACATCCTTCCCCAGCATAGTTTAGTCAAGCTATCATTTGCTTGAAGGTCAAAAGTTTTAATTTTCACCCTTATATATCTTGTTAAACTTTAAATATATATATATATATATATATATATATTTAATCCCTAAATTTTAGTAACTAATGACTGTATATATGGTTGTGAACCAATTTAACATAGTTCACTAGATAAAAAATTGAATGTGATTTGCTTGACGTTGGAGTCATCTATCTCGTCATGTGATTTGTTGTCCCAATTATAAGGTTGTGTATTTGACATTTTCAAGCAGGGTTGGATATGAATGGATGTTTGGACCATGCAATGGTTGATTTGTTGTATTCATGGATGGATAGCCAAATTATCTCATCAAAGTGTTTTTGGAGTGAATTATTTCTTAAACTATGGTTTCTTCAAAAATTTCAAGTGCTAGTTGTTGATTTTTGGACACATAACGAGATGGTTGTTTGCTTACAAGTCACTTTGGTTAGAAGTGAGGTGGTAATGCTACAACTCGAATACTCAAAAAAAAAAAAAAAGAATTTTTTAATATTATATAATATATATCTACTCATTTCATTCATAATTTGACACGTCATTAGATGATATGTTTTTTTTTATATAAACCTCATATCATTATTAAATGATACTGACATGATAAAAAAATAAATAAAAATAGTATGAAATTCTTTTTAACACTATAGAAATATCATAATCCATTCGTTAATACTATGTTCTTACTTTTAAAATATATATATATATATATTTTAAGGTTGATAGACCTAAAATTTTCAAGGGATGCCATGACCGGATCCTTTTCCAACAAGCTTAAACTTGGGCTTGGCTAGTGGACTAAGCCACTAATGAGCCCACTCAATCCACTATCACCTAATTGGACTACCACCCATTTCGTTGCTCATGAATTGGCCTAGCTCACTTTACATAGTTGTTGTGCAATGTTTTATTTTATTTTATTTGGTTTTTACGACAAAGGTAGGATCTAGAGATTTAAACCTAAAAGAAAAAAAAAAATATATATATTAATTATTGCTTAGTTATGCTTACTTTTTTTCGTTCTCATATTATGTTGGACTCTGCAAATAATCTACCTTTTATGATATCAATATGTCGATCTAAACATAATTCAACTAGAAGAATTATATCTTCGACCAAAATGTTAAAGGTTTCAACCGCTACTTCTACATGTTAAAATAAAAAAAGAAAAAAAAAAGCATAATTTCAATATTGTCAACCTAAACATCACTCAATGGATTAAGACATTGTCATTGACTAAAAAATCAATTCTTTTTAGTATAATACAAATGTAGAGTATGGAGATTCGAACCTTCGATCTCAAATGAATGAGTACTTATCAATTACCCTTAACTATATTAATATTGGTCAAAAGTTTAAAGTCTTTCTCCATGCAACTAAAAAAACATCAAAATCTGAATACTTCCATCGAGTCATGCACTACCTTAGTTTTAATTTGATATATTATTTTACTTTATGAATTTTATATTAGCATTTTAATGTTGTTAATTTGATTAAATATAAAAAATTAAAATATGCATTTGCAAAATAATAATAATAATGAGAGTATGAGTTTTTAAGGTCTCATGTAAATGCGAGTGAATTTCAATCTAGAGAGAGGGGAAAAAAAACAAGTTATTTCTATTGTAATACTAAACGGATCAAATGCAATTTGAAAAAGTGAGTCTACCCCCTTATATTTGATTAGATTTATCATTGATACGATAATGTAGCCTCATTTCTCAAAGGTTCTCAATCCCTATTACGGATGAGTATTGCTTAAGAGATCCATCCTTTTTTTTTGTTTATTTTTTAGGAATTTGTTTTAATCAATAAATTTTTTTATATATATTTTTAGTAATTTAATAAAGTTTTGGTTAGATCTTATTTTTATCCTATTTTAATCGATAGCTTTTATATATATATTTATATTTTTATTGATCGTAATTTAATAAAGTTTTTGACCCGACATATTTTAATTGATATATTTTTTTTATTTGAACTATTTAAAAAAAATTAATCAAGCAAAAATTTATTTTAATTAATTATAAGTATAAGAGAGTATAATGGTAATCATACCTATTTGAAAAGTTTAAATTATTATTATCCAATGTCAAATGAATTCTCTTCTATTAAATCATTATGTTTACCTACAATTCTATTTATTTCAAAATTTGTTTTACTCAAATACATTACAATTCGGTAAAGACGTTTAAAGAAATTTTGGATGGGGAGTCAAAAGGAAAGGTCATTTACTTATTTTGATAATACACCAATAATTGGATCAAGAGGGCCCCTATTTTCAATTATTTCATAATCGCGCCTTTTGTCGTTGTCATGTCATTAAATAAAAATAGGGTATTTAAGCACCTATATTAAATTATTGTCTATTTAATCTTTAAATTTTTAAAAGTTTCAACAACTTTTTTTATATTTTTATTTTAAAAAGTTTTTTAAAATACAATAAATATAGATATGAAAATTTGAATTTTCGCCCTAAAAAAATGAAGACATGTTAATTACTACTAAATTATGTCTAGTTTGGACTTTTATATTTTAAAAAGTTATTATTAACCTTATTACTTTAATACTCATTTTTTAAGTTCAACAATTGTGAGTTTGGGATTGAATCATTGATATCTAAAATGATAATTGGTGTCTTATTCACTGAACTAGACTTGAATGGACTATTTTAACAATCATCTTGATTTAATAAATAAGTTATAGTATGATATGATATAATATAGAGGAGTAGGTGTTGGAATAGAAATTTTGGCCAAACAAAAATTGTCATGTCATTATCTAAAATTAATGAAAAATTATTTATTTAATTAAAGATTAATTAAATTTACAAGATCATTATATTAAATTAAAGAAAATCCATATTTATAATTGGGTTGTATAAAATTTAGACCAACTCTAGATAAAGCTCAAATGGGAGACTCAAATCCAACAAAGTCCTAACCCAAAAGACTAGGTCCAAGTCAATTAGACTAGGTTCAAGCCCAAAGACAACCACAAGCCCAGTTCAATGGTCAAGCCTAAGCCCATTTGAGAACTCTATATATAAGTGGATGGTTTTCCACTTCAAAGGTTGATGAGTTAGAAAATCAGAGAGAAAATCCAAAGAGAAAAATGATTTATTGCAACTTCACAATGAACAATCTATGCTCTCGAATAACTTGAAGATCGAGAACAAGTTGCAAAACACTCAAATAACTTGAAGATCAAGATCAAGCTGCAAAGTTGTCGAACAACTTGAAGATCAAGATCAAGCTGCAAAACCGACAAACAACTTAAAGATCGGGATGAAGTTGCAAAATCCTCGAAACAGATTTAGAAAACGAGTTGCAAAACTCTTGAATCAAATCTACGTCCGACAACAAGCTACAAAACCCTAAGAGAGAGAAAGAATCAGATGATCAAATTAGAGATTATACTCCATTATATTCAAATTAATAAAATACAACGTTCATTTACACATGTCTCGTTTTATTTTTTTGTTGAAATCACGTGTGAATAGTAGGCCAACTAGGTCAAATACAAACAAACACACAAAAAAAAAAGATACAATTGACATTTATTAAAAAAAAAATGTTCATCCACCTTTATTTTTGTTTATACACATTCATTCTCATGTTGTGTCAAATCATCCATCCCTAGTCTGATTAGAAGCTACATCAACATTTAATAATAATATTAATGATGGTTGCTTAACAAGAACTAAAATTAAAATTTTAAATGTATAATTGAAATTGTTAAAAGTTTAAAAAACACATAAACATAATTAGTGGGAGAGAAGTGTAACATTTCTTATGTTTTATTCTTAAAAGTATGCTAAAAGTTACACTTTTTTAATTGATTTTTTAATTAAAAAAATTATTAGTTTGAATTATTGTATGCTTCCTAATTAAAGGAGGTAACACATTTAATGCTAAAATAATTCAAATATTAAACGAGTTAGGTTAGTTGATCGTTCTGTCTATTTTCAAATGCTTAATTTGAGATTGGATTACCAGATAACTTATTTCAAATTAATTGTGTTATGACTTATTTGAATTAGGTTGCTTCTAGTCTTTTGAATTACAATCTAACTTAGGTCAAATAATTTATTCGTCATCTTAGTTTAGATGGTAAGTTATTAAGTTGAGTCTCATTTGATCAAACTATAATTTATTTCGAGCTAGGTAATTGAGTTCTCACCCACTCATGCTACCCAACACCAAATTGCACAAATTTTCATGCTGGTGTCTAGAATCCGCTTAAGATATATATTGCCAAAAGTCTCAGATTTTTTAATATCTCATTTTTTTCTACATATAATATATAATAATTGTATTACCTAATTATTTTAGTCTTTAATTATAAATGTAATTTTAGAATTTACGATCATAGATCAAATATTTAAATAATTCCTCATCCTTTCGGTGTGAATATTTTAGAATTCCTTTTATTATAAAAATAAATTTACCTTAAATTAATTTAATTCCATATATATTTTTCTAGATACTTCATGTTTATTGTCTCTATAACTAAGTGGCATGAGCTATGTACCATGATCAATTTGAGCCTCCATCCTGCGTGTCTTTAAAAAAATATTGTTTGTTGTTTTTTTTTTTTTTAAAAAAGAAAAAAGCCACTAAAAAAAGTGTCACATAAATGTAGTACTCTTGAAAAAGCCAATTATACATTAATGAGCCTTTTAAATTTAAACCTTTCAAATTCTCTCTAAAAAAAAATAATTTTCTTCTATTTTCTACCATGATTTTTTTTTTAAAAAAAAACCTCCAAATTTAAATCCCACAAAAAAATATATTGTTTTTTAGTACATCAATATTTGGGGTGGAGGGATTCCAACTTATGAACTCTTGTTTAAGTCTTACTTGATATCAGAAATACTCTTACTCGTAGGAAAATAGAAAAAAATATATTGTTAATAAAAACTCAACAAACTACAAGAACCTGAATTAAAAAAAAATGAAAAATTTGAAATAATAGATATCAAATTTAAAATCATGGTAAAATCATCATAAATATGTAATTTAATATGTACCATATTAAGATCTGTTGTTAAAATGTGGGCTTAAGCTCCATATTATCTCGAGCCATCTCTACTATTGCTTTTGCAATTTCAACTACTAGCTAAGAGGATGTTTGACCCATGATTTTGGGTTAGGAAACCTAAAACCATGTTTGGTATAACGGATTTCAAAACAAGAGGTTTTGAAACACAACCCACTGGGTTACTACAGTGCAGTCCATTGGATTTTGTACCATGTTTTTCACTTCCATTTGTCGTTTTTCATTTTCGACGACAACTCCGATGACAACTTTAACAACAACTCTGGTGACCCGACCAACTCCGATGACAACTTCGACAACAACTCCGGTGACCCGACCAACTCTGATGAAAACTCCGACGACCACCAATAACAACAACTCCGACGATTTCACCAGTGACCCGACCAACTCTGATGACAACTTCGATAATCACCCCGAGGACCCGACCAACTCCGACGACAATTTCGATAACCACACCGACGACCCGACTAACTCTAATGACAACTCTGACGACCACCTAATCACTACAGATAACAAAAACTTCGACGACCATACCGACGACCCGACCACCGTGACGATTACCTCCATCAATAACTACGATGAAAACTTTATAGATTAATTTAACGATCGCTCCTGCGACTCGACCACTCCAACAACTTGATACTTTGATGCCTCAACCACTGCAACCCTAACTGCTCCAAACTACCGACAACAATCATCTAATAATCACTTCGACTACTAAACAACTCATAACCATAGTTGAAGACCACTCTGACGACCTGACAACCATAGTTGAGAACCACCCCAAAAATTTGACCACTTAGCAACCACTGTTAATGACCACCTAGTAACCACTTCAATGACCCGACCACTCAGCAACCCTATCACCTCGATGACTACTTTGACGATCACCCCAACCTGACAACCCAACCACCCAAAATCATTGTTTACAACCACTTTGTGACCACTTTAGTGACCAGCCAACAATTCAACCATCATATTTACCACTCTGGCAACGACTCCAGCGACTCAACCACTCGACAACTACTGTCATAACCACCAAACACTACTTCGACGACATGACCACCCGAACGACCACTCCAACGACCTCACGACGACCTAACTACTGTGCAATCACCATCGATGATCACCTACAACTAACCACCCAACCACCTAGTCAATTTTTTAAAAGGTTAAAAATTAAATAAAAAAAGGTTACTAACAAATTTTTTAAATCTATTATATGTTTGAAATAAGTTTCAAAATATTATATAAAATATAGTTTCTAATATTTTAATTTCTAAAAATTGCATCCTATTGGATTTTACTTAGTCCAATTTATGTTGGAAATGAGAATTCAAATTTTATAACTCATTTATCCTTGAAATATGTTTTAAAATACAGTGAACAATTTTAAATTCCATAATTTCTTAAATAAACCTCAAATATTTTAATTTGTAAAATAGAGTTCCAAAAATAGGTCTATGAATACTTTGTGAAATAAAGTTTTCTCTAATATTTTAGACTTCTAATTTTTTTAATCTCTAAAATAGAGTTTAAAAAATAGATTTTTGAATACTTTATAAAATAGAGTTTTAGATTCTCTAATTTATCAAATAGAGTTCAAATTTTTTAATTTCTAAAATAGTTTTCTGAGTATTTTATGAAATAGAGTATTAATTGTACAAACTACATATCCATATTTAACTATTATTGAAACAATTAATCTACATAATTGGTTAAAATATTGATATGCATTTCAACAAACAATTATCAAGGAAAAAAATGGATATCTAGAAAAAGAATATCCTAAAAAAACTGTTATAAAAATACAAGTTAAACAAACACAGTCCAACCCTACCTCTCAAAGTTCCAACAAACCAACTCAACACAACCTAACACCCCAAACACTGGAATCAGAAACACTAGGGTTTCTGATTCCAACTAAAAAACCCCAAAATTTCAGAATCCAAGATTTCTGATTCCAAAACAGCGCGTCAAACAACCCCTAAAAGTTCTTAGATTTTCTTTTAGTTTATTTTTTATTTTTTAACAATCTTAGATAATGGTAATGTAACTACTAATAAACTACCTGTCGGCTGAATGATATTTAATTATTACTATTTTTAATTTTTTAATAATTGAGTTTCTGTTTCTAAAAAATAGATTTGTTTGATAATACATTTAAGTGTGGTTGGATAGTTATTTAATTTTTCATTTTTAGTTTTTAAAAATTAAGTTAATAAACAATGCATTAACCTATATCATATATGTTTTTTTTGTCTATTTGTAAAAACTTTTAAAAAATCGAAGCTAATTTTAAAAACTAAAAATGTAGGTCATTTGATTTTTTAAAATGTGCATGTTCTCCCAAATTTCTTTACAATAAGTTTATTGTAAAAATATTTGAGATAACAAGCATTTCACTTATACCCTAAGTTTTCAAAATATTTGTAAAAAATAGATTAAAAAAAATAGTAGTTGTATTTATAAGCTTAACTTTAAAAAAACAAAAGAAAAAAAAACTCATTATATTTTTTAGAATTGAGTTTAACTTTTTAAAATTTGCCAAAAATTCGAGTGTTTGTTTAAGAAGCGTGAAGTCCGGAATAAAGAAACTATAAGGAAATAGATTTTTTTTAAAAAAGTATAAAACTAAAACAAAGTTGTTATACTGCATGTGTTTATATTTTTGTTTTAAAATTTTAAATAATGTTTTTAGAATAATGAAGGAATTGAAAATAGTAAGAATGACGTCTTTAAGAAAACACATCTCTTGAAGTACCTTAGCATCTCGTCATGATTTATTGGAATGGTAAATCAATTTTAATTCTCTATCAATCAATAATATGGGGCTATTAATATGGTTAAAGCTAAACCGATCATTTAATGTCTATATGCAATATGGTACTCTTTCTACTACTATGTTAATACATAAATGGTTTCGAATAGTTGAAAATTTTCTTATAAGTATATAATACTACTACTCATGTTAATATAATGAATTGAATTTCTATTTTTATATTATATTAGATATATATTTTTTTAAATAAATTTGAGAATTTCAACCTCTAATAAAAGAATATTTACTTAAAAAAAGATAAAAAAGAGTAGAGGCATTAATGGCTAAACTATAGGCTCATGTTGCCATTTGAAATGTCTTTATTAAACTATTGACTTGGAGGAACTACTTGACATGGATAACTTCAATAGCGTATAATTAATTCTATTTCTCGTGTGACTATACCAAAACACTATTTTATATAAATATAAATAGTTTAAAATGAAGATGGTTATTCACCATATTTTTAAATATTGACCTTGACAAAAATGTCAAGGTGTCAACTCTATAAAAGTATCAATAGAAATATTGTTAAATACCAACGTAGATAAATATTTTTTAAAAGTTAGTATGTAATTAACAAATTCATACAAATATTTAAATAAACAAATAAGTATGACATTCTCTTGAGGTAAATTAAATCTTCTTATTGTCAAAGTGAGCATTACTCAACGGTAATTAACATGTACTATTGACCAAAAGTTCAAAGGTTCTAAGTCTCTCACTGTCAAATGGTTGTTGAACTCAATAAATAAATCTCATTATTATTGATATTTATATTCACATTAGTAATATTGTGTTATTTTTTTTTAATATTTCGTCATATTTTTATGACACTGTAAAAATGTCGATTAATCTCTTATGTTAATGTACTACCATGTAGAAATGTTGTTGAAAATATTGAAATGTTAGATGAAAATTCAATGCCCTAATTTTTTTAGTACAAAAATTTAATACCCCAGTTATTTATCCTTTTTCGACACATGTTTGTTTTTTATTTTATTAGTCTTTCAGTCTATTGTTTCTCTTCATATTTAGAACTTTTGTATTCCTCACAAATATTATTATGATGGGATTCTAAGAAATAAATATAATTTATAATTTACTTTTTTTAAAAAATAATAGTTATATTTGATTTTGAAAATTACAAAATAATAACTAAAATTTTATAATTACAATATATATATATATATCACCTAAAAATGTGGTTGATGTTAGAAATCTATTTTCAATATTCAATCTATACATATAGAGCATGGAGAAGAAGATTGTATGCTCAAACTTCGACAATAATTAAACAATAAATTTGTTCTGAAGCGTTCTTAAACTCAATGAGAAAAGATATTTAATGATAAAATGGTAGAGTTAAAAACCTCAACATAATATAAGCTAAAAGAGCTTAAAAAATAATAAAACTATAAATTTGCTCTAGGGTGTGCTCAAACTCAATGAGAAGAGATATTTAAGAACAAAGTTTTCTTACTTTATTCTATGTTTTAATTGAAAGATGAGTTACTTCTTAATTGGTAATTAATAATGAGTGTTTATGTAATGCAACGTTAGAATTTTAAAAATGTTGTTGGCCGTAAGAAATCAACCCTTGAACTTCTGAGGATAGATAACTGTCGTGAGTGATTTGATACATTTTTTAATTTGTGTCGAATGAAAAAGTAATCGACATGCGACTATTGGTCTGATCTTTCTCTAAATTTTCATTATATAATTTCTCTCTTTCAAGTTAGTCTTTTTTGAGTATTTTTTTTTTCAATATCTTTTTTATATAAGATTTTTTTTATCTCTCTAAAACTTTTTTTTCTAATTTTAAGAAACACGGTTATCAAATGTGACGCCTGGTAATTTCAAGTAAGTTTTAAAATTCTTTCCAAATTAATTTGGGGCTTATGTCATAGTTTTTAAAAGGTTTGGGCTAGACTATTAATTAGTGGATCCTGCAGGGGCCCAGATAGTTAAATCTCGCCTTTAAATTGGGTTGACGGCTCTTAAGTCTCTTATCGAGCATTTTGGAGAAGGAATCGAGGTAAACCCCCCCTATTTTCTCCTTGTTAAGGTCTCCTTTTGTTATTAGTTTTTTTTTTCAAAAAAAAAAAAGGAGAGAGGAGAAGGTCGCGCGCGAGGGGCAAGCGCCCCCCCGATCCGCCGCCGCCGCCGCTGCTCCCCCGATCCACCGCTGCTGCTGCTGCTCCTCCGTCGTTCCGTCTGCTCTCTCTCCGACCGAGTTTCTCTCTCTCTCTCTTTTCGTAGATCCGGACGAGTCGCCGCTCCATCTCCCCGACCGAAACCCCCCTCTTTCTCTTCTCTCTCGTCTATCTCTCAGATCCGACCGAATTCTCTCTCTTTCTGTTCTCTCTCTCTTCGTCTCTCTTGTAGATCCGAATCAATGGTAACCTTTCGCACTGACTAATGTTGGTTTTGTGACAGGAACAAATCGTTTTGGCTAAAAGGATAGACGTTTGAAGGAACCCCGAGACTAGGACCGGGCAGAGAGCGTCTTCATCCCGCGTCCGTGGGTAAATCTCGACCTTGTGCTACTGTTTTGATTTGGTAGTTAGAAAAGTTAGGTTGGTTCCTAACTGAGATCTGTGCTTCGCTCGTGGTGTTTGTAGGTGCACTAGGCAGCTAACAGGAGCAAGAACTATCCTGTGACACTCCTGTTTGATGTAAGTAGTCAGTTGGAGTAACGCCGAGCTCCTGAGCAAAGGAGCAAGGTGTATGTGCTTTGTTTGTTGTGATTTTGAGTTTACTGTTGAACCTTAGGACAACTAGTTAAGGAATTTTTGAAGCTCGTAGCATGTTTTTATGAGTTTTAAGCCTGAGATGATGACATGATTGTTACATCAGGTTTGCAAGTATGTTTGATCCTGTTTTACTGTGTTGCACTGTTTACGTGTTTCGTTGTGTGAAGCTTTGAGCCGTAAGGGGGGTCGTACTTCTGGTAGAATCTAGCATTCCAAATGAGTGTGTGGTACGAGTTGAGTCTGGTAGGTTTGAGAATCTAGATGGGGGTTTGGACCCTTGGAGTGGGTCGAGGATGTTAGAAATGCTTAGTTGGGACCCTAGTTACCTTGTGAACAGGACCCATGAGTTAGCCCTCACCAAACCCTGGGTTGCGCTTGAACGGGTCAGAACCTCTAGGTTGACGATATATGATAGGCTCGTGAGGCTGGGGTGCGTCCCCGTTGAGATCGGGAGTGGTTGCTTTCCATGATCCCGGACTAGCTTAGGGGCGATTCCCCAATGGGCGTGTAGGTTACGCACCGCACGGTACCATGCTAGTGTGTTATGAGAGCCTGGGGTGCGTCCCCATTGAGATCGGGAGTGGTTGCTTTCCATGATCCCGTGCTGGCTTAGGGGCGATTCTCCATAGGGCGTGTAGGATACGTACCTGCTCTGCTCTATGCCGGTGTGTGTGTGGCGTGAGGGTTGCTTTCTCTCATTGCGTCGTCAACCAAAGTTCTAGAACCTAAGGTGGAGTTCGAGTAGTCACCACAGGGGGCCAGGGCGAAGAGAGTTAAAGGAGAGACCGGTTCAGGGATTGAGCAAGATTGGGAGATGGGTCTAGTTGTCTTGCTGAGATAGGTTTGGACGTAAGTGGGCTACTTACTAGGTATTTTTTTATACTCACTCGTTTTCTTTCTATGTTTTGTTCGCGGGTAAGAGTTGAACCGGAGTGAACGACGAGGGAGACAACCTGGCGAGGCTATAAGACGTTTTCCGTAGTGTCCCTAGCTCTTAGGAAGTCATGATTGTTGTATATCTCGTAGATTCGCTGCGCATTTTTCCCTTTTGGTTTTGAATGAACTTCTATTTAAGCTTTGACTGTGGTTTGAAATTTTTGTTGTGGCATGTGAGTGTTAGCAATTATTTAAAACTTCGTTTTCTTCTGGACTATCTTACCCTAGCTGCCAGTATGTGATCTGTGTTGGAACCCAGCCTATTGTACATGTAGTTTGGTGGAGGCTGGGTGAGTCGATATATTTTTTTTTGAAGTGTTTTTGTGCTTTTAACAGGTTAGGAAATTTTTTCTGTTGCTACTAGCAGTATTTGTTATGTCACTTAAATTTTCTCAAAGATTAGCGACATTACTTAGTAACTCCCCTAGTTGTGTAGTTCTAAAATTTAGGGTCGTTACATCAAACATATATAATTTTTTATTTTTTAAAAAATAGAACATAATCAAAATTTAAAAACTAGAAAGAGAAATACCACAAACTCAAGTCCAAAAGTCCAAAATGGTTATCAAATACAACCTATAAGAAAATTATTTGAGAATAAATCTTTTTTACTCTAAACTTGACCTGACATATTAATTTTAGCCTAAAATTTTAATTTTATCAAAGATTGAACTTTACACTTTTCTTTTTTAATTCAATCACGTTTGAGGGTGGGAGATTTGAACCCATGTATTGGTCATAAGTTTACTTTTTTTTTTGTTTTCGAATACATCAACAATTGGGGGTGGGGGAATTCGAACCATGACTTTTGGTCATAAGTTATACTCGATGCTAGTTGAACTACGTTTTTGTCAACGATTGAACCTTATACTTAAACAAGTATCGCAAGTTTTACCATCTATTTAAATTTTTTAATATTAAATTCATCCACTAATTTTACCAAAAATAATAATAATCTCTCAAAACTCTTCAAAGAAAATCAAGCCTCACATAAAATTCAACTTGATTTATTACAAGATCAACCATTGAACAAATATTACAAATCTAAAACTGACAAATTTTTAACAAAAATCCTAATTTAGTTTATTTTTCTTTGAAGTCTCATAAAAAAATCTTGGTTGCAGGTTGGAGTCATTTATGAGGCCCAAACACGGGGTTAATTGTAAATGTGCCACGTATCAAAGCGACCATTTTATTTTCTTTTTGCCTTTTATCTTTTCTTTCTTTTTTCTTCTTTTAAAAAAAGAAAGATATATTCCAATATGTCTATATTCTAAAATACAACCAATATCTCCAATATACCGCCATAAGTAATATATATATATATATTCTTTCATCTTCTTTCTTTACAAAATTTTTAACAATATCATTTTCCTTTTTTATTCTTTAAATAAATTGGTTTCAAGTTTGTGTCTATGTTTCAAAATCGGACAATCGAGTCACTGAATTTAGTTAAATAATTCAATTTAGTCGTTCACCGATAATTTTTATTAACGGAAGCTGAATGTTTTAAATATTAAAATAATAACAATAAATATATATTATAATAATAATAATCCTTCTCTCTCCCTCTCTCCCTCTCTCCTCTCCTCCCTTCCGTCCAACTTCCTCTCTTATTTTATTATTATTACTATTATTATAATAATATTTCTTCTCTCCCTCTTTCCCTCTCTCCCTCCCTTCCTTTCTCCCTTCTTTCTCTCTCTTCTGTGCGTTCGTCCAAGTTCTTTTTTTCTTCTTCTGATGATAGGGAAAAACAGAGGATGAAGAAGAATGGAAGGGCGGCAACGACGGCGACGGAACGACATGTGAGGGCGACAGATCTGGGCATCGAACTCGTGGCGCGCGACAAGCAGCTCGGGTCCTTCCGGCGACCAACTGCGTGAACTCGCGCCTGAACGACTGCGGCGAATGGTTTGGCGTGCGAACGACGAAACCCAACTCCAAATCTGCTTTGTCGGCCGGAAGATTTAGCGTGCAACTCCAGATCAGATCTGCTCTGTCTGCTTTGCCCTGCTATCGGAAAGGGAAAAAAAAAGAAGAAATGAAGGGTTGGACGCATGAAGAGAAAGAAGGAAGAGGAAGAGAGAAAGGGATGAGAGTGAGAGAAGAAATATTAAAATAATAATATTATTATTTATTGTTTAAAAATTATTATTTTAATATTAAAACACATTCACGTCAGCCTCTGTTAGCTTCCGTTAATAAAAATTAACGGCGAATGACCAAATTGAACTATTTAACTAAATTCAAGGACTCGATTGTCCGATTTTGAAAATAGAGACTAAATAGACACAAACTTAAAATGTGTGAGACTAAAAAGATATTTTTATTAAAATTCTTTCTCAAATTTAGGCAAAAATGTACCATTATTCTTAAGACGATAAGTGGATTGTATATAATCAAGAAACCAGGAACAATAATCATCCACTACTTTTCGATCTCTTAATACTTTATTAGTATATATTTTCTAATGGCCTTCATTTAAACCACAAGAAACGAGACTAAATGAACATATTTAAGAGAAAGGAAAAAAAAAACGATCATATGAATATTAAAAAAATATAAACTAATGGAACAAATAAAGTAAACTCACTTTTTTTTGTTTTCGGGAAGGTTGTTTCCACTAGTTTATGAAAGGTATTTTTTGCATTATTATTTTAAATCCTCCAATTTTAATGGATTAGTTAAAAATGAATGGTATTGTGTAGACGAGAAAAATAAATAAATACTAAAAATAAAAAGGAAATATGATACTGTTAAAAGATTTTGTAAAGAAAAGACAAGTAAAAATATGTACAATGGAGAGATTTTACAACATAGGCATATCCGAATATATCTTTAAAAAGAAAAAAAAGGAAAGAAAAGGAAAAAAAAAACTACATTGACACATGGCACACCATAGTTGGCGCTGACAAGTAAAGATGGCAAGTGTAAAGTCCAATTTGATGGCAACAATGTTTTTTTTTTTTCATTACATATTTTTAAGCTAAACGTTTTTGAATTTTATCATTTATTTCTAAATATTCCTCTACTACAAATTTATGATTAACCTTTTATAAAATTATTCTAGTAAAAATTTATTAAAATATTGGATGAAAAGACGACGTGATTGAATATTATCTCTGTAGTCTTGATCCAAACAAAGGTCTCATTTATTATAACGACTTTTTAAGTGACTGTCATGTCAGACTAATGATTTATATTCTAAAGATAATTTAAAATATTTATTTGCAACTTTTAGGAAAATAGAGATATTTTTTTAAATAAAGAAAAAAAAATTTAAGGGTGTTTTTTATAATCTAGCGTAAATTGAAAAGATAACGTTAGAAAAATATATTTTGGTTACCATTGTAAATGCCCATCCAACGCAACAAAACAATTCATGATACCCACGTAGACAATATTATTATTTTTTTTTGAGTATATAGACAATATTATTTAAGTATTATTAAAATATATTTACAACAATTTTAAATCATCAATTAAAGTAAAAAAACAATAATAATAATAAGAACCCATCTCTGATATTTCAGATTGTTCCACCATCACAAATTGGGAAAGAGACAAGATCCCATTTATCATCATACTTTTGTAATAAAGTAATAAACCCTTTAACATTTTTCTAATAAATTATTTGAACTGCAATTATTTTCAATTCGAAGAATTCTGTCGGCAGCTGTCGTTTCGTATTACAGCGTTGAATCATCCCCACAAACAATACCTCAATCGGGTCAACATTTAATCAGCCTCTTAAAACCCAGTTCGGATTGAGTCAAAGTTTTCGATTTCATTATTCGTCTTGGATTATTATATACATTAAAGTAGGTTTTAATCAATTCTTTCTCGCCAAACAGAAATATTTGGATATGGGATAGGTCTGGAATTGTCTTTATTCATTGTTGAGTGTGTTCGTCTTCAAAGGGGTTATTTCAAGCCCAGAAAAACGATGCATCTGCATGCTCTAATGGATCAATCTGTTGGAATTTCTTGATTTCATATGATAAGAGAGAGACCCAGTAAGGGAAAAAGAAGATCCAGGTCAGCTATTGCCGCAGAGCAGGAACTGGTTCTATCTTCCGGTACCGACACGTAGTGGACACGTGCTTGCAGATTCAAGCTAAAACTTAGTAACTTACTTTCAAGTTTCAACTGCTCCACATTCCTTATCTCTCATCGACGGTTTCTTCGCTCCTACGGCACCGTTTTGAGTGTCGATTGGAATGATGAACAGAGGATTTCAGAACCTATCCCGTCACTTTATGGATGGGACTCGATTCGTTTGTTCTTATTGAACTTGGTTCTTATTGGTGATTTTTGTGTAAGTATTGATTTGGGCTTTCGTTTTAGGTCTTTGTTTGGATTGGAGACTTTACAAATCTTCGATTCTTTTGATTTTGATCTGTGGGTTGAATGTTGAAGTTGTTCCATTAATGGAGTGAGAAGCTTTTCTTCTTTTGAATCTGGTGGAACCCATTTCCGAAAAAGGAAAAGTGGATATGGTATTGTAACCTGATCCTATAGAATGTTGTGTGTCGGTACAGGAAGTGTTTAGGAAGCTCATCTTTTCTTTTGATCTTAAAGTGGGATTTGGAGGAAGATTGATTCTAATGGAGGTTTCGATAATGCTTCATGTGGGATTCGTTCTTTTTCTTCTATGGCTACTTTCCGCCTTCAATTGCTGCCATCTTGCCGCATATTTCATCTCCCTCATCTACCTCTATCTGGTATTTTTAACCATATCTGTTACTATGTATTTGATTTTCATAATAATTGGTTTCTAACTTTGAATTGCTTGTGTTGTGAATCATCAGATAGTCGTTTTTAATTAATCATGGTTTTTCCTTTTGAGATTCTTTAGAATCTGGATAATTCTCATCGCCTTTCACTGAATGTGCTTCTCTGAAGCTTCATTTTGCCATGGGGTTGAATCTTCCCTTTTTTCCCTAATGAACTTCTGCTCTTCTTTTTGAAAGGTGCACGAACGGTTCTTTTTGAAACTGAGGAGGAAATTGCAATTTGAGGAGAGAAAGCAAGCTAATCAGAGAAGGGTATAATTTCTTTCCCTTTCCTACATAGAATTCATAAACAAATGTCTATTTGCTGAGAAATTCAGAGGGTAACGCCATCCCCCCTCCTCCTCCTCCTCCTCCTTTTGCTTTCTTATTTTCTAATCTTAGTGTTGCATTTTGATTTGAATTGATTTCTCTTCCACTCCAGGTTCTTACAGATTCTGAAACAGTAAGATGGTTAAACCATGCGGTTGAAAAAATTTGGCCTATTTGTATGGAGCACATTGCTTCTCAGAAGATTCTCCTCCCTATCATACCTTGGTTCTTGGAGAAGTACAAACCATGGACTGCTGTATGATCTCAATCTGATCTTTATATACTTGTTTCGGTCAAATCAATGAATTTGAGTAATTCAATGTCTTAACGATATCATACTTCCATCAATGTGTTCAGCAAACTTGGAGAGTTGCGAGAATATACCAGGACATGATTTCTTCTCATTGTTTGGTAATCATAATTTTATATCCGTACAGATTTTTGATGACCAGTGTATAATTGCAGAAGAAGGCTGTGGTTCAACATCTATATTTGGGAAGAAACCCACCTATGTTTACTGAAATGAGGGTTCTTCGTCAGCCTAGCGAGGATGACCACTTGGTATGCATTACTTTTATGTGGTTATTAGGTTTGGACCCCTATACACACACACACACACACACACACATTGTCTTTTGCAGTTTCGAGTTTAATCAGGTTGAAGGAATTAATTACAGGTTCTAGAGTTAGGAATGAACTTTCTTACAGCTGATGATATGAGTGCAATACTTGGCGTGAAGCTAAGGAAAAGATTAGGATTTGGAATGTGGGCAAAGCTGCATCTAACAGGCATGCATGTGGAAGGAAAGGTACAGAAATTGTTGTCGTTTGTAATGGAGTAATTTGGGATAATTGAGTATGTATAGTTTCTAGTCCAAATTCTTCTTGTGGGATCTTTGATGTTGGACTGATTATACTGTCCTAGGACTTGGGAGTAGTTAGATTTCCTTTTTACTCTGTATATTTCAATTATTAGTCAAATTATATTCCTGAAACTTTCTATTTTCATTCCCATTATTGTTTTATTATCTGAAGGAGAATATATGGAACTCATCTGCAAGAAGAGTAAGAAACTATTTGAAGACTGTTCTTATGTCCTATTTTCTGTTAGCTCATCTTCAAGTAGAGCAAGAAACTATCTGAAGAAACTATTTTGTTCCCCTAGGCTGTTTCTTTTCTCTTGTTTCAATATCATATCGATCGTTTCTTATCTAATTTTTTTGTCAGTTTCCTTGTCTGTAGTTGTGTTCTTTCCTGATAAGAATTTTGTTCTTCTTTGGGTTATTTGCAATTTTAATGTACTGGTTTGCATCATGTGCCAACCAAATATTGTATCTTTTGTGTCATTGGTGGGTGTGGTGGGGGCCTTGATTTGGCTTTGCATTTATTTATTTATTTATTTATTTTGACTTCAATCATTGTTCATGTTCCTTCCCAAGGTTCTGGTCGGTGTTAAATTCCTTCGGGATTGGCCATACATCGGCCGTATTCGATTATGTTTTGCTGAGCCTCCATATTTTCAGATGACTGTCAAACCTATCTTTACACACGGTCTTGATGTTACAGAACTTCCAGGAATTGCTGGATGGCTGGTATTATACATCTTTTATTAAACATTTTTTTCTCCCTCTTGTTTTCTTTCTTTTCCCTTGGTTTCTCGTCATGCTGGAAAATTATGCTTTACTGCTTACCTTCTCATTCTTGGGCTAAATACTGTCATTTTCTTTTTTGGTTTCTTTTTATCAGGATAAGCTTTTGTCCATTGCCTTTGAGCAGACACTTGTTGAGGTTAAGTTCTAGAATTTGATTCTGGATAACACCTTCATTCCTAGTTTTTGCATTTCATTTATCTTTTAATAATTGAAAATGTTAAAGGCCGGAATGGAATTATATTCGAAATGTACACTTATATATTCAGATTTCATGTTATTACAGATGTTTTGCAACAATATTTACCAACTTTTGGATTATCTTAATCTTTGCAGCCCAATATGTTGGTTGTTGACATGGAGAAGTTCATTTCACCACAGCCAGGTACTTTAATCCTAAACACAATACAGCTTGCAACTATGGTCAATTGAAATTTTTGAGAATGGTTAAACGTCTACCTAATGAATACATTGGATAGAAAGAATACCATCTATGCGCATGCCTTTATGTTTATTTTAGTTCTTCTCATAATAATGTCAAGTAGCATGCTTCAAAAAGCTATAGCCTTGTCTTGTGAATTGCTGTTGAGGATCCCGCATTGGAAAAATGTAGAGAGACCTCACAATTTATAAGAGACATGGGCTACTCTTCTCATTGCCAATTGGTTTTGAGATAGAACCTCAGAGCTTATAGAACCCAAACAGGTGTTCGGTCCAAAATTTGAGATTCAACCCAAGAATGGTGAACTTAAAGAGGCACCTTCTTGAGGGGAGAAAAATGTAGAGAGATCTCACTCTTTATAAGACATGGGCTATGGAACCCCATGTAATAACTGCATTATTCTCCTTCTCTGGAATGGTTTATAAACTTGCTTGGCTGCAGATGTTACAACAACTTTGTCGCAACATGATATATTGAACGCCAATCAACAGCCAATGCCCTGTTGTTATTGTGGAAAATATGCTCCAATTTAGTTTCATATACTAAAGTGTTTGTTGGAACTTCAAACTGTGAAATGATTGGAAGGTGTCTGGAAGTACTAAGGTTTGCTGGTTCTCGAAAATTTCTGTATACTTAGCAAGGGTGGCTGTATATAATTTGCATGAAAATTTTCTACTAAGATGGTTACGTTCTGTTCTTAATATGCATCGCATGGTCTGCAAAACCCTTGGCTTGTAATTCTATTGCCTGTTTATTTTGAGTTCCTAGATATGAATAATCTTATCATTCAACACGTTTTTAGCTTTCGAAGTTTTGTCAAGTGGCTACATATGTTTTGATGTTGATGGATCTTTCTACTTGTCCATGACTTTATATTTCCAGAAAATTGGTTCTCTGTAAACGTGAAGGAACCAGTTGCCTATGTCGTAGTCGAAGTTATTGAAGGAGCAGACATGAAACCATCTGATCTAAATGGTTCTTCCGATATTCTTCCATTTATTGTATTATAATTCTCATGATTTTCCTAGATGACTTGTGAATTTGGCTTACAATGGAAGCTTTCTTTCAGGTCTGGCTGATCCGTATGCAAAAGGTCAATTGGGTCCATACAGATTCAGAACCAAAATTCAAAGGAAAACATTGTCTCCGCAGTGGCATGAGGAATTCAAGATCCCAATTGTCACATGGGAGTCGGAAAATTTGCTTGCTATTGAAGTTCGTGACAAGGACACATTTGTCGACGATGTGCTTGGGTTTGTCTTCAAATTTATGACTTCTATGATCACTTCTAGAATATTCAGTTTGTTGCGAGATTTGATCTTGTGACCCTAGCTTATTTCTGCCTATACAAAGTGTTAATGAGATTTGATGATGTAGTTCTTATGCCTTCAGTTTCATATTTTCCTTTGCTTTTTCCTTTGTTCATGTGCTAGTGATCCAATCTAATATTCTGTTTGCAGAAATTGTTCTGTCAGCATAGCAGAACTGAGGGACAGCAAACGACATGATATATGGTTGCCTCTTGAAAACATTAAAACGGGTCGATTGCATCTTGGAATCACTGTTTTTGAAGACAAAAAGAAGGTTCTGTTCTTTCCCTTCCCTTCCCTCCCCTTTTCTTCTCTCTTTTCTCCTGCTGGTGTTTATAAGTCGAAGTTGTATTACCTAGGAAAGGATCTTTTAAATTTAGTTTTATTGGAAAATGAAATTCCTAACCGGAAAAAAATGCTTTCTTTTATTGATACCTAATACTACTTTAGGTGGAGGAGTATCCTTTTCCCAAAGAAGCCTTAAATGTGGAAGAGCCTCATAAGGATTCCGCTAGGGGTGAGACCAAGGATGATAAGGATTCAATCACAACTGTACAAGTGAAGCCTAAGAGAGGGATTGACAATTTCGAGCCAATCGACGTTGAAGGGCAAAAGGAGACAGGAATATGGGTCCACCGTCCAGGAAGCGAAGTTTCAAAAACTTGGGAGCCTCGGAAGGGACGAAGTCGGCGACTTGATACCGAAATTCATAGGGAGCCTAACGAATCTGTTAGCAGTGGTGAGATAAGATCCTTTAATAATGATTCTAGCAGCACTGATGATAATCCTGAGGAAAAAAATCGAAGGTTATCAGTCCGCAAGGGACTAAGAAAGCTGAGTTCAGTTTTTCACAGGACTCCTCGGGATGAGGATCGGTCGGGAAGCTTAGAGGAGATTGCTAAATCCCCCCAATATGCCAATGTTAGGGCTGCAAATGCTAAGGAGGGAGGCGTGAAGGTTATTCTTGTAGATAACATCTCGGGGACTGCTGCTGATAATAAGGTACCAAAAGAAGGGAGATCGAGCAATGATTGTAGCGATTCAGAAAGCCCAGGAAAGGGTGGTAATGTGAAAGGCATGGCGAAGAGCTTTTTTAGACAGGCTGAGAAATCTGCTCGCAGTATTAAATATGCATTTTCACGCAAAGGGTCAAGGAAATTTCGAAGTGATTTATCAGGAATGAATGAGAGAGATGCTGCAGTGGAATCAGAGTCTTCTGATGATGAACCTGATGTACCAGCTGCTTGCAGCCCAACGACAATTGTAGGAGTTCCAGTTATCCCTGAAGCCACGACCACAGCTTCTCGCAACAATTCCTTTAAGAAGGACAATGTGCTGCCCACTGGTTCAAGTGACGATGTGAAGGGCAATGATCACTCAGCAGATAAGCTAACTGCTGCACCCTTGGAGAGGATAGAAGATGATGAGGATGATAAACCTGCAATCAACAGTGACAAATGATTGGAACTTCAAAAACCTGAACTCGGTGAATCGAATTTGGGAGATGGGAAGACAGCTGCTATTTTTCTTTGGTTATTTGAAAGATGGTACAGTGTGTAGGTAAAAAAGGATGTGAAAAACATGTAGAAGTCTGAGAATTTGTAAACTGATTTCCTGTAAAGAGACGATATTAGCCATAAACATGCAAAGTTTATAGAGAGAAAGAAGTTATTTGTGAATATATTGCCACAATAAATATATAATCAATTTTCCTAGTTAACTCGTCAAAAGTGGCCTGCCACCATACAATAACTTAAATCTATATAGAAATCGAGTCAATGGGCTGCTCCCCGCTTCTTTCCTCTCCTTGTTTCCGTTCATCGAACATAACTGTCAAGGGAAATCACTTTTGGAACTTTACAGCTGCAACAAGCGAGAATTTCTTCCTAAAGCGCCGGCCTCCAACCCCTTCTGGTGAAGAATCTTCAATTCTGAAGCAGGTTGCAGAAGAGAACCGTTAGTTCTGCGGTCTTTGGCCAAGCTAAGTTGGGAAGTATCGATCAGCTCAGGTCGATAACATTACCGGGCACTTCAATCTTATACTCCATCCATTTCAGTTTATCAGTCTTCAAACGTGTGGATTTTCAGTGAGAGTGTTGCATCACGCTGCAGATATAGTGAGAGGAACATCAGTACATCACACCATCTTCCATTGCAAGCAACAAAATACCTTCAAATGCTTTGCGAGTGATGCCGCTGTAATCTTCATTTCCTGATAACATACAACGTAAAATCACTTTCCACATCCCCATTTTTGGGACGAAACCTTGCATAACCATCTGCTTCAGAACCCAATCCACGTCCTCAGTTAGATTCTTCTTACATAACTCAGATAACAACTTCTTGTATGAAACAAAACTTGGGTCCATACCATCCAAAATCATCCGACGCATACAATCTCTTGCCTCGATAAACTTACCCGTATCAAGCAGGCCATACAAAACCTCTTGATAAGTCCCTGCATTGGGGTAGCAACCTTTAAGCTTCATTCTCTCCAAAAGTTTTATTGCCTCTTCAATCCTCTTGTGCTTTCTAAAACCCGAAATCAATATATTAAACGTAATGGTATCTGGGCAAACACCCTCGTTTTCCATTTTGGAGAAAAGCTCAGATGCTCTCTCCAGTTCCCCATTCTCACACAACGCATGCATAAGCGTTGAAAACGTTCTCACATTCGGCCTACACCTCTGTTGAGGAAATTCGTCGAGCACCTTGAGTGCAGCCTCCAGATTCCCACTCTCGCACAACCCTTTAACGAGTATGTTAAGGCAACAAGCATCAATCTCAATCCCCAACTTCGGAGCACCCACATACACCTCATGGACAACATCAAACAGCTTCGCCGAAACAAGCAAATTAAGCACAAAATTAAAGGTTTTAACACTAGGCCAGCAGTTATAATTGGGCATATCGAAAAGGGTATCAATCGCTTTACCTATACGGCCAGCAACATTGCCATAAATCTTGATAACATGGTAGAAAAATTCATCGGACAAGCGGCAGTTCCTCTCGGCCTTGATTCTGAGCATCACGTTTTCGATATCATCAAACAAGCGCCCCTCTGCAAGTCTGGACACGACCAGAGTGTAGATTTCTTTGTTGGGTTTGTAGTCCTTGCGATTCGACCATTGGTGGAGGAATGCGAGAACAGAGGAGGGTTCTCTGATTTGTTGGATGATTTTGATGACTTCATTGGGAGACAGCCAATCTCTGTGGCTGAGTCTATGTGGAAAAACAGAGGGTTGTTTGGGGGAAGGGGAAGTGGAGAAAGAGGAGGAAGAAGAAGGAAGACGAAGAGGAATCGAACGAGATGAAGAGAAAATGGAGTTTAACAGAGAGAAGTGAGTGAGTCGTTGTGAAGGTGGGATCATTGAAAGGGGAAAGGGAAACGAAAACGGAGAAGAAGAAACAGAGTACCGCTCAGAATTGCTCCGAACAAAAGTGAGTAGTTTTCTAGTTGTTGGACATGGGATTCGAAACTGTACCGAGTTGAGATATAGTCAGATTGACCGTACAAGTTTGAATGTTTAGATAGATCGTTTTGAATCGTTAAATATATTTAACTATGAGATTATAAGTTGAATATTTCCATCCCTTACTTTAATCTTGAAAATACCTAGAAATAAAAATTTATAAAAATATTTAGGTTAAATTACAAGTTTAATCGATAAATTTTTAAATTTCTGTCTATTTGGTTCCTGAACTTTAAAAAGTATCAAATAGGTCTCTGAACTTTCAATTTTGCATCTAATAAGTCCTTGAACTTTAAAAATGTCTAGTTAATCCCTGAACTTTTAATTTTGTATTTAATAGGTCAAATTAATTGATCTATTAGATATAAAATTGAATTTTATGTCTAATAGAAGCCTAAACTTTCAATTTTGTATCTAGTAAGTTCATGAATTTTAAATAACGTCAACTAGGTCAATGACTTATTAGACACGAAATTAAAAATTCATGGACTTATTAGACACAAAATTGAAAGTTTTTAAGGGCTTATTAGACACATTTCAAAATCTATGGACCAAATAGACACAGATGTGAAAGTTCAAGGTATTAGACATTTTTTAAAGTTCAATGACCAAATAGACACAAACCTCAAAGTTCAAGAACTAAACTTGTAATTTTACCAAATATTTAAATTAACAAATATGCATTTCACGGTTTCCTCCTCTTTAATAAGTTAATATTTTTTTTATTAATTTAATATTAACAACAGTGATGTGGTCAATATGAGCCTAACTTAACTGACATGTTTGGGGCGTGTTATAATAACATGAATTTTAAACAGAAACTATTATAGTCAGACTAAATAACTCTACATTCTAAACAATATTATATAACTCACAAACTGTTATAACTCATGTTATCATAACTCATTTAACACCTCAATCAGTCTCTCATAGAGATTGAGATGCTAAGAGCATGTTCGATAAAAATTATTTTTAAATGGTGTGATTTAAAGTAGTAGAAATTTTGAAAAACAATATTTTTTTATGTTTTCTATATATCTAGAGTTTGAATTTGAAATTTTAAAATGCAAAATTATTTTTAAAAATGTAAAAACTATGGTAATTGTAAATATAGTATTTCATGTTTTAAAATCAATTTATTTTTGTTACATTAAAAAATATATAATTATAATATAATTATACAAAATTTACAACATAAAATATGTTCATAATAATGGTTGAGATTTATTTATTTTTTTTAGTACTGGTTGAGATTTATCTTAATATTTAATTGATAAATACAACTATTTTTATGAGTTATAAATAAATTATCAAATACACTTAGAAATAATTGCTAAATTGGATTCTATTTCTAAATCTAAAATACAACTTTGATTTTCATTGAATTTATTATCTTTACATTTATGTTTTCAAATCCCCCTCCAAAATAAAATGGTCTTTTATAAATTAGAGAAGAATACTTTTATGCATGTTACATGTACCTGGTCTTTTTTTTCAAGGAAATCCATGAACTTTGTTTGTGTTTCAAATGTGAACATTAGACAAAGTTACTTTCGGTTACCAAAACGAAGCAAAAAAATTTATACTCTCACTCTTTCAATTCTAGAAATTAAGGAACAAATTATAAGTGTCGAACATTAGATTGTGTATACATTTTTTTTCTAGTTAGTCCTTTAATATTTTGTTAGTTGAATTTTGAGTGATATTAATTTGTTAATGTAAATACTAATTACACTTTAATTGCCAAAATAACTCATAAAATATTAAATCTTAGGTATTGTGACAAATATTAAATCTTAGGTATGTGTCACAATGACTTGAACTGTTTCTGAGTTATTATTTACATGACCCTTATTAACCACCAGGTCGTTGTATTTGTATTTTGAATTTATGAAAGCTTGTTCTTTTTTTTTTCTCCCTGTTTCATAGCATCATAGACCTTTGAGGAGCATCTATAATCAAAGATCATCCAAATGGGGTCTAAAGTTTTGACAATCAAATCCATGGGATGATTGAGCACAACAAAGAATATTTGAAGTCAGTTAAAGAACATTATTAAGGAATTTTATGACAGGTGGTGCATCAAAATGTATGCATATGATACAAAAAATATACCGATCTCCTATTCAAATAGTTGACACCTAAACTCTGTATTCCTATAACCCATCCTGATTCACTAAAACCTACTTAAATTTCTGAAGTGTTTTAATTTCTGTGCAGTAGGATTTGTCACCATTGTATGACTATACAATATGTACTAAACACAATCATTCACTCAAATGATCACTTGTGCTTCTGTTTCCCCGCAATAATTGGTTGGATATGCAAGTGCCTGTTGAACGCCTCGTTGAAAAGGAAACGAGTCTGGAAGTCTGATATATTTGGAAGCCATGCCAGAGTAGCTACAGGTGCGAAAATAACGACGCCCATACCGTAATCATATGATTTGGCAAGAACCCTGGTGAAGTCCCACAGCCAAGTGTGCTCTATTTTTGGCCTCAGAGTTTGTGCAAACTAAGACAAGAATACAGTTAGAACTTAGATCAGACCAGGGAGAGAATGAAAGGGAAAGCAGAAAAGGAACATTCAACCTTACCAAAATCAATCCCCATCCAGTTGGAAGGAAGGCAAGAGAGCAGATGACCATGTCCTTTAGAGATAAATGACAGACGACTGATAGAGAAATAATTACGGCTAGAACGCCGAGGAAGAGAAATGCTTTGAATAGTCTGAATACAAAATGATAGTTGGCACTGAATTGCTGCTTCCCCAGGTTTACTGCCTATATTTGCACAGCATGTGTATAATGTTATTGACAAGAGAGAACACAACTTTTCCTTGAACAGATGTTAAGATTAAGGTCTGAAAAAAAGAACTAATTTGGACTGATGCCATATCTCATAGAAATTACACAATCCTTGTCCAGATTTTTGCATAAATCATACAGCTGTAAAAGGAAAAGCACTTAAAGCAGGTTATGAAGTTACAAGTAAAACTAGGATATTAACTAGCCCCGGAAGGCCACAGGATGAAAGTATCAGTCCAGTTTCCATTTTTCAGATGCTAAAGATAAGGATGAAGGCTGCAAAGATAATTTTAAACTTGAGAAAGTTTGAGAACTAACCTTGACTAGTAAGAAAATTGCAGCAATCACAGCCCAAGAAAGCACATAAACCAGAAAATTGCTGCTATGCTGGGAGATGTCTAGGTGATACACAAGTCCGTACTGATACATGAAGAATCTTAGCGAGAGAAGTACTTCGATCAACCTGGAAACAAGACCGGAATGACGAAGGTGGGCTTGTTCATCGTCCCACCAAGACTGCCAACTTTTGTCCTGCTGAACTCCTATACCACCTTGCTGCTTAATCCATTTATTCCATTCTTTCCAGTCATCTACTATCTTGGCCCAACTGAACCCAGAGGGATTGAATAAAAATGGTGCAAATAACCAAGTGATTGACATGAACCAGATGGAGTAAGTGATCAACATATATGCCATGTTGCTCTGATAAGATCGTCTGAACAAATCATAGACAACCAACAGAAGCAGTAGCTCGAATCCTTTAACAAAGTGACTTCTCGAATACAATCTGTAGTTTTCAGTGAAACTGGCATAAAAGACCACTACCTTACGCCCAGTCGGTCTGTACTTTGCACCCCCATGAAGTATTGTGCGGCCAAAGTAATGAGTTTTTGTTCCTAGAGAAAATGTGAAGAAAACAACTGCTAACTGCAACTGCATGAGGACGAAATCTTTGAGGGCTGTAAGAAATCCTCTTTCAAGCCCAATTTCCATGACCATTGGTAAGCCTGTAAGGAGCCCAAGCTGTATAAATGACTGTGAAGCAAGAGCTGTTTCCAAAGATCGGACATTCTGCATTCTAGCTTGAAGAAGAAGAGATTTTTCCAACCCACTTAGAACAAGGTATAGTTGTCCGTAGAGGAAAACATAAATTCCAAGTACTGATATCTGTGCAATGAATTGGCAGACAGTTTGGAACCAATCAGAGAGATGTACTAACAAAGGAAATAAGCAATAAAAGTGAGTTATGTTACCAGGCTACTGAAGTAGTATCCAATTGTAGTGTAATAACAAGATAGCATCCTGAAGAAATCGAATCGTTGCCCTAGGCGATATATGTCCCGGCTTAGAGTTTGTTCACTATTTCCATTTGCTATCTTGGCTTCAAACTTGGAGATCTGATTCAGTCCTACATCACGGCCTTTGCCTATCTGCATGTACTCATGGTATGTAATATATCCCCGACGTAATGTAGAGTTGAATCCTATCCATAAGAAGCATTCGCATGTTAGCAATGTTTAACACTATAGACAGAATCGAGCCACTTATTCTAACCTGCATAAACATCTTCACTCAAGTTAATGGTTTTTGATGCTTTGCTAATGCCACCTCTCGTAATGTGAAACACCCTGTCAAACACATCCGGGTGTCCATAGTGAAATCGTACCCTGGAGACAGCGTTCGAAAATAGTTTTGAGAAAATCAGGAAGAGGACATGACTAGTCATCGAATAGTGTCAAAGAACTTGATTGGAAAACGAGGTAATCAAAGCAAGAGCCATGCACCGTTGGTGCATGAAAAGATAGAAGCGTGATTATTGCTTTCCAATCCTCTGTTTTTCCCTTTATTGTCAACGTTATCAATCTGCTAATTATTGTCGCTGTTGTATTTGCTCCTATTTGAAACATAGAAACAAATTCCAAAACTGGATTTTTCTTGCCACAAAGGAAGAGAGAGGGGCCACTACTAGAAGTTCGACCCCTAATTATTGCCCTAACTTGGATAGTGAGAAGGCAGAATCAACAAATGCATTACCTGAGAGGATTGGCAAGAATTCTTTGACCAATTGTGACAAAGCTCGTCTCTTGATATGACATGAACCATGCTAAGGAAGAAACACTGCAGTGCAGGTTAAAAAGAAACCCAGCTTAATAAATTATCGTTAATTATAGCAACCATGGTAAACATTTCCTTCATAGAAAAAACTTTCATCTTTGATATGTTGAAACAAAATTTTATCTACCTGGTTATTACCCATTAATAATTAAATATCAGATAAACGGAGAGTAACAAAAGCAAATCTTTAGATTGTTCCTAATACTCAAATAACAATAATGAGTTCAATAACGATGTACAATCGGTCAACTATTTGAAAATTTGCACGCTGGTCTCTCATCAATAGTTGAGACCAGCACTGAAATTATGACAACTTGACATAAGTCTATTTTTAGTAATCCCCTCATAGAGGTCCAACTTTATTAATCGAATGCAGTTTGACTGAGTGTTAGTGTAACATGACCAATTCACGATTAATTGATCAAAGCAGTTAATCTGACCTTCCAGTGAATATGTGCTCCCTCAAACCAAGAATTGCAGGTGGCTTCCGTACTTTAGGTTTAAAAAATTCTTGAAGAAGATTTCTCATCTTCAGCGCCTCTTCCAAATAATTATCCTGGTGAAGAACACGCCATAAGAATAAGCATGGGTTGGGAACTATTAGTCATGTTAGAAGAGGAAGACCTACCTGGTTCATATCAACTGTTTGAAGAGCTTCACCGCGTGTGAAAATTATGGCATGATTTTGGTTTTCAGGCTTCCCTTCTCCAAGGTGTGGCTGACCAGGAAGCTTTATGCTGTATATTTCCTATAAAAGAGAATTTACTATGTGACAAGATTTATAACATGATGACTGGACGATCTACAAGGAAATGAAATGAAATTCATTTGCAAATATTCAGTGGCTGATAACATAAGTAGGTAAGTCAACTACCAACTAATTTGCTAGAAGACATATCATGGTGGTGTTCTTTAATGAATTTGTGAATCTATTGCCATTTAGTAGGCCCAAAACCATGGTTCCGATCATTTAGTAATAAGGATGTTATGATCCTTGCTCTTAATAAATATTTATGATTTATATGATTCTAATGATGGATACAAGATTTTCACAAGCTTACAATCACATAAGATTTGTCACCTTCTTTTTATCTCATCCTTCCAAGCATAACGTCCTCTTATCAGAAAAGAGAGCAGAACCTTGTGCGTGTGTTACCAGTAACTCTTTCAATTCGTAGTGCAAGTTTGGATTGTTTACAATTTTAGTACCCAATAACATGGGAAAAGTAAAAGAGTGTAAAATGTTATTCTGCAATAATCAAGTACTCATTTGAATTAGGTTTGTAAAATTACATATCATACATGCAACAGGACATTAATTCAAAAATAAGTAATTATATCTTTAAACAAGACTACATAAAGCACATTTAACCTTAACGTTTCAATATCTAGTACAAGTGTAATTGAATTCTTATAATACCAGTGAAAAGTGCATTATGGAAACCTACATTAATCATGTTTTTAGGATTGTTTCAACTCAATAAAGCATTATGCATCATGATAGCTGGGTTGAAATGTCTTTTTATCATCTCCATCATAATGAGGGAAAAACAAAAATTGTCATATCGAATAGCAAATGGGTTATTCAATAATATGTTAATTTTACAATTTTTAAATGGTACTTACCTGATCAAAACCATTTACAGCTTTAATCAACTTAGATGAATAAACTTTGCCATTGTCTGGCATTTCTTTCTCCTCAACATAAGCAACACGAAGAGATGGATACCTTCAAGGAAGGTTTAGGCAGGGAGTCATGATTCCTAGTACTTCAAAGTTTGTAATAGCTTTTCTCTTTCGAGAAGAAGGTTACCTTATCATCAAGTCAATAATGTCTTTTGCACGGGGATCACCACAAGCTTTTTGTGCTCCGAAAGATTGACAAGACAACACATACGTAAATTTCATATCAGTTAAAGCATCTATTTGAGCAGATAATGCACGATTTCCTCTCCCAATAGTATCATAACCTTCAAGAATATCTGGATGCAGGAACAAGTCACACGATAAGGACTTAAGTGGAAACATGAGACATCAGAATTCACTACATTTTCTATTCAAAAGCTAGTCCTATAAACAATAACTGTTCACGCTATAATAAAAATTCAATATTCCTCACCTTCATCTTCAGCCATGTCAAGAAAAGCTTGAAGTTTTAATGCCTCCCTATAGTACATCATTCCTCTTACTGTAACCACAGAAAATATAGTGATAAAAATTTGACCTGCACGTTTTTCATCAATATCCAATGGTAAATATCTTATTACCTGTTCTACTCAGTGTTTGTCCCCGAAAAGAAGCCCAATTCCTAAGTTCTTCCTCTTTCCCGTCATCTTTTAGTTTTTCCATATCCTCATAACCAAGCCGCTCCAGAAAGTTTTTACACTCATCTAAAAAAAATGGAAGAAGGTTTATATATAGTCTCATCACAAAGGCACGTAGCATAAAAAGTCAAAAAGAGAAAAGGCATACGCCGTAGTGACCTGGAAACATCTTTTGCATGTAAAATATGATGGAGACTTCCTGGTGGCTTGAGTGAAGCTCTTCCAAAGAAAAATTTATATCCTCCGCGAAGTATGGAGTTAAAATGCTGTACCAAAGTTCATTTTCTGAGAAACAAATAAGATATCAACTCTCTTATATAAGAGATTGCTTTTGATCAATTGCACGCGTCATAAAAGACAATCCACCAATAATGAAAACCCGAAATGTGAAGTTCCCAACTATTTACCAAAAAATGTTTTACTGTGCAGAATCAAGTATCTCGTCATCCTCTAGTTTAGGTTTTGAAACTTTTTCTCAATAGACTGGGTCATCATCCTCATCCCTCCCTCCCCACAAGAAATTAATCAACATACAATGTTATGAGAAATATTAGAAGGTATTTGAAAATCAAAAGAATACAGGGATAAACTTTTTAAAATTAGAGCAATCAAAGTGAATCTAGCCCACAGAAAAGAAAAGGAGGTGTTATTATCAGTAGATTGAAGTTGAGAAATCTGAACACAATCCTTTCCAACATCAAAAACCTCCATCAAACTCCCCACTATAGCTTTATCCACCAATCTCCTGAGCGTATCACCAACCAAAGTCCACGAGAACAAGGACAAAAGGTCACCTTGTTTGCTTCCTCTTGAAGCCTTGAAGTTATTGCTTCTAATTCTTGCATTCGGAAATGCAGAAGTTAGGGGTTTTATGACACCCATTAATCCAATTCCTAAACCTAGATCCAAATCCATTAGAACTCTAGACAAAGTCCAAAGCCAACTCTCACATTGCTGAGCTAAATCAAAAGCATTTCAAAGACAAGACAATACTCTCTTACTCCGGTAGTTTTCAATACCCTTATTAGCTTTTGGAACGGTTACAATCCATCACTCTTAGTAGTAAACACCTTTGCAGTGACGTTCAAATGACTTGACTGGTAATGAGGTTAATATGACAATTTATAACTTCATAGCATTAATCTTTTAGGAAATTAAGCACAAGTGAGTGTCAGTAGTACTTCTCATTAATTTTTAAAGATTTGCCAACAATCCTATACTTAACCTCAAAAAGTACACGACTCTTCCTTCAAAATTAAATATCATTTTAATATAAGATCAAATGAATAACAACATATCATATGCAACACACACGTTTAAAAACTATTGACAACTAATATATTGTTGCAGTAAATAGATTGTTTTTTTCTTGAAAAATATTATATAAGAGAACCACAACTTAATTTATAAGCAATACTGCTTGTGCTTCATGGAATTATCAACGCATGAGAAATAGGGAAAAAAAACTAACCTGAATGACATCATATTGCTTACTTTAGGGGCTTTGGGCACATTCATAAACATTGACGTCGCAAAGAATGAGATGCGCCTTCGAGCCTCCAAGTTCACAGGGATGTCCATTGCACTATCTTTGACAGTAAGCAACAAGTGAAAACGCTTGATCTGAAACAAGGCAGCTTTATATCAATTAGCATTTGCATGGAAGTTGACCCATGGAAACATAGAAAAAACACTCATTCATGTGACAGACTAATCTACGGCACGACTTTTAGAACTGTCAAAAAGAAATTTATAAACTTCACCTGTTCTATGAGAGAGTCATCATCTGGCAAAGGGAAATGAATAGATTCCTTGCTAGTTGAGGATTCAAATAATTGTGGTTCAATATGTCTAGAAAAATCAATGAAGTCCTGCTCGATCTGCTCAGAAACGTAGACCAGATCTAGTACTCTGCATTCAGCAGAAATGGAAGATCGGACAACAGAACATTTGAAAGAATCTGAAGAGAAACGTTGATGAGGAAACAAACCTGGAGCCATTGGTCATCATATCACTGGTTACAAGCTCAAATATATCTTGCAGAACTCTTATAACTCTTTCCCGATGTATCTTATTTCCTTGAATCTTGAAAACAGTTAAATGCAATTCAATAGGGGTTTTTAATTCAAAAGGTTCTACATAACATTTAAATCTGTTTTTCATGGTAGAATTACCAAAAGTTCTAGTAACTCGATACATTTATCATGTAGAACCGGAAGCTCACTCATCTTGAAGTCCTCAAGAAGACTAGATCTGTTAATGCTTTCTTCAATTTCATTTATCAGAGCAGATATGACCCTAGAATATCAATGAGTTAACATCATAAGTCACACTAATAACAGAGCTATAAAATGAAGGGTTTCTTTTCTTTTTTTGAGAAAAAAATAAAAAATAAAAGCATTTTCTTCACCACCTCTTCTCCAAATCTCCCACAATAAGGATTTCAAGGATGTACTTCAAGGACTCGTAGCACTCTTTTACAGCAGAATTCATGTACTCATCTTTTTTTATCTTTTTAATCAAATTTGCATCCTTCCCGGCAAATTCTTTTGCAATGCTCAAAGCTGTTGTGAACTACAGGAACAGAATAATAACAGGGTTAGTATGGAGAAAGCCACAGATAAACAAAGACATCAATATTGAGCATCAATCAATTACCTTATTTGCTAGGAGAAAAACAGGCCAGCGAACTATACCAGAAAACAATTCTGATGACACTGGCATTGACATCAAATCCAATTCCCTGAAGAGAAAACTCTCAGTGAATATTCAAAAACCACAGAAGTCATCAAGGCTTCTTTAGTGCTGTTGTATTAAAGCTTTTCTGAATATTCCTTTTTTTTATCATAAATAATTGGAGCTCCTTCTTGAATATTTCTTTCCTCTTAATGACAATGGTTGTCTTACAAAATTTATTCAAACATTCATGGTTATCCTATACACCAATATTCTTGTATTGGCTTCCGCACTATAAGAAGATTTTTACTTCAACGTTGTGGATAGTGTATTCCATCCTAAGTGGTGCATCACATGGGATTTCAGAGCTAACAATTGGGTTCAGTCGTTAGCATTGAAGTTCTTCAAGTTTTTCTACGGATTTTTTTTGCCATTCTGGTATCCCTCTCTTTTTTAAGGTCAGAAACAAACGAAACTTTAACTGGATCATGCAAAATACAAAATGTAATGAAAAATCTGAACCAAAGCAAGTGGTTACAAAAAACTCCTCCAGTTACCAAAATAATAATAAATAAAAAAAGAGAGTATCTTGCAAGATGAAATTCACCGGTTACCAAAATAATAATAAATAAAAAAAAGGTAGAATCACCTGTAGTTTATTAAATCTTCATGTCGAAAACTCTTGATGATTTGGTTCCATACAACAACGAACTTGGAAAGACCATTATGTTTGTTTTCAGAAGCCTGAGACAAACAATTGGAACGTAAAATTTGGACAAAACGGATCATAAACCATTAAGCTTAGCCTGGAATATCGAGGCTCCAGAGTCCAGACCTGAAACCTATTGCGGAAGAAACCTTTTCTTTTCTTTTGATCACTTCTCAACATAGGTGGGCAAAGGCAAGCATTGAACGCATAAGGCAGGGTATGAAATCTACTTCTCAGCATTCCTAATGTTCGAATCTGCAAATCATTGTATGAGACCACCATAATTTTTCTTCATAATGGATCAAGAAACAGCTTACCTCACCAAGGTGATGCAAAATGCCATATAGACCACCAAAAATCGTACAGAACACAGAATACCATATTTGAGAATCCATAAAATATACCTAAGCAAAGAATGGAAGAGTAAAAATATTAGTAATCAATAGAGTAAAGATGTTGTAACAAAATAGTCGGAGGACATTGGCATGGCTCACTTCTTTTAAAAAATATCACACTATTTCTAGGATACTTTTCTGTCAGTTAGCAGAGCTAAAATAGAAAACACTGCCTCTACTGGTGACCCAGTGCTGCAATACAGTTAAGCACTTGCTGTTAGAACGCAACTGATATGTCTACTAATATAATTATTTTGGATGGCGAGACTGGAGAGGATCTAATGTGTTAAATTACCACAAAACCCAAAAGTTTAAATCGATGGGTTAAAGTAAATTTAATTACTAATTCATATTTCTAGCACAATGATCCTCAATCCCTAATTACTTTTTCTATATTATCATTAGCAAGTATTCTGTTCCATAAAAATAAAAAATAACTACTAAAGGCTAATAGACTTGCAGAGGAGTGACCAGTGCAGATATTTTATGCAGAACTCACAACTATTATAGGAGCCCAAATAGCCACAATCGCACCAGCATTACTCCTAACTGCAAGACAATAATTTAGCAGATAGTCAAACAATGAACACATTGCCTAGAAGGGAAAATAATATTGATAAATCAGAATAGTCATTTCAATTTTTGTGCTAGTCCAGGCATGGAGCCCCAATAAGCATCTCCAAGAGACCATTTTATTGTTGCAAATTTGTAAGTAATAATAATAAGACAAAATCAACGATATTCTAGAAGAAATCAGCATTGGCATAATGTAGTTGAAAAATTAATCTATAAATATCTAGTTAGAGTCAATAAAAAATTAAGTACTAAAAAATCAGATCTTTCAAACATCCATTCTCAAGAAACAATTCTTGAATTGCTTGAAGTTGAAACTAGTAAAAAGTACTGATGAAATAGTTAACCAATAATCAAATACAATAAACACCAGAGAGAGTCCATTTGGATAAATCCCATTCAAGAGGTCCAAAGTCTACTGCAAATGGAACGTGTTTCCCAGTGGATATCAAGAAAAGAATAGCGCTTCAATTCAACTCTTACACCTTAAGAAATAATCGTGAATACCTTTTGGGAAAAGCTCGTGCCAATCATATTTCTTCACACCAATTTTCATTATCCTCTTGGTCGGTTCTACGAGTGGTTTAATCTGCATACCACAGCGCACAAAATAAAAACCATATTCTGATTTATTGATAAGGTTCCTAGCAAGTAAGATCATTCTTTACCTCAAGCATGTACAGAACAGTTATGATATTTACTCGAACTTGAATCAAAATTATAGGGAATACATTGAACACTACTAAAAGTATTGTTTACATGATGCAAAAGATATTTTCGCCTGTATGGGAATGTATGTTTTCTTCTAACTCTTCTTTTTTTGTGATATTACTGTTATCTTCTAACTACTCAATCAAACTTATGTCATAATCTCACATTATTCTCACTCATTACACGAGCTCACTCCAGAAGCTGCTTAATGTAGAGAGAGACTTCCTAGGTAGGAAATAATAATTAGTTATTCTCTGTTCAGTTACAAAATGCAAAGAAATGTGTCGTTAAGCTATAAAGCACACTACAGGCATGGTACTCCTTAGTTCTTACCTCAAAATAGTAACTGAAGGAAAATTTGCTTAATAGTACGAGTACCCAAAATAAAGTATACCTACATGAAAGAAAGAGAAACACCTTAGGGGAAAAAAAAGAAAAAAAGAAAAATACAGCAATTCAAAATGAAAGAGAGATTTAGAACATACTTCAGCATTGATACTTGACTTTCCTGCATTCCACGCCCAACATATAATCTAGGCTGAAAATTAAAAACAAACATTTGAAGGGAACAAACAAAACCTACAAAAAATTTGAATTAAACGAGCACAGGAAATAAACAGCATAACATGAACATTACAAGAAACCATGACAGAAGATGTTAGAATAAAGTATTTCTATAAATTATTGATAACAAGTCTGGCATAAAATCAAGCAATGTCCGTAGTGTTGGCTCTAGGTAAAAAAGTCAGAAACAGCACAATAAACTAATTTGGAAAGAAAATGGTTTTGGATAAGTTTATCAAATTCTTTCTCCACAAGAAACAGTAACCTGGATTGGGCCTATAAGTCCCATCTTCCTTCACCAGAAATGTTCATCAAGGAGAAGACCAGTTACAGGTTTCCAGGCTTTTGAAGTGTGCTACGAGAGGGGAAATAAATATTTTTTAGACCAGGAGAAAAAAGATCAATTTAAAGGATGACAAGTTGAGATTATCAATGGGATGTACATGAAACACCACCACTTTGATTTTGTACTCTTTGAACTGCTCACATTTTCAACTCACCACAAAATTAACAGCTACCAATAAACTAGTATAGATTTTTTAAGTGAATTCAAACTGAAAGGATCAGTATCACACAAAAATGCAGATATTTTTTATAAGAAATATAATTGGAATTCATCAACCAAAACAAAAAGAAGAAAAAAAAAAGAGAATTTCTTAACAATTTGGGGAGTGAAGGAATAGACAGCCCTCCAAAACTAAAATTCAAAAGTGTATTTAGCCATGAATCACAAAATCCAATCTTTTAGGCCCTGTTTAATAACCATTTAGTTTTTGGTTTTTAGTTTTTTAAAAATTAAGCTTATAAACACTACTTTTATAGAGATTCTTTGTTTTGTTATCTACTTTCTATCCATTGTTTCAAAAATCATGCCAAGTTTTGAAAACTAAAAAAAGTAGTTTTTAAATTGTTTTTGTTTTTGGAATTTGACTAAGAATTCAATTGCTTTTTTAAGAAAGGTGAAGCCTCATGATAAAGAAATGGTAGGAAAACAAGCATAAATTAAAACCAATGGTTATCAAACAGTGTTTTAGCAATACAATTAGCTATTTTATTCAGAAGGATTGATGTTTGAAGCCTATAAAGAAGCCATCAAATGCTATCTCCTCTGCAACTCCAAACTTTATAAGACTTATCTTGATAAAAATTAACCATGGGGGAAATCTTGATATAGCATTCTTAGTCCAGTGGGTGAAAACCAAAGGGTCGATGACTTCTAACTTGCACACCAAGTTATTTGGTATTTTCTTATTTTTATAATTATAATTATATATATATATATATATATAAACACGCACAAAGAGAGAGAATGAAAGTGATAGTCAGGATCAGGCTTTAATTAATTCATCTCCACAAAACAACATGAAGCGCACAAACGGGATGATATCACCATGGAAAGGATCTTTTATATCAAGAAACTTTATAAGTTATTTATTTCAACTATTTAGAGCTTACCTCTGTCCAATAGGACAAAATAGTGCATATACGGCCATTTGATGTCTCAATATACTTGCCTACGGCCGGAACAAGAAATAAAACCAGATCAACTGCATTACTTATTAGGTAAATTGCAACAGCAACCATGTAGGAAGAGAAACACCATTCTCCAACCCAACTCCCTTTCTTTGTTGTGTAACATGTATATTTACTCCTATAATATGCATAACAAACTGGAAGAACAATGGTCCATATTACTGCTACACCAAGCTTTATCAGATATTTCCTTTTCTGAGAAGACCCCATAGTCCGCCTGGCCTTCCTTGTAAATGTAATCTCAAGAATTGCTGCAAGCCAGATCTCATTTAGATTTATTGCTAGACAGATGCTAAGTTTCCACACATGAAAATTTACAGCAAGAATCAAGAGTTTTTTCCCTCAGACCTCTTACTTGTATGTTTTCATACAGATATACAGAAATTAACATTGATATGGAAGAAAGTGATGCAGGAGTTCAAGACACGAGGCCCTTAAATACTTTCTATAACACCACCAATATTCTTCAAAACTGAAAAGCGGTCATGGAGTACACAACATCTAGACCAAGTTATTCACCAACATCACAATCAAGAATGTCTTTCAGTTTCTTTTAAGTCAAAAGGTTCTTGAGAAGTGCCTCATGACTCTAAAACAGATTCCCATCTATTTAAAATTTAGTGCAAAAATCAATTATACCCTAAACTGTGGAGTTATATCAATTAAAACTCTGAACTAATAATTGTCTCAATCTACACCCTGAACTTTTCAAAAACGTTAGTTCACACGTGCACAGACTTATAATGGTAACAATTAAACTCCTAAATTTTCATAAATGAATCAATGTAGACCCTCTATTTAAAAATTGTATATGCATCAATTCTTACATGTGTGGTGTGAGACTTCTTAAAAACTGTAGACCCTCCATTTGAAAAGTGTTCGTGTATTTGAAACGGATGGTCTAAATTGATTCACTTATGCAAATTCAATAGTTTAATTGATTGACTTATAAGTTTGCACATGTGAACTAACGTTTTTCATCTAACCGAAAGCGTAAATTGATACACTTATGAAAGTTCAGAGTTTAAATTGACACAATTATTATAATTAGCTTAGGATTTTAATTGATAGAACCCCGAAGTTTAGGGGTATAAATTGATTTTTGCCCTAGAATTTTATAAATGTTCCCTCTTATCAATTATTAACTAGTGATTGAAAGAAGGAAGTTACATGATTAATGTTAGGCCCCCGATCATTAAAAAGTATTTTAGAAGGGGCAAGAGAGTCATTGTCTCTAGTGAACAGGGGACCACAGAGAATTGAGGGATAGTACGTTGTGGGAGTGAGGGTCTTTGTGTAAAAGGTCATGTCGAGTCTGTTAGGGAGGGTCATGTTTTTCATTTTGGTAAACGAATGTTTTTGAGAGAAGAGAGAGGACCGACTTCTCGGATTCTTTGGGAGTGTGTTTGTTTTGGCTCTTGTTCTTCTTACCTCTTAATGAAATAACCCTCCTTAGTGTCGAAGAACTCTCGAACACGAAGGAGTTGGGTCCTCATTCCCTATTTTTCGTGTTATTATACTTGTCATTATTGTTAGGCATAGAACTTCTTCTATAGGGTACCTTACAAGTGGTATCGAGCCCGTCGACACTGGGAAGACTCGATCAATGGCCATGGAGGAAAGAATCTCCAAAGACCAAAAAGAAATATCGGAGATGAAGGAAAATCAAGAGTATGGAATCCGGCTTTGAGAAAGGATGGGAAAAAATGGCGAGTGAAATGAGAGAGAACTGAAGGCTTTAGTTACGATGTTAGCCGGGCGGTCAAGCGGAAAAGATATTCCGCCAAGCGGAAACCGGTGAAGTGAAGGGTAGGCCACCGGATGGGGAGACTAATAAGCCAAAGGAAAGCGAAACACACCAAAGCATCACAAAAGCAGAGGTACCTTCGGATCGTAGTAAATATAAAAAACTTGAAATGCGGTTTGCCACGGTGATAACCTGAGACGCGTGGATGGTGAGAGCGAAACATATTTTGAAGTCCACCAGTTGAGCGATTTGGAAAAACTGAATGTTGCCATCGTAAGTTTCGAACCAGAGGTGATCGATTGGTATCGATGGACAAACAACAGAAAGAAGGTAAGCTCCTGGGACGATGCTAAGGAACGGCTGTTGAACCGCTTATCGTACCACCCGGAGGAAGTATTTGTGCTCGATTTTTGTCCATTAAGCAAGAAGGCGTGAGAGAATACGGGGAAGAAGTTCGAATCGTATTCGTGTCCTTTACTGTGGTTGGCGAAGACGTCCCCGAGAACACGTTCCTCAACGGTTTGATGCCGGAGATTAGGGCGGCCGTTATTAGCCGGGAACCAAACGGGCTAGAGGAAATAATGAGGCAAGCCCAACTGATAGAGGATCGGGAATTATCGTTGAAACGGACCAGGAAGGAAAAATGGGCCGGATCCAATGAAAGCAATCGAAAAGTAGGGTTGAACTCAGAAGAAAAATGGAATGGGCCACTGATTCCAAAAAGTACCCCTAGGCCCAATGAATTCCTACGTTCCGTCACAGTACCCGAAAAAAGTAACCCTAGTCGCCGTGAGCTCCCTCAACGCCGTCTCACTGACGTCGAATTCCAGGCAAAGCGAGAGAAGGGCCTGTGCTTCCGCTGCGACGAGAAATATTCAAAGGACCATCGTTGTAAAAAGCCAGAACTCCGTGAACTTCGGGTGTTGTGGGAAACCGAGCAAGGAGATATCGAAGTAAAGCAAGAAGAGGCTGAGCAAGAAGAAGAGTGGGTCATGGCGGACACAGAGTTTCGAGGACTGACCGTTGCAACGGTTGAGTTAGATTCAAAATCCATCGTGGGATTTTCAACGCCTGGAACAATGAAGCTACGTGGCAAGATTGATGGACGTGAGTTGATAGTCCTCATTGACTGTGGGGCGACACATAATTTCATCTCGAGAAAGTTAGCTGATGAGTTGGAACTCCCACGTGTGGACACGATACCTTACGGCGTCTTGATGGGAAAGCGGAATGTCCCGCAGGGAGGAAGGGAATATGTCTAGGGTGATGATACGATTGTCTGAAATCACCATTGAAGAGGACTTCTTACCTCTCGAGCTAGGTGGAGTGGACGTCATTTTGGGAATCATTTGGTGCGGACTTTGGGGATTATGGAAGTAGATTGGAAGGATTTGTGATGACCTTCATGGCGGAAAGGATCAAATCACTCTCGAGAGAGATCCTCACTCACGAAGGCCCAGTGACTCTCAAAATGCTAGAAAAAGCTGGAATGAGAGTGACCAAGGATACCTTATAAAGTTACGAAACATGATGGAAAAAGGAACAGGGGAGACCGGAGAGGGCACTTGAAACAAACGGCCGGAACACCACTGCCGACTTAGAAAAACTCAAGGCGAGTTCAATCACTTATTCAAAGAGAGTACGGAACTTCCTCCTCGAGAGGATTGATCATGGCATAGTTATCGCGAGAAGGAAGGGACCGGTCAATGTTCGGCCGTATAAGTATGCCCATGCTCGGAAGAATGAGATCGAAAGATTAGTAACGGAAATGTTGAATGCGTGGATTATCCGGTAGAGCACGAGCCCTTTCTCAAGTCCCGTCCTTTTAGTTAAGAAAAAGATGGTGGATGGAGGTTCTGTGTATAGCAGACTCGCGCGCGTTGAATCGAGTGACGATTCGGACAAATTCCCATCCCTATGATAGAAGAACTACTAGATTTAACTACATGGGTCTAAGATATTCTCCAAGCTAGACCTAAAATCGGGCTATCACCAAATACGGATGAAAAAGGAAGATATCGAGAAGACGACTTTCCGTGTACCCATGAAGGCCATTACGAATTTACGTAATGCCTTTCGGGTTGACCAACGCTCCGCGACTTTCCAATCCTTGATGAACAAAATCTTTAGGCCTTTTTACAGGAAGGTGCGTGTTAGTTTTTTTGATGATATCCTAATTTATAGCCTGGATCAGAAACTCACATGTTGCACCCGAGTTTAGTTTTCAATGTTTTGAGTGAGAATCGGTTAGTTTCGAGCGAAAAGAAATGCATTTTCTCGCCAACACCGAGTCGAATACACCGGGACATTGGGTCTCTCGGGGATGGGGTAGAAGGCGACGAGGAAAGATCAAAGCAATCTTTGGATTGGCCCAAACAGGTGTCGTTGAAGGAACTCAGAGGATTCCTTGGTCTCACGGGTTACTACCGTCGTTTTGTCTTGAACTATGGATCCATCGCCGCCCCCCTACACCAAATGCTTAAGAAGAACGCGTTCTGCTGGTCCCCAGAGTCTGTGGAGGCTTTCAATGATTAAAAACAGCCATGATGACCCTGCCAGTGTTGGCCCTTCCGGATTTTTCAATACCATTTGTCATCGAGACTGACGCATCCGGGACCGGATTGGGGGCTGTTCTGATGCAAAGACAAAGGCCCATTGCCTTCTTTAGCCAATCCTTAACAAGTAAAGCACGGTTAAAATCGGTATATGAACGAGAATTGATGGCCATTGTATTCATTTGCATGAAATGGCGCCATTATCTCTTGGGGCAACGGTTTACTGTCTTGACAGATCAACGAGCTTTAAAAAACCTGTTAGAACAGCGAGAGGTGCAACCGGATTACCAGAAGTGGCTGACAAAGCTCCTCGGTTACGATTTTGAGATCAAGTACAAGGCAGGAATCCTGAATAAGGCGGCGGATGCTCTGTCCCGACTCCGGCATGTGGGAGAATGCTCTTCTCTCATCCGCCTCTAGGATAATTGATGTGACCAAAATAATGGAGGAAGTGGATGCAGATACCGACTTACAGAGGATCATCTTAGATCTCAAGACCGATCCCATGTCTCGACCGAAGTACAGCTTAATACAAGGACAACTCAGGTACAAGGATCGATTAGTGTTATCTCACACCTCCTCATTGATCCCATCTATCCTGCAACTCTTTCATGATTCGGTCATGGGGGGACACTCCGGTTTTCTGAGAACATACAAGCGACTTACCGGGGAACTATTCTGGAAAGGGATGAAAAGTCAAGTTCAAAAATACGTAGAGGAATGTGCAGTTTGTCAACGGAACAAGATCGAGGCTCACAGCTCCCGCCGGTCTACTCCAACCCTTACCCATCCGGAACGAATATGGGAGGACATCGATCTTGATTTCATTGAGGATTACCACGATCACATGGAGTAGACTCGATTCCGGGTCGTAGTGGATAGACCGAGTAAGCACGCTCATTTCTTGACTCTCAAGCACCCGTATTCCGCAAAAGGAAGTGGTGAATTATTCATTAGAGAGATTAGACGTCTCCACGGGTTCCCAAAATCGATCATTTCCATGAGAGATGTGATTTTTATGAGCAATTTTTGGCGGGAACTTTTTGGTACTGGTGGTACACAACTAAAGAAGAGTACTTCCTTCCATCCACAGACGGATGGCCAAACCGAAAGCGGGTGAACCGATGTCTTGAAACCTTTCTTGCGTTGTTTTCGCAACGCAATGAGCAGCCACAGAAATGGGAAAAATGGATAAGCTGGGCCGAATACTGGTACAACACGAACTTCCATGTTTCAATCAACACAACACCATTCAATGTAGTTTATGGTCGAGCACCTCCCCCGCTAGTATCCTATGGCGAAAAGAAGACATCTAATAACATACTCGAACAACAACTCATGGAAAGAGACACAAACATTGCAGCCCTGAAGGATCAGTTGCGTTTGGCGCAGGAAAGAATGAAGAAACAAGCCGATTCTCGCAGACGAGAGTTGGAATTTCAGGCCGGTGATTGGGTGTACTTAAAACTCAGACCATACAGACAACGCTCTTTAGCAAAGAAACGCTGTGAAAAACTCTCTCCCAAGTTTTATGGACCGTCACGAGATACTTGAGGCGGATCGGTCAAAGTTGCTTATCGACTACACTTACCACCAACGACCTCCATTCACCCCGTTTTCCACATTTCGCAGTTGAAAAAAGCCGTGGGCTCACATGTGGTGGTCCAATCCTTCGACCCTTCTTTCTCCGAAGCTTATGAGTGGACAGAGACACCGGCAGATGTGTTGGGCGTTCGATGGAGTGATGATAAACAACACTGGGAATGCCTCATCGATGGGACAAACGTAATAACACCACGCACGCCACATGGGAAGTATATACGGACATTATGACTCAATATCTCGATTTCCACCTTGAGGACACAGTGCTTTGATTGACCACCAGGGGTATTGTTAGGCCCCGATCATTAAAAAGTATTTTAGAAGGGGCAAGAGAGTCATTGTCTCTAGTGAGCAGGGACCACAGAGAATTGAGGGATAGTACGTTGTGGGAGTGAGAGGTTTGTGTAAAAAGGTCACGAGTCTGTTAGGGAGGGTCATGTTTTTCATTTTGGTAAACGAATGTTTTTTGAGAGAAGGAGAGGACCAGACTTCTCGGATCTTTGGGAGTGTGTTTGTTTTGGCTCTTGTTCTTCTTACCCTCTTAATGAAATAACCCCCTCCTTAGTGTCGAAGAACTCTCGAACACGAAGGAGTTGGGTCCTCATTCCCCTATTTTTCGTGTTATTATACTTGTCATTATTGTTAGGCATAGAACTTCTATACAGGTACCTTACAATTAACAATCTCGATCTCATTTCCAATTACACTTCCACCTTTAAAAACCAATTCGTTGGACCACTTCTTTATTCCTTTTCTGGTGGAAACTGTAATAATGAAGAACATAGTGACTTTGAATCAAAACCAGAAGCAATAGATGAGAAATGATAAATACCTTGCAACAATTGAAGTACTGAAGATGTAACAAAAACGCTTGAGACATCCTCAAATATGACTGCATCGAATAATTGAAGTGGAGTATCCAATTCATTAAATGCCATAATTATCATTGCCTGCGATGCAAAAGGTAAACATGAACAGAGAAGAACCACAATAAAAGACAGAAAATTAGCCAATTACTCATACAAGGTTTTCAACCCACCTGCAGGGACAGTATATAGAAGCTCCACATTCTCTTAAAACTCCTAAAGATCTGCAAAAATGAACGAACCTCTACAAAATTACTTTTTCCTAATGGCTTCTTCTGCTCACGTACTTCATCTGTAGAAGCCTGCAAAAGAAACGATGTACAAATGAATGGGGATGTTGTTCTTACAAACAGTACGCACCTGGTAAAACCCTTTCACCCTAATTCCAGGAACCCATATCTAATCTATATGCTTATGACTAGTTAGTCATCTTCCAAGTAAAAATCTAACGGTAGGGAAGGTTTCCTAATAAATTTATTCGCAACTAATTCAAATGCTAGATCTCAAATCTCCAGACATAAGTCAAGAAACAGTAGATAATAACAATCCCAGAATAATACCACCCTTAACATATGAAACAGATGATTCTAAAGAAATTTTGATCCTCTCATTAAAGGTTATGCTAGCAATGGAATCCAGTAAATTCTGAAACTACAAATATGTGCAATGGCCTATGAGTAATTCCAAGAAAATATATAGCTTACCATTGGCTCAGTGTCTACATTTCCTTCTGTCGTTCTTTCTTCCACCTTTTTATGATTAAAAAAGGGAAACTTAGCACGTTTTTTATTTGAATCGTCTACATTTTTTTTATTTGAATCATCTACATGAAAGAAATCGTGGTCCAAACGCAGGGGCCAGCCTAACTCAAAGCAATCAGGTGACCTGAAGAAATACAACAGTAAAAATTGCCTCATGTTAGCAGCTCCTTGGAGGATAGGTTTAAAAGAAAGTAAGTGTAGTAAACAGAAGCATAATTGTCACTAACCAGAAATACTCATTCAAATCATCGTAGTTTCTCCATGTAGAGTAGTTGGCTGACCCATTTTTGCTTTTCTCAACTTCCTACAAATTTCAGCAGTATTAATTTGCTACGAGTTATAATTACTCCATATGTAGAGTGCAATGAAAAAGTACCTTTTTTATGACTCTGTAAATAGGGATAACTACATTCTCAAGAAAAGACTCGGTTCCACCACCATATGCTGGCATGACCTTCTCCCACGTTGTCAAGCTAACGGCACTGGTCAGCATGCCATGCAACTCATATGCCATCTTAAGGAATACAGGGTAGAAAATTGTAAGACTTATTCGCATTGTTGCTTGATGAAAGTATAGTTTTTTCTTTATTTTAAAAAATGCTCTTGAAAACTTCATGAAAGTAAATTTCAGGACTAAACAACACTATGTTCACCCAAATAACAAGACCAAAACATGCACAAGTACTCATCGACCAGAGTACTTTCAATAAGATTAGTTGAATAGGATGTAAATTTAAAACAGGTAAACAATACAATACCATAACCTCAATGGAATAACAATGAAAATTGAATTTGAGACATGAGTAGTAGTTATGCAAACATTAAATACACAAATTGGAAACTGCTACGCTCATCAAGAGGATTGAACTTAGAGCACCAATCAAAATTCTTGTATTTTCCAGTTTTAATTTATTTGATCCCATGATTAAGAATTTCATGATTTAGGCAACAAACTAACGTGCAATGCTAAAAACAGTCTAGAAATCACGTAATCTGACCCATAATTAATGAACCTAAAAGGATTTTCAGAATGGCTCTAAATTAACAGACTATAAATTTCTGAGGAAATTATCTCGAACAAAAATTAGAAAATTAGTTTCAACAGTCGATATGATATATATTTCATAAGCTGTGTTATCCAAGCTCCAAGAGCCTAACAATTGCCTTTATACTCTTCCCATTTACCCATTCATACTGTTGACGTTGGTGGGCGGGGCATTAAGAAGTACTACAAACAGGAGGGAAGCAATTATTTATCTTACATGGTGAAAAATGTAACAAAGACATTCTGGCATGAATCTCAAGTTTGCAGCCTCGCCCCATATAAGCAGGTAAAGCCCAATGTACAGAAGTTTATACTGTTGACCTTCCTGTTTCACATAAGGCAACCTTCATGGACAAATAAGAATTTTTAGTGTATAGAAGACTTCAAAGCACTCTAAACAACAAAACAATGTTAAAATAAAAGTATTTTACAGAATGAAGCTATTAACATTGCTTCAACAGAAAAATGAGGATTACTCAGAGTAAAAGGATATATTTTCATGACATGTCAATATCTATTATCATAAATTAATAATAATTTTACTTTCAAACAAGAAAATTTGATGATTGGAGGCTTGGCTTCTCTGGTGATAGAAACAAGCATACGAGATTTGTTTATTACCTTATATTGCTTTTCCTCCCCAAAAATTTGCACCAATGTGTATAGTTCTTGAAGAACTTTATCATTAACTCATCCACTGGGTTATCTCCTAACTTTATCGTGAAAAGTAACAAGCAGAGAGATCAAAAGATAAAACTAGATTGAACAAAGGACTTTCTATTTTTTTAAAACTAAAGTGGAATGTACCTTTAAGCTAGACATCTGCTTATTTGTTAGTCGAGCTTGCATGTTAGCAAGGAGTAGTAGCAAATGCTCCCTCTGGTTGGCCACATTATCTCTCTGATGGAAAAACAAGCATCAATAAGTCATCGAGAAATTTATGCATAGTTGAAACAAAGTATGTAATATACTAATACAACTAGAACTTTCAATTTTCTGCTTCCCCTGTCAGCCAAAATTTAAGTTCAAATTTTTTTATCACAATCCAGTATACCAAAGAAAACTACTGTGCAACGTGTGCACACATGCACACAGAGAGAAATGGACTAGGAGTTGAACCTGAAAGCCAAAGCTCCACTGAAGAAAATCAAACAAATCTGTAAAGGGCCCATTTTTCTGAAAGTCACTGGCTGGAGGTAAACCACGAACATTGGAAATTGCTGCAACTGCTGCTTTAATCTGTACAAGTTTATTCATTAGTTACTTTCCATACTTTATTATTCAGCTAGGATCTTAGCAGCACCATGCATGCAATTGCAAGATCTTGTCTCATTAACTGGGTTAAATGAAAACTTAGACACGCAAGGCCACACCTCGGGTAGTTGCATGATGGGTTGCTGAACGCTTCTATGATCAAGTGGTAGAATGTTATATGGTACATAGAATGTCTTCAAATGGGTATCATCTCTTTCAGAAAGTGCCTGCAGTGTGAGAGAAACTCAATAGAATTATAATGAACAAAAAAGAATTTTTGAATCACTCAGATTTTACACGAAAAGAGAGAGTGTATGAAGAAAAAGGTGGAAAAGTACAAAATGGAGCAGATTGCATGTAAGGAAAAGATGTAGCACCTGAGGAGCGGTTGCAGTAGTGAGGGTCTTCAAAACTTCATACAATACAGAGGCAGTTCTACGTGCATTTATAAGTTTCTCTCTATGACTGGTCCAGAAAATTTTCTTCAAATTAGCCATGCTAACTTGACCTTATAGGCGTATATAATCCCGAGATAGAAGCCGTTTTACCTGTTATCAAAATCAAATGCCCCACCATGTTTTATTATGAAATCCTTGTATGTATGATAAACTCGCCTAAGTTCACGAGCATCACTTTTTTCCTTCCGTTTCTGAATTGTAACTTCTTCATCCTACAAGAGCAAATGCAAAACAAGAGATGTAAGTTCAGATTTAGGGATATTTGTACAGAGATTTAGTGGTATTTGTACAGAAACAAGAAATGGACTTCTGTTCACCACACCTGATAGCATGTTTCTGTCATGGAAAAGAAATTGACTGATAAATAACCGTGAATAATACATCTACTGAAACATAGAATCCAAGATACAGCTAAAAAGAAATGAAATTCTCTTCCCCACAAATCTAAGCCTGGATCTGTCATGAGAAAACTCAAGAGATATTGTCGAGTACAGGGA